>OX359288.1:27753941-28448941 GCA_947179395.2 Pulicaria dysenterica
ATTGTTCATTGCCACCATAAATCGAATGATGTTATCCAGGATATTGATAATATCTGGACGGACATAGTCAATAGTCATTAAGTGTAATAACAGGTGGTGGTGGTCCTTCTTCCGCCATGTTTTGTACATGATTTCGTTGGCGTTGGCGTGGGCGTTGGCGTTGACGGCGTCGGCGTCGTCGAAACTCACGCTTTGGTTCTTGATACGGCTCAATTTGCTCAGCAAAGAACAAATAGACATAGGGTGCGAGAAATAGATAGAAAACTCAAGAACTACCTAATCAGGCACACCTACTCTCAAGTAATAAGTACCAAGTAAAGGAAAAGACTGAATCAACAATTAGACTTTTTCTCAGTATTGCCTATCCCCGGCAACGGTGCCAAAAACTAGGTGTGAGCTAAACTGCGTGTTTATTCGGAGTAAAATATTTTGCCACAACCTCGTTTTAAATTTATAAATACGATAATTATTAAGCAGATACTACACACGACTCATGCAAGTATAACCTGGTCAATAGCTATATAGACTTGGTAAGACCGGATATCGTACCACAAGGACAGGAAACTACCAATACTTAATCATCATTGTTGTTTGATCAGCAGAATTAATATTAAAGCAAGCAAGTAACAAGATTAACTAATCCACTAGGCAACTAAATCAGACAAACACCTAAGGCACAAACAGGATAAAGATTCACTCAGGCTCTCGAATCATCCTAACTAGTCACGGCAATATTATAAAAATAGACTAAGAACACTTGATAAGATTAAGCATGAAGCATGTGGTTCTAATAATCAAGAAATCCACATTATCATGCAAGAATCATCACTCGAGTTATCAAGACTCAGATCAGCAATCAAACATGATCAGGAAAGCAATGACATATCAGAATTCAACTACAGGTCCACTAGATCGCGTCCAAATTATACTACAAAGACACACATCTTTTCAAATGACATGTCCAGTAGTCCTCAGAACCCAAAAAGGTATCAAAGCAGTTAACATGGGTAAAGCAAGCAAAAACAGCACACTGAGGTAAAAAGGGCCCTTGCGGCCATAAGGATTTCTTCTTGCGGCCGTAAGGGTGGTACCTGCTTACAGCCACAAGGATTTCTCCTTTTGGGCGTAAGGGCAGGTCCGACATTACAGTGAATTTTAGTTCATTTATCATAAAGGAATTCAACAACAATTAACAATCTAGACTTTCATCTAAGATCGTAAACACATGCAAATGGGTACAATGAAGTCACAAACTCTCCAAAATCCAAATCATACAACGAGATTAAAGATTAAGCCACATGATTTCCAAAGATGTAAACATGTTAAACCTATCATTTCTAATAGAGTCAACACTTTTAAAACATTAATCATGTGAATATGCATAATGAACACCAAGACCAGATTATCATAGGCATACATGTGAGTCAATTTCATCATCTAACATACCCAAAAGCATTTTGTGAATCCTTCATACAACTTGTAGCATATTTGACCCATGAATACACCAAATAACTAGATTTTCATCTAAGATCATAAGGCATGCATAAAACCAACATGTGAATAACATAACCAACATGAATGGACCTGGAAATGATCCAAAACAAGTCCAAACAATGACTTCTAATGAAAACTATGCAAGATGTATCATTTCTAATAACAAACTTAACATGGCATTTTATAAAATCAACCATCATTCTTGAATATCCAAATACTTTGACATGTAGGAGTTATCCTCACACATTATTACACATGAACATGGTCACATTAAACACACAAACATGATTAAACACACTTGTATCCAAGATCAAACATGCATAAATGAATAAAGTCAACATAAAAGTCAAACTAAAGATTATATTGCCATAACTAGCCAAGAATCATCTTAGCCCAAGTGAAATGAGTTTAGTTATTCATATACATCAATATTAGTACTAAAACATTTGGAACACATGGATACATGATGGAAATCAAATATGGAAAGATTATACCCAAGCTATTTTAAGTGAAACTAGTGAATCCAAGCTCCAAGATGTTGTTCCAAGCCTTCAAATCCAAGCTCTCCTCCTTAGAAACACCAAGATTGCTTCTTGGATTGTTAGGGTACCTGGGGAGAGTGTTTAGGAGTGTTGGTCCGAATTGTGCTAAAAAGTGGAACTCTTTGCAAAGTGTGCACAATATGTCTTTAAATTGTTGTAACAGAGGTCTTTACGGCCGCAAGTACTTCCTTTACAGCTGTAAGGGAATTTCCTTCCGGGCGTAAGGTGGGTTTCTTCATGGTGAGGTTTCCTTGTTTGGTCAACAGAATTCAACTCTTGTGGATGGCCCTTACGGCCGCAAGGACATTCCCTTGCGGGCTTAAGGGGGTGTTTTTGACTATTTTTCAGTTTTCTTCTAATCTTCTCTTGTTTTGCCCAAATCTCTCACTTTAAGCTCTTGTAAACCTTCATATGAATATTAAACATAATAGATCAATTATTGGACGAATCACCTCGTGTTGGTCAAATGATCTCATCAGTTGAAATTTGATGAGACAAAGTTAAGTTTGTAAGATGTGTTCTAAATATAACTTAAAAAAAATTATAAGGCTTGATCAGACTGAGCACTTATAGTGTTTCAGACTGAGCACAATTTGAATATAAGATGAGCATATGTTCGATCAGCTTAGACTATATCTTTGTAAGGTTATCAATGTGATTGATAAGTTGCGTGTGTCACCTAAGATATAGGTTGAGTATTCAGCTTGATGTGTTTCGAGCTGAGTGACTCAGCTTATATACTGAGTCAGCTCAACAGAGTTGCTAAGTAAGTTCTAGCTAACTCATAGGACTTTTAAGGATGAGTTAATCATTATACGTGTTAGTACATGTTTGATTTCGGGTTTGTTCTCCAAGAACTCAACTTGATGAGTTTCAAGCTGAGTAACTCAGTCCAACTAAAGAAGTCAGTTTAAGAGAATTTAAATATGTTTTAAATTCATTTTATCTCTCTATATCTACGGAAATGATAAGAAGATTCAAGAATCAAGATTGAAGATTGAAGACTCAAGATAGAAGATTCAAGATTCAGGATTCCGGGTTTTCCGTTAGTTTGTTAGCAGATTAGGATTAGTTCTAGTTTGTTAGGATCCATAGGAAAAGGATTATAAATACTTATCATCCTGATAAGTTTAGAGGTACGACTACTATTCAACGAGTTACAGAGCCAAACTCAAGTTTCACCTCAACCCATTGATCGTATGTGTTACGAGTCTTGATTCACTGTTTGTCAGTTCAACGTGATCAAGAAACTCACAGATTGTTAATTTGTTCGTGTGTTCGAATCTTCACATCTGTTATGAAGTTGGTAAGTATTCAATCTGTGATTAAATCCTGTTTAGAGAGTCGTCCTGTATCTATAATCATAAGTTGATTATAGATAGCAAAGTTTGAGATATTGAGAGATTTGATTTACATTAGGTGTTTACATATCAAATGTTGATTACTTGATTATTTCTGTAATCATCTTCTTATTAATGAAAAGCAAAGCATTCAACTGTTTCTAGTTTGATGTGTGTTGACACTTTTTATTGATTTTTTCCATTTTCCGCAGAAAGTGTATTCAACCCCCCTTCTACACATTACTTGCTTGTTGATACTCTCACTAAGGGACCAAAAACTAGTATCAACCATTTTGGTGAGGAGTTCTGACTGAGGAGAAATTTTGTAATATTCCTTTTTGTTCACAAAAGTTTTCTAGGGTTGAGTTTCTGAACTCAGTCCTATGATCACTTCTGAGTTGCTTTACAGACTTACCTTTTTGCAACTCTTCCTGTTTGATAAAACTTATTATCTCCAGGGCAGCATCACTTTTGGCTTTAAGAAATATTACCCAAGTGAATCGTGATAACTCATATACTATCACCAGAGTGTACTTCTTGCCACTCAGGCTTGGAGTACTTATGGGTCCAAACAGATCCATATGCAACATATGCAGTGGGTTTGTTATTGAAAAATTTTGCTTTGATTTGAAGGACCATTTATGGTGTTTTCCTTCTTCACAAGCTGAACACAATTTGTCCTTGTCAAATGCTTGGAGGGAAGTTAGTAAGCTGGACTAGTAAGAAACAGAACTCAATGGCTACTCCAACTGCTGAAGCTGAGTATGTTGCAGCAGGAAGCTGTTGTGCTCAAATCCTATGGATGCAACACCAGCTTCAAGACTTCGGTATGAATTTTAGGAAAACTCCTATCTTCTGTGATAACCAAAGTGTACTTTTTTGTAACACCCGGCCGGCGCCTACCGGTCTCATACCGGCGCTACCAACTCCGGCGTATCAGGTCTACAGCCCATACACCCCAACCCTTCCCTCTGATATCATACCAAAGTAGGTTGTTGGTGAGACTTGAACCCAAGACCTCACCAACAACCTACTCTGGTATGATATCAGAGGGAAGGGTTGGGGTGTATTGGGCTGCAGACCTGACACGCCGGAGTTGGTAGCGCCGGTATGAGACCGGTAGGCGCCGGCCGGGTGTTACATCTATGACCAAAACAACGGTGAAATTCGGGGCACGGTGCTGAACGGAGAGAGGACCATTGCTCTCACAATGCACAGGCTAAGGGAGGTTCTTCAACTTCCTTAATCTGATGAGTTCGAGCTTGCTATGATGAGGCTGGTGGCTAGGTCAGTCCTACCCAGAATGGGTCACCCACAAATAGAGGGTGTGATTAAAAAGGCCACCTTTCCAACCGGATGAGGTTTCCTGGTGTCCACGGTGATTCGTTCACTAGGTACCAAGGTTGGAGGACTTGACCAAGTGAATGAGTTTGAGATGCAGCTGCTCTACAACATGTACTTTGCGCGGAATTTGGATTACGCACAGCTCATCTTCAATGAACTCAAGGTCCAGGTGATGAAGACTACAAGGGATCTTCATGTACCATTCATAAGGTACCTGTCCATGGCATTTGAAGCCGAGCTGGGGACAGCACTGTACGAAGCTGATCAGGATGTGTTCCTGTCACCAACACTCAGCTCAAAGATGTTCAGTAATGACATATTTCCATAGCAGGAGGGTCTTAGCGATCCCATGTTTGGGATAGCTGAGGGAGGTTCATCAGAAAGTGAAGCTGAGGAGCGGATCAAGGGGGAGCATCTGAAGCTGAACCAGATCATCGAGCTGAGCAGCCAACTCAAGCTGAGTTTTCTTCTCCTTCTGGTTCTAAGTCATCTTTAGAGTCTGCATTCATTGCAAGACCCAAGCAAGGTAAAACTCCTCCTCTCTCAACTTCTTCTCACTTCTCTTTTGGAGATAAGACTGTGGTAGACCCAACCCAGTCTAACCCATCTCCTCCACCTTCTTTTCAACTCCACTCTGAAGCCAACCTTGGTTTGCCCACTGCTGCCAAGGTAAATCTCCAAACCTATAATCGTAAAACTGCCAAAAGTGGTACTCCTCCTAAAGGTATCACTGGAGCTGAAGTCACACTGACTCCTCTACTGGCAGGAGTTGAGAGGGAGACGCCTACTCTTCAGGTGTCAACCTCGAGGCTCTTTTCAATCCAACAGCCTAAACCGGGTGTGGTGTCTACTCAGCCCACACTCTCCAGAGCCATGGGAGAGCCCACTACTGTGCCTGAGCAGACACACTCAGGTTACATTGAAAAAATTACCAATCCCCAAGGTCAATCACCCCCCTCCAACCCACTAAGCCAACCACCTACCCATACACTGCACGTTTTGAGCCCAATTACTTCTCTTCACTTCTCACACCCACATGCACGACCTGTCAATGTTTCATCTACATACCAAGGTGAATCACAGGGTCCAAACTCTGGTACACATGAGTTTGAGGATACACCAACCCTTGAATGACGTACCCAAGTCCCACCCTTCTCAAGCTAACCTGGATGAACTACTGAACTTATTTAAGAGTCAGTTTGAGACTTTGCACCTCAAGAGACGTCAAACAAAGAAAAATATGTTGTAGATTCTAGATTATCTGGATGAAGAGGTGCTAAGGTTAAAATCTACGGTTGCTGTCCTATCCCAAAAACAGACTTCGAACCCTATTGATGATTACAAAAAGGGGGAGAAGGTTCGAGAGGCTGAAGCTAAGTTTGTCAAAGTTGAAGCCTTGTTACTACTAGCAAAGGGAGCAGATCAGATTGAGGGGGAGAAAGCAAAACAGATAGAAGTTGGGCTGACTGAAAAGGCAAAAGGAAAAAGACCTGTAGTAGTCAGCTCAGATGAATCAGAACCCCTCAAGCAGAAAAGAAGGAAAGTGATTCTTAGTGAATCAGCCTCAGATAAAGACTCGGCAGATAAGATGACACTACAAGAAAGAGCTTCTCTGTTGGCAGTGAGAAGAATGGAACAAGAGGATGCTGATCAGCTTGGGATGTCAATCAACGAATTAAGAAGAAGGCAAATGGATGTACAAGCTGAGTTAGCACATGAGAAAGAGGCAAGGGAACAGGCCTGGGCTGAACAGATCAGAAAGCAGAATGAGGAACTAGCAAAACTCAGACTGTCGATTGTGCCCAAGGAAGAGGAAGTAGAAGAACCTCCTGTTAAGATTCAACAAGAGGAGGAAGATATAACTCAGTGTTATACAAGGTCCTACTTCTCTTCTCAAATTGAAACACTCAAGTTGAGCTCAGTCCAAGGGATAGTTATTCTGGAGTTCGTCTTAAGAAATGGTGAAACACCCTCCCTAGAGCTGAATCAACTGCACAGACTGGGATATGAAGAATGGACGCAGGTAGCCATACTTATTAAGCAGATGGAAAAGTCCTCTGCTAGAAATCAAGTGAAAGATGAAATCCTAAGGCTACTTGCAAGAGCTGATGCGATGGAAATCATACCCAGGTCTGAGATAGCTACCCTACTGACTTCTTTTCATAAAGTTGGAAAAAAGAAGCTAACAAAGTCAGCTGGATTAGCAAATGCAAACAAGTACAGTCTACATCTTCCTGAAGGCATGGAGTTTAAAGAAAATACTTATGTTGAAAAGCCTCAGAAAGGATTCATGTACTTGGACAGAAGAGGTGAACAATGCTTCCAGTCTGATGCAAGTATATATACATGTGGGGTATCTCAAGTGTTTGCTCTGAGACTACTGGTGGAAAAGACTGAACAAACTGCCAGGTTCAGATATAGAATAAACAGAGCAATAAGATCACAAAAGGATCAGCTTCAACACTTGCCTAACTTGCAAGAACTTCTTGAAGAAATCAACAAGGAGATTAAAGAGTTTGAAGAGCTGCATCCTGAATAGATTAGTTCTATTTTACATATTAGATTAGTTCAAATTTTTGTAAGCACTAAGTGTGCATGATCTAAGTTATCAAAACTTTTGTATTCTGATATGTTCAATAAATACAAGTATTAGTTTGATATGTTCAACTGTGTTTATGATATATTCATAATTATTAGTCTGATTAGTTCAGCTTGAATTAACAAAATGATTAGTTCTTGTTTATTTAAATGTTTGGTTGGTTTGTTCAACTTATAATTGATAAGTTCAATTAATCTTCGATTAGTTCAAATATAAAATCTTAATAAGTTTAAAATTTAAAACATAATTCTGTTAAACAAACTTAAGAACCGTTTGATGGTTTTGTCATCATTAAATAGGGGGAGTTTGTTGGTCAAATGATCTCATCGGTTGAAATTTGATGAGACAAAGTTAAGTTTGTAAGATGTGTTCTAAATATAACTTAAACAGAATTATGAGGCTTGATCAGACTGAGCACTTATAGTGTTTCAGACTGAGCACAAGCTGAATATAAGCTGAGCATATGTTCGATCAGCTTCGACTATATCTTAGTAAGGTTATCAATGTGTTTGATAAGTTGTGTGTGTCACCTAAGATATAGGTTGAGTATTCAGCTTGATGAGTTTCGAGCTAATTGACTCAGCTTATATACTGAGTCAGCTCAACAGAGTTGCTAAGTAAGTTCTAGCTAACTCTTAGGACTTCTAAGGATGAGTTAATCATTATACGTGTTAGTACATGTTTGATTTCGGGTTTGTTTTTGAAGAACTCGGCTTGATGAGTTTCAAGCTGAGTAACTCAGTCCGACTAAAGAAGTCAATTTAAGATAATTTAAATATGTTTTAAATTCATTTTATCTCTCTATATCTACGGCAAGGATAAGAAGATTCAAGAATCAATATTGAAGATTGAAGACTCAAGATAGAAGATTCAAGATTCAAGATTCAAGATTCCGGGTTATCCGTTAGTTTGTTAGCAGATTAGGATTAGTTATAGTTTGTTAGGATCCGTAGGAACAGGATTATAAATACTTATCATCCTGATAAGTTTAGAGGTACGAATACTATTCAACGAGTTACAGAGCCAAACTCAAGTTTCACCTCAACCCATTGATCGTATGTATTACGAGTCTTGATTCATTGTTTGTCAGTTCAACGTGATCAAGAAACTCACAGATTGCCAATTTGTTCGTGTGTTCGAATCTTCACATCTGTTGTGAAGTTGGTAAGTATTCAATCTGTTAAAAAATCTTGTTTAGAGAGTCGTCCTGTATCTATAATCATAAGTTGATTATAGATAGCAAAGTTTGAGAGATTGAGAGATTTGATTTACATTAGGTGTTTACATATCAAGTGTTGCTTATTTGATTGTTTTTGTAATCATCTTCTTATTAATAAAAAGCAAAGCATTCAATTGTTTGTGGTTTGATGTGTGTTAACACTTTTTATTGATTTGTTCAATTTTCCGCAGAAAGTGTATTCAACCCCCCTTCTACACATTACGTGCTTGTTGATACTCTCACCAAAGGACCAACACCTCGGAGTTGGGCTAAGTACGGGGCAATCTAACATGTAAAACATGCATAAAAACGCGAACATCAGGACTTCTATTTTATGATGTTACTTATATGTTTGTGTTGTGTGTTTGTTATGTATTTATGTGTTGAATGAAGTGTTGATTTTTTAAAAGTGAAATCTAATAACCGAGGGGTTATCTAATACTTATGGCATCAACGTCGAGTTGACCAATGTGATTGATGTTTGTGTACATCATGGCCATTTTATTCTACCAATCAATCACGTAGTGATCACATCTTACCACATGAAATTTCAGACTCGGATAAGAGCATATGCTATGGTTGACAATGAAGCTCGTTATTACCTTTATGTTCTCCATACCTTTATGGTCTAATCCTCGATTTTTTGCTTGTGAGAGGATCGCTCGTTAACCAGCTAATGAGGTTTGAAGCTCATAAATGTTTTTTTTAGCTTTTTTCATTGATTAAATATTTAAATAACTATTTATTTGAAAACACACACATATATATATATATATATATATATATATATATATATATATATATATATATATATATATAGTATCAGTATAGAAACTCCCCTTAACCATATAACCTATAGAACAACTATGGACCTTTGGATTTGAAGATTAAGGGCTAAGATCAATTTATATAATTTTCATATTTAAAAAGCTTATATCTAACAAATAAGAGATATTTTGGGAATTGAATCCCCCCCCCCCCCCCCCCCCCCCCAACGCTACATGTTACAACCCAACCACTATTTGAACTTAAAAAAAATTAACCCTCAAAATTTTAGTTTGTCATAACTAATTAAGTTTTGAGAATTTAAGCAAAAAAATTATACTAATTTTCTAGTTTTTTAATCGTTTTTCAATCAAGACCACTCTACCCATATTTTTCTAATTTTTTTTCTTGAAAATACAACACAAATGAAAATGCAAATTTGAAAAAAAAAAGTAGGACATATGAATATGCAGATTTGAAATTAACTGCATTTTTATATATCTGCATGTTCATATAACCAATCTTTTTGCATTTTTGCTGTGTGTTCATATATCTGCATGTTCATATAAGCAAACTTGTTTGCATTTTCGAGATCATCTGCATTTAAAAAAAACGTTTCAGAAATATATCAAATTTGGTCTTGTTTTAATGAGGACGAAAAACTAAAATTGTATAATTTTATTGCTAAAATTTTTAAAAATAAATGAGTTATGACCATTTAAATGTTCAGTATGTTTTCTTTAAAAAAAAGTTGTTTTCCTGTAATTAGTACGGAGGGTGGCGCGTGACTTTTTTCTTTAGATTTTATTTTCCAGTTTTGCACCTAGTAATAATGTCACGTGTCATCGTCAGGTTTGTTCTTTCAATTCTATGTTTAAAGATGTTTTATATACAATCTAACTATATATATATATATATACATACATATATAAAAATTTTCTCGAATCTTACATTTTATTCTTCTACTTTATCTCTTACAAAAATTACATAAAAATACCATCACCGTCTACAACTTTCTCTTGAGTCATGGCCCATCAGGGGCGGAGGTACATGTACCCGAGAGGGTTCCATTGACCCCGCTGAATTAAAATTTTTCGTATTATTTTAGTGCAATATTAGTGTAATTTAGGTAAAATTATACTTAAGAACCCACTAAATTTGTTTATAAAAGTTATTAATATTAACTTTGTACCCATTGAAGTAAGTTTCTAGCTCCGCCCCTGTGGCACATCTACTATGATCACCATAAATTGTTAGTACGACTGTGAAATGGAACCATACCAGTTATCTCATTACGCGAAGGCAAGATGCACCAATTTACGGATCTCGACATATCTCTACTAGAACGTTACGGCTAAAACGTCCCCACTTTGGCAATCCATAAATTGTAGATTTGTACTACTGCGTCCCAACATCATTGCAAGGAGATTCTTGACAATTGGCATAGAATTAAAGATGCTGATTTGCTTTGCGAATGGAATTGGCAATGTCAATGTTTATTTTAGCTACATAGATTAGACGAGTATTGGCAGCGCTCCAGCTCGTCTTCTAGTTACATTTATGATACCAAATCTATTTTGTTGTAGTTTCAGTTTTTAATATGATTATCTTAGTTTATTATTAGATTGTAGTTTTAATTAATTACTGTATAATGGTATTTCAATATTAATAGGAGTTTAGTAATTTTATTGTATTTAGTTACCTTGTATATTATTAAAAGAAAATATTTATATATATTTCTTTTATAAATATTATGTGTTTGTATAGAAATTTGATAATAAAATAGAAATTGATGTTGACGTGTTGGTTAGTGATAACAATTATGACTACGAATAGTTAGTGATGATAGTTTAACTTGTATTTTCAAAAATTAAAAATATTAGTCTAGAATCTATTTTATATATATTATGTGTTTTATAGAAAATAAAAATAAAAAATGTGATGCTAAGATGATGTTTAGTGATTATAGTGATAACGATTATTATTACAAGTAGTTATTAAAAAATTAAGAGTTAATAACACGGATGGTCCATGTGATTTACACATTATTACTGATTTGGTCCTTTATGATCAAAAATTACCCCCATGGTCCCTGTGGTTGACATTTTGTTTCACCCACGGTCCTTTAGCCTAACCTCTGTCATCTACTTTCCGTTTGTTGTCTTTTAGTGAAGGGCATATTTGTCTTTTCAATTCTTGATCTCAATTCCAAACACCATTCTTCTCCTTCCTCATCCTCTTCCTCCTCCACACTCTCCTACATGATGAAACAATGATTTTTTAAACTTTAGAAAACATTTCTCTTTAATATCATAGTGAAATCAAACACAAACCCAAGTGATTTAATATCATTTCTCTTTAGAAAACATGAACTAATTTGACAAATTCATATAACATTTCAAGCCTGATCATTAAGGAGGAAGAAGAAAGCTACCTGCAATGAGTGGCAATGGCTTTCATTCCTTTCAATCCATCATTACTAAATCCATCACAACTCAAAAGCGACATGTTCATATTTTCTTTTGGTTTTTTTATTCCTTTTTTTGTTGCAGCCAAAACACATTCCACAGCCCCATTTTCTTCTTCTCGAAAATCACAGCAACAAAAGTTTCTTCTTTGCTTACGGCATTAATAAGAAACCCTATTAATGAAATTTCCTATTAATGAAATTATCCAGAGACTAATATCGATGATTGCGATGGATAAATTGAAACTCTTTTAATGGCCTAGTAATTTACAAACAATTAACTTGTAGAAAACCCACGAGCAGGTAAACAATAATGTAGGTCCAAATGTATCTGGTATCAACAATCAAATGAAGCAATCAACACAATGATATGAACTCTCGAAGAAGAATACGTACGTGAAGGAACTGAGAGCAACAGTTTAATCGTAGGTTGAAAGCTTAAATGAATTAGGGCTAATTACAAACTATTTATACCTCAAGGGTATTTACAGAATGTACCCTAAACTATCACTAATGTCAAATGTAATATAAAACTTCACTAGAATATATTGAACACAATTTAGGACCTAACAAATAAACTCTTTCTAATCATCAAATTGCATGTATGTTCTTAGTTTCTTGTCCCTGCAATTCGACACCCACGAGCAGGTAAAGAAAACCCAGCAAGACCCAAGGATTTATAGCTCAATTCCTAATACAATCTAAACTAAATCGATGCCAAAGGATTAGAGATGGTTACCTTGAGTCTTTTACCGATTAATATCCCCCAAACAGCGAAGGTGCGCATCTACATTCTCCTGTCAAGATGGAGTTTTTTAGTTCTTTTTTGTTCCCTTGTGATGGTCCGAGTGGTGGCCACCATCTCCTCCGCCGTTAGCCGTATAGTTGCAGAACATGGGACTCATACGGGAAATGATCAGGAGCTCAGAAGCCGATGATCGGAGCTATGAAGAACGGAAAGCTTGTAGATGTAGATCCATCCACCATTGACGACGACGGCTGAAATCTTTGAAGGTGGTGCTGATGATGAGGGAAAACAGACACTAAATTGGACTGAAGGGTCCCCCTATTAAAACCCGGAGGTAAACCACCACGGGGAAGATGATGATGCAATTGAGAAATTTAAGTTATAACTCTCACCCCCACCACCGCCGGTGGTCACAACCGGTGGGAAGTTTTCTTAAAGGAAGGAGAAATGCTCGGCATGGAGGTTTTGGTGGTAGGACTAAGGGGGTGTTTGTTTCATTCTTTTGGGGGGATTTCAAGGGAATGGGAATTCAATTCCCCTCAAATCATGTGTTTGTTTTACAATTATGAAGTAGGAATCCAAATGATGGGAATCATAAAAATCCCATGAATGGGGGATTTAGAAATCCTCCCACCCCCCTGGTATTTTGAAATCCCACACCTGTGGATTTGCTCCGGCGGCCTCCGGTGAACATTCCGGCGAACTCGTCTCTTCTACGTCTCCATCTCGGGCGACCTTCGCAAACCCTAGATCGTCTTCTTCTCCGGCGACCTTCGCAAACCCTAGATCGTCTCCTTCACAGAAACCCTAGATCGCCGTCTTCGTCGTTCGCAAACCCTGGTTCGTCTTCGTCTTCGTCCTTCACAGAAACCCTTGTTCTTCGTCTTCGCCGTCGTTCGTCTTCGTCTGTCACAGGGAGGCGGCGTCTGAACGAGAAGGGTCGTCGTTTGTCTTTGTCTATCACAGGGCGGCGGCGTCGTTCACAAACCCTAGATCGTCGTTCTTCTTCGAAACCCTATTCGCGTTCGCAAACCCTAGATCGGCGGTGGTGTTCTTCGTCTGTCACAGGTCGAAACCCTAGCCGTCTGAACGAGAAGGGCGGTGGTTGGTGGTGCGGTGGGTGGTTGGCGGTGCGGTTGGTCGCCGTCGCCGGCTCCGACTGAAAACCTAATCGGTGGTATGGTGGGAGCAGGTGGTGGTAGTGTTGAAACAAACAAAGGTATGGGATTCAAAATCCCCCCAAATGAATTCCCATGAAATGCAATTCCTCTTCTAAAATCCCAATCCCCCCAAAATCAAAGAATAAACCAAACACCCCCTAAGGCTATGTGTTATACAGCGGGAGTTGGTTCGGCTCCGGCTTCGGGTTCTTCGGCTCTTTCGGGAACACCATTTCCGGGTGTTCGGGTTCTTCAGCGGGTTCCCTGGCTCGGCTTCTTTTACCCGAGAAAGACTTCACCCCCTCACCCACCCCCCACCCCCTCCAACGGTAACTTTTATAGCCGTTACTTTTTTTTTAATCCATATACACACACTATATATACAACCTATATTTAACAAAAATTCATCATTTCTTCTACTCTTTCTTTCTCTCTTCTTCTCTATTTTTATATTTTACACACTTTAGTTTATAAAAAATCTATGGATCCACCATTTGATGATGACGTTTTTTTTGAAGAAAATACGAGGGTTATGGTTGCCAAGGAACACATTTGGAGTGCTCAAGGAACCGACAACGTAGACGAGTAGTTTATTTATCTTTTTATTTAATTTTTAAATTTTTAGTATTTTATTTGTAATTTTCGGAATTTTAGTTATTAATGGATTTTATTTTTAAATTTAGAAATAGTAGTTTTAATTAATTTATATTTTTCGTTATTAAATAAAATGTTATTTAGTTAAATAATTAATTGTTAAATTAAAAATAAAATTAAAAAAGGAAAAGGAAAGATGAAAGAGGGGTATAACACTAGTTGGGGGTAAGGAAAGGGGAAGGAAAAGAAAGCTGATGTGGCGCTGATGTGGCTGTGGGTAATGAAAGATGAAATATAGGTATAACGCCTAGCCTAAGGTGGGGGCCGGCGGTACTAGGGGTGGTGGTGGCGGCTGGCGGTGCTAGGGGTGGTGGTGGCGGCGGAGTTATGGCTGCTTACTTGTTAGAGAGAGAGAGGTAGGATAGATGATATATCTCATGAAGAAGTGTTGTGTTTGGAAACAAGATTAACACTTGAAAGGACAAAAATACCCTTCACTACAAGACAACAAACGGAAGTGGGTTGACAGACGTTAGGCTAAAGGACTGTGGGTGAAAAATGTTAAACACATGGACCATGGACGTAATTTTTAATTATAAAAGACCAAATTAGTAATAATGTATAAACCATAGAAACCATTCGTATAATTAACTCAAAAATTAATAATGATAATAATATTGGTTACGACCGTAAATTCTTGAATACAACTAACAAATTTAAAAAAAAAACAGAAAAAGATAGGATGTGGCCCACAAGAAGCACCAAAAGGGAATAGTATAGGAAAGAAAAAAGTCACTACTCCCCCAATTCTCAAAGCTCTTAAAACAAAATATGCAAGTAGTGATATTAAGTGTTAGAGATTTAGAAAGTTGAGAGTAAGTGTAAGCTGCTAGCATATTATCTAGATGGAGGTCACTTACATTACACTTTCACTGTTTCTACTCTTTCTGCATCTTGTATCCTTCTCAGTACACTCTAAATCAATCGTCAAGAATCTTCCTGGTTTCCATGGCGATCTCCCTTTCACTCTCGAAACTGGGTACGTATATATATGTCTTTGATTTTCTTTTTGTTAATTGTTATATATATATATATATATATATATATATATATTTATGTATGTATAATGATTATTGAAAACTTGTTGCTTGATTCTTATTTCTGCTTTAATAATGGAAAATTAGATATGTGGGAGTTGGAGCAGAGAAAGAAATCCAGTTTTTCTACTACTTTGTTGAGTCTCAAAGAGACCCTTTCAAAGACCCTCTTCTTCTTTACTTTGCTGGTGGCCCAGGCACTTCTGGACTATTTTCATTACTTGAACAAATTGGTAATTTTCATATATTTCTTATGTATATAAGCATTATGGTTATACTCTGTGTGTGACTGTGTGTATCTGTGAGGGTGGGAAGGTGGATGGGTGGGTGAACATATATTTTGTTTAATCAATCTTTTTACATGTATTGTTAGTTATCAAATTGGAATGAACCTTATATGATTTTTATGTAGACCTTAAAACCTCATTTTATTATATGATTTAGATGACTATTCACCATTTTTCTTGAAGTTAGAAGATACCACTCTAGATTTGATTTTTTAAATCATTTAATATAAATAAAAGAGTAATTTGATAAAATAATTTTAGAATTTAAATTATACTTTTAAAAGATTATTTCATTTTTATCATTTATTCACTTAAAATAAAAAAATTTAATTTTAACTTTTTATAGTTAAAATTATTAGATATGATTTCATATATGACCTTATTAAATCATATAAATCGTATTTGTCTATCTTAATTTACAAATATCATATTTATCTTTTATAATATTTTAAAATATCGATCATATTTAACCAAATTCTTAGTTTTATCATTATAAAATATTTTATAATCATTTTTAATTATAACTAATAACATTTAACTTTATTACCCTTCGTAATAATAATGATTTTGATGACTTATATAAGAAACACAATCACGTATATCATGATACTACGTTTCTGTAGTCAAGTCTGTCCTCCCACTTGCGTTGATGTTTTCACCGTTATTAGAGTATTGATGTCATATGTCATCGTTTTTTTGAATTCTCATTTAATTCGCGTTTTATTATTATTTAATTCGTTTATATTAATATTTAATATTTATTATTTTTTAAACTAACTCGTGTATCACACGGGCATTTAGTCTAGTATTAGATAATCAAGATACATGTGATATTAATAGTTAATTAGTTTGAGTTGTAACCTTACAAATTTACATGGGATCAAAGCTTGGTTCACCCGCGTTGGCCAAACGCTCATACATATACTCTAGGTAACCCATAAGTATCCACGTGATACGCGTAGAAAACACCACAAGTTATAAGGCCTGTTGAATATTGTCCCATGCACGTAGAACGAGTATGGCTTTACAACATGCCTACTAAGAATCTTATATCACCACTTATAATGGATTTAAATTGAAATCTCACAAACTTACATAAAATAAAAGTTAACATCCTCTATACGATTGTATGCGGCATTCATAACCTGGGTTTCTTTACAGAATTCATAGACTAGCGTTATGAAATTCAAATTTAGCTTTTAAAACATAAAAAGAAAAAACCAAACAACCATGAAACACACTTTACAAATTATTAATATGTAGCATATTGTTGGCCTCATGAAATACATCTTTAAGAGTTTCTGTTGTAGACTAGATTATCAACAAAAAAATACGTACAGAAGATATCACACTTTAAATTCAAAAAAAGTATTTATGAGTTTTCTCACTCATAAAAAGGAATAAAGTTACCAAAAATTACTAAGAATATACCATACTTTCATCGGTACATCAAAGACTGTTCTCACTCATAAAGAAAGACTCTGATTATTAAAAAGAAAACAAGAGCCAAGAGAGTGATGTGACGTTATTAAAAATTAATTTTTTGTTATAATTAAGTACCTAGTACAAATGAACTTAAAAAATTGACTTGTCAGTTTTGTTGCGTGCCATTGATCAAATAATACATTATAAAATTTTGTTATTTTTTTTATAAAATAATTTTAATAATGTCACAAGGCGCGATGGCTTATAAGTTAGTAATTGGTTTCCATCATTAAATTATTATTTCTAAAACTATGTTAATTCGACCCGAATAGTCGGACTTTACTCACAAGTTTTCAATCTTTTAAATGAATAATAAGAATTTTTAAAATAATATATTTAAGAAATAAAGAAATGTTTATATATCGAATGATTTAGAAAAAAAAGCCAAATGATTTAGAGACGCTTAAATAAAAAATAACTAATTAGTTAAATCGTTATTAAACTTTTGTAGTCGAAGTGGTTGTCAAATTAAGTTTCATATCTTATAATATTATTAAAATAAATGGGTTTCTTCCCTTTCCTAAAAATTCTTCACGAATCAAATCTCTTGATTTAAAAAAAAAATTTTAATTAGAAATATGACATCATAATTGCAAAATTTCCTTAAGCTAATCAATTTGGAATGGGTAAAATATAAATTGTTAAGGGGTAGTATGAAATATGTGAGGGGGTTTTAAAAAAATTGTATATTAATGTAATTAATTAAAAGTTGTTTGAAAATTATGTTTAATAACTTCAAATATATTTTGTTTTGAGAAAAAATAATTATATATTTGTAATCGTCTCATTTTTATCTACGTTTTGATATAAATTTTATAGGAATATGAGGTTTTTAAAAAAATTAGTATAATTTAATTGTTTTATCAACATCTAAGTAGTTATTGTATATTTTATTCGTCTTTTATAGTTATTCCATCTACATAATATAGTCGATATAATCACTGATTTCTTGGTATTTCGATAAAAAGAATTAAAAAAATATACTATAACTAATGGTTAGTGGCATAAAGCTGTATACAAAACTACCACTGCCGTTAGAGCTTTTTAAAATTAATTGTTAGTTGTGAGTAAATAACACTTCAGACTCTAGAACTCTACATAATTACTGGGTAGTGAAACAACTGTCATGATAGTGGGTTTTGTAACTACACATACAACTTGAAATTTTATATAAAATTTTTAATTGTCTAAGTTTTCTTATTTTTTAACTAATAACTTGATACATAAAATAAAAGTTATTATTACATGGATATATGAATTCAGTGAGATCTCGTGTTTTCAATTATATTTAATTGACTAATAAATTACACTTAAGTAATTTACGTATGTATAGACATAATCTATTCTATGTTAGAATCTTATTTTTATACGAATTAATTTACGTATACTTAGATGGATGTTATCATTATTTAACTTTTAATAAATTTAGTTTACAATTTCAAATATTCAAATATATAATTGGTTAATAAAAATGTCTTTAAAGCACTTGATATTATAGTTATGTCTTTACAATGTCGGGATAAAGCTCCATCTAGAGAAACACATTAATATTATACTAAAAACTTTTAGACGTGTAATGTAACTTTATAGTTCTTAAAAAGAGTATTTATAAAAAGTATTAAAATGCACGTTTTTACTCATGGATAGTTATATGTGACGGTTTCTCGAGTGAAAAGTAAGGAGTGATTAAAAGTTTATAGTGCGATGATGAAGGAAACCCCTACTAATAAACCATAAATGTTATTTATAAAGATGTTTTACAGAAAATTTAATAATAATCTTATTTATGGATTTCAAAATTTTGTAATGGTTATTCATTTCTTATTTTATTACGAGATTTTATTTTCCTATCTATGCTTTGTAATTATTTTTACTATACGTGTTATGACTCTTTAAAACTATATAAATTTAAAATTAACTTATATTATCCCGTGTTAATACACGGGTCGCGTAGCTAGTTTTTTTAGTATAAGAATAATCTATACAAGCATATATTAAAATTAAAGAAAATTGAAATCAAATAGATTCATAATATATTAACTTAATTGATTATTTTTGTTTGAGTAGGTCGATAGACAAATCGATCAAGCTTTACTATTTTGAATTTAAAATGCAATTGTATCTACTAATTAAGCTTTAAAGCCAAAATTGATTTCAATTTTCACTAAATCAATTATTAGGATTGTCTCTAAAATTAATTACAATTAGTCTTTTATTACTGTTAAAAGAAAAGATTATACTCTCATTTAGTATACGATGATCCGTTAAATACATAAATATATATACAATCAAACCGAGCTATACACTGAACCATACTATAATTATATCTAATATTTCCTGCTATATTAAATCTTCTTCTGCAGGTCCACTAAGTATCATTGCCGATAGTTCAGAGACAAATGTCACATTGGAGTTAAATCCATATTCATTAACAAAGGTTCATATTCTTGCCTTGCATTTATATAATTAATATGGGTTTTATTATTATTATTATTTTTGTTACATAAAGCATTTCCATATATAATTATGACACTGTTTATTTTTCAAATTCAAAAGGGATTTCCGATTTTTAAGGGAGTCGAGTTATGACCGATTTGTTGTATGCGAACAAAACTGTTTTCATGACTCTTTCTTATACTCCTTTAGTCATCTTTAGTCATCCAAGATGCGTATATATAAAAGATCGAACTTTGGTCTCTTTTAAGACTTTTTAACCACTTGCTACTAAATCATCTTAAAATTGTTCATGATATTTTAATGTAGTGATGCATAATTCTGAAATTCTGTAGGTGGCTAATGTAATATTCATTGACCAACCAGCTGGTGTGGGGTTCTCATATGCCAAAACATGGGAAGGAACCTCAAGCAGTGATTCTGTTTTAGCTTTACAAAGTCATGAATTTTTAAAAAAGGTGAGATGAATCTTTTACTTCTATTAATTCCATTCCATATTATCTTCCTTTTGAAATGACATATAAATTCATATTTCTAAATTTTTAGCATCACTTAAACTTAAAACAAAGATACTTATAACTATTTTTATTAAAATAATTCAGTAAAAATAATATTTTCATTTATTTGTGGTGTTATATATATGTGACACATATGTGTAACTACAGTGGCTCTTAGAGAACCCAAAGTTTCGCAATCATGATTTATATATATCCGGGATTTCATACATGGGCATTCTTGTACCGGTTGTCGCTTTAGAGGCATACAAGGGTAAGAACTACTTCTACATATGACTACTAGAAATCATTTATATGTGGCTTTATATAATTCTACATGTCATCTTGTGATAAGTAGGAGGATGAAGTATAAAGAAATAGTAGAAGTATATATATCATCTTTCTACAAGAAATGGTTTAATACATCTTATGTGAATTGAATGTATAATTACAACTAACTAACAAGAGACAAAATATGCAGAATACTACTGAACTATATAGAAAATTTGAAAAATACACAAAAAAGGTATAACTAGGAAACCATAACAAATGCTAATAGCTATGGTAAGACACTAGATCCATGAAAGCAATAGGGAATTCATCTTTAAAACACAATAATTAACTTCTAAATATTCGCTAGAGCTTTATATTATTACTGTTTTTATTATATTTCTCATTTGCAGGCAATGAACGTGGAGATCAACCACAACTAAATATTCAAGTAAACATCTACTTGTAATAACTTTCGTTGTAAGCTCATTGTTGATTCATGTGTAGCTGACTTACAGGGTGTTGAAATCAATTTCAAAACGCAAACTCAAACACCATCTTTATTAAAGTCTTAGGTGGCCCATGCTATTTCCATATATCGACAAACTTTAGTTATATTTGATAGATCCAATTATTAACTTTTTTTTATTGTCTCCATAATCCAGGGATACCTAATTATTAGCCCACTCACTGATAAATTTATTGATTTCAATTCAAGATTTGAGTTCGCTCACCGGCTTGCACTTATATCAGATGATATCTATGAGGTAACAAGAGATAATTATAGCACAATGAGGTATTTAAACGAGAATTGTTTTTTCGTGTAAATACTGCATGAATCAATATTTGCTATTGATTAAAATAAATCACAGGCTAATAGCTATAAAGCTCATTAGTGACGCATTAAGGAGAGGTATTTTTAAAAATCAAATCTCACTCATTAATAACGTGTTCACCAGGACGCAATTCACTATTGGGTTTTAAATATACAAATGATCAAAATATTTTGTTAATGAGTCATTAATGATATTACAACAGTTTTCGCTCGTATACAATTCTTGTTTGAACTTTTCCGTATTACACTATATATATATATTTATAACACAATGTGAGTAGAGTATGTTTCAACATCATAATGATTTGTAATTTTGTTGTATTATATATGTAGTCTACAAAAGAAGCTTGTGGTGGTAATTATATATACAATGATCCGGCCAACACTCTGTGCTCAAATGGTCTTCAACGGGTGGATGAGGTACACATTGGCAATTTTGATAATATATATTTTGAATTATTATTTTAGTTTAACTTTAATTAATTGATAACTTCCCACACAATTTCAGTGCACAAGTGGAATTAACTTAGACAATATATTGGAGCCATTGTGTGATGAAGCCGATCCACAGCCACCTTGTGTTGTAATATTTCTCTCTCAATATTAATATCACATAATCACATATTTTATTGCTAAGGGTGTATGTACTACATGCATCTATAATGATGTTTTTATACTCACGGACACTTAAATAACTAATTATGAAATGACTAACATACCATTCTGTTGAAATGGTTGTGAGGATGAAAGCACCAAAAGTAGATGTTAGAGGCATTTATGATAGGTGCTTCTACACTCACGGACACTTAAATAATAACTAATTATGAAATGACTAACATACCAATCTTTTAAAATGTTTGTGAATATGAAAACATCTAAAATATGTGGTACTAGAAGCATATATCATATCCGGATATCCATGTTTGAATAAATATGAACAAATATGACTTCTCGATTTTAGGCGGTTACTAATGAAATTATAGAAGATTGGGCAAACGATAAAGATGTTCAGGAAGCTCTCCATGTTCGTGAGGTATGTTCATCGGAATAACTTCAATAACTTACAACACAATCGGCACGTAGAATATATCGAAAGGTAAAATCATAATTTATTAATTTTGGGGTAGATAGTGGGGAATGATAGATCTAATCATAGTTGTTTTGTTTCGAATATGACTTATATGATATGCGGGTAAGGTTCAAAGAAGAATACCTCTCTCGGGAAGAACCCGGAGAATATTAGTACAAACATGATAATTGAAAAATTACCATATATTATTTTTAATTTAAAATAACAGAAAAAACTATAAACTTTTAATATGAAACAAAACAAATTTATTAATGAAAAATCTAGATTTAAATACTAAATAAATGGTGCATCTAGTCACATGCACTAATATTTTAGTTGTTACATTAGATTTTTAGTGACTCCGTGAAATAGTGATTTTTCCTTGGCTTGCCTCTATTACATGCAGTAGTAGATAAAAATAAAAAAATACATAGACTGTAAATACTACACGTACAGTATGAAAATGTGTGGTTGGACATTCAAGTTGAAAAGGTTTCGGTTCATTTAATAGAATTCAAAGATATTGAGTTTCAATGGTTCTTTTCAACAGTGTACTAAATTAATTATTGTACTCACATTATTTACCAACTCCCATACCCTACTAGTACTTCACTACTACATTCACATGCAACTTCATTTATTATTTTGACACAAAAGTATCCTCATTTCAGGTTTGTACTATGGTTCATCACAATTTAATTTTTTTTTCTTGTGCAGGGAACAATAGAAACATGGAAGAAAAACAATGAAACTATGCATTACTATTTTAACAAAAATGATACCACATGTTACTCATATGACATCTTCAGCACTATTGACTACCATAAACAACTCGCTACAAGAAATTGCCAAGTATTGATCATTAGGTACTACTGATACTCTTACCCTTGTCTCATTATTCGTAAGATATACGTCTTTTCAAACTTTTTCAAAATCCAGCAGCGAATGTTTAGATATTCGACAACAACCATACTAAATCTCACTTAAAGCGGGTATAAGAAATAGAGATAATTGCACCTCTAACTCGGAGTAGAGACTAGATAGACTACTTCCCTAGTAATTTTGATATACAAGTTTTTGTTTTCTCTTATAGTTTCATTAATATTAGTTCTTTAAATTGGTGCTTAATCATGTATATGTATATTCTGATCATTGTTTCAATTTATTTGTAATATGAAAATGATCATATGATTTTTAGGATTATTAATTAATTGTCAAGGGGGATTCTTTAATATATACAACTTAAAGTACTATCAGTTTTACATAAAAAAACTTATTATCTAAAAGTTTTATATCTATGAATGAATCTATATTATTGGAATATGATTTAGAGGTTCCTACCTATCTATCAAAAAGGATATGTAGGACTTTAGACATTCTGGCATAGTAACAGCTTAGGGGAGGGTTCAAACGAAAACTGTTTTTCTTACGAGAACTGCGAGAACCAATCTCGGCCATTCCTCGTATATGGGAAGTTCATGGATGGAGAGCGTGGAGGGGATCAAGTGTGGCAGGGTGCATGTGAGAATTTCATGGGTGGGCAATGACATTAAAGGAGGGGGAATTGGACGGCTCAGATTGGTTTTCGCAGTTCTCGTACAAAAAACAGTTATCGTTTGAACTTTTGCCCAACAACTTATATGTTCTCTGATAATTTTCGACTCGCAGTGGTGATCATGATATGACGTTTCCATACGTTGGAACACAAGAATGGATAAAATCTCTTAATCTTCCAACTGAAAGCCCATGGAACCCATGGTTCGTTAATAATCAAATAGCTGGGTGAGCTCAAACTATGTTTATTTTTAAAAATATAATTATATCATCTTCTATAGTTTCTAAGGAACATATGTAATTTCATTAAGTAACATGCATGCGTTCTTGATAACTTATCATGCAAAGTGTGTTCTTTGTTTATGTAGATATCAGACGACATATGGAAAGAATGGATACTCATTGACACATGCAACTGTTAAGGTAAGAAACACATAGATCTGTTTGATAAATATTGATAATTTAATTAGGGTTAATAATGAAAAAAACCTCAAACTCTACTTTACTTTTTGGTTTAAACCTTAATCTTTGTTTTTACATGATTTAAACCTTAAATTTTATTTTATTTTTGGTTTAAACCTTAAACTTTATCTTACTTGTTGATTTAAACCTTAAACTTTATTTTTAAATGATTTAAACCTTAAAATTTAAATATATTTCTATTTAACCCATAAACTTTCATTTACTTACTTAAAATGGGTAAAAAAGTAAACCTACAACCTATTCAACCGGCTACCTCATCTCTCCTTAACACACGACTTGTAAAACGTTTAGAGCATAAAAGGGGAGCGGCGGCGAAATCGATGATGAGACCAAGGGCAACGAACGCGGAGGATGACAGGACCAAGGGCAGCGACCGACAAAGACGACGACGGGACCAAGGGCGAAGCATGGTGAGGACGACGACGGGACCAAGGGTAGCGACCGACGACAACGACGACGACGAGACCAAGGGCAGCGCCGTTCGCCCCATGGTCCCGTCATCGGCTTCGCCCTTGGTCCCGTCGTCGACTTCGCCGTTAACTGCCCTTTGTCCTAACGTCGATTTCGCCGCCGTTCCCCTTTTATGCTCTAAACGTTTTACAAGTCGTGTGTTAAGGGGAGATGAGGTGGCCAGTTGAATAGGTTGTAGATTTACTTTTTACCCATTTTAAATAAGTAAATGAAAGTTTATGAGTTAAATAGAAATATATTTAAAGTATAAGGTTTAAATCATTTAGAAATAAAGTTTAAGGTTTAAACAAACAAGTAAAATAAAGTTTAAGGTTTAAACCAAAAGTAAAATAAAGTTTAGGGTTTAAATCATGTAAAAACAAACATTAAGGTTTAAACCAAAATGTAAAGCAAAGTTTGAGGGTTTTTCCATTATTAACCTATTTAATTAAATGAAAATAGAACTAGAAATTTATAAGTCTTTTGTACCATATAGGGTGCAGGTCATTCAGTGGCATTCAACAAGCCTACGGAATTTTCGGCCCTTGTGTACGGGTGGCTTGATTATCATACTTATTCAAGTGACTCTTAAGCGTTGGTTTATCACACTAGCTAGTATCAATGTTATTGTTGAATGTATTCAGTTGTTGTCTATGGAAAAGTACATCAACTTATCATTTTTATGTTAGAGATTGTGATGAGTTTCAAAGACAATTGTCTATGACATTTTTGCTAGAAACTGTGAATGGATGTTTACTGTTGGCGATTTTAATGTCGGTCAATAAACGAGAAATTCCCGATTCCTGGATTGATCCCGTCCAAGCACGTTTAGCTTTAGAATTCTTATCAGGTGTGTCGTACTTGTTGCTCCTAAAATGTTCTGTGTCATATAAGGCCAACGATTACTTATGAACCCAGCATCTCTCATGTCCACCACTGATGTGGGATTTGCGTAGAGTGTTGATACAAACACCACTCTTCAGATCCATCGTCCTCGATGAGGTTTTCCCACCATCTCGGACGGCACAAGTGCAGCTCTAATACCATTGTAACACCCTCACCTAATCACTACCCAATATTGTCCATTTTTGCCCAAGCGCCACACGGTTTTGTTTCCGACCACAAGATGGGAGCTTCCCGGGAGGTCACCCCTCCTTGGATTACTCCCGCCCAAGCCCAACTGACCAAGCATGCTTAATACAAAGTTCTCATGAGACCTATTGTACTTGGGCCCCAAACGGCATTGTGTCATATAACGCAACGGTTTACTTATGAACCCTACATATTTGTTGTTCATGACCAATGTGGATTTCAAATAAGATGTTACCACGGGTGTTTACTAGATTATTCCAATGTAATTTGTGACTCAGATTAAAAAATAGATACGAATATTACTTTGGAAATGGTGGTTAGTCAGTTTTGCTATCATATTTTTATGATTGTCCCTAAGGGTTTGTTTGGTTTGAGGAATTTTACAGGATTTGCATTTCAAATTTCTTGAAATCCCATGCTTGATTAAAAAAATATAAAGGAAGGGATTTGGATTTCAAATCCTATAGATGTGGGATATAAAATCCTTGGGGGAGAGGTGATATTTCTAAATCTATCAAATGTGTGATTTCAAAATTTTGACTCATCTAATCAACAATCCACTGTCATCTTCACCATCTCAACCGACACTTCACTCTAGCCGCCGTCCCTGCCATAATTGGCCACCGCCATAACCATCGCTGGCATCATCATCTTCGCTCTTCTCCGTCATCCGCCTAGGGCACCAGTTACCTTATCCGTCTCCTTCTCTGCCTCTGACGCTGTCGCCCTTCATCGTCTCCGTCATCACCTTCTCGGTCTCCGCCTTCACCCACGTCGCCCTTCTCCGTCTCCATCTACGCCTCTGGCGCTGTCTCCCTTCACTGTCTCCATCGTTGTTTTTTTCGTCCCCTGTCTTTACCTCCAACATTGTCACCCTTCAACATCTCCGCTATCACCCTTCTCTCTATCCATCATTGCCCTTCACCGTCTCCCGCCGCTATCGTCCTTCACCGTCTTCATTGTTGCCCTTCTTTGTCCCCGCCTCCACCATTGTCGCCTTCACCGTCCTCGTTTCGCCTCCATCACCCTTCATTGTCCCCACCTCCACCTTTGCCTCCGTCGCCCTTACCTGTCTCCGCCGACACCCTTCTTCATCTCTGCCTCTGCCTCCGTCGCCCTTCACCGTCGCTGCCTCCCCGTTCATTGCCCTTCACCATCTCGGCCTTCCTTATCTCCGAGCCAGTGAAGTTGTGGAGGTGAGTAGACTCTTTCACCATATTAGTCCTAAAAATCTCATTATCTTTTACATGAACCAAACAGTAGATGAGATTGGATTTAAAATCTCATGAGAGTTGAAATCCTTAGAATTTCAAGTCTATGAACAATACACCCCTTAGTGCTTTCATGATGTCTAGAAGTGAAATAAAGATAAAAAAACGTTCTCTTGAAATGTGTTAATCAATCCAAGGCTTCGATGATTTGTCTAAATTTCCACTATGTAATACCCGTGCGGTACTCGGGTATATTAATGAAAATATCTATATAGTTAAATTCTTTAACATTTAAAAAATATCATAAAAATGTGAAAGATTACTTAATTACACAAATATATATATATATATATATATATATATATATATATATATATATATATATATATATATATATATATATATATATATATATATATATATATATATATATATACACTTTAATTGGTTGGGCACAAAACACAAAAACATGTTACAAATAAAATTGGTAACTTAAAAACACGCAAGAAAGAAAAAAGTTGAGGTTTAAAAAAGATTTTGATAACCACGATTTTAAGGGCTGTGGATAAGAATAAAAAAAATTAATTTAAGTTTTAAAAAATGGTAATCTTGTTTTACGTATGGAAAGTTAAAAATGAAACCATGAAATATATGGAAAGCTAATTATGAACATATGAGTTATGATTTCCATTTTTAAAAAGTGAAATTACCTATTCTGCTTTTATCCATAACTCTTAGGGCTGTGGTTATCATTCTGCTTAAAAAAGACATAAACATAAGGCATCTAACTATATTTTAATTTGGCCGTTTTTAATATCGTTTGGACAAAAAGGGATCCTACTTCAATACGCCGTTATCTAGATGTCCATTGAAAAATTAATAACATATAGGTTCAAACACTATATTGTTCAAAGTCATAATCAAGACCAATAACTACTAAATTAACTTATAAACATGTGATAACACATGATACGTGAAAATCAGTCTTAAATTTTAACACTAATCTAACTTAATTTGACTGACACACGAACGGACAAGTGCACCCGATCGTATAGCAGTAAACAGGGCAAGATCAGGATCATATCCTCAGGGAAGAGGAATTGAAAATACTATAAAGAAATAACTAATTAAACTAAATTACTGAAAATTAAATATGAGGTTTTTGAAAGTAACAGCTAACCGCTGTCAAGGTATTGAAAGATTTGATTAAAGCAATAAACTTGAAAACAATTTTTAAGAATTAGAAATCAGACGACAAAGTTGTATTTACCAATTAATCACTCCCCCTAGGTTCAATTTGTATTAAGCACAGTTAATATGATAAGTTTCCAAGGGCGTTCGAACCAACAACCACCAGTCCTACTAATCCGATAATGACTTAATTGTTCCAAAACACACTTAACTCTCGTTGTATGGTGAATCAGACTCAAACTTTTATCTATGATATTATTAAACAATCTTAACCCTCATATCTCAGAAAAGTTATCTATCCTATTGCATGCAAATGTCATTATCTCAGATCAAGCAAACAATAATTAAGAAGAAAATACGCATGCAAGTCATTATCTCAGAGCATGCACAAACTGTATTTAACAGATTACTCAATAAAGATTAAGATAAAAAACTCAAGGATTGTGATTAAGCATAAACAAAACAAATCATAAAATAATAAGATCTAAAGATTACATATCAAACCTAGGGATTGTTCTTCATGATAAATACATTAAAAGGTTTACCCCATAATCAAACTAAATATGAAACATGAATCAAGAAATAAATTAAATGTAACATTGTATAAAGCTTACAAATAATAAACTCAATAAATGAATAAATCGATCTGATCTGGTGCTCCTCTCTGCTGTACGACTGCTGCTTCGAAAAGAATTGTGTTCGGCGTAAATTAGAATTGTGATGGGATATTCTGCCGTAAATTCCAATTGTGATCAGCCAATTCAAATATTAATGGGAGGTACACAACAATTTTGGCCTTACATAACAATGTTATGCATCATCAACTTATACCATGTGTAATAACTGTTTGCATCCTGTTGTGTATGACTAAAATCTGTTGTGTACGAATCAGCTCCCAATATTAATTGTCATCCTCCCGTCATCTGCTATTCTGCTTCTGCTCCAGTGACCTAGCCCTGAAAAAACTCAAATTGGGCTGGGCTTTAAGCCCACGTCATGGACTAGTCTTGCTCCACATGAGAATTACATGAATTGATCTGGCCGAGAAGTACTGGGACATTCTTGAATTAATAGTTAACAATTTAATTAATGAAGGTGCATGACAAGGGAATTGTAGTCCACGTGGCTTCATATGAATTAATAGCAAGATTAAGTTGACAATTCATGGTGCATCATGGTATATTGAATTAAATCCAACCGAGCAATCGACTTTTTGCCAACCTTTGATAGAATGATCACAATTCCGCGTATTTCGGTTCTTGACTTCTTATTTTCAACCTGTACACAACCATTACGTATTTAATCGATTTAGCTTATTTAAATAATATGAAATAAAAGATATTATCAAATAAAAACATAGTTAAGACAATATCAACACATAACTTTGAACATGTAAGGTTCTTAAATTATCATCTATCTATGTATAATGAGTTTTTAATAAACCCGTCCTCATCCACATAGATTTATTTTCATCATTTCATCTATGTCAACTAAGTTCTTACATAGGTCACTATAATTAATATTTTTCATGGAATTACATAATAAACTTAGAAATTACTTGAATCGCATGAATTGATTTAACTGGAAATTGAAATGCAAACTTAATTAAAAGTTATCTCTTCTTGCAATAACCATCTTAAATGGACTTAATTATTTTGTAGAATCTAACATTGAAGAGATTAGTTGACAACAGTCAAAAGGTGGGCGCCTATTTAGATTATCATACAAAACAATTTAACTCTACGACCATATAAGTTATGAATCATAAATTTTTAATAAGTAATGAAAAATGCTCACTAATATGAAATAAATACAACACATATAGAGTATATAATAAAAAAATTAACATAAGAAAAAAACATACTACAAACATTGAGTCATTGACTTGTCTCATCTTTTTTAAAAGTTCATAGCCATCAAATTAGAAATATGGTAACATTGTATAAGGCCCTCTGCCGATTACGTTTATCCACAACCTTTAAAAACATTATACATAGAACGTATTTGAAGGTTGTTTACCGAATTGAATTTAGTAGGGTAAAATGTAGGTAACTATAGCAGGTAACTATAGCATATCATATCGTAAACTGCAAAGTAGGCAAGTATAGCATATTACAAAAAAAAGTGAAAAGATTGTTAATAATGTCTCACATCGAACTAAAGTAATTTTGTAATTTGCTTAATAACAGTCATAGGCTAGTCCATTGATAACCAATAGGTTTTGAGTTGAAATCTCATAAACTTATATGGTATCAGAGCAAAGTTCACATGTGGTTGGTTAAAGATTACACGAACTCTACGTAACCCGTAAGTATCCACGTGTTACGCGTGAACAAAATAACATAAGACGTGAGGGGCTTGTTGATAATGTCTCATATCCAACAAAGAATGACTTTATAATGTGATTAATAAAGGTTCTGGGCCACAGATAGCCAATTAAATTTTAAGTTAGAACCTACAAATTTATAAAGATAAATAACAATTTTATTTCTTCTCTTAGTTACAAGTTGCAACAAATTAACAAACCAATTTTTTGCAAAGCAAAATAGAATGGAAAAAACAAAACCAACTCCGGGAAAAATATCAAGGATTAAGGAAGTGTTTGATATGAGCGATTCAGAGATGATATGGAATAAATCATTCCGACGTAATGGAAAAAAAACCGTTTGTTTAGTACGCAGGAATGGAATGAACCATTCCGTAAGGAATGTGATTCCTTCATTTTCATTTCATGGGGGAGGGATGGTTTTTCTTCATTCCATCATGGAATGGAATGGAATTTAAGAATTAGGTATGTTATATCTATTTTTTAATTTTCAAGTTATATCTATTTTCTAATGCAAGGGCATTTTGGTCATTATTTATTTATTTTATTTTATTTCAATGTCTATTCCACTTTATCAAACATACTACATTAATGATTCATTCTATTCTAAGAAAGCAACCAAACATGATAATGGAATGGTAATGAACTATTCCATTCATTTGACCATTCTATTCCTTTGTCTATTTCATTCATTTGTCATTTCTTTCCGTCCAACCAAACATATCAGGTTGTGTTTGTTATGGTGGAATGAGGAAGGGAAAGGAAACCATCATTTCATTCCCTTGTCAGAAGATGTTTGTTAAGGGAATGTTTGTTTTAGCTTATTTAGGCTTATTTTCTGGGCTTATTTTTGATAAGCTAGTTTATTCCAGCTTATTTTCTGACTTTTCAGCTTATTATGAGTTACAATAAGAAAATAAGTCGGACTAGTGAAAAATAAGCCGAAAAAAACGAGCTTATGAAAAATAAGCCCATAATAATTTAAAACAAACACCCCCTATTATGTATGAATGGAATCGGTCATTACGTACAGCATGCAATTCCCATTCTTTTAAGCATTTTCATTCCATAGAGGACGATTGTTTTCTCCTCATTCCTTTTGGCAATGGAATAAATTGCTACAATTTAATTTTTTTTTTCTTAAATTTTTTAATTTATTTTTATTCAATCTTATGTCTATTTCTCTATTAAACATCATATAATTAATTCATTTTATTTCAACAAAAGCAATCAAGCATGTTAATAAATAGTAATGACTCGTTTCATTATCTTCTCGCAACAAATAAAATGACATATGCTGACTCATGTTTCTTGTGACCAAAAACCATTTCAGTCGTTAGATACTTTTTAATACTTTTGCCTACGGAAAGAAATGGGTGGGCATAGGAAATTATTCAAAATAAAACAAAGAATCTATTACGAGAGCCTAGAAGAAATTACCCCTCCCGGCAACCCTGTAGCCAAACGTCGCCCACCTCTCCTGCTACGAACGTCGCCCCTACTCTCCTTCCACGAACGTCGCCGGCAAGAGCACCACGATTGTCGACGGAGAGACACCAGAATATCGCCCTGTCCCTGCTATGTGTACTACGGACCTCTCCTATCTGCTAGGGTTTCCAATTTTGAAGTTTGGAAATGAATCACCAGGTAAATCCGTATTCGATTCTTCATTGTTTCATTTTAGGTACAGATCTCGCTCTAATTGAAAAGGTGAATACACCTTGAATCGGTGTTAATTGGTAATCTGGTGTAATTGATTAAACAAAGACAGAGCTCACTTCATTTGACAAAACCTTGTGAAGCTAAAATTGATCCAAATCCATCACTCTTATGACTATAATTTTACTTCATGGTGCCCCTAACAATGAAGGATCAGCAAGGAGTTTATATTCCAGACATCATCTAGAACAAGTAGAAACCATCTCTCTGCAGTATTTTCTTTATGGGCTGCTGCTTGAAACAGATTTAGATTAACAAAATCTTGATTCTTGCTGATATTATATACTTAGAATTCATCATTAGAAACACAAATCCATGGAATGCGTTCAAGTGATCCTTCATCACTTTCTTGGTCTTACATCCCTTGTTGTGTTTTACCTTTCAACATCATAAATCAAACCCGGAATTTTTAGCTTAACAAGATAATTTAAATGCTCATCATGCTCTGATATTGCTTAGAACTTATTTGATGACCATACAAAATACTAGTAGTAATGAAATTAGTATAGCATGTTGGCATGATGCTCAATATATTAACAGAGTTGGCATAAGATTCACGATTTGATTGTTAATTGTTAACCTTAGTATTTAGTTATTTATTTATAAGAAATTGGTTAAATTCATGATCTGTTGGAGTTTGATATGAATCGATTGAATATATCTTAATGCTATTTTGCAATATTATAAATAGTAAAGAGCAATTTAATATTGTATACTATCAATTTCAGTATTTCACTCTTTATGTGTTTCTTAGTTTAGAGTTGGTGAAGTTCCATTAAGTGAACAGGGTTAAAGTAGTTAGATTCTAGCATCTCAATCTTTATAAAGCTATGGAGAAAATATAAATGCTTTAACATGGCTACTTTGTTAAATAAGTGATGCACATGATACATGCTTCAAGTCTACAACCTAGGTTGCAAACGAATGTTTCAAGGTTCTCACTTCCTATTGAGCTCAAAAAGGTATCCAAACCCTTATGGCCTTGATGATGTCACTAGCCTTTAGAGGCATGTGTTTATATAAACGAAAGCTTATAATACCGTTAATAAGTTAGGGCTATATCATAACTGGTATACACATTAATTATATGTCATGAAAAAATGGTTATGTTTTATTTATTAATAATCTTAATGGAATGAATGAGGACCGCTGAGAATAACAAGAAAGATATGGAGTTACCACTAAGCTTAATATTAAAACATTGTAAAGTCTAGATAACGTAGATCGTTATGATTTATTACAAATGTTTTGTTTGATGTTTTCTCTTTACACATATAGAAAATTTCTATGGTTAGAGTTCATGAAGTTGTACAATATATTGGCAACAGAAGCCATATCCAGAATGCAGTTCAAGAGTTCTTTTGATTGTTAGTGCTCTTGAAACGGTGGAGCTCACTCCAAAAGGTAATAGAACATATTTTTACCGTTTTCTTTGTATTCATTTCAAATGTATTCCAATGTCAATAGATAGAATTGTGACCGGTCTGTTGGTGCCTTTTGGGGCTCAAGTTAGATTGCTTATGAATTAGGGCACTACAGGACTTCTCAATTGTGTGTTATGATCAGCAGTGCTGCTTGTAGGTAATACTATTTTTCAATAATCTCTTTTTTATTTGAAACGGTACTTAGTTTAGTTTCAAATTTGACTTGTAAAGATAAATATTTGATCTTTTATTAATTATTGAATGTCTAGAATCAAAGTAACCCATGGCAATGACGATTACTGCTTATCCGGTGTAAATGAACCATTTTAAGGTAGTATTGTTTGGGATAGCGGCTTGCGCTTATACTATATTTCATATATCTAAGTACCATAAAATGTTTGTTTTTCTTATTTATATGTTGTGGAAAGTTAAATTTACTTATTACATGATCAGTAAATATCGTATAGTTAGTTGATTCATTTCCTTACTTGAAAGGATAACATGATGTGTACTTCATGGCCGGATGACATGGTCTAGATATGACAAGATATCCTGGTTCTGTAATGTGTCGGGTTTTAGATAACAGAACATTGAACAAAACAGCAGGCGAGGTATGTTTCAAGTCAACTACTTTCTGAGTGCTAATTGATTTTAGATACTTACTATGAGTTTCTTGAGCAAGTAAAATCTTTATATTTTGTATTGTTATTGTTTCAAATGCATGTCTTTAATTTAAGCCTGCAAAGAAATGCTTAATTGGATAAAAGAATCTATGTGTGTTGCTAATTTGATTCAAGGTTCAGTTTTCTAGTGCTAAGTTATCCCAAATCTTGATTCCCTCTTTTCTTATTTTAAGAAAATTGAAATTATGATTAAAGATTCGATTTTATTAATCATGGACAGCTTTTGTTCCTTTGTGTTTAATCAGCACTTGTGTTCTTTGTGTTCAATCCAACACTTGTAGGCTGCTACCTGGCTAAAACAATCACTCACGGAATTCTCGTTTCACTGTAAGGTCTGGATTCCATGGTTCAATTAATCTGCTTACTTTTGCTTAGGGTGAACTGATGTCAATAAGCAGAGGGATATAAAGCAGACCTTAAAATTTATTATTTTCTTGAATTTAAGTAAGATTTGGACTAAATTTATTTAAGGAATGCCGATTTTATAATTTTTCGGTGGTTCGGGTCAAGTAACAGGTCAACATATGCTTGTGTAATAATGGGTTTAGGTCAAAACAAGTTTGAGCCATCTTCGGGTTTAAACGGGTATTTAAAACAATATTGAAGTTGTAATATCAGTAGTTAAAGTTCTTAATTCTATATATTAAATGCGGAATTTAACATTTGCTGACACATTTTTCCGTCACTAAATGTCATATATTTTGTAGTGTCTCGATTCTTTCTATTCTTTTGTCTATTCAATTCTTTTGTCATTCAACACACCATGATCTTTAATTTATCAAATATAATGACCCCATGAAATAACTTTGAACCACGTTTTTTATTTAGTAACAAATAATCCAAGTTTTTTGCGATCGATTTGGCATGGCACATTTTGAATCACATTTTCATCCAACGGCTGAATATAATTTATCAATCGCTTACCGTCGATAATATATATGTATATAAAATTAGATATGCAATAATCTATAATGTTTTTTTTTAAATTAAAGTCATGAGTCCTCGTACGAGGGAGCTATATTGCTATAACAAATAGATATAACCAGTTTCCTTTTATCATTAAAATTCTATATCACATGTAAATAATGATTAATGGATGCACACACTTGAACCAACATCTCTCAATGTTCAAAGGCAACTCGCACGAGTTATGGAGCATCAAACTGAAGATTTTGTTTAAGTCAAAGGATTTTTGGAACTCTCTACTATTTGGAAATCATGAAGGAAAAATGAGAAAATGAAACTTGCTTATATTATCGTATTTTAACAGAAAATATATTTATTTCACGATAATATTTATGTTTTTCGAGTCAAATTTTAATCTAAATTATGTTTAAATACTAGCTTATCCAATTATGACTATTTGAGATTGGAGAAATCCGAAAATCAAATAAACATATAAAATTCGTTGAAATTAAGCAAAAGACGCAAAGATGGAAACAAATATGAATCAGAACTAATATTGGGTGTACATAAAAAATAAGTTTCAGTTTACTTGTCATTAAATTATGATGCGGTTGATATGTTTAGTTTAAAGAAAACAGATGAAAAATATAAAATTGGGCCGAGAAGCTCACCAAAAAAATTTATAAGAAGGGATTAGCCCATCCAAATCTATTTGGTGGCGGGCTGCAAAACAGAAAAAAAAAAAAAACCAAAGGTTTGTGATATATATCTTAGTTTTTTATAAATCATTTATAAATTTTAAAATTTTAATTTTTTAATAATTGAAATTACTAAACTACTCTTAAATTAAAATAAATAAAAATTGTTAAATGAAGTAACTATTAGATGGATTTAATGGATCGATTGCGAAAGTTTTTTTTATGCGAACGCTATGACGCAATTCATTGACGACGGTGATCCCTTTTCTTCTTCTTTTGGCTGCATAAACATTGTTAGTACATGGAATATACTTGAGGAAGTGAGTGGACATGACATAATTCATATCAATGATATTATTTAATATAATAAAATTTGATATTTTTATCTTCTAGTTAATCACCGTAGCATGCTTTACATAAACATGTATTTTGAAAAAAAATTCACCTATTTTACCATGTAACTGTTTAGTATTTTTTTATAGAGCATTTCCATGGATAGGAGATTTTACAAAAAAACCATGTAATCATTTAATTAAGATGTAGTAATTTTAACCGGATGCAGTAATTTTATGAAAAAGATGTGGTATTTGTACCTACAAACACTGTATTTTGTCTACAAAATCACTATATCTAGTTACAAATCACTGCATCTCGTTTAAAAAAAATATAAAACTCACCTAAACTATTGCATGTTGGTTGAAAGATTCAATGTTTTATTCATTTAAAATATCATTGCATCTAGTCTAAAATTATTGCATTTAGTTTATAAAAACTACATCTATTTGAAGTAAATTGTATAATTTAAGCTTATATATGTAAGTCTATATGATATAAAGTTAAAATTTTATTTGTAAATCCATGTGGTCTGTGTTTTCCAAAATTTTTTTGAACAGTAAGAAAAGAGTTACCTAGACAAGAGTATTGATTCGGCTATCACCCTTGACTAGATAACCCAAAATTTTTATTACCAATCTAGCAAGATGCTAGCAGAGAGCTACAAAGTTTAAAGGAAAGATGTAGGATTATAACACTACATTGACCAAATAGGAGAATTACACTTTGCTCTATATTTTAACTATTTTAACCATGTATATATAGAATCATGAATCTCATCCAACACCACTAGATGTGAGAATCTTTTCCCATTAAACACAAGGTTATTACGAGCTTTCCAAATGAACCACAACACATATCCAATTGCAGCCTCCAACATATTTCTTCTTCTCTCCGATTTGACATTCTCTATTATAATAAATGTAAGCAACTCCAAAGTAATGTGATACCCTTCATCAATCTTGCACCATTTTGCCAGGCCTCATCATAGCTTTTTGATTTCACTGCACTCATAAAAAAGGTGTTCCACTGACTTCATATCTGTAGTACAAATTGTTGGGTTTTATAGCACCTCCCCGTATCATCCTGATTCAAACTCAAACTGGTTTGAACCGACACAGGGATGAAAAACAAATAGTAATTATACATAAAATGCGGAACTAGAATAATTAACAACCCTAAAACCCTAAAGGTTAGAATCTTGGTTTATCACCAATGTATATATATATCGAGACATGTATGTATGTACGCAAATTAATATGAACAAATATTTATAACAATAACCTTCATATTAATATGGGTTTAGTTCCTAAAAGTATATCGAAGTTGACACCTTTTGCTATTGTGTATACCCATCTTTCATTACTCCCATTTAGTACACTAAACCTTCTAAAACTCACGTTTTATACATTAGGTAACTTGTTTACCTGCTAATTGATGAGGTGTACAGGTAATAGATGATGTGTAATTTCTTTTAAATTTATTTTAATATCCTCATATAACATCCTCATATAACTTTTGTACTCCAAAGATCGATCCTAAGTTCGTTAAAAAATTAGGGCTTTTTTCACCATCGTTAATCAGAGCTCAAATCCAATGCTGTCTTCTTCATCATCAAATCGCAACTCACGAGTTAGGGCTTCTAATGTATTATGCTACTGTCGAGAAAAATCAAAGGTTAGAACATCATGGACGACTTCTAATCCGGGTAGAAGATTTCTTGGATGCCCTAATTATGTAAGATTTGTCCATATGTAAGATTTGTTCATCTTTTTCTCTAATTTGCAACTGATTTTTAAAACTTTTCTTCTTGTTAGGGTTCTGGACATAAGTGTAAGATGTTTAAATGGATGGATGAAGAGCTTACAGATCCCTACTATAAAGAATTGTTAATTGAAATACATGAAGAATGTCAAAGATTAAGCAAAGTGAAGCAGGTCCAAAATAATGAAGTTAATGACATTGAGATGGTCAAAATAAAGCAACAATTGACCTTTGCTAAGTCAAAGTTAATAGTTTATGACAGATTGTTCTATTGTCTACTTGTAGTGATCATGTGTTTGTGCTATGTAATAGTGTATGGTTCTGTGTAATTGATCATGTGTTTGTGCTATGTAATAGTTTATGACAGAACTATTGTAATGAAAATTACTTAAATGGAAATTGTATTGTTCAAACCATCATATATTGAATCAAAGTGATGACAAAAGCATCTGTTCATACCATATGTTCATAAGTTTACATTCCAAACCATCATCTATGCAAACAAACCATCATATGTACAAACAAAATTCCATCCCAAAACCATATGTTCACTAACATAATTAAAGAAAAAAAGTTCAGTTCAGTTCCATAGGATCTTTGGAAGTACTTCCTGGACCAGGATGTTTCTTCTGCATGTTGATCTTATCAAGTCTTGCTTGAGCTTGTCTTCTTATTGGCATGAGATTGGCTTCTTTTTTCTTGGGTGTCCTTGTTTTCTTGGTTGTTTGGGTTGATTGTTTGGTACCATCATACTTCCTTGAATCAACATTCCTTGCATCAGCCATGAAACCAGATTCTTTCCTTGCATCAGCCATGAAACCAGATGTCTTCCTTGCACCAACAACCTTATGTTCACTTTCAGTAACCTTTGCTTTACCCTTGTCTACCTTTACTTTACCTTTGTCCACTTTATAAAACAGTTTACACACTTTATATTTAGCAAACATTTTCACAATTATAAAACAGTATGCATATACTTTATATTTATCAAACATAATTATATAAATCAGAATGGTAAAACAGTTTACCTTTTTCCACTGGATTGTTCTTAGTTTATGACCTCTCTCCTGTTTGTCCCTCTTTGCAGCCTCTTTTGTTATGACCTAGACTACCACACTTTTTACATGTCATAATGGATCCAATCTTTGAAACACGGCCAGTATGAGGTGCAGGTTCATGAATAGCCCTCTTTCTCTTCTTCTTAGGTCTACCAGGCATCACCATTGGTTTAGGAGGTAATGGTTTGTTTAAATTGTTTGGCAGCCATTGGTTCATTCCCTGAACTGGTTGCAAATAATTCTCATATGTTGTTTTGTACATTTGTCTTCTAAACCAATTGGGCACATAACTTTCAGGATTTTTGTGAAGGAAGTAGATGGCTGCAATAGCATGAGTACATGGGATGCCTAACAACTGCCACATCCTACAAGTACAAGTCTGGTTTCCTTCATCCACTACAAAGGCATCATGGCCTTGCCTAACTTCAAATATTCTAACTCCACCAGGCATCACATTCCAGAATCTTGAACAAAATGTAATTAAAATTGAATATAATGTTAAAACATATAACACAAAATGTAATTAAAATTGAATATAATGTTAAAACATATAACAAAACAAGAATATATTACCTTTGAGATGATTTGGCCACTTCAACTTTCTTAATTATTGTTGGACAAATATCAAAATTCCATCCATCACTGATTTTCCTCATCTTTTCCATCCTCTCCATTAATATGACCCTAATGGCCTCCAACATGGTTATAATGGGCTTAGACCTAACCTTTACAAGTATAGCATTGAAACACTCACTAAATCCATTCTCCACTGCTTCACAACTGCTGTGTAGTTGGAAAATTCTCTTGACCAACTTTTGGGATCCTTATTTACTAAGTAGTCATATGCATTCGAATTAGCATTCTTTATTTCACTCATGATTCTTTCATATTCAAGAGGATATGATGCTTTGGCGGCTCTCCAGAACAAATTCCTAAATTCCACTCCACTGTATTGTTTTCTAAAATTCTCATATATGTGTCTAGCACATTGCCTATGCTCAGCAAAAGGCATCACTTCTTTAACAGCCTCTAACAACCCCTGCCCAAAACAGTGTAATAAATGTTACTAAGTAGCAAAACAGTGTAATAAACGTTACTAAGTATCAAAACAATGTAATAAACTTTACTAAGTATCAAAACAGTGTAATAAACTTTACTAACCTGTCACAATTAACAACCTGTCACAATTAACAAATAGATCAGAATTATTAAACAGTTTACACAGTTTATATAAATTGATTAAACAGTTTACATAGTTTTGATACATTACCATAGGCTTCTTCAATTTCCAATGAGTAGCTGGGTCATGAATTGGGAATTTATCATGTTCATCCTCATCCCTGTTTTCTTCATTGGCAGCCTCTTCATCATCTTTTAAAGCCTTCAATAAATCAACCATGAATTGTTCATGCTCATCCATCAAAAAATCTTCATGATCACCCCCACCATCTTGCTTGACTATCTTTTTTGGGGTCTAACTTTATTCACTTTATCTGACCTTACTTGGGCTATTTCCTCTTCACCTTCACTTAAATGATCTAAAGAGTTAGCATCACTGTTATCATCATCACTAACATCAAATCCCTGTTCAAAGTCTACTCCAAATTCATCTTCATCTACTTCATCAATACCCTCTGTCCCCTGTTCTATCTCATCATTTGCATGCCCTTCATCTACTTCTAAATTTTGTTTACCCTCATCAGCAGTTTGTTTACCCTCATCAGATTCTAAACATTGTTTACCCTCATCAGAATCTATAGATTTTTTACCCTCATCAACTTCTATAGTGTGTTCACCGTGATCAACTTCATTAATGTTTATTCCATCATCATTGTTAACCATGTATTTGCTCATATCATCACCAAAATGATCTAAATATATATTTATATGCCCATATGCATCAGAAATATCAAACAACGTTTCTAAGTCATTGTCATTATCTATCTTCATTAAGCTACCTTCAAGATCGTTTTCAGGGATGCACCAATACAAACCAGAAATGATAGTACATGTATCTTTTTCAAGAAACGATATCATTTCCTCATAACAAACCCTAGAAATATTGATTTGTAAAACACTTCCATTCTCATACCTTAAGGGATGGTACATGAAACACCCATCATGATGAACCGCTAACAGGGATGTAGGAATCATCCTGAAAAGATATAACAAGCATTGATGATTAGAACCCTAGAACAAAAACCCTAAAACAAAATACATTAAATCTACAACAATCAACCATAACCATTACTGATAACAACAAATAAAGAAGAAATTTTTGAAATTTCTCAAGGTACAACTCTGTAATGCACACTACGAACCCATCTTTTCTCAATAACAACAATGTCCAACACTAAACAACAAAACAACGTTCGTGAAGTAGGAAGCATACCTGAAATCGCAACAATCGTCTAAATTAGGGCAAGAATGATCAGAGTTGCAGTGAAGATGGAAGTTAACGGGGGGGGGGGGGGGGGGGGGGGGGGTTGGCGGTTTGAAATGTACGACTAAAGGAAGAAGAAAACAAATTGTCTGGTTTACGGAGGGTGGGGTTGGATGTTGGGTCGGGTTTAGTTGCCACGTGATTAAATGATACATATGGCATGCCACATAAGCCTCATTTTTAAAAAAAATTACAACTCAACATAGATGGTAACCGGCTACCGTTTCAATAGGTTTTTCAGTGTATAAAATGTGAGTTTTAGAAGGTTTAGTTTACTAAATGGGAGTAATGAAAGATGGGTATACACAATAGCAAAAGATGTCAACTTCGATGTACTTTTAGGAACTAAACCCTATTAATATTCATCAAAAACAACATATATATATATATATATATATATATATATATATATATATATATATATATATATATATATATATATATAAAGGGTAATGTTATATAAAGAACCTCCCTTGAATATAGAACCTAAAGAACCTCCCTGGTGATGACACGTGACACATTGTTTAGGAGCAAAAATTAAAAAATTAAAAAAAAATAAGAAAAAAACTCACACTAAATTATCATAACTCGTTTGTTTTTAAGAATTTTAACAAAAAATTATATTATTAGATTCAGTTTTTCGTCCTCTTTCAAACAAGACCGGGCTTGGTATATTTCTGAAACTTTTTTTTTAAATGCAAAGTTTGCATTTTGAGCTGGATTCATTCTAAATGCAAAATGCAAAAAATCAAAAAATCCAAAAAATCGAAAAATGCAAAAAATCAAAAAATACAAAATATGGACATGCAGATCATCCAGATGCTTCCAAAATACAAAATTATGAAATGCAAAATGCAAACCCAAATATGATTCAATGAAAAATGCAGCCCAAAATGCAAAATTACACATTCAAACCTAAAATGCAAAAATTCGTAGAACCTAAATGCAAAATGCAAAAAAACGAAAAACGCAAAATATAAAAATACAGGTCATCCAAATGCCTCCAAAATGCAAAAAATATGAAAAAGCAAAATGCAAATCCAATATGATTAAATGAAAATGCAGACCAACATGTAAAAATACACATTCAAACCCAAATTGCAAAATCCGTACAGAACACTACATTCTGCCCAAAATGCAAACAAAATTTTCATTTTCAAAAAAAATTTAGAAAAATATGAGAAGAGTGATCTTGTTTGAAAGAGGATTAAAAACCTAAAAGATTGTTGTAATTTTTTGTTTAAATTCACAAAACTTAAAACATTATGACAATTTAAAATTTTTGGGGTTTTTTACAAATCGTGGGTTCTTGGGGGGGGGGGGGGGGAGATTTTCCATGTTTGCCCTTTTCTTCGTATATTATTACATGATAATTAGAGTTTTGCCAGCGTTAAATCTCATCCATTGATATTGATGATTCAATGGTGTAGATTGGTTCTTCGGATTCTTTGTTTAACATATGGAATCTTGATGCAATTTATTTATATATATATATATATATATATATATATACTAGCTAAGTGACCCGTGTATCAACACATGAATGATACTAAAATTTTTAAATTTATATAGTTTTAAAAATTATTAACACGTTAAAACATTTAGAAAACATATATAGGAATATAAAATCTCGTAAGAAATTATAAACATTACAGAAGTTTGAAATTCATACATAAGATTATCATTAGATTTTTTGTAGAACCTCCTTATAAACAACATTCATTGTTTATTAGTAGGGTTGCCTTGATCGTCGCAAATTAAAACTTTTAACCCCTCCTTACTCTTCAACAAGCAAGAAGAGCCTACAAAGGTGAAATGAATCAGAATGATTTATAATGTGTATACGTGTAGTGACAAATGTATACATTAGAGAATGATTGCATTAAAAGATTTACTACAAAGGAACTGTTGTTCAAAACACCATCTAACACAACATGAAATAGACAATAATAAAATCCTCTTCTTTATTATATATTGAAAGTCTTTGTACGCGAAAAAGAAAACAAAACGTTGTGAGCAAAATAACTCTTTGAAACTCTTTTTTTATTGACAAAATTGCTAATCAATTTTCATTAAATTATTATATAATGATTGGAATAAATATTACAGATATAATATTATCTTTAGAGTTTAACAACTTAAGTTTCAAATTGTAACATTGCTTTTAAGGAGTTAACCCGTGTGTTTTGCCTTAGAGATAACGTAGGTGCTAAAACCAAGAGGTGGTACAGATGCTGTAAATCCAAGCCAAACTTGGGTGTAGTTCTAGGAGATTCACCAACATATGCTTTAGCATGGTAGTTCCTCATGTTCAATGAAGAATTGAAAATCCAGAACGATTAACTCACAGGAATTCGGACAACCTCTTCTCTCTTCCATCCTAAAGGGTTGTATACAACCACTACCTACGAAGATAAGAAGGCTTGGTATGCTCACCAAACTTTTTCCATCATATAAAACAGCTTCTGATGGAGGACAATAGCTTATGTCAAGGAGAGGACACTGAAATATCAAATTGAAGATTAGCAACTGACCAAAAATGTAATCTAAATTAGAACAACATATGCCGTAGACAACCTGCTGAAACGTGCCAACTGCTTTTTCATAGTTTCCGCTTGATCTTGATGCAGTTAAGTATAGGGGTGTACGTTCGGATGGATCGGTTTGATCCGATCCGATTGAGTAAATCCAATTGGATTTCGGTTTTGAAAAGTGTGATCCAATCCATCCAAACAATCTTAAGATCCGAACCAAACCATCCAAATTGCAATTCGGTTGGATCGGTTTTTATCGTTCAGTTTTCATTGTAACACAAATACATATTTAAAGAACGAGATATTTTAAAAACTAGATTTGATACATATACTATTAAGATTAAAATATAGTTGTCCAAGTTACAATAACTAGTGGGAGTAGTGGCTTTATAAATATATAATTAAAAATAATAAGCTATAAATAAACATAGACATGACACGTATGGATCACTTTGTTACACTAGTGTTATATATATATATATATATATATATATATATATATATATATATATATATATATATATATATATATATATAGGAAGAAGTTCATGCGAGAACCATTGTTAGTGCGAGAACCGCGAGAACCAATCTGAGCCGTCCAATTCCCCCTCCTTCAATGTCATTGCCCACCCATGAATTCCTCACATGTACCCTGCCACACTCTATCCCTCCACGCTCTCCATCCATGAACTTCCCATATTCGAGGAACGGCTGAGATTGGTTCTCGCGGTTCTCGCACTAATAACGGTTCTCGCATAAACCCTCCCCCATATATATATATATATATATATATATATATATATATATATATTCGGTTTGTTCGGGTTATTCGGTTTAAATTATAGTAACCAGAACCAAACCAGAATCCATAGTAACTATTCGGTTTTGATCCAATCCGATCCAAAAATCCGAAATATCCAAACCAAATAGTCCGATCCAATATTTTTGGTTCGGTTATTCGGTTTTATCCGATGAGTGAACACCCCTAGTTAAGTATGCTAAAGACGAAGCAATTACTTCCTCAGCCTGCAAATATGTGTTACTAAAATATTTTACAGGTGTGTCCCTAATTAGTAATTACACAGATCCACACAAAGAAAAACTAAGTTATCCAAGTGCATCCTTTCAAGGAATATTAATGTCATGTTTTAATAGTTTAAGATCTGTGGACCTGTTCAGTAAAAAAACAAAACATTCCTTAATATCAATCAGACCCCACCTCTGCATAGCCCTTTGAGATACGCAACGCATAATCAGCAGCCACATGTTGCCTTTGTGTACCACTAACTGCATCATGATGTTGAGCAAATGCCAGGGCATCTGTATTTGGACCAGAACTGCTCCTGCCCTTAAGAAATTCTCACTGTCTCTCTGCCTGAATTTGTAGCAGGGAAGATCTTATAAAACTTAGATATTAGAATAAAAAGGTTTTCACAAAACCTACCAGATAGTAAGCGCTCATTGTCCCAACATAACCTTTAAATGTTGGTCTGCTTGTAAAGTATCCTGTCCAATAGGTATTTACTTTATCTGCATATCTAAAAGATATGATTGTCTATTAGGACATAAGATTATAATTTGTTCAACAATGAAGTATAATAATTTACATACGGGATACACATAGTGTAAGTCTGTTTCTAATGAAATTAAAATAAAACACTACCTAAAGTCGTATATTAGATAATTAAATTAAAATAAACGACTTTTCTGAAATTGCCCATTTAATTTGCAGCAACATCATAGACTGGAAGTTCCTAGGTGGAGATGAGATCATATTAATTTGTGATTCAACAGAAACATGCACACAGCTTCTGAACGACAAAGAAGGGGAGATTTACAAATGGTGTGACAATATCTGTAAATGGTCCTCAGATTTTTCAAATGGAGTTAAAAGATTGTCCTGGGTTAAAGTGTATGGGGTTCCTTTGGATTTATGGAATGAATACAATTTCAAGAAGATAGCAAGTAACTGGGGTAAACCGGTAGCAACAGAGAATTGTAACTGGGAAGGATCGAACTCTTTGGTGGCTGGTAGGGTTTTAGTTTTAAGTTCTTATGAATATCCCCTGGAGGATAAGTTTATCATCAAAGGAAATGGCTACTCAAGAGAAATTGTAGTCAAAGAAGATGGGTGGGTTGACATGGTAGAGGATGATTCATGTTCATCTGATGGAGATTGTTCGGATATACGCCCTTCGGATGAGGATTCACAATCGGATTCTGATAAGGATAATCACCAAGAGAATCTCGCCGGTGAAACTCCGGTAACGGAATTAGGGTCTCCCGTCAAGGAACAATGTATTCATACGAAAGTACAACAACCTTTTTTCGAAGCTACCAATAGTACGAGCGGATTTCCATTCAAAAGGTTGGTCAGAGTTGCACCGTACGAGGGGTTCAGAGGCAGCGAACAAGGAGACGAAAATACAGTGCAAAACACGTCGGGCATTAATGAGACGCTTAATTCAAATTTTATGTCGGCGGATGTTAACTGCTGGGTTCCTAGGGTTAATGAACTTACCCACATGGACCCCATCTTGGAGGAAGTCAATTCGCAGGTGATTGGGTCCCAAATCCCAATTGTTAGTTTGGAAATCAATAATACCGACAATTTCATTCCTGGGCCCATCAATTTGCCATGCAATATCCCAGCTAGGCCTAATTCTGCTGGGTCTTTACCTCAACAAAAAAGCCCTTTAGAAATTCAAGAGGGCTCTAATAAAAAAGACACTTTAAGTATTTCGGAGAATGATTCCAGGTTCTCCTCGCAAAGGGTTGAGCAGCAGGGGTCTCTTAAAACTATCGAAAGCATTTCATCAGCAGTTCCATTCTCGGGGAGAAAAAGCATTCGTTACCCGCGATCTCTTCTTCGGTAAAAATGTGGCAAGGTCCGGGGAAGATAAGTTTTCACCTTATGAAAAAGTTAGCTCGAGCTAATGGAAAAGGGCACGGTAAAGTATCTCAGAAGAACCCTCATTCCACTGTATCAAGATCTAATTCGGTTTTAAAGCCTCCGTCCTCTGATTCTTCGACTAAAACCAAATCAATTGGTGAAAAGGTGGGTTTCCTTTGGGAAACGTCAAGTCAACAGCAGTAGAAGAAGACTCTAAGGTACAACTACGGTTCTTTTTTTTTCTCCAGATTAATGAAAATTCTTTCCTTAAACATAAGGGGGTTGGGGTCAGTAGCAAAGAAAAATTGGATAAGGGAGTTGATCGCAAAAGAGAAGCCTCTAATTGTAGGTTTACAAGAAACAAAAATGGAATACATAGATGAAGACTTAATAGAACACATTTGGGGGAATGCTTCTTTTTCGTTTGCCATGGTTAGTACCAGGGGTAATGCAGGAGGTCTAGTAATGATTTGGGACTCGAGAATTTTTTACTCCGTTTCCACATGTGAAAACGACTATTTTCTAGCACTAAAGGGATCTGTAAAAGGAAAAAGTCTACCCACTTTGTTTATCAATGTATATGGCCCCCATAATGCTGCCATGAAGAAAGATTGTTGGGAAAAATTAGGGGAGATTATTCAGTTTGCGGAAAATGATTACGTACTATTTGGTGACTTCAACGAGGTTAGAGGGGAGGAAGAAAGAGTGAATTCGGAAATTATAAAAACCAACGTAACTGGATTCAACAAGTTCATATTGGAAAATAACTTGACAGACATTCGAATGGGTAATAGAAGAATCACAAGGGTGTGTGCCAACGGGGTTAAATTCAGCAAACTGGATCGTTTCCTTTGGTCAGAGGTTACCAGGAAAGTTGGGGTATGATGGCAAAGAGTCCGATCACTTCCCGATTATTTGTTACAATAACAATCAAAACTCGGGACCTAAGCCGTTTCGTTTCTTTAATACATGGTTAGACAATGCAGAGTGTGAGAAGGTAGTCACCTTAGCTTGGTCCAAGAGTACTTCATCTTATTACCCAGATTGCAAGTTTATGGAAAAATTAAAGAATGTGAAAGAAGCGCTAAAAGCTTGGTCAAAGAATAACTTCCGGGATATTGACTCAGAAATTGAAAGATTAAGAAAAGTAGTGAATGCGGCGGAGATCAAAGCTGAACAGACTCCGTTGGGGGATCTCGAAAAGCAGGCGTGGTTGGAGTCAAGAAAAACACTGTTTGAAAAAGAAAAGGTACGTGCAAACATGTTAAAACAAAAGGCCAGATTAAAATGGGCGGCACAGGGTGAGGAAAACACAAAAAAATTTCATGCGTCTATCCGAAAGAGAAGATCATCAAACAACATCAACGGTATGTCAATCGACGGGGTCTGGCAGGAAGATATTGGTGTAATTAAAGTAGCAGCAGAAAGTCATTTTTCGCAGTTCTTCAAGAAGGTAAATTCGTATCCTCTATCTTTCTATTCTGATAAGTTCAAAAAAGTATCTGCATCAGATAACCAGTTGTTACAAGATTGTTTTACGGTGAAAGAGGTTTTTAAGGCGGTTGCTCAATGTGGTAGTAACAAAGCTGCAGGCCCGGATGGATTTAATTTTTTCTTTTTTAAACATTTTTGGGAGGTCATTAAAAGTGACCTTTTCGCGGCTTTATCGTGGTTTTGGGAGAAGTCAATCATTTCAAAAGGGTGCAACTCTTCCTTCATAACGTTGATTCCCAAAGTAAAAGATCCGTTATGCTTTAACGATTTTAGACCAATAAACTTGATCGGGTGTTATTACAAAATCATATCCAAATTGCTTTCCTTAAGATTAAAAGTTGTTATTAATAAACTAATAGGCGAAGTTCAATCAGCTTTTTTAAAAGAAAGATCAATCTTGGATGGAATTTTAATTTGTAGCGAGACTATAAAAGATACTAAAAAGAGAAAAAAGAAGGGCATGGTGTTTAAAATTGATTTTGAAAAGACGTATGACTATTTAGATTGGAAGTTTTTGTTGTCTATGCTGGGTATCATGGGGTTCGGTGAAAAATGGATATCTTGGATAAAATCTAGTCTTGAATCATCTCGTATATCAGTGTTGATAAACGGATCTCCGACTCAGGAATTCAATGTAGAAAAAGGAGTTAGACAGGGTGACCCCATAGTACCTTACTTGTTCTTGTTGGCGGTAGAAGGTCTAAATATCATATTTCAAGAAGCGGTTCAAAAGAAGGTGTTTCAAGGTCTAGAGATCGGTAAGAACAAAGTATTGGTATCTCATTTGCAGTATGCAGATGATACCATTATCTTTGGGAAATGGTCGGAAAAAAACATTAAAGTGGTAATCTCACTACTTAAATGTTGGTCTCAGTGGTCGGGGTTAAAGGTGAATCTAATGAAGAGTTGCTTACTTGGAGTTGGGGTGGAGAAAAGGGAACAAATTAGTATGGCTAATTTGTTAGGGTGTAAAGTGGGGGTATCGGTGTTCAATTATCTAGGGATTCCGGTTGATGCTTCAATGACCAAAGTGACTCACTGGGAAAAAGTCACTTCAAAGTTCGAACAGAAATTAAATACTTGGAAAGCGGGTTCATTATCATTTGGAGGAAGGTTAACCTTGATTAAAGCAGTACTATCCAGTTTGCCAACCTACTTCTTATCGTTGTTTCGCGCTCCCAACAATATCCTTTCTTTGTTAGATAAGTTTAGACATTCTTTCTTTTGGGGTGGTGTGGGGTTGAAGTCTAGAAAAATTCCATGGGTTGCTTGGGATAAGGTAGTGTTGTCGAGGGATCGGGGTGGGTTGGATATTGGGAATCTTAAAACCATTAATATGTGTCTTCTAGCGAAATGGTGGTGGAGATTCTTAATTGAAAAAAATTCATTTTGGGTCAAAATCATTTCAAGCATCTATGGTCATAATGGCGGGTTGAGCTTGAACTACGTACCAAAAGGCTACAGCATGTGGGTGGGGGTTATTAAAGTAGGGGGGGATTTTTTAAAAATGGGTCTCCAACTTCCTTCTTGTTTTAAAAGTAAAGTGGGGAATGGAAAGAATACCCTTTTCTAGTCAGATCCTTGGTTACATAATTCTCCTTTATCCTCTTTGTTTCCTAGAATTTATAATAAATTTGGGATCAAGGAAAGCAAAATTTTCGACATGGGTCATTGGGTTGGTTCGGTTTGGGTGTGGAAGCTGGGTGATAATCAGCTTCTTTCAGGAAGAGCCAGGGCAGAACTAGAGACTTTGGAGGGGTTACTTAAAGAAGTGAACTTACAAAAGGAGGCATCCGATGCTTGGTCGACTACGCTATCCACAGACGGGATATTCTCTGTAAAGGAATGTCGTAAAGTACTTGAAGGGAACTCTCATCATCAGCAAGTGGCGAAAACTTTTTGGTCTTCTTTGATTCCCCAAAAGATTTGCGTTTTTGCTTGGAAAGTAGATCTTCAAAGATTGCCAGCCAGAGTCAACTTATCAGAAAAGGGGATCGATATTCCTTCCATTCTATGCCCGTGGTGCAATGATCAACCAGAATCGGTCAAACATGCCTTGTTTCTCTGTCCATGTATCACAAAAACGTGGGCAGATCTACACAACTGGTGGGGTATCCCGTTCGCTGGTGGAGCATCGTACAAAGAATTGGAGGAGGCTGCCAAAGGAAATGTAGCTCGAAGAAATCACAAAATTTGGGCGATAGTGATCAGAACAGCTTCTTACGTCATATGGAGGCTTCGCAATGAAAAGTTATTTGGGTCGCAAAATATCAACTTGTGGATTGCTGTGTTTCAAGTAAAACTGTTATTATATCAATGGATCAAGGTTAGGCTAAAGAAAGGAAGTTATTTATCATGGCTAGATTGGCAAACCGGTCTGGACGTAGTGAACATTGTCGGTGATTAAGTTATCCATCTCTTGGGTATCATTTTTATTTTTTATATCTGCGGTGTGGTAGTTTTGGCCTTTGGGAAGGTACTGTTAACCTTGTAAATGCTAGTTCATGTGTGCCTCTTATAGGTTTAACAGGGACACCTTTTGTAAACTTTCCTCAACTCTCTTGAGGTTAGATGTTTTATATATATAGTGTTTGCTTTTCAAAAAAAAAACACACTACCAAAAGGTCTTTTTCAAAAATTAAATAATATAGTTCGATAAGGTACTCTCTTTTTCAAGCTCCAACCCATTAATATGATGTTAGTCAGTAAACTTACCTCTAATTGACATTCAGTGACTATATCAAACCATATTACTATGTTAGTGAAGTTGCCTATGAACCTCAACCCGTTAAAAATTATTAACATATTAGATGTGATAATATAAACTTATATTACCAATGTAATAGTCTAATTCATTCAAATTATCATGATTAGGGGATAATAAGCATTTGAATACAAATAACGTTTTCTTGAACCATTATCAATAAGTCCCAACCCATTAAGATCTCTTATACCCATGTGTGATAATTAAACGTTATAAAACAACTTGTTTTATAAATTATTAAACAACTTGTCTTATAAATTATAAAACCAACTGTTTTATAATAAAAACTTCATAAGAATCCCCTATCTTATGATTGGGTATACTTTAGGCTTTTCCCTCTTCATCCCAGTGATTCGATTGTGAGTGTGAGCATGGTATGAGTCAACTCTGAACACTTAGAACCTTTTCTTGACTATCTGATTTTGAGTGAGTGATAAACGACAAAGAACAAATCAGTTCATTTGGGCATGGCCATGCACTTCCACAGTCTGGATCAGTCAAGGGGCCCAGAAACATCTTACCTTAAGAGAAGTTGCAGAATGCCTCTCGCATACTTGCATTTAGCAATACACTTTCTGATGACACCAGATACACCCGTTATGACTACCCAGTTACGACGTAGTGTTAGGTGCGTTCCAAATGCCAGAAGTTCCCGCATCCCAAACCAAATTTCTTAGGCTTAAGGACAACCTATGTGACGAATACCTTTGACTCGAAGACCACACAGTATTCTTCACGATGTTACTATCCAATATTCACACCCCTGGTGAATATTCATACATCCTTGGCCTACACTCTAGTAGCTATCCTTAATTACTACGAATCTCCACCATGGATTACAATGAAGTTATTATCTCCCTAGTCGAGGTTCCCACCAGGATAGGTAGTCGCGGACAAGATTTTGAATAATAAACTTTTATTAACGGATATTACCAAAACATACAAAATCTGTGAAGAGTAATGAGATTAATAATGTACAATTCATATTCACCCTTCCTGGAATAAAATACAGAATTAATACTAATCCATCGTCTCGATTCACGGTGTCTATTTGTGTTACTATGTTGGTTCAAGTGGATTTATCACAAATCACTACTTGAAACTACAATGTTACTATGAACCAAAAACAAGTACAGACTAACTAGTGCTCCCACTTGCTTTGCTAGATAAATTGTTTTCCGCAAACCTTGAAAACAACTTTAGTCTTTCTAATTTTATAATATTCTCTAAACTCGGAGAACTGGATTAACTTCTTGTTTCGGAATATAGATAAAACTATCCCGTAACTAGACATAGCTACATTGTAGATGTATAAGGCTTTCTATCCCAAGAAATAGACTAAAATAATAAAACATTTGTTTACACTAACCTGTAAACAAAATTAGATACCCAGTGTATGAACACTTATCTAATAAACTGTTTATTATTTTCAACACTTACTCTTTTATAAATTAATATTGGTGACGTCGAATTTTAATATATAATTATGACCATCTCGGATTAGTCCTAATACCTGGACCACTTTGAATCCTCAAAATCCCGTCATTCGAATTACATATATACTTGAAATTCAACAAGCTAATAACCACTGTGTTTATCCAAACACTAACTAGCTTCTACGCAATTATATATCTTAGTTTATCAAAGCTTGATAAACACCTTGGCGTAGATGAATTACTCCCACCGACTATTATGAAAACATAGCATTACTTAAAATACCTTATTGACTTGGTCAAAAACTTGACACACGAGTCAAAATACCGATTTTAAGTATAAATCTAAAACTTATATTGACTTGGATTTTCCACATATCTACTATTTCCTATTATGAAAATTGGTTTCTTGAAACTTTATATGACTACAAGTATAATACACTTGTACGGATTTTTATTTAAAATATGCGAGTACCCTTGATTATAATATCCATTTTAATCATACTCATAAATGTTTTACATTTAAACACATTCCCATAATAATAACTTTTATTTCAAGTGTTTAATTCTAGTTCAAACCTTGAACTTGTTTTCATAAATACTTATAATTACTTGTCTAGACAAAATTTCTAGTACACAACAACAACTGTTGCTGCAAGTAATTCCATAAGTTTAGTCAAGCAATTAATATTAATATATATCTGAATGACAATAATTAATGCATAAGGATCAACCACTAATAAGTCAAAGACTTTGACTTGTTAGTCAACCTCTAGTAAAACTTGACCAGATATAATCACAAACCACGTTCAAGGATATATCATTCATTAATATTTTAAAACCAGAATTCCAAAAATTCATTACAACATCTTAAAACGAAAAACTATGAATTATTTTATCGTTGTCTCTTGACGCGGGATCTTTGCATTCTTGGCACTTTTCGCTTTCATTGACTTATTGCAATAAACGATTGCAAATGTCAAACACTAATTATAAAAAAATAAGTTGAAAGCTAATACTGAAGTTAGTCACCGAAGTTACTTGTGGCGTTAGACTAAACACCACCTTCGTGACGCTTCGGGCAGTTGACCTTGTAAAGGTCAATCTCACCGCACTTAAAGCACCAATTCTCGGCTTTTGCTTTATTCGGTTTGAATCCCTTGCCCTTGTCCTTGCCGTTTCCATTTACCTTGGCCCTGGGTGCAGATGGTCCTAGCTCGGTTTTACACTTGCCCCTTCCGCTGCGCCCCTTCCTCTTTTTAATACTACCATTATCTACCATGAGAATATCTTTGGACTTAGTACCCATATTAGACTCGGTTGTCTTAAGCATCGAATGAAGCTCAACTATGGATTTCTCCATGATGTTCATGTTGTAGTTGACTATGAGAGGCTTATAGTCATCAGACAACGAGTTGAGTATCATATATGTTGCTAGTTGCAACGGTACTGGGTATCCTAGCCTTTCTAGGTGGTCCGTGTACCCTTTCATTTTCATGACATGGGTACTAACCGAAGTACTCCTAGCCTTCTTGCAAGTGTTAAGAGCCCCCGTGACATCGTACCGTTTTGTATGAGCCTGCTCCTGAAACATGTCCCTCAACTGGCAGATCATGTCATAAGCCGAGGTTTCAATCATGCTCGTGCATTATTGGCTAGGGTATTTCCCACCGGCTCCTTCAGGACATACCACTTCCTCTCATGCCTGAGCACTATCCGAAGATTGCCCTCCCAGTTGAGAAAGCAAGGTCCGGTGAGCTTATCTTTCTCAAGGATAGAACGGAGTAAGAGGTTATTAGTGTTGAATATGTTTGCCATATACAATTTCAATTATATAGTTCAATTAGTAACACATAATAGACTTTGCTATAATAGCGCTAGGATCCATATTTCACACGTGTTGGTGCACGGTTTGGGCACGACAACACCAACCCCATGCTATTTCTGGTAGGTAAGTTCCTTTACCAATCGCATCTAACTTGATACGACTCATAGACCTTGTAGAGATTTTTAGATAAAAAGTCTAAGTATGTTTATCTATACACTAAGTGAATTTTGGGCCCGCCACATCAGGGAATCACCAAAGTAGACCGGACCACCTAGGACAGGTGAACTCTAGCCCGTCATCAGGGAATCGCAAAGTCTTTCACCGCCTCCCCACATCAGTTTGAACCCCGGTGTGCATGGTTTGGGCACGACAACACACCAAGGTACCGGGAGCAGGAAAGGTGTACCACTAGATGGGTAACACTACTGGTATAAGATTTTAGCGGGTTTTATCCAAGTTTGAAAAACTTGATTTCCAGTTTGGTAAAACCATTTTAAAATTATTTGTTTTAAAATCCGTATGTCTAGTATACCTTGAACTAGGTACATAATACGTCTTATGATAAAACCATTTAAAAAACAAGTTGTTTTAAATGGTGATACGACAATCATAAAATATTTAATTTTATAAAACAGTTGTCGTACGGAAATTTTATCACTTATCGTGGTTTTACCCCTGATTAATAATATTCATTATTAACCTCTTACTTTTATAATTTTATAGTCTCATAAATATTCATAAAATAAAGCACAACCATGCAGTTAATAAATCTATTATAGTTTTGCCAACTATGTCCTAAGGAGTCAATTAAGGACAAAACTATACTAAAAAGAAATCTAGTGGCTTGAACTTTGCCTTGATCCCACCGGCCTTGACACCTCCGGTCTTGACTTGAGCAATTCCGTCTTAAAAAACTCCTTCTTCAAAAAAATCTTCGTCTTTGGTTCTGGTTACAACAAGCTAAACTAGATACAAATATATTCTAATCTATTACTTTTACATTAAAAAAGGGGTTGTAAGTGGCACGCAGGCCACCCCAAAACCAAAATATAGAAAGAAAAAGAAAAAACACAACCACAGGTCTAAGTGGGCAAAACCTATAACTTACATGTCCAACCATAACAAGAATATACTGTTAACTCGTTTAAGTCAAGCATTTGTAGTTGACATGTAAAAACTACAAATGCGACTTAATGATACTAATGCGACATAGTATACAAGTCAAACTCATTTTTATATAATCCAAAATATAAACAACCATGCATTAAATATAAGCAATAAATAATGCAAACAACATACATACATTCATCATTGATCTATAAACGTTTTCTCGTTACCTCTCAATTAATTTAACTATTAATCGAGATGAGAAAACTTGACAAAAACTTTGTGAATCTTTTTAATCAATTATATAAACTATTGGCATAATAATTTTTATACCAAACGTGCTTTCATCCAAAAACACTTAATTGAATAAAATTGTCCTTATTAACTTTGTTCAACAATAATGCACCATTATGATTAATTATATTATACCTTAATCTAAAAGTATAATAAATCCTTTATTTTAACTTAACTAGTTAAAATAATACTTTAACCATAATATATATTAATATATATATATATATATATATATATATATATATATATATATATATATATATATATATATTTTCTTCCATATATATTTTAACTTATAAAATCAGCCTTACCGCTCTAAAAATGACACGTAACCTTTAAATAGTTGTAAACTATTCACCTGTTTTTTTATTCATTTTTGCTACCTGCTACGGTGCTACCATTATGCCTCCATCTCTCATCTTTCATCATTCATCACCAGATCTTCCATAGTATTTCTTTTCTTCCATAATATTTCTTTGGGTTAAGGCTATAAAATAGCAACATACTTTTTCAAAATTATCTATGTAGGTAACTTACTTTTTTATTACCTAAATAGGTAACGTACTTTTTCAAAATTATCTATGTAGGTAACTTATTTTCTTAATACCTAAATAGGTAACTTACTTTGAAATCTTTTACTATTTCAAATAAAAATTTACGTGTTTAAAATTTAAAAGGGTTTAATGAGAAAAAATGTCTTGTACAATCAATTAGTGGTACAACCATTTGAAGCACATTGACAACATTTATGCATCATTTCATGTGTGTTTGGCGGCATGTTGTTGCTTTTTTGGACAACATTCTCGATGGAAACATTTAGACAACATTGTTGTTTATTTAGTTCTGTATTGACAACATTTAATTTGATTCATAATCTATATTTTATTTGCATTATGACACATATATTAACCCAAACACAAAGTACTTTTCACAAAAAAACATGACATAAGATGTTTATATATTGTATTTAAAGTGGTTACATATTTTAACAACTAATCAAAAAGTAAGTTACCTATTTAGGTAATAAAAAAAGTTGTTACCTACATAGATAATTTTGAAAAAGTACGTTACCTATTTAGGTAATAAAAAAATAAGTTACCTACATAGATAATTTTATAAAAATAGGTTGTTATTTTATGGCCTTAGGCTACGCGTTATGGGGAAGCCGATGGCTTCGGGTTCGATCGAGTAAGGCCAGGAACACCAAAACTCGATTTCGAGTTCAGCCTTCGGGTCCTTGAGCTCGATGTGGAAGCCGATGAATTACACCCCCCCACCCCCCTCCAACAGCTCTTTTTTTGACCTTTTTTTTTAACTTAATTAATTATCCAAACTCCATCTATAAATACTCCCTTTTTTTATCATTTTAAAACCACAACATTTTATATCTTCTACTCTCTTTCACTCTCAAATACTTTTCATTTTTACTCTACAAAGAATATGGATCCAAATGAGGGTTCTACTCCACCATCATCCGGGCGTAACCGTTCCCGTGTTTCTAGTTCTACACCGACACGTCCGGAAATCAAGAGGAACATAATAGACAAATAGCGGAACATAATAGACGAATAGCTAAATGTCGAAAGAGGATACCATCTCGTCGTTATTGAGCGGAATGTCAAATTTAGAAACGCAAAATGCTAAATTTCTCGCAAATCAAGAGGAACATAATAGACAAATAGCGGAACAAAATAAACAGATAGCGGTGAAAAATAAAATAAAAGCCTTCGAATTTTACATGCAACCGACGAGTCATCTTTCGGGAGCGGCATTGAAAAATATGAAGGCAATGAAGGAGGAATTACGCCGTGAGTACGGTTGGGCGCCATTGGATTATATATTATTTTTAATTTTTAACTTAAAAATTATGTATTTTTTAATCAAGTTTGTTATTTAAGTTTAAATTATGTAATTTTAATTTTTAGTATTGTTTGAATTTTAATTTAATTAAATTAATGAATTATATTATTTATATAATTGGTTATTTGTTAAAATAAAAAAAAAGATTAAAAAAATTGAAAAAAGATTGGGTAAGAGAAGGTAAGGTATAACTTGAAATTGGGTAAATAAGAAAGGTAAGGGAGGGAGAATGATGTGGCGCTGATGTGGCTGCAGGTAAGCCTACGCGTAGCCTTAACCATATTTCTTTTGCATGTTTGCCTCTTCATCTTACTACCTTCTCCTTCGACTTGAGATTGCACATCGACTACACCCTTCTCACTTATTATTTCTCCTTCGATTTAACCTTTTAATCGCACATCAGTAACTAGACAAAGATTAGGGTTTCAGTGTCGCCTACACGGTCCTCTGGTGGTACGTAGGGATCCGCCGGCGAGCTGCTTTTGTCGATGCTCACATAGATTACGCTGCCTTTGGAAGTAAGCCATCATGCTTCAATCGAGAAAATTCTAGGTCATTGATTCCGATCTCTGCCTCTTATTCACTTCAAAGTTCTGGGTAATATGTTTCTGATCGATTAGTTACATTAAATTTATTTACCCGTTCACTTAAAACTCCAATCTATTTATATGTCTTGCACATCCGGAGCAGATTTGCTTACTTAAGCCACAGTAGTTTGCTTATTAATGTGACCATTTAGTTTTAGTAGGTTCTGAGACCATCCGTGTCGCGGTTAAACCCAAGCTCATTACATTAGAAATTATGTGGTATTCCTTGCTCATCATATTTAGTTGATCTTATTTCCCCATGAATATGATATCGTTTATTTCTTTTCGTATCTTATTTGATGTCTCGTTGTAGACATGTGTAGGAATCAATCAATTTGGACAAACACACCTGCTACCTATTATGTTTGTGATACTTGACAAACGACATACATTACAAACTCCAGTTTTCAAGAACATATCCAAACAGGTCAATGGGTCAAACTTTAAACTAAAATGTCTGATGTGTTTTTGGCTTCTGAACTTGTAGTAATTAAATACCTTTTTATGGTGTTGAGCTATCACTTCTTTGTTAATTTTTGAAGGCTATATTTCTTGGCTCATACAAGAGAAGCTGTGGCATGTTTATATAACACAATTGGTATAAGATCTATTCTTCGTGTGTCTCAATTTCTCTCCTTTTGTACTCAAAATGTTTGCTTCCTGTGTTTTGCCTATAACTTTATGAGATTAGATGTAACCTTTTGTTGTCTTTGAACAAAGGTAATATGATTTGGAGTGATATACAACAAAGTGACAGTCGTTAGTGAACGGTGATGTAGTTTGTATGGTAGGTGGATTTCTAAAGATACTGTCATAAAATGACCGAGACTATCACATGTTTATTGAAAATTCTAAGCACTCTAAATATTTTCAGGTATGTTTCTTGAGGCTAGGTAATTGTTTACATTAATAATTTGTTTTAGAGGAATTGTCTTTTAATTTAATGGTAGCTAAACTATTTATTTGATTTTTTTATTTTTATATATTTTATTTTTTTGAATGTGTAAGACGAAGGCTACATGCACAATTTTACGCCCATGTTGAATTGAGGATTTGTTTTGATTGAATTGTTCAAGCTTATAGCTAAAAGATATGCTTTTATTTTTTATCCTCACAGTTTCATGTAATATGAGTGAATAATTTAAGGAGGTAAAATAAATTTTCTATGAAATGATAAATTGAGTTGTTGTAACAATGTTTATAAGAATGTCAAGGGGGAATGTTTACGTTAGGTTCTCAACATCCTATCTCTCACTCTTCTCTCACTCAGTTTCCCTCTCTATTAAATAAATTTTTTATATTATTCTACAAGATGTTTATGTTAGACTTGAGTTAATGATTAAAAGAGTGAATGACCTGTCGCATTTGATTAAAATGGTATAGTATTATATTAAGAACTCATATTTGATTTCTAAAATTATGATTCTGTGTAGAAATTAGAATGCTGTTATTGTGATGACTATTTTAAAATGAATTCCAGGTATTCCATTAAAAAAAAAATATATCCATTTTTAGAACAACCAACATTAACATTCGTGACTGTGTGTATGCACAGCCGATGACTTAACTAGTATATATATATATAAATTGGATCAACAAAGCCCACCCCCCTTAAACAAAGCCCCTAAAGTCCTAATCTCAGCCATTAGATTCATCAAATCAATGGTCAAGATCTATAATAACATTATTATAATTAAGTAAACAATTATAAGATTTAATTATAGAAGGAAGGGTATTATGGTTAAAAGCCCCTTTTTTAATTTTTTTCCCTCTTAAATCTTTAAATGACCATAACTATTTTAATTTTTTGAATTTGAGCAAAAAAATTACACCAATCTACTAATTTTTTAATTATCTTTCAAATGAGACCACTCTTCCTATATTTCTAAAATTTTTTTTTGACGAAATGATGAAAATGACGAAATTTATCATTTTTGAGACCTGCTGTTACGTGATATATAAGGGGCAACCGAAAATGATTTTGTTGTCATTTTCAACATTATCGTCATTTTCTTAAAAAAATGATGAACAGGGTCCGAAAATGATGAAAACTGGTAGGTGTTATAGATATGAAAGTGATGACGAAAATTATGAAAACTGGTAGCTGTTATGGATATGAAGGTGATAGACGAAAATGATGAAACTGATAAATGTTACTCTCTTCAACAGCCGAAAATGATAATTTTCGTCAATTTTTTTTTCCAGAAATATAGAAAGAGTGGTCTCGTTTGAAAGAGGATAAAAAAATGAGTAGATTGGTATAACTTTTTTCCTCAAATTCTTAAAAATAAAATAGTTATGGCCATTTTAAGATTTAAGAGGTAAAAAAAAGGAACTTTTGAGATGGTTGAAGAAAGGGCACGTGAGTTTCTAAGAAATTGCAATTCCTATTTTGCCCTTTTAAATGAGTGGTTGAGATTAGGCCTTTGAGGGCTTTGTTTAAGCTTAGGGCTGTTCTCCATATATATATATATATATATATATATATATATATAGGGGAGAGTTCTATTAAGAACTGATTTTAATGCGAGAACCAATCTTACCCGTTGATTTAATAAATGGAATTCATGGATGGAGAGCGTAGGGGGATCAAGTGTGGCAGGTATATGTGAGGAATTCATGGGTGGGCAATAACATTGAAAGAGGGAGAATTGGACGGCTCAGATTGGTTCTCGCGGTTCTCGCACTAAAAATGGTTCTCAATGGAACTTTTTCCTATATATATATATATATATATATATATATATAGGGGATGGTTCATGCGAGAACCGTTGTTAGTGCGAGAACCGCGAGAACCAATCTCAGCCGTTCCTTGGATATGGGAAGTATCATCGATGAAGAGCGTGGAGGGATAGGGTGTGGCAGGGTGCATGTGAGGAATTCATAGGTGGGCAATGACATTGAAGGAGGGAGAATTGGACGGCTTAGATTGGTTCTCGCGGTTCTCGCGCTAATAACGGTTCTCGCATGAACTTTTGTATATATATATATATATATATATATATATATATGGGAAAGTGAGTGTGCTGCTGTGTTGCACCTAACCTTAGGTGTGGAACCCTCAAAGTGACATCGTTTTAGGCTTAAAAAAACACTAGCAGTGTACCCGCGCAATGCTGCGACGGTAAATAGTTTATGTTTTGCAACATATCATTTTCAAGGATGTCATGTGTAATTCAATGTCACGAAATTTTTTTTAGCAACATGTCCGTTCTTTAATATATCTTGTATCTGTATAAACTATTTTATTAATTTTAAAAATAAATTCTAAGAAACATTAAAAAATTAAAAAAAAAATATTTATATTTATGAAATAAGGAGAGGGAAGTTAATAAGCTTTTGAAAATTATATTGATGTGAGTGGATAATTGTGTTTGTGTAAGAGAATGTGTTAGTGAGAGAATACATGGTAAATAAATAAAAAATTAAAATTTATTAGGAGAGAGAAATGGTTAAAAATTGAGTGGATGAGATTAATTTAGATAAAAAGAAGGGTTGAGATTAGAGATTGACATAATTTTAAAAAGTTTTTAAAAATTAGAAGGAGAGAGAGTGTTAAATGGTTTATATAGTAGTATAGATATACGTGAGTCATAAAAACACACAGCCTCTCGATTTCAAAGCACACAGACTCTCGATACAAAACATGTGTTTCATCGATTGAACACATATGCAAAAATACACAGCTCCAACAATCGATATTATATGCTCATAGCTTCTATAGTCTCAAACACCTCCAATCAATTTTCGTTCAATTTAATTTTTGCTGTTAGAACAGAACATTATATGCTCACACCATCAGGTAAGTTTATTAATTTCTGTCAAACTTGGCATTAAAATACACCTGCTTTGTTGATTGAGTTTATTACTCATGATCTTGTAATTTTGATTGATGCTTTCACTAGTTTATTAGTCATTTTCTTGTAATTTGATTTTATTTGCATAAATCAATTTGCTTTGACATGTTGTATTACATTTGATTTGATTTGTAGTAGTCTGAATGTATATAATGAAGGGTTACAAAGGTTAATTTGACATCACCTGAGTCATATGTATAGAATGCACACTAGCTGTTTGAGTAAATGCCTGAAATAGTGTTTTTATAAAACTGCTTGGTCCACACTTGAAATAAAGTTTAAAAAATCAAAATTAAATAAAACCATTAGAAAAAGTCTCAACATTCTTCCTGCTTTTATTAGTTTTCATCTTGCACTTGCACTCTGCTTAGTCCTCACTTGAACAAAAACTGCTTGGTCCTCACTTGAACAAACCAGCATCCTCAAAACATCTGTAACATACCATTTATACCTGCAACTCCTTTATTCCATATTACATTAGCTTCAAAAAAATTACTAAAAGTTAACAAATTCAAGACGCAAGCATCTAATTACTACATTCTTGACCCGTTTCACTAATTTTACTTCAAATCACTACATTATTCACCTGTTTAAGTAAATTCACTTCTAATTCCCTGACAACACCAATATATGCATTCAAAGCATCATTCTTTTTGCGACAAAGAATCCTGGGCCTATCATAAAATATAAATAAATAATTAATTTATTATATACATATATAAGTACCATAATGTAAAAAGTTTGTAGTTACAATTACCTTCTTTTTTGGACAACCAGTGATGTAGTGACCCCTTAGAGTGAGAACAAGTCTTCTTTTTCTTCACTTCTAAAGAGGATTTGATTCTAGTTGCATTTCTTGGACGTCCTTTAGTAGTATGAACAACATGATCCCTAATAGATATTTGTGGCATCATATCGACTTGAGAAGTTCCCGTACAAGAATCTTCATATGGATTTTCAACTACCATTTCCTTTTTTCTAAGCATTTGATCTTGTAGAAACTTTACTAAGAAAGTATTTAGTCTGTTTATCTCAACAGGTAAGTCTTTTGCTTGTTCGATTGCTTTGGTACAATTGACGTGAACATACCATAGGTTTAAGGCACTAACTTCGCTTGCACCATTCATTTCTTCAAGTTTTGTATTACCAACCTTGAACCTAGCATCAAGTGTCCACCTAGGTAAAATATAGCGAATGGGAAGGGTTTCCACATGTTTCTTCTTCATCACATAAAGCACATGCTTGCATAAAATTCCATATGTTTCAAACTTCGCACATGAGCATTTGACATCCACCTTATTCAAGAACTGAAATTTAACAATTCTCCAAAAACTTTTCTCAACATCACTTGTCCAACCCTATAAGTGCTTTGTTCACCACTTTTGCTTAATGTTTCATGAGTTAGATTATTAGTTGCTTCATTCCATTCTTTTTTGAAAAGCTCGAAAATCTTCCTAGTATAATATTTACCTGCAAAATGAATATATAAATCATATCTTTACGATAAATTCTTAACAAATAAAGTGACTAAGGATAACGAAAAATAATATACTCTAGCTGTGTATATCTGTTCATATTTATCGCAGTAGGAATTGCTAGCTGTGTAGATCTATTCATATTATCGCAGTAGGAATTGTTTTAGATTTGGGTTTTTATAATTTTCATGTATTATATTCATTAATTTTGTATAATGTTGTTCATTCTTGAGTTGTTTGTATCTATTATATGAAGTTAGTTTATGTATAAGATGGGATTCATCATATTATATGATAGGTCTGTGAATCACTTTTCATTATATTTGATGAATATCAATGTAGTCAGTTTATTTCATTTTGATGAATATTAAAAGTAATTTTGTATGATTATAATCAAATTGAATAAAATGATGTTATATTATTTGATGAATCTTTGTCTCGCATTTTGGTGTATCATTTTTCCAGATAACTGATTACTCATTAAGATTATATATTTATGGCGTTAGCAAGTTTCTAGGGGATGATTGAATGGTGAAAAAGTCAAGAATACCCTTAACTGCCATTATTATTAAATTACTTTAATAAATGAAAATCTTCTATAAATTGTAGATCCGATGAAAAATGGACGATCCAGATCGCATCTTACACATCTTATAAGATTTTACATCCTACAAGAACCTCACTATATATATATATATATATATATATATATATATATATATATATATATATATATCAAGACATGTATGTACGTACGTATATTAATATGAACAAATATTTATAACAATAACCTTCATATTAATATTCATCAAGAACAACATATATATATATATATATGAACATAGTTAATCATCAAGAACATGAAGAGGATAATAAAAGGATTATACCTTATATTACCTAGGGTTGCTCAAGTAATAATCCATCCGTAACGAATCAATACGAGATCCCGCTAGAAGGGTGAGCAAACCACGAACCATGATCACTATAACTCGCGATCGAACCAAAACCGACCCTCGGTTTTGCGTGGTGTTCTTCGGCCGAACAAATGGGAGAGAGAGAGAAGGAGAGAGTTTATTTTCCTTTTCTAATTCTTAGAAAAGTGCATTAACCTTAATTCATATTCTAATACCCTATTTATAAGAATAGGAATTAGAATCAAAATAGAAAACTTTGAAAACATTTCCTTTTTATGAATTAAGGAACCTTAATCACCAAGTAATTATTATTATTAATATAAATTAAATAACTACATAATATATATATATATATATATATATATATATATATATATATATATATTTCTTTTATTTAACAATTAATAATAACAATATAATTCTTTAATAATTTTAACTTAAATTATTAATCTTATTAATTAACAATATATATTTATTAACTAATAAAAATATATTTCCTTGTCAATTAATAACTTGGTAATTTATCCTCTCCGTAAGTTAAAACCATAACTTACATTTAATTGGTTTATAACTAACTGTTATAAATTCATTCTCCCATGCTTTGTTGCATTACTTCTCAGATTACATGCCCTCACATGTGTGACCTTTGAATGCCTTATGACATTGAATGTGGCGTTCGATGGTTATGCACACAAATCCTATCACAAATCGGGCATACAACAGATGGCAAATATACTCCGTTGAAATTCAGGTTGAGATGGGCGGGGATACATTTTATGACAAGTCTCCATACAAAGTACCTGCATAGGGGGAGTTAGAAATGTTATCAATAATTAACCTAATCAATTTAACAGAAAAAAATTCCGTTAGAATCACATTCCCATCTCCAAACATCCTCATTGCTAGATAAAGAAACATTATGTAATAGATTCTCCAATGCCACTATTTGTTCCGCAACTTGTGTAGCTTCATTATTGTTTACCAAGCCTATCTCCAAAGCACCACCCCATTAAAGTTTTGTTCAAAACGGTCGGATATAGTACACGATTGATCACTTTCAAACTAATACAGTCCGGAAAAAGCGATTTAAGGGGTGTTGCTCCAATCCATCTATCATTCCAAAAGTGTGTATTATTTCCATTTCCCACTGATCTGGTAAAAAATCATCCAAAGACAGATTTATGTTTGTAAGCGATATACCTGCCTTCACAATATTTAGCCAAACCCCATGTTTTTTAGCATTTGCCATTGACAATGAATCTTTCCCAGTCACGCCATGGATGCTTTTGATAACATTAACCCATAAAAGCATTATTATTTGTCTCAAAACACCACCATTATTTAACAAGGAGTGCAATGTTCATGGTTGTTAAAGAGCCTATACCCAGACCACCCAAACTTTTTGACACAATTGTCTTTTTCCAGTATACCTAACATATTTTAATTCCCCCTTGATTTGTTGTTTCCCATAAGATGCTTTTTTATTTCCTTTCAATATCATCTATCACCTTTTTAGGGGCCTAACACTTGCTTTCTCTCACTTCTTTTTTCTTTTTTTTTAATTATTCATATGTATTAAGTGGGTAATGAAATTTGGTATGACGGGGAGTAATCATTATGGGGCTAAGTGATGGTAGACTCCTGAGAAAAAAAGGCTAACGTGGTGATGCGGTGGGTGTGGTGAAGTGTAACCACTCCTTGCATTCTAAACCTACCCTCCACGTCCTCCCATGACTTTTAATCAACACCAAACCGGCTAATATCTTCTTTTTCTCTCAAAAACCACCATTGATGAAGCTGGAGAAACTAAAATAGAGCATCGTCATAAATTCATAATCACACACAGTGTGTGATTGTGTGTGTTCTTGTTTAATTCAACATGTACACTATGCGTTCTTGTTTGGTTTCAAAACATACACGGAAACAGAGTGTGTATGTTGATCAAATTCAACATAGTGTTAGTCAAAAAGGAAATTCTTGGTATATGTTTTGGATTTATAGAAGAAAGTGAACAAATGAACGAAACCCATGTGGAAGTGCAAGACTATTAGGGAGATAGAGATATCAAACCATAATCAAACCTGTCTATTATTTAAAATAGGATTTGATGCTAAAAAACCCACATATTCAGTTTTGTACTTGGATCAATGAAAAACATGTGTTGTTTTTCTTGTTAGACTTAAAGAAATTCCTAAGTAAGAAATATCAGCTGAAGAACAAAAGTATCAGCTGAACACTGAGTATTAGCCAAAGGACCAACTTCAAGAAGATCAGCCAAGAAGAAACAAAAAGTCTAGAAGCATCAGCTGAGGGTTTAATACCATCAGCTGAGGGTTCTTTCAAGATCAGCTGAGCAGTCAAAGGATCAGCTGAGTCTATCATTATGATCAGCTGATACCTCGCATCCCTCAGATAAACTATCTTTAACTTATCTAGTCTTTTCCTTATAAACTTATCACACTCAATGATTACCTGAGCCCTAGGGATCTACTGATCATAAAGGTTGATTAGCTTATGTAGCATTACTCTAGTATGTATTATTAGCTGAGCATTTATGATCAGCTGAGCATATTTCAGTAGCTGAGTCTTTTACCTTTATCCTGAGCTGAGCAAAAGTATGTTTGCAGTTCAGTGTCTATTAGCTGAGTCATTACAGTACCTCAGTTAATAGTTTTTCAGTGTAATATTTTCTTAAGTCAAAGGCAGAACATGTGTTGTTCTACTATGCCTTTAGATCTATCATTGTAAAAGTACTAAGCACTTTTTGGATTTGCAAAGAGACAAAAAGGATTGATCTTGAACCTCTGGAAAAAGGTGATAGATACTTTAGAAGAGAAAATCTCGAAGATATGCTTCAACAACTAAGTATGACTGACAACTCCATACTTGGTTAAGTCAAGTCTTCAGAAAGAATGGTGTTGTATAAAGTACAAGAATGGAAAGAGAAGTTTACTCTCCCAAGAGAAAAAGGTAGTACTTTAATAATATAATAATAGATAGTGGGATTTGACCTTACTGAAAGGTACATTCACTTTACACATTTCCTGTGAAAATTGAATTTGCTTTTCACCCACTAACTTTATCTATTATAATATTATTAAATCAAGTACCTTTGTCTCCTTTTTTACTCAATCGACCGGAAACCATTTGCTTATATATACTCTTGCATGGAAACATGCAAAGTATCAAATAGATCTGTTGAACACTGAAATCTCATAAGTTGATAGAATAGAAGAGTTAGCATTTATTTTATTCAGTGTAAACAAACTTGTTCATGTGTTGAACATTTTAGACATAAGTTGTTTAAGATTAGCTTTGTCTATGTGTTAGACAGTTTAATTTCCACCTTTTGTTGAACTCAGATTTTCCGCATCTAGTACAATTAATCATATCAATAAGAATTAAATAAAAGTAAACTATGCGTCTCTTAAATTTAAAAAAGCTAAAGTTTGTATTCAACCCCCCTTCTACAAACATTTGTTTTTGTAGTATCCATTCTGGACCAACAACTGGCATCAGAGCAGACTAGATAATTCATTTCTAAGATTTGTTTTGCTTACTCTTCAACTGCTTCTACCCCACACTTCAAAATGGCCACTTCTGTTGCTGCTATAATAGTTCCTCAAACAATGGCTCACTCACAAGGTGTCCAATGTTTGATGGGGAAAACTTTTCCCTCTGGAAAAGTAGAGTTCTTCTCTACATGTCCAGCCTTGAAGATGTGATGCTCAAGACTGTTACTAAAGGCCCCTATTTCCTTCCTTCACTGTCGAAGTCACTGCTGCCACCGATGATACTCCTGCTGTGCAAAAATATGTTGTTAAGGCAGTGCATCAATAGTTTGATGAAGACAAAAGGCTGGTGAATCTTGATGTCAAAGACATAACAACCTTAGTCTCTGCTTTACCCAATGAAGTCATCAAGTTCTCAACTGCAAATATGCAAAGGAGATGTTAGACACTTTGACCGTTGCATATGAAGGCACTGAAGAAGTACAGGAGAACAAGAAGCTTCTTCTTGTTAGAGAGTATGAGTTCTTCTTTACTCATAAAGGGAAAAGCCTTACGCAAACCTATACCAGGTTCAACTGCCTTATTAATGACTTAAGAAGAGCAAATGTTCCCAAGAGCAACAAGGAGCATGTAAACAAGTTTCTAGACTCTCTCCCAGAATCTTGGGATCATTTTATCTCTGTGTTGAAACATGGTGATAAAATCAAGGGTCTTTCACTGGTTGGTTTGTATGGAAACCTTATGAACCATGAACAATCAGTGAAGCAAAGGAAGCTCTCTACCAAGGATATGAAGGAGGCTGCAAAAGCTCCATCAACTGCTCTTGTGTCTAAGGATACAAGATCTAGGAGTTTTGTTGCAGTGGTGGATAAGTACAGTGATGATGAGGAAGAGGTGGAGTCTTCTGAAGATGAAGAGCTGGTGGCTGATGGAGATGAAGATTTGGAGAACATGGACAACATTGAAGCTGCTGTTGAGCAGACTGTCATGTTAGATAAAAGGTTCAAACCTTTCCTTAAAGGGAAGGGTGTCAAGAAGTTTGGGAAGAGACCTTTCAAAGATGAAAAATCCAAGTACAAATCAAAGGCTTCTGAAGGATGCTTCTCTTGTGGCAAGACTGGTCACTTTTCCAGTGAATGTAAGTCCAAAGGAAGCTCGGTCCCTCAAACTCAGACATCAAGGTGGATGATGAAGCTAAGTATAAGAAGCTTCTTGCTGCTGTTCTTGACAAGATGAAGAAGAAAGCCCAGAATAGGGTGTTGGTGGCTGAAGAAGAAGATTGGGTTGAGGAAGATCTCTCAAGTGATGAAGATGAGGTCCTCACTGCTCAGTTCAGCTTGATGGCCAACACTTAAAGTACAAGTTCCTATGATGAGGACATGGAAAAGGCTGCTAAAGCTTGTACTTCTCTGACTGGGATCCTTCTTCAATGTATCAGGTTGGAAAATTTATTACTTATGATGTTAATGAAAAGAACACTATGTTTGATTATCTGTGTGTTGAGTTTCAGTCAAATATTCAAAGAGAAAAGAAGCTAAAAATAGAAATAGAATCACTAAAGGAGAAGTTATGTCTTAAAGATGAGAAACTGAAACAAATGACAAAATTGGAAGATGATTTAGCTAATCAAAAGATACTTAATCAGATCTTGGTAAAAGAAACCAATGAAGCAACCATAAAGTTTAATGAACTACAAAAAGTAGTTAAATCTTGGTGTGATTCTGCTAAAAAGACCGCTCAGTGTGTCAATGAGCAGATTTTAAAACACGTTCAAGCTATTATTAGTGGAAATTATTCCCAAGCTACTAATTGTGTTGATTTTAACAAGGACATAAAAATCTTAGAAAAGGCTGATATTTTACCTCTTACTTTTCAAAAGATTGTAAAAGGAAAAAGTATTATCACTAACAGATTTGTCAAAAGTAAAAGTTCTCAGTTAAAAGACTTAACCACTTCAAAAGTTAATTCCAATTCTATTGTTTTGTCAGAAAGTAAAAGTACTGAAAATTTAATGTTAAAGGAAGCAATGAAAGGAATGAAACCATTTGTTGATACCAAAGAGAAATTATGTTCTCAAACCTTAAAAGCTGATGCATTGAATTTAAGTACTCAGCTGACTGATATTTCATTAGCCGATGATCCTACATCAGCTGATCAACTAGTAGATGATAAATGCTCAGTTGATGACCTGTCAGCTGATCATGGATCCTCTTCTAAGCGCTCAGCCGATCAAGAATCACTTTAAACTCTTTCAGTAGGAGAAACCAAGAGAAGGACTTGTTCACATGAAGTCTAAGTTTGCCACATCCAAGGTTGATCAAAAACTGTTTCTAACTAAGGGTCAGCAAAAGGTGACTGTAAACAAAGACCTTTTTAGTTTACGGAATCAGCGACAACAGCTGAATGGTCAAATCAATCAGCTGATGACCCATAGTCATCAGAAGATTGTTTAGACATCTCATGGACAGTCACTAAAACATGTTAAATGCTCCAAAAATAAAAAATGTTATAAATGTGGTAGAAAAGAACATAAGTCAAGTGATTGTTCTCTTGAAGGTAACTCAAGACAACGGTCTGATATTGATAACACAGTTGTTCCAGTCATTCATAAGCAACCTAATATGAAGTGGATAGCTAGGTGCAATCCACAGGGGTTCACTTAATTGTGGATACCTTAAGTTTCACTAACCTTCTGTCACTCATAACTATGCAGGGTCTTAGCACATGGTATCTTGACAGTGGATGTTCAAGAACCATGACAGGTTGCAAAGCTTTGCTTAGTAACTACAAGAAGGAAAAGGGTCCAAGAGTGACCTTTGGTGACAACAATTGTGGGCAAACAAAAGGCTACGGTGAACTTCATAATGGGAACATAACTCTGTCTAAGGTTTCATATATTAAATTGGCTTAAATATAATCTCATCAGTATAAGTCAACTTTGTGATGGTGATCATAAGGTCCTTTTTACTAAGACAGGTGGTTCCATTTTAAATAAAGAAGGAAAAACAATTATTTGTGCTAAGAGAACCAATGATGTTTATACTCTTAATATGTCCTCTGGTGATCCATCTAAGTTAACCTGTTTGTATACAAAATCTGTAACAGACACAAACTGGTTATGGTACAAAAGACTTTCCTACCTAAACTTCAAAAATATCAACAAGCTGAGCAAGGGTGATCTAGTGTCAGGACTACCTTCACTGAATTATGTTAAGCCTAAACCTTGCTCTGCCTGTGAAAAGGGAAAGCAGCACAAGACATCTTTTCCATCTAAGTAAGCCTTCTCCATTACTGAACCTTTATACATGTTGCATATGGATCTATTTGGTCCTGTTGCCACTGCAAGTATTGGTGGAAGTAAGTATGCACTGGTTATAGTTGATGAATTATCAAGATATACTTGGGTTATCTTCCTTAAAGCCAAGAGTGAGGCTGCTGAAGAGATAATAAGCTTTATCAGAAAGATGGAAGTGCTGAATGGCAATCTGGTAAGGATGCTTAGAAGTGATCATGGAACTGAGTTTAGAAATCAGACTCTAGAAGGTTTCTGTAATGAGAAAGGAATATCTCAAAACTTCTCTGCTCCAAGAACTCCACAACAGAATGGTGTAGCTGAAAGGAGAAACATAACATTAATTGAAGCTACAAGAACCATGTTGTGTGAGAGTGGGTTAGGATTCAATTTTTGGGCTGAGGCTGTCAGCTGTGCTTGTTTACACAAAACAGATCCTTTGTGATCAAAAGGCACAACAAAACTCCTTATGAGGTGCTTAAGGGAAGGAAGCCAAACATCAGCTTTCTGCATATCTTTGGTTTTTAGTGTTTCATCTCGAACCAGAAGGATCAACTGCAGAAGTTTGCTCCCAAAGCTGATGAAGGTGTATTTGTTGGATACTCTGTAATCTCCAAAGCATACAGAATCTACAACACCAGAACAAAGGTCATAGAAGAATCAATCAATGTAAGTTTTAATAAAAATGACTTTGTTGCTTCTTGTTCTACTAATCATTCTACAGGTGAGGAATTTAATGATCTGCTGCACACAGATGACAACATTCCAGTGTCAGCTGATCCACTCCCATCGGCTGATGTAGAAGATTTAGATGAACCTGTTCCCATACTATATGAATCCAATGCACAGCCTACCTCAAACCAACCCACATTTTTACTGAATGATGTGAATAATGACTCAACATCAATGGACTCTAATTCTATATCAAACATTCCTTCATCATTAGAAATACCATCAGATTGCAATCTTGAAATTCTATCAGCTGATCAACCAGAAATATCATCAGCTGATCCTAACCAAGGAATTTCAACTACCCAAGTCCAAATTAATCCCAACTCTCCCTCAATCCAAAATGCTACAAGGACCTCAGAGATCATCCCCAAGATCAAGTCATAGGTAATATAGAAGCACCTGTACTAACAAGATCAAAAGCTTGTAATTTCTATTTGTACACAGGTTTTGTTTCTATGATTGAACCAAAGAAGGTAGATGAAGCCTTAAGTGATCCCCATTGGATTAATGTCATGCAAGAAGAATTGACAGAATTTACCAGAAACAATGTATGGACTTTGGTGCCAAGACCAAAGGAAAAATCCATTATTGGTACTAAGTGGGTGTTCAGAAACAAGATGAATGAACAAGGGCTGATCATTAGGTATAAAGCAAGGCTAGTTGCTCAGGGGTACTATCAAGAATATGGTATTGATTTTGATGAGACCTTTGCCCCTGTGGCAAGAATTGAAGCAATAAGATTGTTCCTAGCTTATGCTGCCTGCAAAGACTTCAAGGTATTCCAAATGGATGTTAAGAGTGCTTTCCTCAATGGAGAACTGAAGGAAGAGGTGTATGTCAAACAACCTCCTGGTTTTGAGGATGCAAGCAAGCCTGACCATGTTTACTTCTTAAACAAAGCTTTATATGGTCTTAAGCAAGCTCCAAGAGCCTGGTATGATACCCTCTCTTCTTTTCTATCCACTAAAGGCTTTACTAGAGGAAGTATAGATAGCACTTTATTCATATGGAAATTCAAGGGTGATGTAATTGTAGTACAAATATATGTAGATGACATAATATTTGGGTCTACAAATTTGGAACTTTGTAAAAAGTTTTCTAAACTCATGTCTGATAACTATCATATGCGCATGATGGGTGAACTAAACTATTTTCTTGGACTTCAAATTAAACAAGAGGTTGATAGAATTTTCATTCATAAAAAAAGTATGTAAATGACTTACTTAAGAAATTTGAGTTTGAAAATTGTTCCTCAATGAAAACACCCATGTCCACTGCCTTAAAGCTTGGAAAGGACACTGATGGTAAATCAGTGAACATTACTGCTTATATAGGAATGATAGGGTCACTTTTATACCTCACTGCAAGTAGATCAGATATAATGTTCTCAACATGTCTCTATGCTAGATACCAAGCAGATCCTAAAGAATCTCACTTAGCTGCAGTTAAAAGAATTTTCAGGTATCTCAAAAGAACTCCTAATCTAGGTCTTTGGTACCCCAAGGACTCAGATTTTGAGCTAGTTGGATACACTGATTCTGATTTTGCAGGTTACACTTTGGACATAAAGAGTACATCTGGTGGTTGTCAATTGTTAGGTGGAAGGTTAGTCAGCTAGTCAAGCAAGAAACATAACTCTGTTTCAACATCTATAGCTGAGGCAGAATACATTGCTGCTGGAAGCTGTTGTGCTCAGTTGCTTTGGCTGCAAAACCAACTACTTGACTATGACATACAGTTTGATAACTCCCCAATCTTGTGTGACGACAAAAGTGCCATATCTATTTCTAACAATCCTGTTTTGCATTCTAAAACAAAGCACATTGAAATCAGACACCACTTTTTAAGAGATAATGTGCAGAAAAAGAAAGTGTCAATGCACTACATCAGCACTGATTTTCAATTAGCTGATCTTTTTATAAAACCTTTGGATGAGTCTCGGTTCAACTTCCTAATATCCACACTTGGCATGTTAAATTTGTAAAATATTTCTTCCTTAGGTAGTTAATCTTGTGTGAGAAAATGATTTTATTCTTGTGAGAATTCTAACTGAAGTACTTATCTAAGCTTCTTCATGTCTTACTGAGGGTGAATAAGCTAAAGGAATTGTGTCAGCTGATGAAATACCTCAGCTAATAAACCATCAGCTAAGGACTAGCAGCTCAGCTAAGTATATTCATTAGCTGATACTTGTTTTATCTCAAAATTGGATCAACTGATACCTTTTCACTCATCAGCTAATGTCTCTTAGAGTCAAACTTCTGTGTCCCCACAATTATTTTATTATTTTCTCATTTGTTTTTAATTCGTTACTAGGTAGTATTTAATTCTGTCTATTTGTCCGTTAGTTGTCTGTGTATTTCCATACTCCTTTTTGCAGACGTGACAGTTACTTTTTGAAAAAGATATTTCGGTGTCAGTTTAGGTTAAAGAAGAAGAAAAATGATGGTTTGAGTGGTTTTCATTTTCTAAGCTTTCAAAATTCTCAAACACTCTTCTTCTTCCCTACTGCGAAACCTACTCTCTCATTGCTCTTTGTATCTCCGTCCTGCAATAACAATGGTGATGTTCAATCCTGTTTCAACTCCTCATGCCATTCCCAGTGAGAATGTTACTCTTAACTCTGCTTTCACCATTCGCCCCAATAACTCTCTCATCAATACTGATATTCCCTGGAGCAAGGCAAACTAGGGCTATAAACCCTTGGTAGCATTTATCACTGCTCATCCTCTATTCAACTGCCTTTCTGTTCATCCTTTGTTTATCTTCCCTAACATCATTGGGGAGATGTGGTATAATGCTAGATACCATCCTGTTGAGCAAACCATAACCTGTACCTGTCTCAATAACACCATAAACATACCCATAACTGTTGATTCTCTTCGCCAAGCCATCTTCATACCAAATTTAGCCCCATATCAACCTTTTCCCTCACTTGACCAAACTCTTGAGGTCTTACCCCTAATTGGCTATAATGAACCTGTTTCCCACGGTCGATACAAAATGTCAGTGCTAGGACATCCCTGGAAGTATCTTGCTAGTGTTGTTATTCGATGCTTCGGTCATAAATCAGGGAGTCATGATCAGATGAACCAATTTGAGTTAATGGTTTTTCATGCTCTGGTCACAGGAAGGGATATTGACTTTGGCCAAGTCATTTTCACGGAGATGGTGGATAAAATCACTTTGGGCACTGCAAAGAAATCAATCCTGACTCATGTTCCTTACATCAGGTATCTCAGTCTCATTGCACTCAGAAACATTCAATGGGAACACTATGCTGGATTGGTTGTACATCTTCAAACTACGACCATTCCTCAAATGGGTCAATTGATTTTCCATTTGATAAGGGAATTCCAAGGTCCAGCAATCACTGAACAGATGCAAGAACTGATTGATGAAGCTGTTAATGATGAAAGTGAGAATAAGGATGAGGGAGATGCTGAGAATGAGGAGGTAATTGCTGAGGAATCACATCATTCTGATGAGCCCCAAGATATCTTATCTGAGTTCTCTGAGCACTCTGTTGCTATTGCTCAAATTGATGTGGCTCTTATCCCATACTCATATGATGATGACGAGGTTAATTCTACTGATGGTGGTAAAACTTTAAGCTTTGGGTTTCTTGAAAACTTGGATGATGTACCAGCACAGGATGAGGTTATGGAACCTGTTGTTGAGGATATTGTATAATCTGAGGGTGTCCAACTGTTTGATCCTATTAGTACTCCATAAAGAAATGAAGGTGAGGATTCTGCACAGTCTGTTGCTAAGTCCTCCTGCCTAAAGGATCAAGGAACCCAAGATGATGTTGCTGATGATGGTGGTGATCATGACAGTGATGGTGATGATGATGCACATGATGGTGATGCTAGTGGACTGTTTGTTGATTATGCTGCTGAAAATGCAACAACCACCTCATCCACTCCCATTATGATGCCATTGACTGAGTTTCCCTTAAACACTACAAGGAGATCTAATCACATCAGTACTACTGATCATGAAGATGAGTCTGATGATGACTCTCCCAGTAGAACTCTTGGAGGTCATATTGCTTATCCTTCTCCACCACACTCTCAAGGCTTAAGTGCCTCTGTTCACAATGAACAAGTTAGTGAAGATGAAGTTGTTATTGATGATGCTGCTGAGGAAGATGTAATCTCTGACTAGCTGGTTCAACTCATTGAGATCAGCAGAACCAAGAACATCTCAGGTATGGTCACTTGAATACTTGAGGACACTCACTTGGTACACCCAACTAGTGAGAGCCCATCCTCCCTTCCAGTTGTAACACCCCCACAACAACCAAGCTCTAATGCACTTCCAACAGTCACTAGTTCTACTCCCACTGTCACCTATATAGAACAAAGGTCAATAAAGATAGTGTACACTACACTTATCTCAGAGGATGTGATAATTGCACCTTTGACCTCAACACCAATAGTTACCTCTTACTTTGAGGGGGAGCTTATGGATGTTAACTTTAACCCTTAACCAGTAGGTGCATCTTCCCAACAAGATGTATCTGTACAAATGGGATTCCTGCAATCTGGGTCACACTCCCAACAGGGTGATGCCATTGAAAGACAGGCCTCTACCCAAGGTGACACTGTGTCTTACATTAATTTGAGTCAGCCTATGCCCTCAACAAACTCATAACAGCTTGTTGATGTACTCAGAGAAATCCACTTGAGTTTAACCCCAACTTTACCTTACATTCTTGTACCTATTTTTGACTATATATTCTTACACACTCTACTGCACTGCGTGTCAATACTAGTGGTATAAACCAATCATTAGTACAGGGCACACAATCTGTTCCCAGTGATCTTTGGCTCCTACAGCAAAGTCTAAGTGAGGGACCACAAACCATTCCTGATATTGGTATTTCATCTCAATCATTCCCTATCCCAACTACCACTTCCACTTCAACTGAACCATCTTCCCTCATGCTTCAAACTCTGCTATCCTTCTCTCAAAAAGATGGATAATCTTTAAACCTCCTTTAACTCTTTCCAAACCAAAACAGATACTCAACTTTCCCTTCTAACCAAAGAAGTTGAGTCACTCAAAGCTAACCAATCCCAATCCCAACCCCAACCCCAACCCACCCCTGCCCCAGTTGATCTTACTCCCATTCTTACCAAATTGGATCAACTATTAACCCAAACCTCTACTCCTACCCCTACTCCTTCACCCATTATCTCTCCACAAACCATTTCCTCTCTCAATCAAACTATATCCAACCTTCTAAAAAACCTTCATAACATTAAACCAACCACTCCAGATATTTTTGTTGTTATTCCTGAACCATTCCTCAAAGTGCCTACCTTCCTAAGAAATATAGATGATGAGGTAACCAAACTTAGCCACTACTCACGCCAAAAGCACATAGAAAATCTTAAAGAGTTTACCAATGTGACTGATGTTATCAACATGCTAAGACCTCTCACCTCCACTTTTCAACCATCCTTCTCACCCATGCCCTCACACCAAAGAACCTCTCCTCCACCTTTCTCCCAACCTCCTATCCCTACTGCCTCTCCTTCCATTTCCATCCTCCACTACTACTCCTGCTGCTCCTACTAAGCCTACTGTCTCCTTTCCTTCCTTTGATGATGAAAAAAGGGGGAGAAGTTAGACTCTTCTACAAGCTCAAGAGAACCATCTCCAGCTACCATTAGAGCACCTTGTGATGCGTACACTGCTGAAGTAGAAGCTGATAAGGCAGTAGCAAAAGCAGCAACCCTCAATGAAGCAAAAATTCAAAGACAATCATCTGCTGAGGGGGAGCAACCTGCTCAAGATGAGCAAAGGCCTAAAAGAAGACTCAAACAAAAGGCAAGAAGGAAGAGTGCAAAGAAATCAAGGCAAGGTGAATCCTGTGCCCCAATCAAAATTCTATCAGAAGATTCAGATGATGATGATGAAGATGATATGCCTCTGTCCTCTCTGCTCAAAACGAAAAATCAGAGATCCTCTTCAAAAGCTCCATCAGTCCAAGCTTCCTCTCATGTGCAACAAAGTCCTTCAACTCCTAGCAATATCTCAAAAAGAAAAGGAAAGAAAATTATGTCTTCTGAGGAGATTGAAGAGGAAGAAAGAAGAGAGGAAGAACTTCAAAAAGATGAAGATGACCTTCTGGAGATAAGAAAACTGGAAGTTGCACTTGGTGACTCAGTAGAGAATATACTTAAAGCTAAGGAAAGACACCAGGACTTCACTACTCCAGAAGACCTTGCTCCAATCATTAGTGCCACTGATGAGGAACTTAGAGAGATACAAGAAAAAGAATTGGTTATGTTGTCCTCTCAAGAACCTCAAGCTCAAGCATCACAGCAACAAGAAGATCCTCCTACCAAGAAAACTCCCAAAAGAGGAAGAACTCACAAAGAAGCTATCCAAGCCCTTCTCAACACTGAATTTGCCAAAACCAAAAGGCCAACTGGAAAGCAGTCTAAGGAGTTCTGGAACAACAAGGAAAATTTTATTGAGAGAGGTAATACAAACATCATCTCAAGGGTCACTCCATATAGAGGTACAGAAAATGATCCCTACATAAGAGTAGTCAGAAGGGATGAATACAGAACACATGAAGATATTCATCAGGAACATTGTAAGTTTTTCTCCTTCTTTGAAATGATTGAGATCATGTACCATCTCCTAAAGTACAAGAGTGAAGTTGCTCTCACCTTTATTAGACACTTTGACTACTGGATTAGGCAGATTGTTTTGTAGGAGTTCATGCACAACACGGGAACGCAACGGAAGCAAATAAATCGGATTTAAAATAAAAGAAAATAATGAACTCCATAAATGGGAAAAGCTTGACAACATGCATGCAACCAAAAGAAACACAAAGGTAAGAGGTGTTATACCTTGCTCCTAAGCTCCTTGCTTGTGGAATAAGGTTGTTAATGAATAACCGGGATGAATGAACCTTGGAGAAGAAGCCTCCAAGTTCCCACCGAAGCTATACAGCAAAAACTTCACCCTTTGTGCTAGCAAGCAATCAAATCTCACACACACTATGGTTGAGATTCAGATTATTAACCCTCTAATTCCTGGAACACACTAATTGACTCCACAAGACTCTCTTTGAAGTATGCCTAGTATGTAGGAAGTGAAATTGGCGAAAGGGTTCTAAGGCTTCTAAGGAACCATCTAGCCGGCCACTCTCTTAATCCTCATTGGACCACTATCAACAAGCCAATGAAAATCAAGTGCCACTTAGAATTCCGGGCTTCACGACCTTTCACGGACTTTCACGGCCCGTGAAACTTAAAAACATCATGGCCCGTGCCGTGTTCCTTCAAGTCGTAAGGGTATCCTGGCGCATTTTATTCTTCACGATCCCTTCACGGCCCGTGAATCCACTCTGGTCCACGAGCCATAATGCTCGTGTAAGGACTCGTGGGGACACCTTGCTTCACGACCCGTGGAGCATTCTTCACGGTCGTGAAGCCTAGGTCAACTGGAATTTGACCATTTTGATCAGCTATTTCCACTTAGGGCTATTTGGGTAGAAGTTAGGTGTATGACCCAATAAGCCCGCACATCATCAGCAGTGATATGGCATACATGTGTCAGTGGGCATTCTCCAACAGACTCCCACTTGCACATGACACACCGTACCCATGAGTATCACAGACAGAGAGCGGCCTCTAGCAAGACATCTCTGCCCCCAAGTCTGTACGGGGTATGTCATCCCTGACATGTACCAAATCACAACCTAACAGGTTTGAGATGGTCCTATAGATAAGTGATCAATCATCCGTTTGTTCACGATATCCATGTGAAGGCGAGATATGGTACTAAGTCATTCTCAATCCTTCATGATTATGTTTCTCGATCGAGATTGGTGGTGACCAAAATATACAAGTTGCAATCGATTACTCAAATCATTTCACACTCGAGCATGGCCATGCATTTTGGTGTCAGCGCCCAATCATCGAGGGACCCAGGGATATCTCTCTAAACAGAGGAAAAAATTCCTTTGACTACATTGCCCACCACATTGACGATACTTTGCCCAACTGCTCCCTTTATAACAGCCAGTTACGCACTGCGTTTGAAAACAATTAGAACAAAGCAAACCAAAGTGATGTAGACACATGCATCTCCAGTCTGAGGATGAAATGATATTATCATCCTGATCCACTCATGACTAGTACCACAAAGTGGAGTCAGGTGTGGGTCGTCCAGTCACTTGAAACCCCTTTCAAGTACAGGCGAAGTATTGCGTCCCCGTGTCCCAATCACTATTGGACACATGACCAATCACTTTCCTCAGTTTTCGTTCAGACTTCCTTCCCATGAAGAATGACTGACTGTTGACATTTAGAATGTAAAATATTCAGGGAAGTATAAAACATGCTAAGTTGGAACACAGTAAAGATTTAAAGTAATACCCGCAACTTGCACATTATCAAATCTCCATTTAATAATCGATAAGTACAATAAATACCATACTGCTTAATGTTCCCAAGAAGGTAAATAAATCAAATACAATAACCAAACAATACAAGATACAAACTCAAACCAAATCGCTAGCAAATCTAATACCAATAGCACGGGTGTGGGCATTGTGCTTAGCTTGCGATAACGGTTTAGTGAACGGATCCGCCACATTGCTATCCGTGTGCACTCTGCTGAGGACAATATCTCCACTCTCGACCACGTCCCGGATATAATGATATTTTCGCGGAATGTGCCTCGTACGTCGGTGAGATCTCGGTTCCTTTGCCAATGCTACCGCACCCTCGTTGTCACAGAAAATCTCAACAGGGTCGGTAATGCTAGGAACCACTCCCAGATCAAGGATGAACTTCCTCATCCATACAGCCTCCTTTGCAGCTTCACTTGCTGCAATATACTCAGACTCGGTCGTGGAATCAGCCACCGTGTCTTGTTTAGAGCTTCTCCAGGAGATAGCACCACCGTTTAACTGGAACACGAACCCCAATTGAGATGGCAGTCATCCCTGTCGGTTTGGAAGCTGGCGTCAGAGTAACCAGTTACCCTCAGTCCCTCTTCCCCACCATATACTAAGAACATCTCCTTAGTCCTCCGAAGATACTTGAGAATGTTCTTCACCGCTGTCCAGTGTGCCTCACCAGGGTTGTCTTGATATCTACTTGTCATACTCAATGCACAAGAGACATCATGCCTTGTACACAACATGGCGTACATGATCGAGCCTATTGCCGAAGCATAAGGTAATCGCCTCATTACTTCCCGTTCCTCAGGGGAACTCGGGCATTGAGTCTTACTCAATACCAAACCATGTGACATAGGTATGAACCCCTTCTTGGAGTCCTCCATCCTAAATCTCTTTAGGACCTTGTCAATGTACGTGCTTTGGCTCAAACCAATCAACCTGCGGGATCTATCTCTATAGATTTTAATCCCAAGAATATAAGCTACATCTCCCAAATCCTTCATTGAGAAACAACTCCCTAGCCAGGTTTTTACACCTTGCAGAGTTGGGACGTCGTTCCCAATTAGTAGAATATCATCCACATAGAGGACCAGGAATACAACTATGCTCCCACTAGCCCTGATGTATACGAATGGCTCATCCTTGCTTTTAGAGAAACCAAACTCTTTGACCTTCTCATCAAAGCACAGGTTCCAGCTCCGAGAGGCTTGCTTAAGCCCATAAATAGACTTCTTAAGCTTGCAGACTTTATCCGGGAACTCAGGATGTACAAAACCCTCAGGTTGTGTCATATACACTTCCTCGGAAAATGTTCCATTAAGGAACGCGGTTTTGACGTCCATCTGCCATATTTCATAATCATAAAATGCGGCAATGTCCATGAGTATCCGGATAGACTTCAACATAGCCACCGGGGAAAAGGTTTCCTCATAGTCTACACCATGAGTTTGCGTGAAACCCTTAGCCACCAGTCGGGCTTTGAAGGTGTCTACCTCGCCATCTACACCGATCTTCTTCTTGAAGACCCACTTGCACCCGACGGGTTTACACCCCGGCACAGGATCTACCAAGTCCCAAACCTGGTTATCGGCCATAGATTTAATCTCGGATTCCATTGCCTCTTTCCACTTGGCGGACTCAGGGCCCACCACAGCATCCTGGTATTTGGTAGGTTCATCAGAAACAACTACCATGTCGGTGCCCTCAGATATGTGAAAACCATATCTCTCTGGCTCATGCCGACTTCTACCAGATCTTCTTAGAGGTAATGGATCTACATCATTATCTCCAGCATCATCTTGCTGAGACTCAACCGTTGCCGGTTGTGAGCTAGTTCTAACATCAGGTTCTACATTGGCAGGTTCTCGAATTTCTTCAAGATCAACCTTGCTCCCACTAGCGTTCTTGGATATCAGCTCCCTCTCAAGGAAGACCGCCCTTTGAGCAACAAACACCTTGTTCTCCGAAGGTTTGTAAAACAAATATCCCATAGACCTAGCAGGGTAACCAATGAAGAAACACCTTTCGGCTCTGGTCTCCAACTTGTCCTCCACCTCATGTCTCACGTAGGCAGGACATCCCTAGACCTTTAAATATGAGATGGATGGAACCTTTCCATGCCACATCTCATACGGTGTTCTCTTAACCTTCTTTGTTGGTACGAGGTTAAGGATTCTACCAGCCGTCTCAATAGCGTAACCCCAAAATGTAATGGGAACCTCCGTGTGACACATCATAGACCGAACCAAATCCAATAATGTTCGGTTCCTCCTCTCGGCGACACCATTTAATTGAGGCGTCCTAGGAGGGGTTAATTGCGAGACAATCCTATAATCTCTAAGATGGTCTCGGAATTCGGAACTAAGATACTCTCCACCTCTATCGGATCTAAGCATCTTAATCCTTTTCCCAAGTTGATTTTCCACTTCGCTTTTATATGTCTTGAACACCTCAAAGGTTTCAGACTTTTGTCTCACCAAGTAGACATACCCATATCGACTATAATCATCAATAAAGGTAAAGAAGTAGCGGGAGTGATCTATAGTGGCATGCTTGAACGGACCACATACATCAGTGTGAACGATATCCAACAAGTCTTTTGCCCTCTCACATTCACCCGTGAAGGGTGCTTTGGTCATCTTGCCAAATACACAAGATTCGCATACTTCATTAGACCCGTGGTCAAATGATTCCAAGATCCCATCCGCTTGGAGCTTGGCGATGCGTTTCTTGTTTATATGGCCTAACCGACCATTCCAAATAGATAATTTATCCAAAACACTTTTGTATCCCGTATCAACATTCATGATTGATTTATTGTTTCTCAAGCTTACGCTTGTTTCATATATGCCATGACATGGGAATGCTTTGAAACATAAGGAACCATCAAGATACACGGTGGTACTCTAGTCCAATGGCCGGCTCGGCTAAAGCTCGACATTCCGACATTGTGAGTTGCCACACAGTTACACAAAACCGATCTCGGCTAAAGCTCGACGACCGATCTTGTTTCACTAGATTCGGGTGGTGTCATCTTATGGTTGGCGTGTGATTTACTTTTGAGAAAAACGGGATTTTGATTTCTCCGGTTAAAACAAATTTTAACCAATTCTTGTTGTGGTGCGCGAGAGTTTGTTAACCAATTCAAAACTCTTGGTATTAATTTTTTTTTGAAAAGTTTTCAAGCTTGCAAAGAAACTAAACAATCAAGCAAGAAAAACTAAATAAACTAAACAACCACGCATGTAAATATATCCGGTAACGATCCAACCCTACGCGTCTTGCCCGTGAGCCAACGGACAAGACTAAGTCATCTAAGGACAAACTCCGAATGACTTGATGCGTGCTCCTTCCACTTGATCCATTGAGTCTCCTACCGACCTCCGGATCCAAGATTGAGCCAAGACACCTCCTCCCGGTTCTTCTTTGGTTGTCTTCGGTTCTCCTTTTACAATTTACAAATTTAAAAGGAAATGACATGCAAGCCACGATATCTATTCTAAGCTAATACTAACAATTACAAAGAATAGGAAATCGGCATGCAAGCCGTATAATATTACAAACCGAATGAATTAATTAATTATTACAAACCAAATGTGGTACAAACCACCAAATGAATGAATAAATAATTACAACCAACCAAAGCACATCACATAGGTCATAAGGCTCAATGTTACCGGATTTACAAACAACCACAACAAACAACACAAATTCAACATGGTGTGCCACACCAAACCGTGTAAAATATCCCAACTAGATTTATTCCAAAACTACCTAAAACACTTAAGGCACGAGTGAATAAATCTTGTACGTATGTATTAGGAATTCCAAACACTTTGAAAATCCATATTCATACATACACAACACAAGTATATGCACGTGCGCGTTATCATGCCAAAACCGCCCGATACATATAAACATGCGAGTTAGGATATTATGGGGTTTTCTAAATGGTCAAAAAGACCAATCAAAACTGCTGGAAAAATCCAGAAAATGGCCAAATCATTTTTATAAAGTTTTTCTTTTAAAACAGGTCAAAAAACAATTTCCATACATCCTTCACAACCACTGACCTTCACGGCTTCTCACGGCCCGTGAAGCCAGTGCGTCTCACGACTCGTGAAAATTTTCAAAAAACCCTTTCACGACCTTAACCCCACATTGAAGTCGTGGAGGATTCACGACCGTGAAGAAAAACCTTCATGCCCGTGAACCTGGAGTTTCACGACCGTGAAGAAAAACCTTCATGCCCGTGAACATGGAGTTTCACGACCATGAAGAAAAACCTTCACGCCCGTGAACACCATCTGGACAGAATGTCCAGTTTCGCATAAAAATGATTTTCAGGCCAAAATGGTGCATGCAAGGCATCAAGATGGCTCTGATACCACTGTAGGAGTTCATGTACAACACGGGAACACAACGGAAGCAAATAAATCGGATTTAAAACAAAAGAAAACAATGAACTCCATAAATGGTAAAAGCTTGACAACATGCATGCAACCAAAAGAAACACAAAGGTAAGAGGTGTTATACCTTGCTCCTAAGCTCCTTTCTTGTGGAATAAGGTTGTGAATGAATAACTGGGATGAATGAACCTTGAAGAAGAAGCCTCCAAGTTCCCACCGAAGCTATACACAAAAAACATCTCCCTTTGTGCTAGCAAGCAATCAAATCTCACACACACTATGGTTGAGATTCAGATTATTAACCCTCTAATTCCTGGAACACACTAATTGACTCCACAAGACTCTCTTTGAAGTATGCTTAGTATGTAGGAAGTGAAATTGGCAAAAGGGTTCTAAGGCTTAAGCCTTATATAGACCTCAAAATCCACTTCTGGAACCATCTAGCCGGCCACTCTCTTAATCCTCATTGGACCACTATCAACAAGCCAATGAAAATCAAGTGCCACTTAGAATTCCGGGCTTCACGACCTTTCACGGGCTTTCACGGCCGTTGAAGCTTAAAAACTTCACGGCCCGTGCCGTGTTCCTTCAAGTCGTAAGGGTATCCGTGGCGCATTTTATCCTTTACGATCCCTTCACGGCCCGTGAAGGACCGTGAAGCCACTCTGGTCCACGAGCCATAATGCTCGTGTAAGGACTCGTGGGGACACCTTGCTTCACGACCCGTAGAGCATCCTTCACGGTCGTGAAGCCTAGGTCAACTGGAATTTGACCATTTTGACCAGCTATTTCCGCTTAGGGCTATTTGGGTAGAAGTTAGGTGTATGACCCAATAGGCCTGCACATCATCATCAAGAGATGAACAGATTCTGGCTGCAATTCCACAAATCAGAACCATCGAAGTCAAAGAAGAGCTTTGGTGGGAAGACAACTGAAACTTCATAACTAGAGTAGTTGTAATTTCAAAATTCCTAGATTAGTTCATTTATGTAACTTAGTGTAACTTGTTACTTTGTACAAACTCTTGTAATTACTTGTTCTTGTATTCAAGCTTAAACTTTTGATCATGGACTACTTAGCTAAACTGCTAGTATAAATGGTTTTAAGTAGATAACTCACATAGTGTAAATATAGAAAATCCTAAATACAGAAAAAGGAAATAAAAGATACCACAAAAACAGAAAAATGGTACTTCATAAATCAAAAGATTCTAAAAAACAGAATATCAAGGGAACATATTTTAAAAAGTTACCAAAAACAGATAGCTAGGTAACCAAACTATACTTAAAAGTTTTATCTTTACAAATCCGAGTCAAACTGATTCTTCTTAAACAAGATAAGGTTTTGTCATCATCAAATAGGGGGAGATTGTTGGGGAGACAGAGATATCAAACCATAATCAAAGCTGTCTATTATTTAAAATAGGATTTGATGCTAACAAAACCACATATTCAGTTTTGTACTTGGATCAATGAAAAACATGTGTTGTTTTTCTTGTTAGACTTAAAGAAATTCCTAAGTAAGAAATATCAGCTGAACACTGAGTATTAGCCAAAGGACCAGCTTCAAGAAGATCAACCAAGAAGAAAAGACAAGTCTAGAAGCATCATCTGAACAACTACAAAGCATCAGCTGAGGGTTTAATACCATTAGCTGAGGGTTCTTTCAAGATCAGCTGAACAGTCAAAGGATCAGCTGAGTCTATCATTATGATAAGCTGATGCCTCCCATCCCTCAGATAAGCTATCTTTAACTTATCTAGTGTTTTCCTTATAAACTTATCACTCTCAATGATCAGCTGAGCCCTTGGGATCTACTGATCATAAAGGTTGATTAGCTTATGTAGCATTACTCTAGTATGTATTATTAGCTGAGCATTTATGATCAGCTGAGCATATTTCAGTAGCTGAGTCTTTTACCTTTATCCTTAGCTAAGCAAAAGTATGTTTGCAGTTCAGTGTCTATTAGCTGAGTCATTACAGTACCTCAATTAATAGTTTTTCAGTGTAATATTTTCTTAAGTCAAAGGCAGAACATGTGTTGTTCTACTATGCCTTTAGATCTATCTTTGTAAAAGTACTAAGCACTTTTTGGATCTGCAAAGAGACAAAAAGGATTGATCTGGATCCTCTGGAAAAGGTGATAGATACTTTAGAAGAGAAGATCTCGAACATATGCTTCAACAACTAAGTATGGCTGACAACTCCAAACTTAGTTAAGTCAAGTCTTCAGAAAGAATGGTGTTGTATAAAGTACAAGAATGGAAAGAGAAGTTTTCTCTCCCAAGAGAAAAATGTAGTACTTAAATAATATAATAATAGATAGTGGAATTTGACCTTACTGAAAGGTACATTCACTTTACACATTTCTTGTGAAAATTGAATTTTCTTTTCACCCACTAACTTTATCTATGATAATTTTATTAAATCAAGTACCTTTGTCTCCTTCTTTACTCCATCGACCGGAAACCATTTGCTTATATATACTCTTGCATGGAAACATGCAAAGTATCAAATAGATATGTTGAACACTGAAATCTCTTAAGTTGAGAGAATAGAAGAGTTAGCATTTATTTTATTCAGTGTAAACAAACTTGTTCATGTGTTGAACATCTTAGACATAAGTTGTTTAAGATTAGCTTTGTCTATGTGTTAGATAATTTAGTTGCCACCTTTTGTTGAACTCGGATTTTCCGCATCTAGTTCATGTAATTCTTGATTCATATCAATAAGAATTATATAAAAGTAAATTGTGCGTCTCTTAAATTTAAAAAAACTAAAGTTTGTATTCAACCCCCCTTCTACAAACATTTGTTTTGTAGTATCCATTCGGGACCAACAAAGACGAATGAGAAAACCACACCCATAGTCAAACCCGGTTGTCAGCATAAAAGAAACAAAGAGAGAGTGAGAGTGATTGGGTTTAAGTTCTAACCAAATTAGATTATTTTAATTTTTTGAATTATTTTTTGTTTAATTTACCAAGACTTTTTTCTAGAATGGACAACAAAAAAGCTTTTGACAACAAGATGAGATGTTAGATACAAGAAGGATGAATGAAGCTCAAAGTTAAAGAAAGACAACAATGAAGAGAGTGATCATGAATACAAGAAGGCATGAAGTAAACGGCTCATTGCAAACATTTTGGTGTGGAATTATACCTAAAAAGATTTTCACATTCATATTTGGAACGGTTAGAGGTTCAAAAAGGTGGTTAGGAGAGAAAGGTATTGATATTTTTATTAAGAGAGAGGTGTTGATTATTCCATCTATTTTATTTCCAAGATGTAATCGCAAGATGGAGGACAATTCACACATGATTTTTGTTTGCGAGAGCTAAATTACCGGGAAAAATATCCCTATTGTTATGTCACACCCCGCTAAAGCGGAAACACGAGGTGTCACAGCAAAATGTCTCATAGCACAAGGTAACAGAAAATTTCCAACCATAACAGATAATTTAAAATAAGATCAAATTACAATCATACAAATACATTACGGAAATGGAATATTGTCTTTGATATAAAAATAAAAGTAGCCGATTGGAAATTCGTTTCGTGAAGTCCACACATGATATGCTCTAATGTGCTCTAACACCTAGCGAAGGTTACCTGAAAGGCATGAATAAAAGAGATGTCAACTACGAGAGTTGGTGAGGACACACGTTTATATGCATAAAATGAAGTTTTAATGCAATAGTAATAAAGTATAATTGTTGGGGCTTTGAACCCAACGAATTTTTTTTGTAAGGATGGAGGCGTTAATCCAACAACAGTTTATTGCCCAATTTATACGCGTGGTTTTTGAGTATACCAAGGATGTTTTACTAAGCTTGAGCCATTTCCAATCCTATTGACATACTGCTCTGTTATATTTCTTTTTTTTAACCCAACGCCCGAATTATATGACGTTGGAAGATAGTAAAGTACACCTATAGTTCGTCAACCATAAGTGGGGGATGTCGACCCCAAATAACGCTATCTACAAGTACCATAGGCCCCTTTAGTGGTAGTTAATGGATAATGTTTTAAAACTCAAGTACATGAACAAGTATAATACTACCATACATGTGTAATTTAAATATTTTTGATGGCAATAAATAAAACATTTATATATTCATGCTTTCACCCCAAATATTTGAGTAAATATATTTAAAAAGGGGTTGTGAATACTCACCTTGCGTTAAAGCTTGGTAAGTAATAGAGAGTCCTACTAGTTCCTTAACTCGTCAACACCTTTTTTCTATTATGTTAAATGTCCACCGTAAGGTCCTTTTTAGAGTAAAACTCTTTTTAAAGGTATTATGTTAATGTTTGAAGTATTTTAAGGTCTTTATAATTCTCACTTGTAGTTGTTATCTTTAATCTCTATTTATTTTTATCTTATATATATAGGTAATATATACGAAAATATATATATGTATATAGTCGATTTTTGAAAATATGCAACACTCATATATATATGTATCATTTATGTAAAACTTGTCTTAAGGTATACTTAAATGTACATCAATGTAATAAATATATATATAATAGTTTTTAAAGAAAATAAGGACACACACATTATTATATGTATTTATGACTAACTTTAATAATGTATGAATACATTATAGAGTTATTTTCTTTTATAAGAGTGCATAAATATATATAATAAGAGTATACCTTTTTTTTATATATTACTACGTAATAGCATATTTTATAGTTTTTAAAATCATACACACATATATGCATAAATCGTAAATATATATATGTATATATACATGGTTTTGAAATTATCAAGAACTCTTAACTTATAATAGGTAGATACTTGCATGCATGATGATATATATATATATATATATATATATATATATATATATATATATATATATATATATATATATATAAGTATTGTACATTTGAAATCCTTGATTATTATCCATCATTTTTACCAATCTTTTTCATTGAGATGAGTATAGATAATCACATGCATGCTTCTTGCCATACAACATTTGGTAGGATAAATCCATACATCAAATGGTAAGATAAAGTACATGCATGTTTTTATAAGAATAACCACATGCATGCTTCTTGCCTTACAACATTTGGTAGGATTAAATCCATACATCAAATGGTAGGATAAAGTCCTTTAATAGGATATTTACATGCATGTGTTTATGAGTTCATCTTCTTGTACAATCAAGAAGATAATAAGAGAAAAAGATGATGAAGATGGTGGATTTTGCAAGAAATAACAAATGTACCAAAGTTAGTACCAAGGGTTGGTGATTATACCTTCAAGAGAACTCTCTTACTTGAAGAAAAGAATGGCCTTAACTTGATCTTCCTTAGAGTTTTTGAAAGTAAAAGTGAGAGAGAGAGAGAGAGGAGAGGATTTCTTAGCAAAAAGGGGTGAAGGAAATGGAGAGGAGTGTGTGGTATTTATAGAGAAAAAGAGAAGAAGAAGTGAGGGGGGGGGGGGTACGGCCGAAGTAGGAGGGGGGGGGGGGGGGGTGAGGTGGTGAGGTGGTGAGGGTGATGATGGTGGTGGTTGTGTGGAAGAAAGGTAAATATGATGGTGTTGACTTTTGTTTTTTTTTTATCTTATAATAATTATTATTAATATTATTAGTATTATTATTATTATTATAAATATAATGTAAGATAAACATCTTTAATATGTCTATTATTACATTACATTTTATTTATAATGTACATAAAAATGTACTTTGTTACTTATTAAATTTTACATAATTATAATGGACATTTATACATGTAATAGGATTTCTAGGTGAGACATTGGAATTTTTGCAAGAACTAGGACTTTTAGTTATATACTTAAGCTACGACAGGTAATTTCTAAATTATCGAGATCCTATCGAATTTAAACTTAAACTATACAAGACAAACCTTTTTATGATTGGTGACGGTTGTCACAGTCTCCCCTAGTTAGAGAAATTTCGTCCCGAAATTTACTTGGTGCTACCTTCATTAAAGAGGTGGGGATACTTATGTCTCATGTAATCCTCACGTTCCATAAAACTCCTATCTGCTCCCTCAATGCCATAAAACTCCTTAGGGTTGCAGGCCCTAAAGGTTTTGTAGTTACAGTCTCTATTTGCTATGGTTGCATTTTGTCCTGCTTGTAAACCGGCTGCCACTTGGCTAACGATGTTGGGCAGTGTAGCTATCACTCGTTGGTCTAAGTCTTCTTCTCTCCTTGGAGGCATGATTCTAAAATAAGACGATTCTTGTAAATTTTGATTCTTAATAAGACTAAGTTTGATCATGTATCACATTTCATGCTCTAGCTAACATTATAAGGATAAGAAAATATCATAATATCATTGATGAATTCTTTTGGGTACATAGCAGAGGTAACATAATACATCATTAATATGATTGGGTATACATGCTAGTTGTCAAAATTTCCTAATCGTATATTACTAAAGGATCTAAATAGTTCTAATAATAAGCTAAGAGTCTAGAAGTGCCTCCCTATAATAACTCCTACCATGATTCCGATCACCAGTATTATCGCCACTAGGATCCTTATCTGCACCCACATCCTCCTTAGGCCCTCCTGGGTCTTCACTTCCACTCGGTTGGTGTGCTGGAACTGCCCCTCCGCCATCTCTGCTAGTGCATCAATCGAGTGACGCTAACAGTCCAAGCGTCCTCCCAGATAATCAAGCTGGTGGGTCAGCTGTCTCAGCTGCCGAGTGTGGGACTCCATCATTCCTGGAGGTACAACTGGTACTCCGCGCACTGTTGTGGAATACTCCGATGCCACTGTTCTTGGCCGAGACGGCTCGCCCACGACCGGTGCCGAGGGTCCAGGTGCGATGCGAGGCGGCAATCCTGTGGTCTTACGAGCGGTTTGTCTAGTGCGTGGGGCTGGCGGTTTGTTTTTGAGTTCTAGAAACCCGGGTGGTAGTTCATAGGGTTTCGGTGGTCTTTGTCCGCTCGACACTTCTTGCTCTTCATTAGATAGTGAGTGCTCAGTAGGCTCCGAATCACTACTATACTCTGGTCCTGGGGTGTACTCGATTGACACTTTGATCTGAGATAATGATCTACTTAATTACTAGTATACTATTGTGAGTTTCTAATAAAGGCCGATGCATAGAATACACACACAATCATGCTTACTATAGAATGAAAGAAGTTTAAGCATAGTTCTATTACAACTAACGTGAATATTTCATCATACTTAGTTGAATTAAACATAGGTGATCAAACTTTGTTTAATTAAAGTAAGATAATGGAAGGCTCAACTTAGTCACATTAGTAAAATGCTTTAAGTTAAAAATTTAGGAAAAGTGTTGTCTTTTGAAAACCTTCGGTTATAGTTTGAGTTTTCCCCCCGTAAGGAAAACTACATTCTCTATAACCTTTGGCTCTGATATCAATTCTGTCACACCCCGCTAAAGCGGAAACACGAGGTGTCACAGCAAAAGGTCTCATAGCACAAGGTAATAGAAAATTTCCAACCATAACAGATAATTTAAAATAAGATCAAATTACAATCATCCAAATACATTACGGAAATGGAATATTGTCTTTGATATAAAAATAAAAGTAGCCGATTGGAAATTCGTTTCGTGAAGTCCACACATGATATGCTCTAATGTGCTCTAAGACCTAGCGAAGGTTACCTGAAATGCATGAATAAAAGAGAGGTCAACTACGAGAGTTAGTGAGGACACATGTTTATATGCATAAAATGAAGTTTTAATGCAATAGTAATAAAGTATAATTGTTGAGGCTTTGAACCCAACGAATTTTTTTTGTAAGGATGGAGACGTTAATCCAATCACAGTTTATTGCCCAATTTATACGCGTGGTTTTTTAGTATACAAGGGATGTTTTAATAAGCTTGAGCCATTTACAATCCTATCGACATACTGCTCTGTTATATTTCTTTTTTTTTTTAAACCCAACGCCCGAATTATATGACGTTGGAAGATGGTAAAGTACAGCTATAGTTCGTCAACCATAAGTGGGGGATGTCGACCCCAAATAACGCTATCTACAAGTACCATAGGCCCCTTTAGTGGTAGTTAATGGATAATGTATTAAAACTCAAGTACATCAACAAGTATAATACTACCATACATGCGTAATTTAAATATTTTTAATGGCAATAAATAAAACATTTATATATTCATGCTTTCACCACAAATATTTGAGTAAACATATTTAAAAAGGGGTTGTGAACACTCACCTTGCGTTAAAGCTTGGTAAGTAATAGAGAGTCCTACTAGTTCCTTAACTCGTCAACACCTTTTTCCTATTATGTTAAATGTCCACCGTAAGGTCCTTTTTAGAGTAAAACTCTTTTTAAAGGTATTATGTTAATGTTTGAAGTATTTTAAGGTCTTTATAATTCTCACTTGTAGTTACAACAACAACAACAACAACGATACCCAAAATCCCGCTAAAGCGGGGTATGGGAGAGGTGGGATGTAGACAATCGTACCTCTACCCATAGGTAGAGAGATTGCTTCCTGAACAAAGACCTCCAGTTGCGAAGAACAAGACATAAATAAAAAATAGATAAATAAAATAAAAACAAACAAATAATAAAAATAATAAAAAAACATAAAATATTAATAATAAAAATAATAATAAAAAATAATAGTAATAATAAAAATACTAATAATAAAAATAATACTACATAAATACAACCTGAAAAACAACCTACAAAAAAGGGCACAACCTACACCTAAAAAAGAAAACAGTAAAAACCAAAAAACAAAAACCATCTAAGGTTCAGAACCTAAGTATGCTATAAACCTAAGAAAAGAAAGTCGAAACAAAATCCAAAACCCTATGAAGCCAAGCGCATTCTCTCTGTTACCTACTCCTGGATCCTAATCTTCCTTCTCCATGAGGGCCTATCTGAGATCATGTCCACCGAGAGAGATAACTCCCGCAAATCCGCTTTAACTCTATCTTCCCACCTCAGAAAAGGCCGCCCACGCCTCCTAGTGCCCTCCACTGTAAGCGATTCAGCTCTCCTAACTGGTGCTGTTGGAAGCCTCCTTTTAACGTGACCGAACCACCTCAGTCTCCCTTCTCTAAGCTTGTAGACAATAGATGTCACTCGTAATTCGTTTCTAAAAACACCAACCGGGATTTTATCTAACAACGTCTTCCCACACATCCATCTGAGCATCCTCATCTCCGCCACTTCTAGCTTCTCCGCTTGCGCCTTTTTCAAGGGCCAACACTCTGATCCATATAACATGGCGGGTCTAACAGCTAGTCTGTAGAATTTCCCCTTAAGCCTAGGCGGAACTTTCTTGTCACAAAGCACTCCTGACGCCGCTCTCCACTTCCTCCATCCTGCCTGAATACGGTTGGCGACATCTTCCTCTATCCTACCCGTTCTGTGTAATAAGGATCCTAAGTATCTGAAAGACTCCTGGGGTCTCAACACGTGTTCCCCTATGCGGATATCTAGACTATCCTCGATATCGGTCTTGCTAAAATGACAAAAAATATACTCAGTCTTACCTCTACTAATTCTAAGTCCCGAGTTCTCTAACGCAACCCTCCACTGTTCTAATCTTCTGTTTATCTCCTCCTTTGAATCAGACACCAAGACAATATCATCTGCGAATATCATACACCAAGGGATGTCTCCTTGAATCCTTCTCGTCAGCTGGTCAAGAATGATTGCGAAGATGAAAGGGCTAAGTGCAGACCCTTGGTGAAGGCCACGTAAAACCTGGAAGTACTCGCTATCTCCAACCGGAGTGCTGACACACGACAAAGTTCCCTCATACAAGTCTTTCAAGACCTTAATATATCTCCCAGGGATGTTCCTATCCTTTAAAGCTCTCCAAATAAGCTCCCTAGGGACACTATCATAAACTTTTTCTAGATCTAAGAACACCATATGCAAATCACGTTGTTTTTCCCTATGCTTTTCCATGATGCTTCTAATCAAGTGGACTGCTTCTATCGACGACCTCCCTGGCATAAACCCGAATTGGTTGTCTGATACTTTAGTTTCCCGTCTTAACCTATTTTCTATGACCCTCTCCCACAACTTCATAGTATGGCTAAGGAGTTTGATACCCCGATAATTTTCACAAACTTGGGCATCTCCCTTGTTCTTAAAAATTGGGATAACCACACTCTTTCTCCATTCATCTGGCATCCTAGCAGTTCTGAGAATCAGGTTAAAAAGGTTCGTAAGCCAGTTGATGCCCTGCTCTCCAAGACACCTTCACACTTCAATAGGGATTTGATCAGGTCCTGCTGCTTTTCCACTTCCCATCTTTCGAAGCGCACTTCTAACTTCCCCTTGAGATATCCTAGTACCATAACAGTCGTTCTGAAAGCTACCTCCCTCCTCTGTGCTCGCTCCACTACCCCTCATATCTATCCCTGTCTCCTGATTAAAGAGATGAAGAAAGTACTCGCCCCATCTACTCCTAATTTCCTCATCCTTTGAAATTACATTGCCTCTGTCATCCTTAATACACTTGATACTCCCTAAATCTCTATTCCTCCTCTCCCTGGCTTTAGCTAACTTGAAGATCTCATTTTGCCCTTCTTTAGAATCTATTCTATTGTATAAGTCTACAAAAGCTCTTTCTTTCGCCTGAGCTACAGCTTTCTTCGCTTCTCTTTTTGCTTCTTTATAGATATTCAAAGCTCTACTCCTATCTTCTTCCACACCTTCCCTCACTAATGCTAACTCTTTGAAGCAGGCTTGTTTTCTTTTAATCTTGACCTGGACCTCAATGTTAAACCACCACGATTCCCTATGAACTCGGGTGTTACCTGAAGTATATCCTAGTGTAGCTTTAGCTACCTCTCTAATCGTCTGGGCCATGCGGTTCCATGCCGAATTTGCATCCCTCGGAAAGGTTTTACTAACTTCTTCAGCTACTCTACTTCTAAAGTCCTCTTTTCCTGCTCCATATAGGTTTCTCCATAAAATTCTAGGTTTACCCACTAATCTATCTCTTACAACTTTGTTCCTGAAAAGGATGTCTAACACTAGTAAACGATGCTGTGAAAGGCCAGCCTCACGTGGGAGGACCTTACAGTCTTTGCAATTCCTAAGATCTCTCTTACGCACAAGAAGGTAGTCAATTTGCGTGCTATGTCCACCACTACGGTAGGTGATCAAATGTGTTTCCCTTTTCTTGAAGAAAGAGTTTGTGATGGCCATGCCATGTGCAGACGCAAACTCAAGTAAAAAACGCCCTTCTTCATTTCTCGCCCCATATCCAAAGCCTCCATGTACCCCTGGGTATCCATCTTCTCCAGCACCTATATGTCCATTAAAGTCACCTCCTATATACAAAAGTTGCTCATCTGGGATCCCCCTCACAAGATCATCTAGGGACTTCCAAAAGCTAATCTTATCTGACTCACCTAAACCCACCTGAGGTGCATAAGCACTTACTACATGGACTACCGCTGCACCTAGGACCACTTTAATAGCTATAATCCTATCATTACACCGCTTCACCTCTACTACATTGCCCTTAACTCTATCTGATAGAACAATTCCTACGCCATTCTTGGCAGTGCTCGATCCTGAATACCAAAGCTTATACCCAATCCCCTCTCTGGAGCGGTTACCCTTCCACTTAGTCTCTTGAAAACACGCGATATCTACCCTACGTTCTCTTAAGCAATCCACTAACTCCAGAAACTTACCTGTTAAAGTACCTACATTCCAGCTACCAATTCTTAGTCTATACCCTTTGTCAATAGAGCTGCTCCTTCTAGAAACCCTAACCCCCCTCGACTCCTGGGACGTGGCACATGATCTCAGCTGTCTAACATGATACCTAGGCTCTATATTAAAGTCGAAAGCTAAAGTATACTAAGAAAAAGATACAAATAAAAACAAAGACAAAAGTACCGCTAAAAAACTGAGATACCAATAAAAATAAGTGTGTACTAGAAAGACTAAATAAAAACAACTACGCTTAGTCGAAAAAACAAATATAAAAAAAAGGTACAAGTATATAGGAGAAAATATATATATATAAAACAATCAAAGAGTTAAAAACCTATTAAAAAACTACACACTTATCGCTAACCAGTAAAAAATTTAAGTACTAATCTTCCAACTAAAAAGTTAAGAGAGATTTAAAAAAAAAATCCTGGCTACCAAAAGGCAGAGGGAAATATACGAAAAAGAAGAAAGAAAAAAACAGAGTTGAAGGGTTTTACCTCGCCGGCGGTCTACTGACCTGACCTGACCAGCGTAATGGGGAAGTGTGAAATTGATCGGCGGGAAACAGGTAGCCTACGCTTTTAAGGCTTCCTTTCCGTTTCAAACTGGTTGGCGGTAGGTTGAGCGGCGAGGAGCCGAATTCGCTGCCGGAGACACCTCAAAAAATTTGCCGTCCAAATCTATTCTCCGCAAACCTTCTCCTTCTTCCGTTATGCACCTGTGGAAAAACCCAAAAAGCAAGACAAAGGTCGAGACAAAAATAAAACAACAGGTAGATCCGGGCGGCGGAGGTAGCCTGAGACAGTAAGGGGGCGGCGGTCTGGCAGGTAAAACCGGGAGACGGCTGTACTTTTGGCTGCGAGTGACCGGTTGAGCGGCGAGGAGCCGATGGGCGGCGAGGAGCCGGTGGGCGGCGAGAAGCCTGAGCGTGGCGAGAAGTCGGAGCAGGAACGGTAATAATTCTCACTTGTAGTTGTTATCTTTAATCTCTATTTATTTTTATCTTATATATATAGGTAATATATACGAAAATATATATATGTATATAGTCGATTTTTGAAAACATGCAACACTCATATATATATATATATCATTTATGTAAAACTTGTCTTAAGGTATACTTAAATGTACATCAATGTAATAAATATATATATAATAGTTTTAAAAAAAAAATAAGGACACACACATTATTATATGTATTTATGACTAACTTTAATTATGTATAAATACATTATAGAGTTATTTTCTTTTATAAGAGAGCATAAATATATATAATAAGAGTATATCTTTTGTTTATATATTACTACGTAATAGCATATTTTATAGTTTTTAAAATCATACACACATATATGCATAAATCGTAAATATATATATATGTATATATATACATGGTTTTGAAATTATCAAGAACTCTTAACTTATAATAGGTAGATACTTGCATGCATGATAATATATATATATATATATATATATATATATATATATATATATATATATATATATATATATAAGTATTGTACATTTGAAATCCTTGATTATTATCCATCATTTTTACCAATCTTTTTCATTGAGATGAGTATAGATAATGGTGGTGGTTGTGTAGAAGAAAGGTAAAAATGATGGTGTTGACTTTTTTTTTAATTTTATTTTAATCTTATAATTATTATTATTAATATTATTAGTATTATTATTATTATCAAAATATAATGTAAGATAAACATCTTTAATATGTCTATTATTACATTACATTTTATTTATAATGTACATAAAAATGTACTTTGTTACTTATTAAATTTTACATAATTATAATGGACATTTATACATGTAATAGGATTTCTAGGTGAGACATTGAAATTTTTGCAAGAAATAGGACTTTTAGTTATATACTTAAGCTACGAAAGGTAATTTCTAAATTTTCGAGATCCTATCGAATTTAAACTTAAAGTATATAAGACAAATATTTTTATGATTGGTGACGGTAGTCACATGTTATTATGTTTATCTTTTCCTAGATTAGAGGGTTGGTTATTGTTTCTTTTTTTTCTTGTTGTATTCTTCTATTTATGTACCTAGTTCTCAATCATAAGATAGATGAAAAACGTCTTTCAATCGGTGCCATAGCTGACATGGGATTAGAGCGATACTGAAATTAATCATCGAACTTGTAGCTTGAAACATTTGTTCCCATGGACGACAAAGAAGAACCCCGTGTTATCGTTCAGAACATATAAGATGTGTTGTTCCCTAGTGAGTCATCCTGGATGATACGCATTATCCGTTATGGTCAACTGATGAAGATGCAAATCGGAGCAAGAAACAAGTTCGGTTTTCTTAAGGGTGTTTCAAAGAAACCTGCAGCAGGAGACAAACAATTGGAAAATTGGATCATTGACAATAACCGAGTAAAGAATTGGCTCATTGATTCGATGAGCCCTACCTTGATACCGAGATTCATCCGAATTCAAATTGCAAAATAAATATGTAAGGCTTTTTAAAAGACCTTCTATGACGGATCGGATGAAACACAACTATTTGCATTGAATCGAAGGTCATACACCACATGACATAATGTCAAATTATCTCTTCACAAAGCCCTTGCTCGACTCCGTGTTCACATCTTCTTGGCAGGTCTTATGGGCTATCCGGAATGAAGAGATTTTTCGAAGCAACCTCGAAGGAAAGTTAGTCAAGCTGCAACAACAACAACTAAGAGTGATAAGCAACCATCGTTGCAACCCACATCAAAAAACTGACTCTTATATGTCGAATATTGCTCACTCTATAGATAATGCATGGATCAATGACACAAGAGCCACCGATCACATGAAAAACGATCCATCAAAACTTGTGACTAAATACTCCCCAAAACAATCAATGGTTCGTACCGCAACAGGGGAGTTGTGTAGCGATTTACAGGGTACAAACATGCACATCGGAAATAATACAAAACTTGTAAATCCCGTTCCCAGGATCCCAACTGGATCAGATAGGGAAAACAATACTAGAAATCATACCCAGATATATAAAGCATACAATATTCACATGTTTAATAAAGGTTTATCTAGAAGATAGAAAAATATACCCTGTGACAGCTGAAGGGGGATACACAGCTACTGCACCATGTGAACAGGCTGCTAGACCACCTACCAAAGCAATACGCACGTGTGTGTAACAACGGGCAAAAAGCTGCCGGCGTTTTGCCTCCTCACCGTCACCGATCGAAGAGCCACGCCGCAAAGGGGGGTCTCGGGTTTAGCGTCACTAGCTACGGCTTTGACCACCATCGCACGCAGGACCGCCGCCGTAGGGCACCACCGCTGTCCACCGCCTCCGTCCACCGCCTGAACGCAGCCGGAAAAAGGGAACCGCCGAGAGGGGTGGTCGGCCGAAGGTGAGGTCGAGAGGGAGAGAGAGAGGGATTGCCTTAGAGTTGTTTTGTGTTTTTTTAGGATTAATTAATAAACTAGGGTTTTATCTCATTTAAATATCAATTTAAATGAACCAAGCCCATGGACCTTAAACCCGGTTCGTTTGATCAATTAACTTTGATCATTTAATCAAAACAACCCCTCTAGTTTAGTTAATATTAATTAACTAACAGTTAATTAATATTTTTCCCAACCAAACTTAATCTATTAAATATTTAACTAATATTATTTAATATTCCCTTTCAATAATAATTATCCATTTATTATTTCTCTCTTTTCTTATAAATAAACAATTGTTAATTATATAACCCTTACACACAATGCATTGCTTCCTGGTTCATGATTTTGGTGTGCAGCTGTGTGACCCTTTAGTGACTCATAGTGTCCATGGATGTGATGACACGTGTACACTATCCCTGCACAAAATCCTTTCAGACTCCCACTTGTGCACGATAGTTACACCCCTTGTCAATCACGAGCCTAAGGAGGTCCCTAGCTAGACGCTTAGGTTAACCATGACTATATGTTCTTTTATGTCCAGAGATTCTGTAATCACCCTCTTGGATTACCCGGCTTTTCCTTTCGCATCACGATATTACGTAATGTGGATTTCAGACATGGAGCATGTGATCTATTAGGAAAATCCAAATTATGTTTCTCGACTTCTGATTTCGACTAACTGCAGTTACAGAGTTACCAAATGATATCCATCATTCTATCAGAGCGCGGCCACGCATTTAATTTAGTCTCAACCGTCAAGGGGCCCTCGAATATCTCTTCTCATAAAGAGAAGGTGCAAATCCCATCTTGACTGCTTGCATTTGAGCACACGTCTTCCACTGAACCCAGATACGCCCGTTATTACTACCCAGTTACGGCGTAGCGTTAGAATGTTGCAAAGTACAGAAGTCCTCGTGCCCAAACCAAACATCCCAGGTCTAAGGACAACCAATCAACTAACTCATGTCGTTGGCTCCATGAAGTTAGAATGATGCAGATCACCTCCAATATTTGTACCCCTGACAAATATCTATAAATACTTGATCACATAACTTTGGCTGTTATTCTCTACCGGGATAAACCAACAACTATTTATAATAGCGTTAGTATCACCCTAATGTGTCTCCCACCACATTAGATAGCTACGGAGTGATTTTGATATACCAAGACTTGTATATCATGGATAATTAAATATGCTAAAAGTACATAGATATTTAAACGATTATTTTAAACCTCGTATTTCCATCACGCAGAAATATTTAATACATAATCATAAACCATAAATATCAATCCATACAATTTTAATTAAATACTGAAAACTAGGTGCTAGGTCCCATGTACTGCATTCCTATGAACCTAGCATGTCACTCATGCTTCTCTCTAGCTAGCGCCTTGGTCAACGGATCAGCAACGTTGTCCTCTGTTGGTATCTTGCATATCCTCACATCTCCCCTTCCAATAATCTCTCGGATGATGTGATATTTTCTAAGTACGTGCCTGGTCCACTGGTGATCTCTTGGTTCTTTCGCTTGCCCCCAGCTCCCATATTATCACAATATATATCAATCGGTCTAGAGATACTGGCAACCACTCTAAGATCCGAGATAAAATTCCGCAGCTAAACCGCTTCCTTTGCTGCATTATTTTCCGCAATGTACTCAACCTCTGTAGTTGAATCTGCTATTGTATCTTGCTTCTGGCTTTTCCAAGATACAGCTCCACCGTTTAGGGTAAAAATAAACCCTGACTGCGACTTAAAGTCATCTCTGTCTGTCTGGAAGCTCGTATCTGTGTAACCAGTAACACTAATTTCATCCGTGCTTCCGCTAAAGACCAAGAACATATCCCTTGTCCTTCTTGTTGGGAAATTTGCTAAGTCATTGAAACTGTTGAACATGCAAAGGTAAAACTGTTAGAGTATTTTGGGGATAACAGTTGAAAACTGTTAGATGGATACGAAAACAGTTGTAACTGACAGTTGCTGGAAGGTTTACAACTGTTAGTACAAAAGCTCAGAACTGTTAGTTCACAAAGTCAAAACTGTTTGAAGACCTTGAAGCTGAAGACTGTTAGAAGAATAAAGAACTGTTGTATTCATTAAACAGTTTCTGTTGAGCTATATTTGGAAAATCCTATCTTTGAAGATATCTCGAAATACTTTGAAGATCATCAAGATTATCTCAGAAGATAGAAGATTACCTAACTGTCAGCAAATCAAGGAAGATCAAGGGGTATATATATGCTAGATTAGAATTCATAATAAGTACTTACTCATTGATTATATTTTGCATTCGTTCTTAAAAATTGTAATTCTGCTTTCTGAATAGTGCTAAGCCTCTAAGTTTCTCGTTGAAACCTAAGAACAGTCTGTGTTCTTCGTCTAACATAATAAGTTAGATTGGGGGTGAAGTTTGCTTTTGTAATCATTCTGGTTGGTTAATAAAACTACTGTTTGATTGAATTGATCTGTGTTTAAAACCTTCTTTAATCAATTAAGTGTGATTCCGCAACTTCTTAGTTGATTGTGATCATAGTTAAAGATTAACTTTTATTTTACTCTGATTTATTATTTAAAAGTTAGTTCTTGTTATTTGATATAATATATATCCGATCCTGACAAGTGGTATTAGAGCCTTATCATTAAGGTTCCTTTGATCACCGGTTGAAGGTTTTTTTGCTTTTCCTTGCTTTAATATTTTTTTTAAAATGTCTTTAAATCAATTTGTTTAAATGGATTCGGGAGGTTCTTTTGATAACAGTGGGTCAGGGTCCAACATTCGTGTTCCCATGCTCAAACCATCTGATTTTGAGATGTGGAAACTAAGAATTAAACAGCATGTCCAACTAATGGACTATGCTGTTTGGCAAATCATTGAAACTGTTCCCACTAATCCCATTGAACTGGATGAGAATGGAAAACCAAAGAAGAAACCACCACCAAAGACAGATGCTGAAAAGAAGGATAGAATGATTGAGATGAAAGCCCTCAGCATCCTTCAGATTGCAATTCCCAATGAGTATCAACATCAATTCAAGAAATTTGATGATGCTCATGAACTTTGGAATGCTCTGGAAAAGAGGTTTGCTGGGAATGCTAGTTCTAAGAGAAACCAAATAGATCTTCTTAAACAAGCCTATGAGAACTTCACCAGTGGGAAGAATGAGAGTATCACTCAAATCTTTGATAGGTTTTACAAACTGGTGAGTCAACTGGAGAGTGCTAAGGTTAGGCTTGATCAAGATGAGATAAATAGAAAGTTTCTTAGGTCTCTAGGTGATGAATGGACTGTGTTTGCTGCACAATGGAGAACCAAGGATTCTTTTGAAGACATAGAGTTAGATGACCTCTATAATAGTTTGATAGTGTTTGAGGGAGAGATAGAGGGAAAAAGAAAAACTGTTATCCCTAGCCACAATGCTGCTCTCCTGTCTTCCTCAGGTATGGAATCAAACCATTCATTAACTAACTCTATTGATAGTTGTGCAGGTACTAGTTCTGTTGTTGGACTAGATATGAATACTCCAGATGCAGTTCTTGAAGCTTTTCTTGCCAGCCATGCACATTCAACCCTCACCAATGAGGATCTTGAACAAGTACACCCTGATGATCTTGAGGAGATGGATCTCAAATGACAGATGGCCATGCTTACTGTTAGAGCCAAGAGGTTCATTAAAAGGACTGGAAGGCAAAACATGAATTTCAGAGCTGATGGCAAGGCTGGATTTGACAAGTCAAAGGTGAGATGCTTCAAATGTCAATAACTTGGCCACTTTGCAAGAGAATGCAGATCTGGTGGACAAGTTCAAAATCAAGGTCAGAGGCCAACTCAGAATCATACCTCCTCAGCATTGGTCTCATAAGAAGGCCATGGATTTGATTGGAGTGATCAAGCAGAGGAGGCTACCAGCAACAAAGCTTTGATGGCATTGACTGACTCCTCCATCAAGATGGATTCTCCAGAATCTGAGGACATACAGGTATCTTCTAAACTATGTCCTGGTGAATGTAGAGCTATTGTTAAGAGGTTTAGAGAGCACAATAAGAAAGTATGTGCTGCTCTAAGTATAATGGAGGAGAGAAGGTATGAGTATATATATGCTAGATTAGAATTCATAATAAGTACTTACTCATTGATTATATTTTGCATTCGTTCTTAAAAATTGTAATTCTGCTTTCTGAATAGTGCTAAGCCTCTAAGTTTCTCGTTGAAACCTAAGAACAGTCTGTGTTCTTCGTCTAACATAATAAGTTAGATTGGGGGTGAAGTTTTCTTTTGTAATCATTCTGGTTGGTTAATAAAACTACTGTTTGATTGAATTGATCTGTGTTTAAAACCTTCTTTAATCAATTAAGTGTGATTCCGCAACTTCTTAGTTGATTGTGATCATAGTTAAAGATTAACTTTTATTTTACTCTGATTTATTATTTAAAAGTTAGTTCTTGTTATTTTACTGTTGTGATAGAAGATCTTGAAAAGAAAATTAAAGACTATCAGGCTAATGAACTACAAATGGACTATGATAGAAAATATCATAAGTGGGAGAAAGAGCAGTTTCAAGATGAGATTGATAGTCTGAAAAAGAAATTGGTTGAAAAAGAAAGCAAGGTGGATGAACTCACAAAGAAATTGGAGGGTGTGGACATTGATCTTGGAATGTTCAAGGCTGCAAACCTTAAGCTTGAGACTCTGCTACAATCTCAAGTGAGAGACAAGGTGAAAAATGGACTTGGATATAAGGAAACCCCACCTCCATACAATCACACATATATAACACCCTTGTCTGAGGCAGCTGATAGATATGTCAATGAACCTTTGGCAGATGAATTAAAGTCAGCTAATCCAAAGTTTGAGAGTTATGAAGATGAAGTTCTGTCTGTAGTAAGTGTTGAAGATATTGAGATAGTTGTGAAGAAAGATGAAGTGATTCCATATGAAAATCACATCTGTTGTGAACCCATTTCCACAAAACCATCTTTCAATCCTGTGGTGTTTGTAAAAGCATCCACGGCATCCCTCATCACTGAGCCAACACCTTCAAAAGCAATCCATTCCATAGAAAGCTCCACAACTGTTGCCAATAATCCCCATCTTTACACTAACAATTCTCTCAAGAACCCAAACAGTTCTAAGCTAAAAAGCCCAACTGTTAGTACAAAAGCCAAAGGAAAGGAGAAAGTTGGTGAGGTTGTGTATGAAAAGAAGAAGATGGAAGCTCCAAAATCTCAGGCTAAACCCAAGCCTAAGAAAAGGCATACTGAAATGCCTGCATGCACATGCCAAAAACATGGTGTCCAAAAGTTTCCTCAATCTGCAGCTGTTAGAGGAAATCAAAGAAATCGAAACCAATTCTGGTCACAAAGAACTGGTTTACCTATTGTGAAAACCAAAAAGTGCTACATTTGTGGGAGATCTAATCATTTAGTTCAAAACTGTTACTACAACCCACAGACCAATGGCACTCAAAACAAAAGTCCCAAAAGACAAAATAACAGTTCTAAAACTGTTAAGTCAAAGCAGATCAACAGTTCTAAGACTGCTAAGCGAAAACTGGCAAACAGTTCTACAACTGTTACATCCAAACCAACTAACAGTTCCAAAACTGTTTTAACAAAACCAAAAACTGCTGGTTTGGCTTAGATGAAAATTCAAAAACAAACTGATTCTGGAGAAGGTAAAACTGTTCTTCAAACTGAAAATCAAAAGGAATCACAAGTTGATTCATCTGTTTTACCAACTCCACCAGCTGTTTGTTCAAAGGTGTCCACTGTTAATCACAACAGTTGGAAACCACATGTTCTTACAAAGTATTCTTCACACAAATTAGAGAAATCTAACTTGGATGAAATCAAAAAGAACAAAACTCTGTTTAAGTACTATGACTTGAATGGTGTACCCAAGACCTGCATGGCCTGGGTACTTCCTGCTACTAACTGATTTTATTTGTGCAGAGCATTCATAGGGCCAATCATGGATCTATCTGGCATGTGGATAGTGGATGCTCAAGGCACATGACTGGAAATCCACAATGTTTGAAGGATTTCAGAAGCATCAATGGTGGATTTGTAGCATTTGGAGGAAATGCTAAGGGAGGAAAAATCACAGGTAAAGGAGCTGTTGAGGCAGGTATACTTACATTTAATGATGTTTTCTTTGTTGAACAGCTTAAGTACAATTTGTTAAGTGTCTCTCAAATCTGTGACAATGGAAACAAAGTTTTGTTTACAGATTCAGAATGCATTATTCTTTCAAAAGATTTCAAACTAAATGAGAAGGATGTTCTTTTAAGAACACCTAGAAAAGATAATGTATACTGTCTTGATACACAAAAGATTGCTAAACAGAATGTGTTAAGCTGTTTACTCTCCAAGGCATCTCATGATGAGTCTGCCATTTGGCATAGGAGGATGTGTCACATGAATTTTAAAACCATGAATTTGTTAGCTAAAAACAATTTGGTAAGAGGTTTGCCCCAAAAAGAGTTCTCATGTGATGATCATTATGTGGCATGTCTTAAAGGCAAGCAACACAAAACTTCTTATAAGTCCAAAGAGATTTCTTCCATTACTGCATCTTTACAACTATTGCATATGGATCTTTTTGGTCCTACTTTTGTAGTGAGTATAGGGAAGAAAGCCTACTGTTTAGTCATAGTTGATGATTTCACCAGGTTTACATGGGTTCAATTTCTTAGAACTAAGGATGAAACTGCTGAGTTAGTTAAGTCTCTTATTCTTAAAATTGAAAATCAATCTGATTTGAAGGTGAAAGTCATTAGATCTGACAATGGTTCTGAATTTAAGAACTATGAACTAAACAATTTTTGTGAAAGTAAAGGTATTGAAAGACAGTTTAGTGCCCCTAGGACTCCCTAACAGAATGAAGTTGCTGAGAGAAGGAATAGGACTTTGATAGAGGCTGCTAGATCCATGTTAGCTGATTCTAGGCTTCCAATGACATTCTGGGCAGAAGCAGTGAACACTGCCTGCTATGTTCAGAATAGAGTACAAGTAGTCAAGTCCAAAAGGAAAACTCCTTATGAGTTGTTCCTCAAGAGAAAACCTTTAATCAACTTCTTCAAACCATTTGGTTGTCCTTGCACTATCCTTAATACCAAATCACAATTAGGCAAGTTTGAGAGTAAGGCTGAAGAAGGTTTCTTTGTAGGATACTCCACTCAAAGTAAAGCTTATAGAGTTTTTAACAATGTCACTAGAATCATAGAAGAGAGTATGAATGTCTCTTTTAATGAGAATAGAATTAATATTGCAGGTAATGGACCTGATTGGTTATTTGATATTGATGCATTGTCTAAATCTCTTTCTTTTGAGTATTCTACTTAAACAGCTACAGGTACCCCAACAACTGATGGTGAAAATCATCAAACAGCTTCCACCAACCCTAACAGTTTTGACACTGTTAGCTCGAAACCAACAACTGTTGGTTCAAACAAAGTTACTGAAGACTTTGTTGTGATTCCTATGCTTCAACAAGAGTTCTCTAATGCTGTTGATCCATTGATTGATGTTGAATCTTCAAAGGACATGGAAGCTCATGCTCCTCAACAACACACTGACTCTGCATCCCAAACAGTTGCTGCTCAAGTGTGTGATAATGCTGAAAATTCAAGTGAATGTGAGTTTGATCTGTCTAATCTTGGGAATGAACTGACTGAAGAAAACATTCCTACATCAAGAGTTCACAAGATTCATCCAATATCACAAATAATTGGTGATCCAACCACTCCTATCAGAACAAGGAATATGCTGCAAAATGAAAACAGTGGTGTGGATCTTGCCCAATTTGATGTGAATGTCTGCTTTCTATCTCAAATAGAACCAAAGAAAGCAATTGAGGCATTGAAAGACCCTTCATGGGTGGAAGCAATGCAAGAAGAGCTCTTACAATTTCAAATTCAGCAAGTTTGGAAGTTGGTTGAGCTTCCAAGAGGCAAAAGAGTAATTGGCACCAAGTGGGTGTTCAGAAACAAGAAAGATGAAAGAGCGATTGTAATCAAGAATAAGGCAAGACTGGTTGCACAAGGCTACACACAAGAGGAAGGAATAGACTATGATGATGTTTTTGCACCTGTTGCAAGGATTGAAGCCATTAGACTATTTCTTGCTTTCGCAAGCTTCAAAGGATTTAAGGTGTATCAAATGGATGTCAAGTATGCTTTTCTCTATGGAACTATTGATGAGGAGGTATATGTGTGTCAACCCCCTGGCTTTGAAGACTCAAAGTACCCTGACAAGGTATATAGGTTGGATAAAGCCCTATATGGTCTACATCAAGCTCCTCGAGCTTGGTATGAGACATTATCATCTTATCTCCTTGAGAATGGTTTTAAGAGAGGCACAATTGACAAAACATTGTTTACAAAGATTGTTAAAACAGAGATTTTGCTTGTTCAAATCTATGTTGATGATATAATCTTTGGATCCACTAATGACAGCTTGTGCAAAGAATTTGAAGTCATTATGCACAAAAGGTTTCAGATGAGTTCAATGGGTGAACTCACATTTTTCTTGGGATTACAAGTCAAACAGAAGCCCACTGGTATTTTTCTAAGCCAATCTAAGTATGTCAAGGACATATTGGACAAGTTTGGCTATCAAGATGTGAAGCTGGCAAGTACTCCAATGGAGACACACAAACAGTTGGGAGCAGATTCTGAGGGGGAGGATGTTGATATACACCTCTATAGATCAATGATTGGTTCATTAATGTACTTAACTGCTTCTAGACCTGATATAATGTTTGTTGTTTGTGTTTGTGCCAGGTTCCAATGCAGTCCAAAGATGTCACACCTATTTGCTGTAAAGAGGATCTTTAGATACCTCAAAGGCCAACCAAAATTGGGACTTTGGTATCCTAAAGATTCACCTTTTGATTTGGTGGCATATTCTGATAGTGACTATGGTGGAGCCAATGTGGACAGAAAATCAACCTCTGGAGGATGTCAATTCTTTGGATCAAGGTTGGTTTCATGGCAATGGAAGAAACAAACAACAGTTTCAACTTCAACAGCTGAGGCTGAATATATTGCTGCATCAAGCTGCTGTTCACAAGTGTTATGGATCCAAAATCAGCTTCTGGATTATGGTTTGTCTTTCTTAAATACCCATATTTATGTTGATAACACCAGTGCTATTAGCATAGTTAATAATCCAGTGAAGCATTCTAAAACCAAGCACATTGAAATCAGATTTCACTTCATAAGAGACTGCAATGAAAAGAGATTAATCCAAGTTATGAAAATTCATACTGATGATCAATTAGCAGATTTGTTCACTAAAGCTTTTGATGTGAGCAAATTCAACTTTTTGATTTCCAACATTGGAATGATTAACTTGGACTAACAGTTGTTCATTATTCCATGTTTCTCACACTAACAGTTTGCAACTGTTAGTTACGTTTTCTAACAACTGTTGTCATTTAAGTATTCAGAGAAGGAAATGCAATTTCACATCAGTTTTGGACATATCTGATGACCTGTCTCACAAACATTTTTCACACCCGTGACTGTCCCTGTTAAGAGGTAAAGGTAAATTCACTTTCTTGAATCAACAGTTCCAGACTGATAAAGGTGAGTCATTTTGCTTGTAATATAGTGAATTTGATATGACAAGTCACTACATGCTATTAATGGAAATTACTGGACATTAATGGTCATTAATGGCTATTAATGGACATTAATGCCTCCCAGTTTCTCTATAAATAGCCTTGCACCCATACTTCACAAATCACACCTACATTTGCTCACACTTCTCTCTGCAAATGGCTACTAACTTCTTTCTCATAAACTTCAAAGATATTAATGTTAGACAAAGTTATGTAACCATCCCTGCCCCATTTGTAAGAATGCATGAGCTTTGGCAATACTCATCATGTGTTCTTGAGATGCATGATGATCGAGATAGGCTCACCTTGACACAGCATCCAGATCCACGTAGGCCACATAAACCAATTGATCATATTCGTATAAGAGGTGATTTTGAAAATTTCACTCTCTTCCATGAATTGCCTACACCATGTTGTCTAAGATTCGTCTTGAACCTGGCAGGCACTACAAACTCCGTAGTGTGGTTCAATGTTCGAAGATATAATACTCATAACCACCAGAGGGCCTCGGATGATGATGCAGTGGAAGTCATTGTAATAGATGACTAGTTCCACTGATGTTTAATTAGTATCATTCACCATCTTCCCAAGAGGCAAATTATGACAATCGTCTCTGGTGGTACATATGATGAGAAGGTCTACTGCACACCCATTGGTGGGTTGTATGTTTTGACAATTATTTAAGGCACGTCAACTGTTCACGGAGAAAGTTGTCTACACTTACGGTGTAGATCATTGTTCTCCCACACCTACGAGACGGCCTTGCACAATTAGATAAGCAGTACCAACAATGGCTTGTGCATTACATGACCATTCTTTGAAGACAGGCTTCTCAGTAAGGCTATGGCGGCACTGTAGAGGCTATTCTGAACTCGATTCTTAAATAATGAAGATATTCTCGAGCAAGAATGTGATGATGATTGTCTTCCCTTAAAGTTCAGATTTGTTGATACAAAATGTTAACGATAATTTGTCACATGTAGATCTCGGAGTTAAGACAGTTCGTATAAGCTGTGTTTAGATCTATAGCAAAAGACAGTATTGTTTTCTCAAAATTATTGTAGCTCAATTGTGATTATCTTGAATAAAATATATCTTATGTTGTTGACTGTGTTCACTAATGATTTGTTATTATTGCTTCAGCATTTGACATATATGAGCTAAAAGTTTGTTTGACAGTTGCACATTTCTGTTTCAATCAATACTAACAGTTTTCAACTGTTAGCATATGGCTTCGGCAACTGTTAGGCAAATTCCATGTGCAACTGAGGGGGAGAAATTCGTCAACTAAGGGGGAGAAATGAGAACAGTTGTAAACACTAAACAACTGTTAATCCAAATAAATGTTCAAACAAAAGGGAGTTAACTTTTGAATAACAGTTGTTACATCTTATGAAAACAGTTCCTCAACTGTTAGTTCATTTTGTCCGTCAACTGTTAAGCTATTAAAGGGTGTTTTGGTCTTTGCAGAATTTTGGAAGCCTTTGGATTGCATTCAACAATCGAAACATATATAAACCATTCCCTCCTCAGAGGTTTCTTTACGCATACTGAACTTCGTTTGAACGCTAAAACCCTAGAATTTTGCTATCAAATCGCCATGGCTCCCCTTCCATTCGTCAAGGAACATAACATGCTTGGTTTTCTTTCAAAACCAGATGATCTTCACATGTTCCACGTTATGATTGATTATCTCTCAATGTCCAATCTCAACACTGCTCTCACCATCAACCCTACCATATACACTTCCACATTGATCAGTTTTGGAAACATGCTCAACTTCGAACAACTGATGACGGGCAATGGATTGATTCTACCATTAATGATTTGAATGTCTCGATCTCTGAGGTCACCATTCGCCACCTCCTACAACTCAATGATAGTGAGGGTGAGTATTCTGATTCAGTTTCACTAGATTTTTTGCATGCCGAGCTTGTTAAGCTTGGGTATGAGGGCCCTTCAGGGAAGGGTACATTCTATAAGGGACAATTTTGTGCTCACTGGAAGTATTTGATCCATACTCTCCAGCAGTGCATTAGTCCTAAAAGAGCAGGATGGAATGAGTTTGGAAGCAACATTGCTTTGGCCTTAATCTGTTTGGCCAACAATCGTTGCTTCAACTTTTCAAAATTAATTTTCAATGGCATGGTAAAACATCTAGGGACCAAGTATGGTCTATTTTTGATGTATCCTCGATTTGTGCAAGTTTTTTTAAACTTTTTGATGCCAAATCTAAAAATACACAAGAGGGTCATTATTCCCTCTGCTCATGTGGCTTCCATATTGAGCAAGTTGTTGGTTAATGGGAAGAACTTCTCAGGCGCCATAACTCCACCACTCTCTGCAATGGTGGAGTTCTTGTCAAGAAACAGAGTTGCCAGGGGTGAGCATGAAGCCCACACTATTGCTACACCACCACCTTTGGAACCCACAACTCAAGATACACAAACATCCCTTTCTGTTACCATTCGAATAGCTACAACACAAGCCCCTACATTGAAAACGTTTAGAAAGAAGAGGAAAACTGTTGGTGCTCCTTCCACCACAGTTAGAGAACCCCAAACTGTTAGCCCTGCACAGGTGCATTCACCTGTGCAGAATATCGAAAGGGAACCTTTGGTGCTGTCTCCCAGGCACAATGAGGAGGTGATCATTCCTCAAGAGGGTGATCATATGGTTTTTGAGGCTGACACTACTGTTTTATCCGCAAGGGATAACCAGGACAATGTTAACATAGCTAAGACCTCAACCATGGCAACAGAGACTGGTAAAACAGTTTCTGGTAATCCCCAGAACCAAGAACAGAGGGGTACTGATGGTGAGATTCAGGGGAGTCAACCACCAGTGGAAACTGTCAATGATATGGTCACAGTGGAAACACTAACTGACATTGAGACTAGACTGAAACAACATGCATTGACGGATCCTAATTTTGCACCTTATCTTGCTGCTCATCTACACCTAAAGAAAAGGATTGCCCTTCAAAACAAAAGAATAGTTACTCAAGATGAGAAGATAAAAGAACTGACTGAAAAGTTGGAGAAGGCAACTGAAGTACTCAAGGTAGTAGCAATTCACAATGTGGTGCTAATAAGGCAAGATAAGCAGCTGAACTTTCTTGATGAGAATCTGAAGAAGGCAACCAATGTTCTTCATACTCATGAGATGCTGCTTAAACCCAAATCTTTGGTGAGAACCTCTTCAACTGCTCAAGCTAAAGGAAGAAGAAAATCCAAGCAGGAAGGAGTTAAACAAACAGTTTCACAGGATCAACAAACAGTTGTTACTACAACTGAACAAACAGTTGCTGTTGAAGTTGCTGAAACAGTTGCTGAAGTTGATGAAACTGTTGTTGAAGGTGTGCAAACAGCTGTAGTTGAAGAAGAAGGGTTATCAGCGGTGGATAGAGTGATGATTAACAGAATGGTTATGCAAGGTGACTATCCAACCACTGAAGCTTTCAGATCATGGTCCAAAGTCAAACAAGATTACTTAATTGAAATAGGTGCTCAAACTCTCAACATCAGCACATTTAAAATGACTCAAAGGATTGATGATGGATGGCTAGAAGGGAAGGTAAAGAAGTTGGAACCACTTCCTCCTAAAGCAGGGTTTAAAGGCATTGCTTTTGCTGAGAAACAGAAAGAAGAAAAGATGCCTCCTGTATCAGTAAAAGGAAAGGAAGTGATGGTTGATATTCCCAAGCTGAAACTTTCTAAAGAACAGCAAGAAGAACGGGATAGGGAATATGCACAGAGATTGAATGCTGAGCTTCAGTTGCAAGAACAATCAGATTTTGAACTAGCTAAAAAGATAGGTGCTCAAATGACAAAAGATTTAGAAGAAGAAGAGAAAAAGGAGAAGGAAGCTGCTGGTAAGGGAGTAAAAAGAAAAAGAGTTGTAAAGAAGAAAACAGTTCCACCTCCCAAGCCAGTAGTGGAAATGAAAAAACCCCAACAGTTTGAAGAAAAAGCCAAAACAGGCTTGGTCAAAACTATTTTGCAAGATAGACTCTCAATGGAGATAAAAGACAGAATTGACAAACTTGAAGCTCAAAAGTCACATATCAAAGAATGGAGGTTTGAAATGCTGAGAGTGGAAACTGGAAAGCAGGGAGTCACCATTGTTAGAGAGGTGGAACCAATTGAAAGCTATGTCAGTTTCACTGCAATGATGGATAGTGTGACCAGGAGAGATGTACAAGAAATGTATGAATATGGGGTAAGTCATTTTGGAAAGGATGCTGTAATTGAGAAAAAAGTATTGTTGGTGCATTTATCGAGTATATGCAATCCACAGAGAGTGATGTCAATACTGACAAATGATGAAAGATTTCCAATATTGACTGTGAAAGTTTTTGAAAGATCAAGGGTGTATAATCTTGTGACAAACAATGCTAAAACCCAATGGTTTGATCTTAATTTTGTTGATCATAGTAAGACCAAGTTGATGTTCATGGTGAAGGCAAAGTATTATGGTCCTGTAAAGATAAGGGAAGATCTGGGAAGAAGACTGAAAGAAAGGTTGGAGCTGATAGAGAAAAAGAAAATGTAATTTTTCTTTCATATTTTGATTGTAACAATTTTACTTTGCATAATTAATGTTAATATGTTCTTTGCTTATGTGAATGTTTCTATGGTTGAACCCTATAAAACAACTTAAGTGTATTGTTCAATACTTTAAGTTAGGGGGAGATTGTTGGGAAATTTGCTAAGTCATTGAAACTGTTGAACATGCAAAGGTAAAACTGTTAGAGTATTTTGGGGATAACAGTTGAAAACTGTTAGATGGATACGAAAACAGTTGTAACTGACAGTTGCTGGAAGGTTTACAACTGTTAGTACAAAAGCTCAGAATTGTTAGTTCACAAAGTCAAAACTGTTTGAAGACCTTGAAGCTGAAGACTGTTAGAAGAATAAAGAACTGTTGTATTCATTAAACAGTTTCTGTTGAGCTATATTTGGAAAATCCTATCTTTGAAGATATCTCGAAATACTTTGAAGATCATCAAGATTATCTCAGAAGATAGAAGATTACCTAACTGTCAGCAAATCAAGGAAGATCAAGGAGTATATATATGCTAGATTAGAATTCATAATAAGTACTTACTCATTAATTATATTTTGCATTCGTTCTTAAACATTGTAATTCTGCTTTCTGAATAGTGCTAAGCCTCTAAGTTTCTCGTTGAAACCTAAGAACAGTCTGTGTTCTTCGTCTAACATAATAAGTTAGATTGGGGGTGAAGTTTGCTTTTGTAATCATTCTGGTTGGTTAATAAAACTACTGTTTGATTGAATTGATCTGTGTTTAAAACCTTCTTTAATCAATTAAGTGTGATTCCGCAACTTCTTAGTTGATTGTGATCATAGTTAAAGATTAACTTTTATTTTACTCTGATTTATTATTTAAAAGTTAGTTCTTGTTATTTGATATAATATATATCCGATCCTGACACTTCTCAAACTCTTGAGAATGTTCTTGACAGCAACCCAATGGGGTTCACCCGGATTTTGTTGGTACCTACTCGTAAGGCTTATGGAGTAAGCAACATCGGGCCTTGTACATAACATGGCATATATAATCGATCCTACTGCCGAAGCATAACTTTATCTAAGTATGTAATCTGACTATGTCCGATCAGCCGCTTAGATCTATCTCTATAGATCTTAATACCAAGTATGTATACGGCTTATCCTAGGTCCTTCATCTGGAAACATTTACCTAACAACGATTTTACTCCTTGTATGCTATGCTCCCACTAAACTTCGTGTAAACACAGGACTCAAACTCGCTTTTGGTAAAACCAAACTCTTTGATGCGCTCATCAAAGTGCAAGTTCCAGCTCATAGATGTTTGCTTTAATCCATAAATGGATTTTAGCAACTTGCATACTTTTCCTGGATTTTTGGAATCCTCAAAACCGTCCGGTTGTGCCATATACACATCATATGTTAGTTACCCATTAAGGAAAGTGGTTTTGACATCCATTTGTCATATCTCATAATTGAAGTATGCAGATATGGCCATAAGAATCCTAACTGACTTAAGCATGGTTACTGGCGAAAAGGTTTCATCATAATCAATACATTGAGTTTGAGTATAACCTTTTGCAACAAGACTAGCTTTAAAAGGATGCACATTCCCTTCTATGTCGGTCTCCTTCTTGAAGACCCACTTACACCCAACAGCTCTGCTGTGTTGTGGCAAGTCTACTAACTCCCAAACTTGGTTGTCATACATAGATTGCATCTCTGCCTTCATGGCATTCAACCATTTGTCAGATTCATTGCCCGACATAGCATCCCCGAAGGATGTGGGCTCATAAAGATCCCCTTCTTCCTGAGCGATTAGAAATCCAAGATATCTATCCGGCTCAGTCCGAATCCTACTAGATCTGGGAAGGTCTTGTGTTTCCACTTCCTCCTCAACCGCAGACTCGGGTTGGGATTCAACAATTCTTTGTTGACTTACGGCTTGCACTAGTGGAGCAGGCACACCTTCATCCTCTTCAATTTCTTGAAGATCTATTTCTTTTCAAAAAGTTTCAGAACTTAGAAACTTATCCTCTAGAAATGTCCCTGACCGAGCGACAAAAACTTTGTTCTCATCGGGATTATAGAAATAGTATACTAAGGTTTCCTTAGGATAACTCAGGAACATACACCTATCCGATTTGGGCTTGAGTTTATCTGATAACGGTCGTTTAACAAACGCCTCACAACCCCAAATCTTTATGTAAGACAATTTAGGCTTTTTCCCCGTCTATAACTCGATCGGTGTCTTTCCCTTCTCCACAAGACTTAGTTGGAACTCGGTTCTGTTGGATTATGTGTATAGTTAGTGAACCAGTGATGCCACATCCAATACCATAAGACACTCAAGGGTCACACCTGTGAGTGCAAGTAATACGAGTAGTTATGCAATCATAGTCGGAGAGAAAGGATTTATAATTCTCATTATAAACCAGTAATAATAAGTTACGTCTTAACTTATTAAAGAGGATTAATTAAGCCAATAATTGATACAACTGTTTATATATATATATATATATATATATATATATTAGTTAAATAAATATATATAATGTATTAATTATAGATAATCTGAATTATGATTTAAGGTATTTAATCATATAGAATTTTCGGATAAGGATTATTATTATTATATATATAATAGTTAGTTATATATGTATAATAGGCTTTATTAGTTTAATGGGCCTATGTAAACTAATAATAATAATAAACATTTGGGCTTAATTAGTTGGGTTTTATTTAAACTAATCAAAGCCCATAAGGTGATTTGTATAAAAAAAAAGGTTAGTTTAAGGATTAAAGTGTGGATGAAAACATATAACCCTAGCTAGCTTGCGCTCTCTCCCTCCCTCTCCTTTGCCGTCGGCCACACAACAAAAGAGAAAGAAGCCGCTGGCTTCTTTCTGGCGACCGTACACGCACACGCACATGCACACGCACACGCACACATACACGAGTTCGTGTTTTTCGTGTGGTGATTGATTGCAAGACCTTTGCTAGAGGGGTTCTCGATTTGCATCATCTCAGGTGGACTATACTTGAGCATCTCGGTATTATTTTTCTTACCCTTGTCCTTCATATACATGTACGTATATATCGATATGTATGTATGTGTGTATATCGGGTGATTTGCTTGATTAGTACCCAAAAGATCCTTACCCTCTCGGGTTTTGGGGGTGAACTTTAACCCCGGTTTCCACTTTAAGGGGTTATACTAGTTTATCGGTTCGGGTATGATTAACCAGTTGAGTTGGGTCAATGTTCGAATATGTTATATGATTAAAAAAAACCTTTCAGTGGTATTAGAGCCAGGTGCAGGGTATCTAATAAGTTAATCCAGGATGTTTTTATAATTGATTAAAGTTTTTCTTGTTCCTTCTTGTTCTTGTGAAAATCGATGACCATATGGTGAACAAACAAGTTTGTTTGTTTAACCAAGTTTTTCCAATCTTTTGATCAAGGATATTAAACTAGTTAGTTTAGTTGATTAAAAAGTTATTTTAAAACTTAAGGATTAAATAAAGTATTTAAAAAAAGTTTTATGTTTAAATGATTTAAATAAGTTTTAATAGTGTTCAATAATCGATTTTATGAATATGAATAAAAACAAGTTTTTGTTTTGTATTCATACTTATAAAAGAATATTGATTCTGAATGAAAAATTGATTTTAGTCAAGAAAGTTAAAACTTTATGTTTTAATTGATTAAAATTAGTTTTTAGAGTTATTGATTATGTTTATTTAATTGAAATAAGAAAAGTAAAAAAAAAATTGTGTGTTTGTCGGCGGCGACGGTGACAGCGGCGGCGACGGAGGCGGGAGTGGCGGCAACCACAACCGACGGCCCAGTTGTGGTGTCCCAGTTGCTCGGCGGTGTCGACAAGCCCATGGTAGGGCGGCCCGTTTTTCGTTCTCGGCCCACAAGTGTTCGGCTCGGTGGGGTGGTTGTTTTTTGGGCCTCGACCTAAAACTGTTGAGCACGGCCCACTTGGTGCGGCCCGGTTGGTTGTTTTTGATGTTTTGGGCTTTTGGCCCAAATGCAATACAAGGACCATTTATATCCAGACCCAAGTTTTGGTATTCGGATATCGACCCGGTGTGTCATGAATGTGTTTCGGTTTTAAGTTTTAAAATCGAAAAGTTTATTTTTCCATTTATTAGATAAAAGAACTAGTATGTTAATTTATAGTTATAAATTAACAAGATTATTAATTATCTATATAAGAATATATATAGATGATTAATATATATATATATATATATATATATATATGTGTGTGTGTGTGTGTGTGTGTGTTTTAGGCACTAATTACGCATATCTAGTTGAAGATATATGATCTGAATCTTTATTATATTCTAGTTAGAATATGATAAATATTTGAGTAGGCTATTGGTTCTTAAACGTGTACATACATACATATATATATATATATATATATATATATATATATATATATATATATATATATATATATATATATATATATATTAGAAATCGAACAAGAATTGTTATTTTGTTAAGATCAAGTGAGTTGTAATTTACATTGCAACTAGGATAAATATACAAGTTATGTATAACTATGGTAGTTCACGAGTTACGCGGATAACTAGTATTGATCGTGAATTAAAATAACATAGAAAAACGTTAATTTTTTCGTTTCTCGTTAATAGCCAATTAATCAAGGCTACAAATGGAAATATATTAAACTAACAGTTTTATTTAGTTGCTCGCATATGCTGTTTATGATAATATGCGAGGTTGCTTTAATATACCGTTCTTATATATTATTGCTTCTGGTTGTGACATGTTAATATTAATTTTTGCCAAACTAAGACCCGTGGTTGTGTTTTTAATTTCTTTTTTATTTTTGGTTTTGGGGAGGCCTGCGTGCCACTTACAACCCCTTTTCTGTTATGCAATTGTAATAGAATAGGATTTTATTTATTATGTTTTTGAAGAACACCAAAAAGACAAGAAGACCAAGAACACGGAGTTGGAATTTTTTTCTACAAAACCGGAGACGTCAGATCTAGTGGGAGATTTGAAGATGGTCATCAAGACAAGATAGACTAGTTTTGTCCTTAGATTGACTATTAGGTTTCCATTGGCAAAGACTATACCTCTTTTATTATCTGCGTGGTTATGTTCATTTATTGCTTACACTTATATATATGTGTGATGCTAAATAAATAGGTTTAAGAATAGGAAATTATTAAACAGAGAAAAACCACGATTTATGACAAACTAGAGTACGATTTCAGTTTGTTAGTCGTATTAGTTAAATTTTTTGTAAATTTAAAGTTTTGTCAAGATTATAAGTTTTAAACTTATAAGGCCGTTTTGTACACCTAGTATAGGTACACATATAAATCGTATTTTTAAAAACAGGCGATTTTAAAATGGTTTTTCAAAAACTGGAAAATTAAGGTTTTTCTTTTAAACTTAATTATAAAACCCAAGAAAAATCTTAGATCAGTGTGCTACCCATTTAATGGTACACCTTTGCTGTTAAACGGTACTCGGGTGTCGGAAGTGCCCAAACCTTGGGCATATTGCGGGAAAGGGTATGAAAGGTTCTGCGATAATCGGAAGTCCCGGCCAGAATTCATACTGTCTTAGGTGGTGCGATCTATTTTGGTGATAATCATGAGTCACGGCCCAAAATGCACTAGAGTAGAGTTAAATATACTAGATTTTATCTAAGTACTCTACGAGGTTCTAGGAGTCGTATCAGATAGGTACGATTAGTAAAGGGTGTTACCTACCAGAAATAGCATGACTTGGCGGGAAGTGCCCAAACCTTGCGTCAAGTATATGGGTCCTAGGTCTGATATATATTATTTAAGGGTGTATTAATATATGTTATAAAAGTTTATTTGCAATTACTAATTAAACCAAGTTTTAATTTGTAGATGGCAACCAACGTTACCAACACTAACAACCTCTCACTTCGCTCTATCCTAGAGAAGGATAAGCTTACCGGACCAAACTTTCTCACATAGGATCGAAATCTCCGGATCGTGCTAAGGCACGAGAGAAAGTGGTACGTCCTAGAACAACCTCTAGGAAATCCCGCTGCCAACAACGCTAGAGCAGATGTCAGGGAGGCTTATCAAAAGCGCTCTAATGACACCCTTGATGTTAGTTGCCTCATGCTTACAACAATGAGTCCAGAGTTGCAGACAAGCATGATGGAGACTCCTGTTTATGACATGATCTGCCATTTAAGGGATATGTTCCATGAGCAAGCCCACACAGAGTGTTATGATGCTACTAGGGCATTTAACTCGTGCAAGATGTTAAAGGGGACGTCGGTCAGTGCCCATGTCATGAAAATGAAAGGGTATATGGACCACCTAGAGAGACTTCGGCACCCAGTACCGTTGCAGCTAGCAACCGATACGATACTCAACTCGTTGTCAGATGACTATAAGCCTTTTATAGTCAACTACAACATGAACAACATGGAGAAATCCGTGGCAGAACTGCATTCTATGCTTAAGACTGCAGAGCAGAGTATCGGAACCAAGTCTAAGGATGTCCTCATGGTGGGCAATGGTGGAAGTAAGAAGAGAAAGGGGCGCAGCGGAAAGGGAAAGGGTAAAACCGAGCCCAGCCAGAATGCACCCAAGGCTAGTGACAACAACAAGGGCAAGAAGTCAAAGCCAAACAAAGCGAGGACCGAGAATCAGTGCTTCAAGTATGGCGAGATCGGACACCGGAAGAAAGATTGTCCGAAGTTTCACGAAGCAGGAGGCAAGAGTGGCTACTCAGGTATCGTGTGATTAACTTCTTTGTCACTTTCTACTTGTAAAGTTTTTACGAGTATTCTAATATCTTGCAATCGTTTATTTTAGGAGGTAATGGAAAGTGAAGCGGCCCGGCATTAGAGATCCCACGTGCTTTTCGGATATTTAATAATCCATAGTTTTAGTTATTAAACTTTTTTATTTAAAGTTTTTGGATATTATTGGCATGCTTCAACCTTTTGGTTGACATTATGGTTTAAATTTTAAAATTTAAATTATTTTTAGCTTATATCCGTGCACGTATGTTTGTTGATGAATCAAGTTAGTCTAGTTGTGACTAAAGGTTACTAATAAGTCAAGTTTTGGCTTAATAGGTGATTCATAAGTGATCTTATGCAATAATTGTTGTAGTTACATAAATATTAATCTCACAATATATATAAATACTTAGACAAACAAGTCGTGAAATTAGAAAGCTTTTCTAATTCATAAGTATTTAAAGATTTTATGAAAAATTATGTTCAAAGCATTGAACATGTTAAAACAAGAAATAATAGTTATTATTTCTTGGTAAAAGTTTTTTGGATAAAACATTTAAGAAAGTATAAAATGATTATAATAGTTATTATGATCAAAGCTCTTTTATGCTAAATGTTTTAAGTAAAGAATTTAAAATACCTTTACAAGTGTTTTATACTTGTAATCGTGTTAGGTATAATGAAACTATATTCTGTAATTGGAAAAATGGATATATGAGAAATCCAAGTTTTGGTTTCATAAAACAATTAAATTTCTTATAAAAACTAAGTTTAAGAGCAAATGTTTAAAACACAAGTTTTAGGCATATTAGTCAAAGATTGACTAAGTCAAGAAAAAGTGTTTTAAAGTGATGCACATTCTTCATATAAGATAGTGGGAGGATCTGACTAGTATATTTATCAAGTTATCATTTTTGATCTAACTAGTATGATAAATATAAGAATGAACTTTTAAAGTATAGAATTATCGGATGATTTTAGAAGTTTTCTAAAATAATAAGTTCTTGAAAAAGGACTAATCCGAGGAACGCGTGACTTATTGAGAGGTGCTCAATAAAGATATCATTGCAAGACTTTAAGTCAAGTTATGACTTAAATAAAATTATAAAGGTTAGAAATTGGATAAGTGTTAGTGTACACAAGGAATCTAATCTCAAGTGTACAAGTATGTGTAAATAGATTTATCATTTCAAAAGTATGAATCTAGTAAGATTTAATACATCTACAAGTGTAATTAAAGTTTTAGTTACAAAGAGATTATTTTATAAACTCGGAAACTAAGGAGTTATTTCCGGTTCTCCAAGTTTAAGGAATTTATAAAATAAGAAAGTCTAGAATTTTTAAAAGGGTTGCAAAAACAATTTCTAGCAAAACCAAGAAAGAGTACTTCAAGGTACTAGTCTAGAGTTTTTTAGGTTTATAATTATATTATTTTTTCTTGTAATCCGTAATAAGTTACAATAAAAATAATAAGTAATTCAGATAAACATTGTGAATCGAGTCAATGAACTGGTAGAAATTATGCATCTTTATTCCATGGTGGAATATAGAGGGTACAGAAATTAGTTTCATTGTTCTTCACCATTTTGTATGTTTTGGTTCATCCAGGAATAAACTTGGTTTATTCAAAACATTATCCGTGACTACTTATCTTCGTGGGAACCTTGATAGGGTTGTAAAGTCATCGTAATTTTGGGGTAGATTCGAAGGTATATCGAATATAGTTGCAAAAGTGTTTTGTGGACCAAAATTGACGGATATTCGTTAAAGTTACGAATATTGGATTGACCCCCCGTGAAAAATACTTCGTGGATTCGTGTCAAAAGTATTTATCACATAGGTTATCCTCAAACCTGAGGTATTTGGTTTGGGATGCGGTAACCATTGTCTTCTTAGTGCGTTCTAACGCCACACCGTAACAGGGTGGTCATAAGGGACGTATCTAGATTCAGTGGGAGCCGTATTTCCAAATGCAAATATGAAAGAAGGTATTTGCACCTCTTTTTTACGAGAGATATTTGTGGGCCCCTTGACAGATTAAAAACTGGTAAGTGCACGGCCGTGCCCAAACGAACTTATCTATTCTTTGTCGTTTATCACGCTATTTGAAATCAAGGATGTCATGAAATAATTCTTGAGATTTTGAGTTGACACTCTCCATGCTCATGCTCAAAATTGAAATATCGTGTTGCAAAGGGACAAACCTTAAAAACTATACCCATAAGACACTCAAGGGTCACACCTGTGAGTGCATGTAATACGAGTAGTTATGCAATCATAGTCGGAGAGAAAGGATTTATAAATGTCATTATAAATCAGTAATAATAAGTTACGTCTTAACTTATTAAAGAGGATTAATTAAGCCAATAATTGATACAACTGTTTATATATATGTATATATATATATATATATTAGTTATATCCGTTCATTATCTTCCAATCTTTTATCCATTAGCCAAATTGATGAAAGCTTAAATTTCTATGTTACTTTCTGGCCTAATAAGTGTGTGTTTCATGACATAGAAAGTCATCAGATTCTTGGCTCCGGTATTAAAAGGGGGAAGTTATACTATCTTGAAGATGAAGAGCAGGATGAAGCTTATAACACCGAAGGGGATCAAGAAACGAAGTCTCAATTATGATTATGGCACCGTAGATTAGGGAATTTGTCTTTTAGCTATCATCAAAAACTAAAACCAAATTTGTTTGTGAATAAAAATAATGTTGGATTTAATTGTGGTATTTGTGAAATGGCAAAAAGTCATAGGATTTCATATTCACTTGATGAAAATAAAACTTTGATTCCTTTTATGGTTGTTCATTCATATGTATGGGGTCCTACCAGAGTTTCCACGCCTAATGGTGCTCGTTATTTTGTGACCTTTGTTGATTAATGCACTCAAATGATATGTGTTTCACTTCAAAAATAAAAATAAAGGGGAGGTATGTAGTGTATTTCAAGAATTATACCCTATGGTAGAATCACAATATCACTCCAAAATTCAAATACGTCAGTTTGACAATGGAAGTGAATATGTTAATCAAAACATGGAAAGGTTTTGCAAGGAAAATTCCATTAGACATCAAACGTGGTGTACCGGAACACCTCAACATAATGGATTAGTCGAAAGAAGGAACCGAAAATATTAGAAATTTTTTGAGCATCATTATTTGACATGAATGTTCCACAACAGTATTGGGGAAAACGTGTTCGATCATCCGCATATTTAATGAACATAACTCCATCCATAGTCATCAATTTCAACTCACCTATGCAACGGCTTCATGATTTAATTAAACCCCAACAAAACCAAATCTCGAACAAAGAGTATTTGGACGTACTACCTACGTACACCAGAGTATTGGAAATTTGAACCCACAAGCTATACGGTGTGTTTTTATGGGATATGCTGAATTTAGAAGGGTTATCGGTGTTTTGATCTGAAAGGAAAGAAGATGTACATTATCGAGATGTAAGCTTTCATGAGAGCATGGCATTTTTTGGTCGTGAATGTTCCTCTCAAGGGGAGACACCAAACATGGATGAGGGGAACATACGTAACCTGAATGAATCACCGAGTAACCCCGTAATTGGAATGAACTAACCTGATGAAGAAGATGTTGGGTTTTAGAGGGTAGAATTCAAACTTGAGTTATACTGATTCATAACTTAACTAGTTTGAACCAACTAAAATTATTATTTATAAAAAATTATTAATCCTTAAAACGGAAAATTATTATTTATAAAGCGGAACTAAAATAAAATTAATAATCCTTAAAACCCTAAAGGATTAAGATCTTGTTTAATCACAAGTATGTATAGAACACACACACACACACACACACACACACACACATATATATATATATATATATATATATATATATATATATATATATATATATATATATATATATATATATATATATATCAACATGTGTATATTCATATTCTTGAAAATAGCATTATCATATTTTTCCAAGATTAGTTTAAATCATGACTAAGATTAACAACTAATCAAACATGTATTCATACATACAAGCAATCGATATATACATATCTATGTACAAACCATTGATTTCACCATAACCATCAAGAACATTCATAAGATGAGATTTATACCTTGGATTGCTCAAAGAAGGTCAACCCGTAATGAGGTACAACAAGGATCCGCTAGAAGGATTGAATCACCTCTTGTTCTTGATCTTACTTGGGGATTGAAACACCAAAATCGAACGTCACACCCTCTGGGTGTTCTCGGCCGTAGACAAGGAGGGAGAGGGAGGAGAGAGTTGTTTTTTGTGTTATGATGCTTAAACCCTAATCAAGGAGTTTATATCCTATTTATAGATAACATTCTTGTTATCCTTAATTAGGCAACCATGATTAATCACATTATTATTAATAATACAAATATATATATATATATATATGTATATATATATATATTATTTATATATATCCTTGGCCGAATATATATATATATATATATATATATATATATATATATATATATATATATATATATATATATATTATATACACACACACACACATATATATATATATATATAGGAAAAAGTTCATACGAGAACCATTCTTAGTGCGAGAACCGCGAGAACCAATCTGAGCCGTCCAATTCCCCCTCTTTCAATGTCATTGTCCACCCATGAATTCCTCACATGCACCCTGCCACACTTTATCCCTCCACGCTCACCATCCATGAAACTTCCCATATCCAAGGAACGGCCGAGATTGGTTCTCGCGGTTCTCGCACTAACAACGGTTCTCGCATGAACCCTCCCCTATATATATATATATATATATATATATATTATGTATCTCCTTAATAATAATTAATTAACAATAACCATTTAAAATAATATCCAAAGTATTAATCCTAAATATTAATAATTAACAATATATATTTATTAACAAAAAATATATATATAATCCTGTTAATTAATTATATCCAATTATTAATAACTCTCTATACTGGTTTATGACTAACTGTCATAATACCCATATCCCAAAATGTGATTATATAACTTCTTGAATTACGTACCCTCACACGTGTGACCGTTAAGTGTCTTATGGCATTGGGCGTGTCATCATGGTTCGACGGTTATGTACACAAATCAGTTCGTTTGGGCATGGCCATGCACTTCCACAGTCTGGATCAGTCAAGGGGCCCAGAAACAGCTTTCCTTAAGAGGAGTTGCAGAATGCCTCTCGCATACTTGCATTTGGCAATACGCTTTCCGCTGACACCAGGTACGCCCGTTATGACTACCCGGTTACGGCGTAGCGTTAGGTGCGTTCCAAATGGCAGAAGTCTACGCATCCCAAACCAAATATCTTAGGCTTAGGGACAACCTATGTGATGAATACCTTTGACTCGAAGACCACGTGGTATTCTTCACGATGTCACTATCCAATATTCACATCCCTTGTGAATATCTGTACATCATTGGCCTACACTCCTGGTAGCTATCTTCAATCACTTTGAATCTCCACCAAGGATCACAATGACGTTATTATCTCCCTAATCGAGGTTCCTACCAGGACAAGTAGTCACAGACAGGATTTTGAATAATAATCCTTTATTCATGGATATTACCAAAACATACAAAATTTGTAAAGAGTAATGGGATTAATAATGTACTATCCATATTCACCCTCCTGGAATAAAGTACAAAATTAATACTTATCCATCGTCTCAATTCATTGTGTCTATTTGCGTTACTATGTTGGTTCAAATGGACTTATCACGGATCACTACTTGAAACCACAACACAACTAAGAACTAAAAACAAGTATACACTAACTAGTGCTCCCACTCGCTTGTCTAGATAAATTGCTTTTCCGCAAACCTTGAAAAACAACAACTAGTCTTTATAATTTTATTATATTCCATGAACTAGGAGAACTGGATTAACTCCTTGTTCCTGAATACATGAAATTATCTCATAACTATACTTAGTTATGTTGTAGATGTATAAATACTTTTCTATTCCAAGAAATAGATTAAAATAATAAATCATTTTGTTTACACTGACCCGTGAAAAAATTTAGATAACCAGTGTATAAGCACTTATCTAATAAGTTGTTTATTATTTTTCAACACTTTTATATATATATATATTAATATCGATGATATTTAATTTCAATATATAATTGTGACATCATGGGACTAGTCCTAATTACGTGGACTATTTTGAGTCCTCAAAATCCCGTCATTAAAATTATATACGTACTTGAATTTCAACAAGCTAATAATCAATGTGTTTATCCAAACATTTATTAGCTTCTACGTAAATTTTAATTTATCAATACTTGATAAACACCTTAGCGTAGGTCAATTGCTCCCACGGACTATTATGAAAACACGGCACTATTTAAAATACCTTATTGACTTGATTAATCTTGACACTCGAGTCAAAATACTAATTTCAAGTATAAATCTAGAGCTTAGATTTCGAATAAGAATCTTAAAGTTGTTGAAACCTTAAACATGGATTTTCCACATATCCCTATTTCCTGTTACGGAAAATGGAAACTTTATTTTACTACAAGTATAACACACTTGTATGAATTCTTATTTGAAACATGTGACTTCTCTTGATTACAATATCTATTATAATCATACTCGTAAATATTTTAATCTTAAACACATTTCTTAGAAATAATAGCTATTATTTTAAGTGTTTAATACTAGTTCAAACTTTGAACTTGTTTTCATAAATACTTTATAATTACTTGACTAGATAACCCTACTAGTCCACAACATCAGCTGTGTCGTTTAAATTAATTCATAAGTTTAGTCGAGCAATTATAATATTAATATACTATTCAAATGGCAATTATTGCATAAGGATTTAAAAAGTCAAAAACTTTGACTTGTTAGTTATCCTCTAGTCACACTTGACTAGATATAATTATAAACTACGCGCAAGGATATATCAACTAATAATTCATTAATGTTTTAATATAAAAATCTTTAAAAACATTATATCTTTAAAATAAAATTTAAAATAAGTAATAATCTATGAATTATAGATATCCTTGTTTCCGAACGTAGTGTCCTCTTTGCATTTCTTTGGCATCATTTGCTTTCACCGACCTATTTGCAATAAACGATCGCAAAATGTCAAATACCACTTATATAATAAGTTGAAAGCAAAAACACAGAAGTTAGTCATCGAAGTTAACTGTGGCATTTCCACCACCCTCGTGACGCTTCGGGCAGTTGACCTTATAGTTCCAATTTCAGCACACTTGAAGCACCGGTTCTCGGCTCTTGCTTTGTTTGGTTTAAATTTCTTGACCTTGCCCTTGCCATTTTCCTTGGCCTTAGGTGCAGATGGTCCTGGCTCGGTTTTACCCTTTCCTCTTCCATTGCGCCCCTTCCTCTTCTTAGCAGCTCCATTGTGTTCTTTTGAAACAATGAGAGTATGAAGGCTTAGACGATGGACCATGATCTTGCCGATGCACACTTTATAAGTGATTGATCGTGAGTAGAGATATGTTTGTTATAAGAGTACACACGGATAGGTTGTGACTCGTTTCTTAACTAAACTATTGTCACAAGCTAGTGATGATTCGTCATACTAGGCTTGCATGCACTTAGTCTATAAAGGACTTTGGCTTGAATTTGTTTTAGCTAAGTTTGATATGCATATGTTTGGAACATTAAGCAATAAGTGTGCTTTTGCTTGTATCTATTATCAAATGGGGATTTAGTAATGTGTGTGTGACTTAGTAATGTGTGTGGAGTGGGTACATTTATTAGCCTTTAGTGTATTCCATCTTAGCATATTTAACTACTTCCTTGAGTAAAATGTTTATTCTAAATGCTCCACGATCAGTTGTTCTTCATAAGGAAGGAAGAAGTGAATTAAGATCGAGGTAAGTAGTTGGTAAAGGTATTCATCTTGGATTGAATATGTGGTTTCGCAACACTTAACCTGTACTTGATAATGGATCAAGTGACTAGAGGACCCAGACCTGAGTTTACTTCATGGACAAGGTCACGAGTAAAATAGGATGCTAATATTTTTTATCCTTCTACTAGAGATACCTGTGTTTCCTGAGTATTGGTTTGGTCTTGTTTTGATCACTTTTAAATGTGATTCGTAAGCAGACGCTATAAGGGGGTTTTCAAGCAAGATTTTGCTAATATAATGGAATGATGTAGTCGAAGGTATTCATTCTTCTTTTGAGATATATCTACGGTCCCCTCGTTGACTATATTGATGACGCTAAATGTGTGGCCACGCTCGAGTTGAATTGATAATGGATCAATTTTTCAACTTGAATTGTTTAGCATGGTTGGTCTTAATCGAGAAACAGAATCTTGGATGATCTGGAGGTTGACTGTGTTCATTGCCTCGCATTCACACAGGATATCCTCAAAGAATAAATACATGATCACATATTTATAACACCATTCTTTGCAGGTTGGTACTTTTCATGGATGACATACCCTATTCTGACTTGGGGGCATAGATGATTTGCTAGAGGCTGCTCTATGTCGGTGACACCTTTTGTGGGTTTTCCATGTGCAAGTGGGAGTCTGTTGGATATGCGCACTGACACACATGAGTTTGTATCACTGCCGATGAAGCATAGGCCTATTGGGTCACACGCTAAGTGTTGACTCCGGCAACACCTTTGAACAAGAGAAAAAAAAATCCAAAAGATGGTTTTTGTGAGGCTGGTCACGACCGTGCCTAGTGTAGGTATGGGAGTGCCGCTCGGCCAGTTACGGGCCCGAGGCCACCATTTCTATGGCGTACCCTTTTAGACTGGCACAGGCGTGCCTCGTATAGGTATGGCCATGCCTAGTTCCAAGGCACGAACATAATTCGGGCGTGACTTAGGTGTGCCAGGTCAGGCACGGCCATGCCCGACACTATGACAACTACTTTAAATGGTATTTTAAGGCTTATTTAAGTGGGTTATGATGGTCATTGATTCAGAGTTTTGGAGTACGTTTCTAGGCTGTTTAATGTGGTAATATAATGTGTTATATGATTTGGAAGTAAATGTTAGCCACTTTACATGTTCTAGACACATATTTGTCTCACATGCATACTTAATAGACTTTGCTAAGTGCTACAAGTGACTAAGTGAGTGCATGATTTGGTGGTGCTCTTTGCGGAGTCCAAGCACATCTAGCACGTGGGAATCTTATACACTTGGTGTTGATACCGATAGAGGGACACCACTTGGTGTCCTTGCATCCATTCGTCACCATCTTCATAATAACAAGGAGAAAATATCACATGTGGGTACATCTCTATTCTCTTGTTCTAATCTTTGAGTTGCAAAGTGCATATCTAGAGTTTGGTCCATTGGGTGAGTGTATTGGTTGGCATGTTATTTTAGAAAATTGTTTCTACACGTTTTTACTTCTGTTGCGTTTTCTGGATGCCAATGATACCTAATAGTGGTATCAGAGCCATCTTTAACATGGCTTTTCTCTTTATGGTCTGAAAACTGGAAAATTCTATCACAAAGGTTTTCCGGCGACCGGGCACGACTGTACCCCTTGGGGCATAGGCCATGCCTGTGGGTCATAGGCTGTATCGGAAATTTTTTTTGAAATTGAATCAGTGTTTCCGGCGAAGACGCACGACCGTACATTCATAAGCACGGGCATGACGTTGGCTGGGGTACGACCGTGCCTTTTTCGAGCGGGCTGTACCAAGCCAATATTGTATATGGAAAATTTGAAACTGTCTTGGTGGCACACGGGTAGGCACGCCCTTGCCCTTCATGTCAAGGACCGGTTTCTTGAAATTTTAAGACGGTTGTTTTGTTTTTTCAAAAAAATCCAGTTTTGACCAATTTTGGATTAGTCTTGGATCTGATCAATATTCCACTATATTGCGGTTCCTATATTCATATGTTTTGTATGGCTAGGCATGAAGTGCATATTAAAAACTTATAGGAGTATATATGAATATGTGATTTTAAACATGGTCTTAGAATCACTAATGCATATGTACAAGGATTGTCTATAGTGCATTGAGTGTTTTGTTTGACAATCTTGATTAAAATATATATATGACATGATTTTGTGCGACACACCATGTTTTGTCTTGGTTGTGCTTGCTTTGTTTGTTCGTTAACATTATATGCCCCTTAGACCTATGTGTTGTGGTGTTTGGTGTGTTATAGTTTTGGTTTTTGGTGGCCTATGTTCCCTATTCTTGTAATATTAGTTCATTTCTTGGTGCAGCTTGCATGCCATTTCTTTATTCCTTTGTACTTGTATAGTAGCATAGGATTGTGGCATGCGCGTCATTTCTACTTCTATGTAGTTGTTTAAATAGTATAGAAGCTGATTTTAATTGTAACACACCATCTGGAGTCACGACGTTGATGTCCTAGCGAGATAAAGTCTGAAATGTTAATGGAGATGCCGGGTTCAGTGGGACCACAGCCGACTTGGTGCTTTGAATCTTTGAGTCCTTAGTTGACCTTGTTTTCCCCGTTTAGCTCACGGGGAAAGCGCATAAGAATTTTGGGCATGTTACCGAACTATGTTTATTTTATGCGTGGTTGTATTTTTATTATTAAATATTCTTGCATGGATGTTTAGGAGTCGCATGCTAGAAAATTTTTGGTAAAATAATAAAACACAAGATTTGTAAAAATGTTTTACAATTCTCCGTGCGTATATAATTGTTAATGTCTGCCCACCGATACATGTGTATTAGTGTCACTAGTGATGAGGAACGGGCTTATCCGGTAACACGCCAAGTGAAATTCCCGACAACACCACCTAAAAGAGAGAAAAACAAAGGTTACTGTTTCTGTCGACCTTCACGGGCCCTCACAGGTTGTGAAAAGATACACGAGCCCTCCACGATCCGGGTAGGGAGTCATGGGGGCCGTCTTTACGACCTGCTTCACGGCCCATGAGAGTCCGTGAAGACAGAAGACTAAGTGACACTTTATTTTTATTGGACCTTTGTGTTGGTCCAATGGGTGTATCACTTTGAGGCCGACGCTGGTGACATTTAGACTTCTCTACAGGTCTTTAAAAGGGTCTTGATTCTCTCTTGTGATAACCTTTTGCCACTTTGGTGCATATACTCATATTATACACACTAGTGCTTGTAAGAAAGCTTAGTTGGTGATTTTGTAAAGGCAAAGGGAAGTCTTTGTGGGCTATTCCAGAAACTTTGAAGCTAATGTTGGTGTTCAAAGTGGTGGTCCTTAGCAAGGAGAGGAGTTCATTTAGCTTGGTGTGGATTTTCGGTTGAGGAACTTAGCTCGGGTTCTTCAACATCCTCACAACATCAAGATCAGTGATACTGAGGGTATAACTCCATTTCTTTGCTTCCCTTTTGTTCTTGTTGCTATATTTCTCTTTGTAGTCATGATCCACTCTTAGTGGTTATATGCATGTACCCAAAAACGATTTTAAAACTCTATGCTTCCGCTTTTCTTCTTGGTTTTGGTACATACATGTAATCCTTCAAGTATTAACAAAACAATATAAAAATGGTATTATAATATAAGTGGATAAAAATTTGTTTTATCACTTGAGTTGTTATTTCGCAAAATGGTTAAAATTGTTTTAATTGGAAGAACAAAATCCTGTTTTTCAAAATGTAAATCACGCGCCATCCGTAAGACGACACCACCCGAATCTAGTTAAGCTAGGATGATTATCGAGCTTTAGCACGAGTCATTCCTTGTAGATCTATGTGGAAGGTGAGTATGGCACTTGCAAGGTTGGTTGTCGAGTTTAAGCATGACCCGATCATTGGTCGAGAGTACCACCGTGTGTGTTGATGGGCGGTTTACAATTTCTTTTGTGAAACTTATGTAGTAAGCTATTGTCATTCCTCAAGATCAAGTTGGAATTGACATGTCTAGGGATTAAACATGCCAATTGACATAATGGTTATAAGAGTACACATGGATAGGTTGTGACTTGTTCGTTAACTAAGCTATTGTCGCAAGGTAGTGATGATTCGTCATACTAGGCTTGCATGCACTTAGTCTGCAAAAGACTTTGACTTGAGTTTGTTTTAACTAAGTTTGATATGCATGTGTTGGGAATATTAAGGAATAAGTGTGCTTCAGCTTGTATCGATTATCAAATGGAGATTTGGTCATCCGCGTGGAGTGGGTACATTCATTAGCCTTTATTGTGTTCCATCTTGGCATGTTTAACCGCTTCCTTGAATAAAAAGTTTATTTTAAATGCTCCATGACCGGTCGTTCTTAGTAAGGAAGGAAGAAGTGAATTAAAATCGAGGTAAGTAATTGGTAAAGGTATTTATCTTGGATTAAATACATGGTTACGCAACACTTAGTCTGTACTTGATAATGGATCAAGTATCTGGAGGATCCACACCTGAGTTTACTTCATGGATAAGGTCAAGAGTAAAACGGGATGATAATATTGTGTATCCTTCTATTGGAGATACTTGTGTTTCCCAAGTATTGGTTTTGTCTTGTTTTGATCGCTTTCTAACGCGGTTCACAACTGGCCATTATAAGGGAGGTTTTTAAGAAAGATTTTGCTAATATGATAGAACAATGTAATTAAATATATCCGTTCCTCTTTTGATAGATATCCACGGGAAACAAAATCATGGATGATTTGGAGGTTGACTGTGTTCCATGCCTCGCATTCACACAAGATATCATGAACGAATAGACGGATTATCACATATTTAAAAGATCATTCTTTGCAGTTTGGTAATTGTCATGGATGACATACTCTATGCTGACTTGGTGGCATAGATGTCTTGCTAGAGGCCGCTCTATGTCGGTGATACCTTTCGTGGGTGTGTCATGTGCAAGTGGGAGTCTGTTGGGGTATGCCCATTGACACACGATTTTGTACCACTGCCGATGAAGCATAGGCCTATTAGGTTAGACGCCAAGTATTGATTCCGACAACACCTTTGAGAGAGAGAGAGAGAGAGAAAATCTAAAAGATGATTTCGGTAAGGCTGGGCACGACTGTGCCTAGTGTAGAGGGACAACTAGCACGTAGGAATCTTATACGCTTGGTGTGAATACCGGTAGAGGGATACCACTTGGTGTCCTCGCATCCAATCGTCACCATCTTCATAGAAACAAAAAGAAAAGATCACATGTGGGTACATCTGTGTTCTCTTGTTCGTATCTTTGAGTTGCAAAGTGCATGTCTAGAGTTTGGTCTATTGGGTGGGTGTATTGGTTTGCATATTATTTTAGAAAATTTGTTTTTACACGTTTTTACTTCCGTTGTATTTTTCTAGATGCCATCGATACTCAGCAAAACTCTACTGTGATAATCAAGCAGCGGCGAAGATTGCCAATAATACGGTTCAACGTGATAGAACAAACATGTAAATGTTGATTGACACTTCATTAAGGATCATCTGGAAAACAGGGTGATTGAGCTACCACTGGCAGATATGTTGACAAAAGCAGTGTGTAGGAATGTGTTTCATAGCTCTCTTAGCAAGCTGGGATGATCGATATACATTCACCACCTTGAGGGGAAGTGTTGGCGAGGTCTAACTTACCGGGATAAATATCCCTATTGGAATTTTGTTTACATTTTCCTGGATTAGAGGGTTGTTTGTTATTGTTTCTTTTTTTTCGTGTTGTATTCTCCTATATATGTACCTAGTTCTCGATCAGAAGATATATGAAAAACCTCTTTGAATCGGTACCATAGTTTACAATTTTCACTTGCTCAAAGTTGATCGATGTTTGGAGGATGGTATTCAAGTGGTTGGGTCTCAAATTTGAAGGTGAGAATACATTCAAAAGGCTGGTTCAAGCAATTTGAGAAAACTATTTTCCTCAAAGTTCAAATTGTGGGAGGTAACAATCCGAGTCACTGTTTATATAAAATGGAAACATTGTAACAGTTTATTGTTCAAAGATCGAAACGGGATGGATCATTATATTTTATTTAAGTCTCAGTTATAACTATTTAATTAAAATAAATTGAGGGGTCAAGAAGGGAACGTAAATATCATGGTCATGGTTGATGTTCCTTGATGAAGCTGTAATAATGATTGAGAGTTAAGCTTGTTTTAATTTTTGTTCGTTTCATTTGATAAAGTAATATTAAGTTGTTAAATAATGTATTATACCTCCAATAGATAACTCTTTTGTATGTGGAGTTTTATTAATGATGGTTGGCCACAAGAAAACCCTTAATTCGAAACAGGTAACATAAATTTAATACTAGTATCGAATATATGGTTAATGTTTCATATTAATGAGGCCAACTAATCGACATGGGTAACTCATTCATTTATCTACTTAAATAAGTTTCTTAAACAGATAACATTGATTGGTTGCTGATCATGATAGGGCAATGTATCTTAGGAGTCGCTTAAATAACTATGAGAAGCAAGCCAACCATCTAGTATGAAGAAAGCTTCTTCTGGCTTGTATAATGGCAATCCGTGACCCGCACCCTACATAACAAACATAATTCATTTTCTTCAATTAGTTTTCAATAATACAAGTAAAATTCAAGAATGTCTACCCTTGTAGTACATTTCCAAAGATCTTTAAGCATGCGAAACACCCTTTTTTATAAATAGCGGTTTTATGCGTACTGGGTCTTAATTTGTGTCGTTGAGTTTTTAAAGAAAGAAAGCGACACAAAAGAATTGAAACGAAAGTAAGGATTATGAGAGAAAGGAGAGGAATCTCCTCTCTTTCAAGATCTTCTCATATTCAAAAGGCAATATTTTATACAAAACCCCACCTTCCCTTCCCTTCCCTTCCCCTCCTTTCCTTATCCTCCTTTCCTTACCTGATGTTTCTTCCCAAAGCATAATTAGCTTGACAACACAACGATAAAGCGACCATTATTTTATTAATGACTTGTTCAAGTTTCTTACCTTAATAGTTGCATATGTTAACGAGTATTGGTTCTTGACATATGACATCCGATATCTACAAAACACAAAGAACATCACTTTGCATGACAAGTTTCAACTAAGAGAGTCATTTTATGAAATAAAAATAGCATGAAGAAACTTATTATTTATAGACATCTCAATTAGAAAATATTGTAACCAAATATAATGAAAATAATATCAAAAGCGATACTAGAACATGTAGAAATGTGTGCTCACCCAGCAATTTGGTTATTTACAAGCCATGGGTTCCATGGACTTTCAATTGGAAGATTGAGAGAACTTATCCATTTCTCTGTGCCCACATATGGAAAATTCATATCATGATCACCGCTGACAACAGAAAATATTGTAGTAATTAGTATTTATAAGTCACTATTATGAGAAAGTTTTAAATAATCAAACATTGTCTTAAGAGTATTTGCAATACTTAAGGATTAAAACTTGGCAGTCTCTTGTAACCAGTTCTTTATGGTAGACAGTACTGTTGAGAATGTCATATGTATAATATACGGTGTCATTTTTGTTTAACTCGTAATGCAGAGTGTCATTGTTCTTATACCAAGCTTCTACCGTTCCCTACACATACACATACAAAAATGTGTCGCTTAATTACCAATGTGATAGTAGCATAAAATCCTTAATTGAAAATAAACCATTTTTCTCATAGATGAGTTAGGGTCTATAAGGGTTTTCTTTGTAACCATGTCCAAACATACCTCACGAACATTGAGAGCTTTTCGAACAACTTGATAGTTAGCCCAATATTCAAGATATATTTGAGAAGCTTCCTAAAAGATGATTTACATGTTAAAACCATGTCTCTAATTATGAATATTAAAATTTATAAGTATATTTTAATTAGCAAAAAAAACAAGTCTATAAAATGGAAAAATAAAAATTACACGACAAATTGGCTCCGGATTTTCAGCATCACACACTGGATCCAATATATTTGCTATGTTAAGTTTGCTTGTGCACTGAATTGAGAATTTGGATTAGAGTCATGGTAAATAATCAAAAGCTGTAAATCTCTGATAAAAATGATCAATGTGCAATTTTATATATACCTCCTCAAACCGTTGCAGATTATTTGAGCATAAAGTGTTCTTTGAATCAATATTTATATAGTTACCACCACAAGTTTCTTTTGTAGACTGAAATATAACACAATTTACGAGCTGTTAATTCATATTTAACAAACATTTGGAAGTCAAGATTTCATGGTATTTCATATAAGTATCTTTTGTTACCTTGTAGATATCATCTGATATAAGTGCAAGCCGGTGAGCAAACTCTATTCTTGAATTAAAATCATTGAATTTATCGGTTAGAGGACTAACACATATGCATCCCTGTGCAATTGAGAAATATCAAAGTTTGTTGTAAAAAATTATGCCTTGACTTGATTAGAACTTTCAAGCAATGTACAATTTGGGTTGTTAAAGCTAGCATGACTGAAGTTCGAGATTCAACGTTTTGAACAACATGAGTTTTTAGTATATTGTTAAAAAATATTGCAGTCTATAGTAATAAACCAAAAGATCAAATTTGTAGGCGTGTTATAAAGATAATAAAGACAATACTTACTTTGATGTTGAGTTGTGGTTGATTTCCACGTTCGTTGCCTACATAATTAGAGAGATAGTGAAGAAAATTGGAGTATCAGACATAACTCATAATTGTCTTTTTATGACGAGACTAAAATAGGATTCACATATGAATGATGTTGAATACTACTTGTACTTAGAAGCATTACCTTTATATGTCTCAAAAGTAGCAGTTGGTATGATAATGCCCATGTATGACATCCCAGATATGTATAATGGGTTATTGAGAAACTTTGGATGCTCCACAAGCCACTGTGTTTAGATGTACACATCACATTAAAAATATATAAAATTTTAACCAATAGATTATGGTACCAATTTTTTTAAAAATAGTTATTACGTTTTTAAATCATATGACAAACATAAAAGGTTTTTGATGAAGTAGAACCAAATGTTAAATTCTCAAACATTTCGGTTGTCAGTTTAAAATTTATGTCAAGACAATAACATTTGTTAACAAATGCAACTTATCTAACCTTTCTTATAAATTCATAAGCTTGAAAAGCTAAATTAGAGTCACCGGTCCGAGATGCTTCCCATGTTTTGGCATATGAAAACCCTACACCAGCGGGTAGATCTACGAATATCATATTAGCAACCTACAAAGTTTTAGAGCTAATGTTATTGCAACACATATATCATATTAGCAACCTACAAAAGTTTTAAAGCTAATGTATTGCAAGTTACATACATACATAGGTGAAGGTTCTATTGGGAACTAGCAACAACAAAACAATTGGATTATATACATCCATAAATTCATTAGATTCATGATTATACAAATTATTTATAGCGTTACGAGAATTATATCAAAGATTTTAGGTCGGAAAATTTGAAAAAATATCGCTCATACATAAAATTGCATATAACATGCGTCACATTTGATGCATTTTTACTTTTCATGAATTTCTCTTCCTTCTTCGACCTATTAGTAAATATGTAAATCATGTATTTTAGGATAGTTTGTTAGTCATTGATTGTAGAGATAATTACCCTGTATTTTCTCTCCCTATATTAAGGGTTCATTGGGTATAATGAAAGGCATTCAAAATTTACCATGAACATTCTTATGGTACCAAAGCCTATCTCTGAGAAACCCTAGTAGCCGTGTTATCGTTTTCTCTTCTTCTCCGGCAAGAAGAAACCCGTTTGAGCCAAGGCTCCATCCAAAAAACCACACCCAAAACAATGAACCTCCATCTCGTTTACACTATCACGAACATTCATAACAACGTTCAGATACTAGATGGCACCACTGTTACGTATTCATCATGGGTTAAGCTTTTCGAGCTTCATGATAGAAGTTACAAGGTACTCGATCGCATCGACGGTACGCCACCACCGAACTGCGCGGACACAACCTATGAAACATGGGTTGAGATTGATGCAATAGTGTTGCAATGGATCTATGGTACGTTATAACCATCTCCTTGTTCGTGTACTTTATATGGTTGAGATTCGCGACATCTTCCTCAACAACAAGGGCTCCCGGGTCACCGCCCTCGAGCATGAATTCAAAAGCCTTCTATGGATGAGTATTGCCACAAACTTAAAGATCTCGCAGAACAACTCACAAATGTGGATAATCTGGTTAATGAAAAATGAATAGTTCTTCACTTGGTTTGTGGTCTTCCTGCATAATTCGATATGTTCGCCACTTTTATCAACCAAAGCTCTCCTACTTGGGATATGACATGTCGAATGCTTCAACCGGCAAAACAGTGTCAACCAGCTCGTCAAAATTCAGCCCAAACAGCCATGGTGGCTCTTTCTTCCGCCAAGGGTTCAAATGGCAAGGGTCGTGGTCGTGGCCTGTCTTCTGCCCGTGGGGTCGATCGCCTAACCCGGATCATGGTCGGTCTGCTCCGAGTGCCCCAGTGCCAAGCGCCTACCCACCGTAAGCCTTGTGGACCCCGCCGCCATGTCCGTATCCAATACAGCCGAGTGGATGGCCTAATGTCTCCTGGCCAGCAGTCCTTTATCATCTTCTAGGTAATGGCATTAGTATACAAATTAATGGATTTGGAAATGCCCAACACGTAACTCCTCACAGCCCTTTCCATCTCCGCAACATCTTTTACACACCAAATATCATTAAAAATATTTTTTTTGCCAATATACTCATGATAATAATGTGTGTCGAATTTGACCCTTACGGTTTTTCTATGAATAATGTTAAGATTGTAAAGATTCTTTCGCGCCACAATAGTCCGGGTGATCTATACCCATTCACCACACCCGACGCATAACCATCGGTTCACTTAGCCACCTCTACCACCGATCAATGGCATACCCGACTCGGACACCCTGGCACTACCATTTTAGATTTTCTTCGTACTCGTTTTATTATTTTGTGTAGTAAAGTCAAACCATGTACAGTTTGTCACTCGTGTCAATTGTCGAAAAACAAAAGATTACCATTATATGATTCAAATACTACTACATTTGCACCATTTGATATTATTCACTATGATTTGTGGACATCTCCTATTAGTAGTAATTATGGTTACAAATATTATATGGTACTTATTGAAAACCTTACTCAATATGTCTAGATTTACCCCCTTACATATTAATCTGAAAACTTCCTCAACTTCACCAAATTACATAGACTTATGTTCACCCAGTTTAACCTTAAAATAATATATTTCCAATGTGACATTGGGAGGAAATTAATAACAATGAATTCAAAACATTTGCTTCAACCAATGGTCTATTGTTCCACTTTTTGTGTCCTCAAACTTCACCTCAAAACGGCAGACCCGAGCGAATGTTAAATCGTCTTAACGACATTGTTCATGCTCTTCTTACTCGTGCTTACCTTTGCCCAAAATTTTAGGTTGAGGCTCTTCATACCGCCACTTACATCCAAAAAATCTTACCCACTAAATGCTAAACTCTCTTACCCCCACCTTTCCCTTATACCTTCGACACCTAACTTATGACCATATACAAGTCTTCAGGTGTGCATGTTACACAAATATCTCTATGACTCAACCTCCCAAACTCCACCCCGCTTCTCTAGTGCATCGTTCTCGGGTATCCTACAAATTTTCGGGGTTACCACCGTCTTGACCTAACAACCGGAAAATTCCTTCTATCTAGACATGTCATATTTGATGAAAACTCCTTCCCATACACCAATAATACACCATCAAACTCCTACACCTTCCTTGACGACCACCCTATTCCGCACCTTTCTTCACATCCTCCTCCTAAAACAACACACGACCACCCTCGCCACCACTTGCCCCAAATGCCACCATCTCCATCGTCACCACCCACCCCACCATCTCTACAGTCACCCACCATCCTGCCCATAACTAACCCCCACACTATGACCACTCGTGAAAAGCACGACATCTTCAAACCACGCCTACCCCTAAACCTTCATACTTCCACCCAACCTCCCATCTCTCCAATCCCTTCTACCTATGCTAAAGCCATCTAGGATCCAAATTAGTTAAGTTCTATGAACAATGAATATAATACGTTATTGGAAAATAATAATTGGGAGCTTGTACCTCATTCTACTGACCGCACGATTATATGCTACATGTGGTTGTTTCGCCATTTTATCATGCAGATGAGACTCTTCAATGATACAAGGCTCGCTTGATTGTTAATAGGAATTCTCAAACGGTTGGGATTGATTGTGATGACACATTCAAACCGGATATCATTCGAACGGTCCCAAGCCTTTTCGTCTCTCGTTATTGGCCAATACACCAGCTATATGTGAAAAATGCATTTCTACATGGTGATCTTCAGGCAACGGTTTTTATGCACCAACCACTGGGCTTTGTTGATAAAAATGCACCACATCACGTCTGTCATGTTCGTAAATCGCAATAGGGGCTCAAGAAAGCCACAAGGGCATGGTACAATCGATTTGCAACTTATATTACCAACAATGGGTTCGAAGTAGTGCATGTGACAACTCATTATTTATTTATCGACCCATGTCCCTCATACTGCTTATCTTCTGTTGTATATCGAATATCAATCTAACAGCCTCGGACTCCACCTTATTATATTTCATCATTAAGACCCTGTCGCGAGAATTTGCTATGACGGATCTTGGGACATTACATCAATTTTTTGGGGATTTCAGTTAAGCGCGACAAACACGACTTGATCTTATCTCAATCTTAATATGCATAAGACATTATTAAACAGGCTTCCATGACTAATCGCAATCCGTGCAATACACCTGTGGACACAAATCCAAACTTAGTGCTACTGCAGACAACCCATTACCTGATGGTACTTTATATTGCAGCTTGGATGTTGCACTTTAGGATCTTACGTTTACTTGGCCCGACATCTCTTATGTGGTACAACAAATTTGTTTGTTTATGCATGCATCACGAGATTCACATTTTAACTTCATGAAACGCATACTTAGATATATTAAAGGAAGAATCAACTTCAACATACGTATCATTGCCAAACCTAGTCACACTCTTACAGCTTACTCAGATGCAGACTAGGGTTGTTGTCCTAATTCACGACGATCAACTTCCGGGTATTGAATATATCTAGGTGACAACTTAGTGCCTTGGTTGACTAAACGAGAATCCACCATATCTCGTTCCAACGACGAAGCCGAATATAAAGGGTTCACAAATGTCGTGGCTGAGGCAAGTTGGCTGCGTAATTTACTTCTCGAGATTCTCGTTCCTTTGCACCAAGCAATTTTGGTTTACTATGACAAGATCTTAGTAGTTTATCTGTCGGGTAACCTGCTTCAACATAATAGAGCAAAGCATGTTGATATTGATATTCAACTTGTGAGGTAAAAATTGGCCACATTTGTGTTCTTCACGTTCCCGCCACTTACCAATATGTCGACATTTTTACAAAGGGTCTACCTTGACAGTTATTTAAAAACTTTTGTACCAGTTTAAGCGTCTGCTCTCCTCCCGCTCCAACTGCGGGGTATTATTAGTGAATATGTAAATCATTATGTATATCATGTATTTTAGGATAATTTGTTACTCATTGATTGTAGAGATAATTTCCCTGTATCTCTCTCCCTATATTAAGGGCTCATTAGGTACAATGAAAGGCATTCATAATTTACCATAAATACTTTTACGACCCAAATGGTATTAAGACTTACGGAACACTCTAATTATGATACATAATTATTGAATTTGCAGATGAATTTTACTATATTACTTAGTTCTCACAATAAAACTGGTTCTCAATGGAATATTTCCTATATTACTTGAAAGTCATATAATTATTTCCTAGTATAAAAGGAATCAAAAGATGCAAAGTGTAAATATATGAACCTTTGTCCATGAATTTGGATTTAACTGTAATGTAATGTTTGTCCATGTTGAATTTTCGAACGCAATATTCAACGGACCTGCAAATAACACTTGTATATTAGTAAATGGAAAAGAGAGGAGAAAAATATGTGATTATTTAAGAATTAAGATAAATGTGTATAATTGATTTAGAAAAAAGGATGAGTATAAAGAAGGGAAATATGTACTTAGTCATGTAACCAAGTTATCTCTTTTAATTTTTAGTGACTTGTCAGTAAAATCCAAATGCACCAATACTATCACTAAGTATACTATTTTATAGACAAAACAAATCATACATAGTCCATTGAACTTTGTTATGTTTGTTAGAATTTCAAGTAGGGATGATAACTTATGACATGACACGACATAAACGGGTTATGATTGAGACTAAACGTGTAAGGACTAGATTGTCATAGCTACCATTAATAATTAATAAACTATTTAGGTTAATGTACTCTTTTTCAACCCGATATATAATTTAAAATCTAAATTAAATTATCCATCATGCACACCATTCCCTCATCATATGCTAATCTTTCAGCCTTACAAAAGCAATCACTTGATTACTAAACCGATTAATATTAACAACCTCGCAGTCAGTTAATGATATAATAGATTTTTTGATCCAATAAGAGTTGATGATCGATCTTTCGAAACATCTACTTCCCATTTGATCGTTATGAAGAATCTGAACAAGAAGTCTCCAAACAAAGATCCTGAGTTCTTAAAGATCACTAATTAAAGGATTAGAAATAATGAAAAAAAGAATCTAATGTGGTTATTTCAAGAAGAATTGTGATCTTTACAAAACAAAAAGGGCAAACTGCTTAAAAATACAATGAACTTTAATTAAGTTACCAATGTATACAATCAAATTTATTTTTGAAGTTTAATACAACAAACATCATAAATGTCACCACCATATACAATAGGTAACCTAGTGAACACGTAGAAGGCTACCTCCTATTTTTAATATTTTTAATGATTTTTAAGTTTCTTACATTATTTGCTTGATAAAATTACTAGAAATTATTAACATTCATTCATCTTCTTACGAACAAACCCAGCATTCAATTATGAACAATCACTAATAAAGAACAAACCCAAATTCGTTTCATCTAAAATATGAAATCACATACAGATATGGAATATGGAATACAAATTCTGGATTATGGAAATCAGATCTTGTAACCGGCAATGAATATACATAATCTGGAATATAAAAACCCGGAACAAACCCAAAGAGATTTGGTTATCAAATCTTGAAAACAAACCTTAAAGCCTATCTGTGATTGAATCTCGAAACTCAACCTCTATATGATATCTATGATAGTGACGATAGTAGTGGTGATGGTGGCTCAAAACCGGCGATGGTTGGAAGACTATGAAGGCAGCAGTGACGGTGGATCAATCTTAATAGATCAGAGGCGGTGATGGTGGATCTTCAAGGCAGGTGGTGATGGTGGTTTGGACAACAAAATGAGCGGTGATAGTGGTGGTTGGAAACCCACTAGCGATGGTGGTTTTAGTGTTTAAAAGCGGCGGCGATTTTGATCTGAACATTGTAGAGCTACCACAAAAACCTAATCGTGTTGAAATATGCCCACTGAGACACACGAGTTGGTGTCATTAGCGATGAATCATGGGCCTATTGGGTCACACGTCAAGTATTTGTTTCGGTATCACCGTTACTCAAAGGAGAAAGAAAACTAGAAAATGGTTCTCGTGAGTTAGGAACGACTGTACCTAATGGAGGTATGGCTGTGCCTAGCGGCTAGGCACGAGCGCAAGTTGGGAGTGGCTTGGGCGTGCCTAGTTGGGTCAGCACAGTCGTGCCTAGATAGAGGCACGGGCGTACCTACGGCTGTAACAACCAACTTAATTAGTCTTTTAAAACTAGATTTAGTGGTGTTTAAATGTGTAAATGATCTAGGCTTTATGAGGCACAAACCTTAACAGCGTTTTAAGGTTTTTTGAAAGGCACACGAAGCTAGTTGGTCTTGGTTACACGATGTAGAAGTACTAGTTCCATTTCTCACATACACATGCTTGATTTACCAGGCTTGGTGAGTTTCAAGTGCTAGACTAAGTGGTGGTGCTTCAAAGGACACTCCAACTAATAGATTGTGTACAGGGATAGTGTACACGTGTCATCATATCCATGAACACTATGAGTCACTAAAGGGTCACACAGCTGCACACCCAACTGTTGAACCTGGAAATAATACAATGTGTGTATAAGTGATAATTAATAGTTAATTAATTATCGAGAGAAATAATAAATGGACGTTTATTATTTAAGGTAGAAATTAAATATAAGTTATATATTTAATTATAATGTTTGGTCGGAAAAATATAAATTAATAGTTAATATTAAACCGAACTAGAGGGGTTGTTTTGTCGAACGATGAAAGTTATTGGTCACGGACCGGGCTTCGAGGTCCGAGGCCTAAAATCCACTTAAATTCATATTTAAGGGATTAGGCCTTAGGTTTTTTATAACCCTAATCACAATTAGCTAAAAGGACAAAACAAAAAGCTCTCGCTCTCTCTCTCTCTCTCTCTCTCTCTCTTTGCTCTCAGCGGCCGAACCAACCACCACCACCATTCTCGGCGGTGGTCGACGGTGGTGTAAGGCGGCGAACAGAGGCGGTCGGAAGCCCCTTTCCGGAGGCCGGCGGCGGCACAAAACCGAGGCCCCCCTTTGCGGCGGCGGCGGCTTCTCGGCGGCGATCCAATCACACCAAAAAGTCGGCGGCTTTTTGGTGATACACACACAGGTCAAGTTTCTTGTCTTGGGTATTATTTGGCGTGGCGGTCTAGCAGCCAATTCAAAGGTGCGGTAGCTGTGTATCCCCTATAGCAGTTCAGGGTATATTTTTTCTTATCCTTTTAACACTGTTATGTATACACATATTTTATCTGTTATACTATGATTATTTGTTCTGTTTCCCCACATGATCCAGTTGTGAACTTGTGATCTTGGGATGGGATTTATGTATTTTTATTCCGTTGTGCGTGTTGTACTCTGTAAATCTCAACAGTGGTATCAGAGCCTTCTTCTAGGCTCGGTGGGGAACAAGTTTAATCATGATTATATACTGTTTATATATGTGTGAAACTTATATTGTGGTTAAGATTAAGTTTCTGATATGTTACCTAATAGAGTTTCTAGCTTTACTGCTTTAGTATATATTTCATATATGTGTGAAACTTTAAGGATTGGTTGAGGATCAAGTTTCGATCTTTTTACCAATTAAAGTTTCCAGTTTACTGTTTATATATGTATATATATATTATATTTGTTAAACTTTATTTTTGGCCAAAAGTCAAAGTCTTGATTTTAGCCAATTCAAGTTTCCAGTTTATCTGTTTTAATATTTATACATATATTTTGTGAGAAACTTGGTTTTTTGGCGAAAGGTCAAAGTTTTTTACTTTTAACCAAAATAAAGTTTCCAGTTTACATTTTTCTATATATCTGTATAAATTGTGTGAAACTTGAAATTATTAAAAGTTCAAAGTTGTTGGATTTTTTAAATCAAATTTCCAGCTTTATTATTATATATTTAATAATGTTGAGGTTTAACCTATGCGGTGTTTTTGTTTTTATCCACTTTGTGATATTTTACAAAAGACCCAGTTTAGGCCCAGGTTTGAGACACAGGTTAAATTTTTGGGATTAACACACGACCAGTTGAGTTTTGGTGTTTAGATTCAAGTTTTGAATCAACCCGGGATTATATATGTATGTTTTTAATGCATGTATTATTTATTTATTTTTCGTGAGGTGATTGGAATATTTATTATTGTTTATTTAGCCAAACGTCTAAAACCTAGTGGATCACCTTGTGGTTATTTTATTTTCTTGCTATGGTTGATTACATTTATTTATCCAGTGTGGGGAGGACTGAGTGCCACTGACAACCCCTATTCAATTTTGTAAAAGTATTAGTTTTAGCTGACCCGAGGGTCTTTTGAACTATTTTGTAATAGGGCACTAGTCTTATCAAAATTGTATAGGTTAGTTTGATATTTGTAAATGTAATATTTTTCGAGACGATCAAGCAAGACAAGGAGCAAGACAAAGAGAGAGGATGTCATGGATGCTCGAGCCAGTAGAAGCATCAAGAGTCCATGCCATGTGTGTTGTTGTGATCCACTTAGGGTTCGACCATAGGGGTTCTTGATTTTAATCAGATATTAGTGACGGTCTAAGGCGTTATGTGTGTTGGCTTATTATTATTATTAATTGTGTGGTTGTATTTTAATTAATTATTTAGTGCACGCTCGTCATTAAAACCATACACATATATAAAGTATATTTTTAAGTTGAAAAGTTTTTTCACTTAAAAGGATAAAAGTTTTACAAGTTTTGTAAAACGTATAAAACTGGCAAATGTTTTTTGAAACAAATTAACCCTTCTAAGAATCTTAGACCGATAGTGCTACCCATCTAATGGTACGCCTTTCCTGCTCCCGGTACCTTGGTGTGTTGTCGTGCCCAAACCGTGCACACTGGGGTTCAAACCGATGTGGGGAGGGGGTGAAAGACTTTGCGATTCCCTGATTTGAAGGGCCAGATTCACCCCGTCTTAGATGGTGAGGTCTATTTTGGTGATTCCCTGATGTGACGGGCCCAAAGTGCACTTAGGATGACTAAATACGTACGAATTATGTTTCATTCGTTGTCCCAAAGATATAGGAGACGTATTTTGGATTAAATACGATCGGTATGGTTTATACCCACTAGAAATAGCACGGGGTCGGTGTTTTCATGCCCCAACCGTGCACCGGCACATGTGAAATATGGATCATATTCTAAAATAAATTTATTTACAGGGTTATAAATTATTTTAGAGGAATTAATTACTGAAATGTTTTTTTCTTGCTTTTTACTGTAGATGTCAATTTTATCTGTAATACCGTTTTATTCACCTGAGTAGTCTCTTAGTCTCATCATGCAAAAGTGGAAGCTTTCAGGTCCAAACTTTGCAGTTTGGAAGTTGCACTTTAGGAATATCCTAAGGGCACAGGGAAGGCTATACACAGTCGATAAGCCACCTCTAGCACGACCTGATTATTCTGCTCAGGATGAAGAGTATGATATATATTATAAGTATCTGTCTAATGAATCTGATATCATGTCAATTCTGATACTCTCCATCGAATCTGAGTTTTCGGATGAACTCAAAAGTAAGTCAACTTTTGAGGTCATGCAAGGTCTAGAGGAGAGTTTTAAAAGCAGTGAGCGCTGTGGATGTTTTCTGCTTATGAAAGACATTCTTTCATAGGGGATGACCAGATACACCCAGACTTCCCTCATGCAACAGTAGTTGGATCCATATAATAAGATAATTGGATTGATGAGCTACTAGACATTTGTTGCCCAGTTTATGGTAGCAAGAATATTTGCGAGCACTCACTTGACATTGATCAGCTGGACGTTGGTTCTACCAACAAGTCAGATATCTTTATGATAGATTGCATAGTTACTTCTTTTGAATCATAGGTACTCGATACCGGGTGTGGTCATCACATTTGCAATCACTTACAGGGATTCAAGAGGAGTAGGAAACTAAGGAAGGGGGACATGGACCTACGGGTAGGCGAAGGTTCTATCATTGGTGTCGAAGCTGTAGGAACATATTGTCTCAGGCTACCTTCAGGATTAATCATAGAACTAGAGGATTGTTATTATGTTCCTAGATTAATAAAAAATGAATCTCGTATGATTTATTAATAGACAGTTATTTTACCTATCAGTCGGTAGGAAAAACAATTTTGTGCTTTAAAGATGATTTATTTTATTTTAAAGCAAGTTCACAAAATGGTCTATACACAATAAATCTACAAGATGACAATGGAATCTATCATATAAGTAAAAGGTCAAAGGATACTTTGAACCAAACTTACCTATGGCATTGTCGGCTCGGGAATATTAATGAGAAACGCGTAGAGCAACTCCATGAAGATGGAGTTCCAGGGTCATTTGATCTCGAATCAATTAACAACTGCGAATCTTGTTTCTCCGGAAAGATGACAAAGAAACCTTTCGATAGTTTGAATGAAAGGTCAAAGGAACTGCTAAGAATTATGCACACAGATGTGTGTGGTCCTTTCAGAATGAAAGTTTTGATTTCTTCAAACAGTTTCAGAATGAAGTACAAAACCAGCTTGACAAGAAGATAAAGTTGCTTCGGTCTGACCGGGGTGGTGAATATCTGAGTCAGGAGTTTGACGATCATCTAAGGGAATGTGGGATTGTTTCACAACTCACACCTCCGTATACACCACAGTGGAATGGTGTGTCAGAAAGGAGGAATAGAACCTTGCTTGACATGGTTCGTTTTATGATGAGTCGAACTAGTTTACTAATGTCGTTCTAGGGACATGCACTCGAAACGGCTGCTTTTATGTTGAACCGAGTTCCAAAAAAGTCTGTGGAGAAAAGAAAGACACCATTCGAGTTATGGAAGGGGAAAAGGCCCAAATTGTCTTTCATAAAGATTTGGGGTTGTGAGGCGTTCGTTAAACGATCGTTCTCGGATAAACTCAAACCCAAATCAGTCAAGTGTATTTTCGTAAGTTATCCTAAGAAAACCTTAGGGTACTATTTATATAATCTGGATTTTTCAGAATAGATCACGTGCTCCATGTCTGAAATCTACTTTACGGAATATCGCGATGCAAAAGGAAAATCCGGGTAATCAAAGAAGGCAAGTATAGAATCTCTGGACATAAGAGAACTTATAGTCATGGTTAACCTAAGTGTCTGGCTGGGGATCTCCTTAGGCTCATGATGAACAAAAGAGTGTAACTATCATTCACAATTGGGAGTCTGATAGATTGTGTGCAGGGATAGTTTACACGTGTCATAATATCCATGAACAATAAGAGTCACTAAAAGGTCACACAGTTGCACACCAAACTGTTGAACCAGGAAATAATACAATGTGTGTATAAGTGATAATTAATAGTTAATTAATTATGGAGAGAAATAATAAATGGACGTTTTTTTATTTAAGGGAGAAATTATATATAAGTTATATTTTTAATTATAATGTTTGGTTGGAAAAATATTAATTAATAGTTAATATTAAACCGAAGTAAAGGGGTTGTTTTGTCGAACGATCAGAGTTATCGGTCACGGACCGGGCTTCGAGGTCGAAAGGCTTTAATCCACTTAAATTCATATTTAAGGGATTAAGCCTTAGGTTTTTTATAACCCTAATCATAATTAGCTAAAAGGACAAAACAAAAACCTCTCTCTCTCTCTCTTTGCTCTCGGCGGCCGAACCAACCACTACCACCATTCTTGACGGTGGTGCAAGGCGGCGAACGGCGCCAGTCGGCTGCCTCTTTCTAGCGGGCGGCGGCGGCGCAAAACCGAGCCCCCCTTTGCGACGGCGGCTTCTAGACGGCGATCCAATCACACCAAAAAGCAGCTGGCTTTTTGGTAATACACATACTGGATCGGTTTCTTGTCTCGGGTATTATTTGACGTGGCGGTCTAGCAGCCAGTTCAAGGGTGCAGTAGCTGTATCCCCCTATAACAGTTCAGGGTATATTTTTTCTTATCCTTTTAATATTGTTATGTATACACACATTTTATCTGTTATAATATGATTATTTGTTCTGTTTCCCCACCTGGTCCAGTTGTGATCTTGGGATGGGATTTATGTATTTTTATTCCGCTGTGCTTGTTGTACCCTGTAAATCCCAACACCAACACTCTAGCCAGTGGGAATCAAACAACACTGGACTACATCAGAGGTGCACTACTTTGTGTACATCAAGTTCTTCCAAGCCCAACACAATCAAAAGGGACGATTAGCAAGTGGGGTATATTTCTATTATTTCTTGTTCTTATTAATGTTGCTTAGTCATTGTCTAGAGTCATGGTCTATTTGGTGGAGATTGATAACTTAAAGTGAAAAATTGTTTCACATTTCTAGCTTCCGTTGCATTTTGAATGAATCACCAATGCCGAACTATGGTATCAGAATCATCTCTAGCATGAATTTGCATATATGGGTTTGAAAACTGGAAAAACTCTGTCAAAATTGGATTTCTGGCGAATGGACACGGATATACCTCTAGAGTAGGGGTGTAATCGAGCCAAGCCGAGCCGACACAGTGCCAAGCTCGAGCTCGACTCGGTTTCAAAACTCGAAGCTCGAAACTCGACTCGAGCTCGACCGAGTTTTAACTTTCAAGCTCGAGCTCGAGCGCGGGATAGTAATCGACACTCTCGAGCTCGACTCGGCTCAACTCGACTAAAATTAAAATTATCAAACTATTACATCATTAAATGTTACAAATGTATAAATCAACTCATAACTTGTTCTAAACTATCAACTAGGTGTAGCAATTGTATGCTTAAAATTGAAACATAGTATATAAAAACCAGAAAGAACAATATCACTACAGCAACCAGTAACAAAGAGGGATTATCCATCAGCCATTTGTATCATATATAAATACTCGAATTAATCTATAAAACAGCAACAAAAATTATGTTGATTATATATGAAATTTGAATCATATCTTTATGGTTTAGTTCTCTAAAATTTGATGATTATATTCTATAAACTTGAACCAAAGTCACCACAATCTCAAACAACAGAAACAACATGATATAAAAACTAGAAGTATTGATATCTCTATTGATTATATAATAGTAGCAGCAAAAGATGTTAACATTCTTCTCGATTTTACATACATTAAGTTTCAGCTCGATTCACGAAAGAGTTTGACAAGGGTTCGGAAGATAAAATACTAGGATTCAGCCCTCGATTTGACGAAAAACAAAACTTACATATATTATGTTTCAACTCGATTTTACACAAAGTTTCAGCCCTCAATTTGATGAAGAACACGGAAAAATACTCTTGGAATCATACTCTTGCAGATAAAGATCTTGAGTTTGCAAGTCCTTTGGGATGTGGATCGACTAAAAAATGTGACGGTTTGATGAATAGATAGGCTCGACTTGATGAAGAACAAGGAAAAATGCTTCGATTCTTAGTCTAGTAGATATATTCATGGGTTTTTTTTATTCCAGGTCTTGTAGATCTAGGGTGAGTTGAAGATGACGGCCGGAAAAAGAGAAGGGAAATGGGCAAATGCTTATATACTATGGACACTTGTGTTATTTAAGTATGTATATAAGGGTAAAAAGGTAATTAAGCATATGCTCGATAAGGCTCGCGAGCTTGACGAGCTTAACGAGCTGAGTATTATGGAGCTCGAACTCAGCTCGAAACCCTACTCGAGTAGCTTGAGCTCGAGCTCGACTCGGTTCAGATCAAGTCAATTTCGCATATTTTTCGAGTCGGTCTCGAGTAGCTCATGAGCTGTCTCAGCTCGATTACACCCCTACTCTAGAGGCACGGGCTGTACCCGCAGCCGGGGTATGGTCTTGCGTGTGGGATCCCAGGCCGTACAGGCAGAATTCATTTTAAAATTGGTTATGTGTTCTGGACACACTTGTGGGGTACGTACGTACCCTTCATAGGGCACGCCCGTGCCCGCCGAGTTCTTTATCAGAATCTGGAAAAATTAAAATAGAAAATTGGTAATTTCAAACATTTAGTTTTGACAATTTTTGAACGAGTCTTGGATTTGGTTGAAATCCCATTATAATTTAGTTTCTATATTTATATGTTTTGTATGACTTGGCATGAAGTGCATAAAAATATACTTGTAGGTGTATATGTGAATATGTTATTTTAAACTTGGTCTTAAAATTATTAATGCATATGTACAAGGATTGCCTTTTGTGTCTTGAGTGATTTGTGACAATCTTGATCAAAATGTATGTTTGACATGCTTTTTGTGGCACACCATGTGTTTGCTTGGATTATATTTGTTAGTATGGTGCTCGGTAACACAAGATTCCATAGCCCTATGTGTTGTTGTGGTTGGTGTGTTTGGTTTTTGGTGGCCAACGTGTCGTATTTGTTGTAATTTATTTTGGGTGTGACTTGCATGCCGTTTCTTTGTACTCGTAATAGTTTAATAGGTATGCGGTCTGTGTGTCGTATCTATTTCTCTATGTATTTGTACTTAGATATAAGGTTTCCACCATCGTGAGTCACGGAGGTGATATCTTGGCGAAACGAGTCCGAGATGTTAATGGAGATGTTGGATTCGGTGGGAGACTGCACAACGAGTATATTTGGTTTTAGTCCTTAGCTGGCCATTTTTCCTCGTTTGGCTCACGGGGAAAACACATAGGATTTGGGCATGTTATCGGACTTCATATTATGCGTGGTTGTGTTTTACTTTATTTATTTTCTTGCATGGATATCTATGATTCGCACACTAGATAATTTTTTATAATAATTTAAATACAAGATTTGTAAACTTGGTTTACATTTCTTTGTGTATAGAATTGACAAGTTAATCTAAAAATGGTATTACATTAAAAGTGATAAAAATTGGTTTTTATCACTCAGTTGTTGATTCTCAAAATGGTTAAAAAATGGTTTGACCAGAAAAACAAAAACCCGTTTTTCAAAAGTAAGTCATGTGTCATCCGTAAGACGACACCACCCAAATCCATCGAAACTTGGATGATTGTAGAGCTCTATCACAAGTCATTTCTTGTGAAGATATGTGGAAGGTGAAAGTGAAACTCGCAAGTTTGGTTGTCGAGCTTTATCAGAGTCAATCATTGGTTGAGAGTACCAATGTGTGTTTTGACGGACGACTTACAAATTTCTTTGAGACACATTGGTGGCGTCGAGCCGAGTCATTTGAGGGGAACAAGGGAGTTGGTGTATGAAGGGGTCAAACATGCCTAAGACATAATGGATGTCGAAGGATCCCGTAAAGACCTAAGAGTTGCAGAATGGTTGCAATCCGTAAAATGGTTACCGGCCTAAATAACTTGCATCATGATCCATGGTAAACACATCATGAGGTAGAGTGAAATAAGGTTCTTAGCCTTTTTTAAATAATTGGTTTTTCTTAACTATTTATGTAATTATCTTTCCAAGGATTTTACAACTAATATTGGTACTCTATTTTTCTATATGGCATCCAACAACACCGCTTCAACTTCATCTTCAACGAAGTCAATTTCCATAAAATTGTTCCTCGAGAGGGACAAACTCGATCGCCAAAACTTCATGGTATGGTTCATGTAATTAAGGATAGCCCTTAGGTATGAACAAAAGATGTGGGCCATCGAGGAACCTCTCCCGGAACCTCCTGCCGCCAAAATGCAACTAGGGTCGTCTGAGATGCATATGACAAGCGCGTCAAGAACACGAACGAGGTAGCCTGCATCATTCTCTCCTGGATGACTCTTGAGCTCCAAAAGCAAATGGAGCATCTGGGGGAGCATGACATGATCGTCCAGCAAAAGGAAATGTTCTAACAGCAAGCCAGGCAGGAGCGTTTCGAGTGCGTGAAGGCCCTCTTTGATTGCCGCATGCAGGAGAGCGGAAATGTTAGCGTCCACATGCTTAAGATGAAAGCATATGTGGACCGCTTGGAGAGGATGGGTATTCCCCTCGAGAGGGAGTTGCCTACAGATATTATCCTCCAATCCTTTTCCCGGTTAATACTCGCAATTCATATGGAACTATCATATGCATAGTATAGACAAAATCCTCAGGGAGCTTCATGTCATGCTAAAGACGGTAGAGTCTAACATGGACAAGAAGCCATCCACCTCTTCCTCTTTCATCTTAGCTATCCGGGATGGCGAAACCAAGAAGAGAAAGGTTGTTACCCCTACCAAGGGTAAGGGTAAGGAAAAGGTTGGTAAACCCAAGGCTAACCCAAACCCAAACCCTAAGGGAAAGGGTAAGGGTGTGGTTCCAGAAGCTAAGGACCCTGCGGAAGCCGAATGCTTCTATTGCAAGGAAAAGGGGCATTGGAGACTTTATTTCCCAAAGTAGCTCGAGGAGCTCAATCGCGAAAACGCGAAGGGAGCTAGTACTCAGGTATGTTTATGATTGAACTCAACAATACCACTACTTCCAACGGCTGGGTTTTAGACACCGGCTGTGGCACTAACGTTTGTAATATTGTATTGTTGCTAAAAAGAAGTAGGGTTCTGGGTGCTGGAGAGTTGGACGTGATCATAGGAAACAAAGAGGTGGTCCTTCCGGGGCGGATAGGAAGTGTTGATCTTGCATTTCCTTCAGGCCATGTTATTACTTTGAAAAATGTTTGTTTTTCTCCGTGGCACGGAACATTATTTCATTTCATGCACTTTTCGATGATGGATATAGTTTTTCCTTTGATAATGGTATTATTTCTTTAGAGGTGATGTTCATTATTTTAAAGCTTATTTATATCATGGTATCTATGAAACTAGTGTAAGCTTGTATGGTAGTAACTCAATCATGAATATTGATTCTAAATCCGAAGATGGTTTTGACAAGTTGTCATTGTGGCATTGTCATCTTGGCCAATAAACAAGAAACCTATCGCCAAACTCAAAGTGGATGTGATTTTACAATCGTTTGACCACGGTCGAGCGACGTATGTGATTCTTTTTTATCAGGCAATATGACTAAAGCTCCCTTCACGGGCGTTAGTACGAGGGGCAAGGACTTATTGTTGGATATCGTTCACACGGGTGTGTGTGATCCATTCAACTTTTCCACGAGATACAATTGCAAGTAGTTCGATACATTTATTGATGATTTCGGTAGATATGGTTATGTTTATTTGATTAAGCATAAGTTTAAAACCTTTGAGGTGTTCAAGACGTGCCAAAACGAAGTGCAGGATTCAATTGGGCAAGCGGATTAAGATTCTCATAACTGATAGGGTCGGTGAGTATCTTAGTTCCGAGTTTCATGGTCATCCTAAAGGTTGTGGCCTATGATTAGTCGAATAAAACTACCCATTAGTTTACAGAGATATGCTTTGGAAACCGCTGCTAGGACCTTGAACCTTGTACCAACAAAGAAGGTTTCAAGTACACCTTTTGAGATGTGGCACGGAAGAGCTCCTTCGTTTGCTTATCTCAAAGTCTAGGGTTGCAGTGCCTACGTGAGATGTGAGGCTCAAGACATACTAGAACCAAGAGCTGAGAAGTGTATTTTCATCAGTTACCTAGCTGACTCTATCAGATATTTGTTTTACAAACCTTCCAATAACAAGGTATATGTTGCTCGAAGGGCGGTCTTCCTTGAGAGGGAGCTGATATCCACAGAGGTCAGTGGGAGGCAAGTCGGCCTTAAAATAATTCAAGATGACACCGATAAAAGGCCTGATGTGGCACTAATAGCAATTCTGAGGTTGGCAAACTGGAAGAAGTAGATCCTCAACTAATGAATGTTGAGGTTCCTAACACACAACCATCTACGCTCCATAGATCTGGTAATGAGCCGCAAAAGTATGGGTTTCTCATATTTACGGGCGACGAGCGATTGGTGGATCATAATGAACCAACCAACTACCGTTGTAGCGGGCCCAAAGTCTGCTAAGTGGATGGAGGAGATGGAAAGTGAGATGCAATCCTGATAATCAAGTATGGGACTAAGTTAATCATGTACTGGGCCATAGGCCAATAGGGTGCAAATTGGTCTTCAAGAATAAGACCGGCATGAATGGTACTTTAGACACCTTCAAGGCCTGACTAGTGGCTAAAGGTTTCACTACAACTCATAGTGTAGACTATGATGAAAACTTTTTCCAGTAACTATGTTAAAGTCTATTAGGATACTTATGGCTATCGGTACATATCCCGATTACGAGATATGGTAGATGGATGTCAAAACTGCCTTCCTTAACAGGGAAGTTGGCAGAAGAGGTGTGCATGACATAACCTGAGGGTTTCGTACACCCCCGGTATCCCGATAGAGTCGGGATATGTTTTTAGTGTTCGGTGGATCAGATGAGCTCAAGGTTACTGGATCTTCTTATGCTAGCTTCCAGACCGACAAGGACGACTGCCGCTCTCAATCGGGGTTTATGTTCTTGTTGAATGGCGGTACTATTAGTTAAAGGAGTTCCAAGCAATATATAGCGGTTCATTCAACCAAGGATTCAGAGTACATTGCTACAAGCGAGGCTGCTAAGGATTTTGTCTGGATGAAGAGATTCATTCAGGATCTTGGAGCGTTCCTAGCGTAGCTGACCCTATTGAGATCTTTTGTAAGAATCTAGCTAAGGAACCAAGAGCACATCGACACACAAGACACATCGATCAGAAATACCACTTCATACGTAATATCATCGAGGATGGGGTGATTAGTAGAGTACCGACCGAGGGGAATTTGGCTTAACCGCTCACCAAACCGTTGTCACAAGCCAAACATGATTCTCATGCTAGGTCTATACGCATGATGTGATTACTTTCGTAAAATCTTATTGTGTTCTATCTTTGCATGTTTAATATTTCTTTGAATAAACTTGTTTATTCTAAATGATCCACGATCATTTGTTCTTAATTACGATCGAGGCACGTCGTTGGTAGAGTATCCATAATGGATAAAATACAAAGTTACTCGACACTAGTTTGTACTTGATAATAGATCAAGTGACTGGATGACCCACACCTGCGTTTACTTCATGGACTTGGTCAAAAGTAATTCAGGATGATAAAATTTTTTATTCTTCTACTAGATATACATGTGTTTCTTGAGTACTAGCTTGGTTTTGTCTAAACTGCTTTCTAACGCAGTTCGTAACTGGCTGTTATAAGAAAAGTTTTCAGGCAAGGTCTTGTTATTACAAGAGAAAGATGTAGTCAAAGGTATTCGTTCCTCTTGGGAGAGATATCCTTGGTCCCCTCGTTGACTATATTGGTGACACCCAAATGCATGGTCGTGCCCAAGTTGAATTGATAATGAATCAATTTTGCAACTTTTTTTTTTTGCCATAATTAGTCTTGATAGTTAAACATAATTTTGGATGCGTTAGATGTTAACGGTGTTCCATGACTCACATTCACACTAGATATCTTGAACGAATGGATAAACGATCACTTATATGTAGGACCATTATTTTGTATTGGTACATGTCTCGGAAGACATACCCTATGCTAACTTGGGGGTATAGATGCCTTGCTAGAGGCCGCTCTATGTCGGTGACACCTTCCTTAGGTATGTCGCGTGTAAGTGGGAGTCTGTTGGATTATGCCCGCTTACACACACAAGTTGGTGGCATTACCAATGAAGCATGTGCCTATTGTGTTACATGCCAAGTATTGGTTCCGGTATCACCACTGGTCAAAGGAGAGAGAAAACTAGAAAATGATTATGGTGCCTAATGGAGGTACGGTTGTGCCCAGCGGCTAGGCACAAGCCTATGTCGGGAGTGACTTTGGTGTGCCTGTTTAGGCCAGCACGGTCGTGCCCAGATAGAGACACGGATGTGCCTATGGCTGTAACAGCCAACTTAATTAGTCTTTTAAGACTAGATTTAGTGGTGTTTAAACGTGTAACTGATTACAGGCTTTATGGGCACGAATTTGAACAACGTTTTTAGGTTCTTTAAAAGGCACACGAAGCTACTTGGTCTTGGTTATATGATTTGGAAGTACTAGTGCCATTTCTCTTGTACACATACTTGATTACATGCCTTTGTGAGTTTCAAGTGCTAGACTAAGTGGTGGTGCTTTCAAGGACACTCCAACACTCTAGCAAGGGGGAACCAAACAACACTTGGTGTGAACTACATTAGAGGTGCACTACTTTGTGTACATCAAGTTCTTCCAATCCAAACACAATCACAAGAGAAAATTATCAAGAGGGGTATCTATTCCTTCTTTTTCTTATTATTGTTGCTTAGTCATTGTTTAGAGTCATGGTCCATTTAGTAGAGATTGGTGATTTAAATTGAAATTTTGTTTTTCACACTTTTAGCTTCCGTTGCATTTTGAATGAATCACCAATACCCAACAAATCGAATCTAGAAGGCGGTGGTGGTTTTGTTTAAAGCGGAGGTGATGGTTGTGAATATACGAAGGCAGTGGTAGCGATGGTGGTTTAGCATGGGGATTATCTCTTTGAAGAAGATCAAACCGAATTACTTGTGACTACTTGTGTTCTTTATGGAAAAAGATTTTTTGTATTTGAAATTATTAAAGGTAATTAGAAGAAGGTAACCGGTTGGTTTGAGAAACATGACCTGCTATAAAAGGTTAATTTTATACAATGTAACAAATATGAAGGTTGGTTGTATTTAAAAAAAAATAAAGTTGATTGTATACAATGGTAGTTTAGCCAAAGTTTGTTGTATTTTGATGCACTTTGCCTAAACTAAAAATGGTCATATACAAAAGATGTATGCATCATTAACTTGTATCATGTATATTAACTTATTCTATCTTACAGTTTATGGCTAAAAACAATTATGTATATTTCAGCTTCCTTTAAACAACATAGAACTTCTTTTTACTTTGTATTCATTTTACCATTTTGAATGTTCAATCTTTTAAGGCCTTGTAATGTAAAAAGTTACAAGTGTTATTTAATTAAATAGGTTGAATTTGTTAGGTATCCTCCATTGACTTAGACTTGGTATAAAAAAATTATATTGTTGATCTTATCCTAAGTTAGTGATTAGTATTGAAGCACATAGATGCACATGAAATCACTAAGCATTACTCGATCTATATTTCAATTTATGAAGTTAAAATGCAAAATATTATGAGACTTTTAGAGAGAGTTAAGTACTTTTATTAATGAAACATAAAAGATTAAATTTTCATGAGATATTGAAATAATGACATTCATACCACTCTAAGCAGCATGGATAATTGTACTATGTCGATCTCTCCACTTTTATCTTTCACTAAACAATCATCTTTCTACTAGAGGATGTGAGTGAGTTTTGTGGGTGTCCTATTCTTCTTCTATTTTATTATTTTTCTTTATATTTTTTAACTTCTTAGTGTTTTAGCGACATTTATTAGTTATTAACCCAAAAAAATTAACTACATATGATTCTTATTCTTTTCTTTTAGAGTGAAATATGGTTAAATTATTAGAATTTCACTTACTTTTCGGTTTAACTATTAAAGTTTTTTTTAATCGTTTAACCATAAAGTTTTATTTACCTTCTATTTTAACCATTTTTACGTAATAAACCGGTATTTATATCCAAACACCTCCTAAACGCCCTCTCTAACACACCAAAATGCCCCTAAACCTGCTCTCAAACACACGTCACTCCCCAAACACTCCCTAAAACCCTACCCCAACTCAAAGTCTCCTCTCTCTCTCTCTATCTCTCTCTTTCTCTCTCTCTCTCTCTGAATTTGAGGTCGGAAGATGAAGACCAACCAAACGACCGCCGCCGCCCAACTCAAGCTAACCATGCACGCCGTCTCCGCCGTACACCATCATCCCTTCACTTTCTCTTTCTTTCTGTTCTCTCTCTCTCTCTCTCTCTCTCTCTCTCTCAGTAAGATGATGAAGCAGATGAAGAAGGTCGGCGAGGAAGGTGAAGCAAGTGAATAAGGTGGTTTTCAGAGGAAGATGATATCAATGATGGAGGTAAGGTTTTCATGTGAGAATTTTATCCAGATGGTGTGAATTGATAACCAAATCCTCCGCCCCCACTATAACCATCACCACCACTAAATCCGACACTACCACCACCGCCGTCATATCCAGCACACCACCACCATAACCACCACTACCACCGATTCATTCTAGACCCTCGATTCCGTTCACATCACTTGAAGGTTTGTTCAATGATTCAAACCAATCTAAAGAAATATCTTGGTTTCAGGTGAGAGTTTCATCTTGATTTCAAATCAGGATTACATCTAGATGGTTTAATTTCATATATGAATGTTCTTGAATATTATAATTTAAACTTTATAAATATGATAATTTTAATTTTAACGTTTTAGATTATTACGTTAACGTACTTGGCAAAATAAACTAACATTTTATAAAAAATAAATGTTATAAAACTAGATTGCAATAATTTATCAGTTGGTAAAGTTAATATATATACTAATATTTAAAACAAAATTAGAAACCATATATAGTACTTTAATTGAGTTTGTTCAACATGGGTCTTAAATTTTTTTTAAGGGGCATTACTAAATATATTTTTTATATTGAAAAATACATTTAAAACATAGAAATACACTTAATTAATGTCAACTAATAAAAAATTCTAATATAAAATATACTTTAATATTTTGTATGTGTTGCTAGAAATATAACATGATAGTCTTAAATGTGGTTCTATTAAACGAAAGATTATAGTTTTGAGTTTTATAATAACATTGTAAGTGATAACACTGAATTAAAGTTGGTTACTAACATGCTATTAATGAAATAATAGTTTTTAAAAAGGAAGTATATCAAGATATATACAAGAAATTAACGTATCAATTTGTTAGGACCTAGTGCACTGCACGTACCTATAGAAAAAAACTTGTTATTGATCAATAAGTATATTTAACAATGTCAAATTGTTTTCTACATTACCAAAGTCAAGATCATTCACTGAAGAAAAAAATAGGGAGCGAAGAAAGTTCACCTGAAAAGGTGAAATTCCGACAACCGAATTATCAACTAACTCAACCGAATTATCAACTAACTTCCTGTCAACGAGTATTTGATAAGTGTATTCGCTCATACTGACCAGAGATTGGTTACAATATACATATAATTAGGTCACATCAGATATCTTTATTGTTTGAATGCATTTTTATGGTAAACTTGGTTAATTATAGCTTAATTTATTATGTTAATTTTAGTGATTGGTTTGGGCTTTGAGCCCACGAGAGAAAGACATAGGAGTTCGGGCCGAAAATTAGAAATTGTGGGATGTAGGCTATCTATAAGTAATTCTTCATTCCTACTTTTTCTTAACTTTGGGACTAGATGTTAGAATTTCATTATAACTTGATGCTGTTCAGATTCTTGTTTGGATCAAAGTTCAGATTAGATTAACATGCCTGTGTTCATGTTGATGTTCTTGTTTGTGCTGAGGAATTATGATCAGTCCGATATGTACAAGTCCCTTAGATTTCCTTATGTTCCAATTCACTGATGGTAATGAATATATCCAGAATTTCTTTAATGAAATCGTATCTCTCTATTTCTTGTACAAATCAAGAATCACACCCATATTTATAGGTATTGTGTGTAACTGCCACAGAACCATCACAATGGCTGTTGACACCCAGGAATTCTACACATTGTCTCTTTTAGTCCCTACACTTTCTTTTAGATACATATGTGTGTGTATATGATTTTAGTCCACAACCTAACAATTTCCCACTTGGACTATACAATCATATACTCACATAGTTAACACTATATCTAAACTGAATTACACGTGTAAGTAAACTTTGAAGAAAGTTATCCAAATCAATCTCGTCCATTAGTCTTAATAACACAAGAACCAACGAGGCATTCGTTGTCATTATGCAACTAAACCCACAATGATTACTATAAATGACATAGATTAAGTGTAGGTGTGTAGCATGGAAATTACATGTCCAATGATATACACATGCCTATTTCCAACTGGTCCAACTTTAACCAAATGAGATCAGAGTTCAAAATCAACTGAAACTTTAAAACCGTATATATGATCATATAACTATATTCTAAGCATAAGTATAAAAATCTATAATGAAGTTAAAGACCATCTATTAACCTTATACCCATATGATTGGCATGCTCTTGAAAAAAAAACATGGGTGGTAATGCCTTAGTAAGCGAATTCGCAAGCAAAGATTTTGTCCTTATATGCTCAATACTTATATAACCATTTTGAACTCTTTTCTTAACAACAAGAAACTTTATGTCTATGTGCTTAGACTTTAATGAGTTTCTGTTGTTATTCGAATAGAGGATTGCAGCACTGTTGTCACAGTACAACTTTAGTGGTCTTTCTACACAAATAGTTATTTGCAGTCCCATAATGAAATTATGTAGCCATAATGCGTGATTTGATGCCTCATAACATGAAACAAATTCGACTTCCATAGTTGAGGATGCGATAAGTGTTTGCTTTGAGCTTTTCCACGATATCGCTCTCTTAGCTAAAAGATAAATATATCCGATGTCGATTTGTAATTGTCTTGGCATCCAGCAAAGTCGGAATCAGAATACCCATTGATCTCAAGCTTTTCCGACTTCCTGTAAGTGAGCTTAAAGTCCTTTGTTCTCTAAAGATATCTCATTACTAGTTTGGTTGCAACCCAATGTTCTCTTCTTGGATTGCTTTGGTATCTACCAAGCATTCCCACTATGAAGGCCAAGTCTGGACGAGTACAGACTTGCGTACACATCAAACTTGCCACTGTTGATGCATAGGGAATCTCTTTCATAAACTTGGAATTAACCTCATTTTTTTGACATAAGCTAAACTTATCTCTCTTTGGAATAGGAGTATCATGTGGCCTACAATTTTGCATGTTAAACCTTTCTAGTACCTTTTCAATGTATGCCTTTTGTGATAACCCCAGGATTCCTCGTGAGCGATCACGAGGAATCTGTATACCAAGCACATATGATGCTTCACCTAGATCTTTCATATCAAACTGCTTTGAAAGATATTTCTTGGTTTCCTAAAGCATCTCTACATCGCTACTAGCAAGAAAAATGTCATTCACACAAACAAGCAACAAGATAAATCTCTTCCCACTGATCTTATGATACACATAGTTTTCAACAGGGTTCACCTTAAAGCCAAATAAGAGAACCACTTGATGAAACTTTTGGTACCACTGACGAGAAGCTTGTTTGAGCCCATAAATGGATTTCTTTAGTTTACAAACCATTTGGTTTCCTTCTTTTGAAGCAAACCCCTCGGGTTGTGTCATGTAAATGGTTTCCTCAATGTCTCCATTGAGAAAAGCTGTCTTAACATCCATTTGATGTAGCTCAAGACCGAAATGTGTTGTAAGTGTCATAGTCAATGTCTTCCTTCTGAGTAAATCGTTTAGCAACAAGACGAGCCTTCTATCTCTCCACGTTGCCTTGCGGATCCCGCTTGGTCTTGTATACCCATTACAACCAATCGGTTTCGCATTTGGAGGCAATGGGACGAGATCCCAAACGTCATTGTCTTTCATAGATTTAATTTCCTCATTCATGGCATCTATCCAATTTTGAGAGTTAGAACTTTCTGTTGCTTGGCGGAAAGTGAGAGGATCACTTCCCACTAAGTCAACATATTCCCCATGTTCTCGGAGAAATACAACATAATCATCAGGAATTGCACTTCTCCTTTCTCTCGTGGATCTTCTTAATGGCACCGGATTTTCTTGATTTTGAGGATGTTGAATTTGACTTTCTTGCTCTTCAAGAATGGGCTGATGAGAAACTTGATGATCATGATGCACATTATGATCATCTTGTTGGGCAGGAATTATGACATTGTCTTGTGTTAGGAAAAGAAGCTATTGAATTTTCCTCAAGAACAAAGTCGTTAAATTTATCTTCCCCCCAAATTCAATATCCTCAAAGAATCGAGCATTTCCCATCTCAAAGAAGGTTCGAGATTTTAGATCATAAAACTTATATCCTCTTGGCCTTTTTGGCATATCCTACAAAATAACTACTAACAGTCCTTGCGTCCAACTTCTTGCATTTGGTCTGTGAGGTCTAGCTTCAGCTGAACAACCCTAAACACATAAGTGTTATAAGACCTGTTTCTTATCCGTCCATAATTCATAAGGGGTTTTAATAGTAGCTTTTGTAGGAATTCTATTGAGAATATACATTGCAGTTTTTAAAGCATCTCCCCATAGAGAATGTGGTAAATGAGTATGACAAATCATGTCTTTTAGAGTCCTATTGTGTCTTTCATCTACACCATTCATGGTTGGGTAAATGAGTATGACAAACCATACTTCTAATCATGTCTTTTAGAATCCTATTGCGTCTTTCATCTACACCATTCATGGTTGGAGAACCATCCATGGCGTATTGAGGTACAATACCAAACTCGCCAAGGAATTTAGCGAAAGGGTCGGGTCGTTGTTCACCTGATCCATCATATCTACCATAATATTCACCTCCATGATCAGATCTCACAACTTTGATATTTTTGCCTAGTTGATTCTCAACTTCGGCTTTGAACGACTTAAATGCTTCAAGAGCTTGTGACTTCTCGTGTATGAAATAAAGATTACCATAATGAGAGTAATCATCAATGAACATAATAAAATACCATTGACCATTCCAAGAAGCTGTTGGGAATGGTCCACATATATCGGTATGTATTAGTTCTAAAACGTCACTAACCCTCTTAGCACTTAAATTTCTCTTGTTAGTAATTTTCCCTTTTATGCATTCAACACATACATGGTCATCATGTTCATGAAATGCATCAAGAATTCCTTCTGACACAAGTTTGTCAATTCTCTGCTTATGATCCAAACGCTTATGCCATAATATGAATGAATTCTCATTTGGAAACTTATGCTTCGTACCTTTAGTCTCAGTGTTATGGGACTCATCTACTGAATGGATTGTATCAAGTAAATAAGGGTTGTACTGATCTGATAATTCAGCCCTACCAAGAAAAGAGGAATTTAAAATTACATTTTCCATTTTTAGACTTTATGAAAGAATATCCTTCTTTGTCTAATACAGCAGTAGAAATCTAGTTTATTCTAAAAGTAGGTATTATAAAAGTATAACAAGACACAATCCAGTAGGTAATAATAACCGGTTTTCCTACACCCATGTAGATGTACTTTTGATCATCACTGGGCTTTCGGTAATTCAGGCAACCCTGCTTAGATACACTTATGTGAGTTATTGCACCAGAATCCAACCACCAAGTGTATCTAGGCACTGAAACTAAATTTACTTCAGTAGTAACAAGAGCAAAAGACTTACCTTTCTTTACACGCCAAGCGTGGTATTTCGGCCAATCTTTCTTGAAATGAGAAACTTCCTTAAAGAAGTAACACTTCTTTTCTTTCTTTTCAACCTTATAACCCTTACGCTTCTTCTTTGACTCAGAATTTGCAATGTATTTGCCTTTCCTTTTCCTTGTTGGTATTTGAAGTTGATGCAAAGTGAGCACTTTCAATTTTGTGTTGTTTCATCCTCTCTTCCTCTTGCACCAAATGTGAGTTAAATTCATTAAGTGTCCATTTGTCCTTTTGACAATTGTAACTTACCTCAAATTGGCTAAACTTCAATGGAAGAGAAAACCAACACTAAATGAACAAGTTTGTCAGTTGAAAGTTCCAACTTTAGTGTTTTCAACTTGTTCGCTAGATGAGACATTTCAAGAATGTACTCCCTTAAAGTAGAACTCGTCTCAGCCTTTTCGCTTTGTGCAAAGCATTATTCAAGGATGTTTAGAAACCCTTTTGAATCATGTACTTCACTTAAACTGTCCGAAAAGGTCTCAGGGATTGCATTTCTCCTTTTTCTGAAGTAAGAGCAGCGGAACTAGAAAACCTTAATGCGAGATCTAAGTCAATGCAACCCAAGACCACAGTGACTTTATTTTTCCAAGTCCTAAAGTTTTGTGCTATTGAGCACTGGAATGCTATTGATAGTAGAACTAACCGAAGTAGCATTCAGAACATCGGCTTTATCCATAAATAGAACAAATTTTAAGCTCACTAACATGTATACTATTGATAATCAATTTTGAAAGAAATCAATGCAATATTGTATCTAGTCTTTGGACAAAGAGACAATATTGCCATAGCATTCTACCTAAAAGTGTTAAACAATAACCTAATAATTATAAAATCCAATTAAATGTTAAGTCTTCCTTTGGGCCGACCTTTTACATTTAGTGGCGTATATTTATAATTATTATGCATGATTTCTTTATGATTATCAATCTATAATAACAATAATGACCTTCCTTTGGGCCGATCATTATTAACTAAAAACTAAGTCATATAATTTTAATAATAATCCAAATCAAATAATTAACACAATAGAGGTCACTTTGGCAACATTTTGTGTCAATTAATTAATCTGAATTATTATCAAAAACCTAAGAGTGATTAAACAGTGTATTTCTATAAATCCAACTTTAAAACCCATATAAAAATAAGAGAATCTTTTAAAGAAAAAAGGTAAAAACAAACTTTTAGATACATATGTGTGTATATGATTTTAATCCACAACCTAACACTAGAATTTATTCTCTTAAATTATGAATGATGATTTATATATAATAATTATTTATCGTACACATTAAAAAGTTGTATTTTGGATCATAATACTTATAAATTTATGGATAAGATTAACATATAGTGGGTTAGTTAGACAAAAAGATCTTAATTATTATGTACGATAATGCTATTATTAAATTATAAAATTATTAAAAATTTGTTATTGCTGAGAGAGAAACCTAACATTTAAAATTATAAAGTTAACATATAAATGTAAACAATATATACATATACATAGAAGAAGGTTCATTTGAGAACCGATTTTAGTGTGAGTATCGGGAGAACAAATCTTAGCCATTGATTTGATAAGTGGAATTCATGGATGTAGAGTGTGGGGGGATTAAGTATGGTAGGGTGCAGGTAATGAATTGATGGATGGGTGATGCCATTGAAGGAGGGGGAATTGGACGGCCTAGATTAGTTCTCGCGGTTCTTGAAATAAAAATGGTTTTCAAATGAACTTTTTCATATATATATATACGGGACGGTTCAAACGAGAATTGTTTTTCGTACGAGAACTGCGAGAACCAATCTTAGCTCTTGAGTAAAATTAATCAATGGCTATAACTTTTTAGCGGCTCACTAATGTTTCAATAATGGCTCATTAATGAGGGTTACTTCGGTAAAATCAATCCTCGCAAATTCATGATGGCTGAACTGGACGTTATTCACGGTTGGTTAAATATATAAATTACCAAAATACCCCTATTAATGAGTCAATAATGGCTTTAAAAATAGTTCCTGTAGTTCTCTTTTAAGCTTTTGCCTATATATATATATATATATATATATATATAGTGGAGGGTTCATTCGAGAACCATTGTTAGTGCGAGAACCGGGAGAACCAATCTCAACCGTTCCCTGGATATGGGAAGTGCATGGATGGAGAGCGTGGAGAGATAGAGTGTGGCAAGGTGCATGTAAGGAATGAGAACTTATATATATATATATATATATATATATATATATATATATATATATATATATATATATATATATATATATATATGATTATTGTAAGAATGAATATTTAGATGAGAATGTGATAATAAATCCTAACCATCAATTGGATATTGATTTATTAATATACCTTTCAAATTACATCCACTTTTCAGTTATACGTTTTTTCTTGCCCCTCTTAGGCTATCCGTAGCACCCAAGCCGAAGGATTCGGGTTGGGCTTCGGCTCTCTTGGGTTCCTTCGGGAACTCCAATACCCCCCCCCCCTAAAATTGGGTTGAGGTTCCGGCTTTCCATACCTGTCCTAACCCGTTCCATTCTTTCTTCTTTTTATTTCTTTTATTTATCCAACGTCTTGAACAATTAAAAAAGATTTTACTTCCCTCCTCTGCTATATGACCGCTAATATATATATATATATATATATATATATATATATATATCTATGCTTTCTCCTATAACATCTCCACTATAAAAATATACTATTACACTAAAATATTTTCAATATTTTTCGGTATGGATTCAAGTCGTAATTGCGATTGAAACCTGGATTCAAGGACACCAACTTCCACCGGTGTTCAGCCCAGGTTTCAACAATTTTCTCAACTAGGTTACATCCCACAACACGAGTCTTCACCCGGCTTCCACCAATTTACCAAACAAGGTTACATCCCTCACCAATTAACATACCAAGGGATGTTACAATCGGGTTTTGTTCCGGCGCCCTTCAATCTTCCAAACCCTACTTGGAATAATCAATTTAGAAACTCGCGTTAAGATGGCGGCGATGACATAGACCGTGTATTGGAAACCAACCAGCCGGAGACACCACAATCCATTCCAACCCAACAATCAATCCCAACCCAACAAGAAATCCCGATACCACAAACGGAAAAGAAAATTTTGCAGGAATGCGCAAAACTGTGAAAATTAACGATCGAGGAAGAGGTGCCATTGGTTCAAGCATAGGTTGACGTTTCCGAGTAGCCCGTTGTCGGAAACGCTCAAATGGGTGGTATAATTTTTATACATATTATTACTATTATTATACATATTATTGTTACTATTATTATACATATTATTACTATTATACTACATATTATTAAGAGTTAGTTATATTTTTGGTCCCTGTGGTTTGTTCAAAATAACGGTTTTGGTCCCTGGATCCGAAAAATTACGGGTTTAGTCCCTCCCGACCCGATTTCATTACGCTTTTGGTCCCTGCTAAACATAAAATGACTAATATACCCATATATATATATATATATATATATATATATATATATATATATATATATATATATTTCCTTTTAGTTGATTTTAAGTATTAGTTATCTAAATTTCTTTATTTTCTTTAATTTTTAATTATTTTAAATATTATTTAACATTAAATATCTCTCTCCCATACTCTCTCTCCTATCTCTCTCTCACATCTACGTATCTCTCTCTCACTGCCGGCTCAGATACCACCGCCACCACCCCCATCTTCTACTGCAACAACCTCCACCACCGCCGCCTTCTTCTCACCCACAACCTCCACCACCGCCACCTTCTTCTCACCCACAAACTCCACCACCGCTACCAATCCATCGCATCACCTCCAGCACTCCATGACACCACCGCCACAGCTCCATCACATCACCGCCAGCACTCCATGACACCACAGCCACAGCTCCATCACATCACCGCCACAACTTCATCACACCACCGCCACAACTCCATCACACCACCGCCACCACTACCCTCCTCACTTCGCTTCTAGCTCGTCGAACCCTGTCAACACCACTGACGCAAACGCTGCCACCACTACCCTCCTCACTTCGCTTCAGATCTGTACTGGTTCACTTTGCTTCTCGAGTTCACTCCGATCTAGGTCTCCGATTGTGGATTCGCAATTTTAGGGTTTCTTCCCCTCATCTCCACCATCGACATCCATCTGCACGTATGTCAAGTATATTTGATTCTCAATTTTAGGGTTTCTACTCCTCATCCTCGTCTCCACCGATGGCGAAACCCTCTAATGGCGAATGACTATGGAGGTGGTGCGACGGCGGAATACAGGGGAGCATCGATTGAAGGGAAACGAGGGGAGCAACGTTACCAATTCTGGTATACAAAAATTGAAATCGAGATTTGGGTTTTTTTTTCTTCACTTTTGAGTTATTTTTAACTGATTATGAACTTCAATGGTGAAATTCGATTTTGGTCTTCCACACACACACTCAAACACAGCCTATATAATTTCTTCGATTCTGATTAGCCATCATGGTGTTGGATTTTGTTCTTCGGTTTTGAGTTTTGTCTGCGGTTTTGATGGTGGTGGTTGTCGTGGTGGCCGGAGTTGTGACGGTTGCCTGATTGACGGGGGCCGAAAACTAACAGTGGACAGTAGACGGAGTAATGAAAGGGTAGTTAAGAATTAAAGATGAGTTAATTAATTCATTTAATAAATATTTAATAACCTATTTAACCATTAAATATTAATTTATAATCCGTTGATATTAAAAGAAAATGATAAATAAATATGAAAAGGGTAATTTGGGTATTTCAAGTTGACGAGGGACTAATTATGCAATAAATTCGGGTCGGGAGGGACTAAATCCGTAAAAATTACGACCCAAGGACCAAATCCGTAATTTTGACCAAACCACAGGGACCAAAAATGTAATTAACTCTATTATTAATTTTATTCAAACCATTTTTACCATTTTTATTATATACGTGTAGATAGCTTTTGTAGACGAGTCGAGCATGTGTTTCACACTCAAATGAAACGTGGAGCGTATAGAAATGTTCATCAAGTCACCTCAAAACTTAAAGACCTCAACTAAAAATATCGTCTTTCGTCACCATCTACAACAACTTAACAAATACAAGACGTAGCGGTCAAAGCGAAGCCGATATTATATACTTGGCGCACTACCGTTTTCGAGAGGATAATGAGGTCAAAATAGAGGAGCCTTAACCGTCCATCGGGAGAAACAAAGGAAAGAAGCCATTGACGAGTACGCCAATACCGGTGTACATTCGCAACAAACTTATGATACGTTATTGGGTTAAATATCTTCGTACAACGAGCGTGTATCCCAAAATATCACGTATAGAATGAAAACTTGAAGTCGAGGAAAAGGTGTTGTCGGTCAAACAAAGCGAGTTGACGATCCAATAAAGCGATATCGAACTACAAAAAGCAGCGTAATAAGACGAATACTTCGAGTTTTATATTAGCACACATAATCACTTTACGGATCCTATTTTAAAGGCAACAATAGCCAAGAAAAAAGAATTAAAGAATTATATGGTTGAGAAGAATGAAGTTTATTATTATTGTTATTATTATTATTATTATTATTATTATTATTATTATTATTATTAAAAAATTTATTTATATTATTTGCTATCTTTCAATTTTATAGAATTATTTAAATATTTATTTTGTTAAATATATAAATATATAATTAAATAAATTTAAAAAAGTAGGAAAAATATTGAGTTGATTTTGAATTAATGTTACTTGAGTTTTTGAGTTTTGGACAAAAGAGAGAAAATGAAAAAAATAATATGATAAATGATGTGATATTTGAATTGAGTTTGATTTAGAAAGAACACTAAGTATGGTCTTTATGAAAAAAGCAGCATCATAAGTATTTGAAAAAAAAAGATGTCAAAGTTGCTACAGGACAAATTTGTTTCTTCATTATAGACCAAATGATTTTATAAAATATGTTTTCTATTTGAACAATTTAAACTTTAATAGATTCATGATTATATTTGATATCTTTGCTTTTGATTTATTTGATTCTACTTTTATGCTTATTCAGTCATAATTTTTAGATTATAAATCTTTAGTATTTGGTATATGATATAGGGGTTGTTAGCCATAATAAGTGACAATGAATATTTTCATTGTCTATCTTGATAAATAACAAGATATATAAAGCCACGCGTTGCGTTGGGTGATATTCAAACAATTATATTTTTAGTAATTTAATTTATATAAAATATAATATATAAAGATGGTTTTTCAAAGTTAGAATGCGTAGAAAAAAACTTAGGTTAACATGTTTCTACTGTATTTGCTGATTACATTACGTACATGTGGCTACATTAGCTGGTAATGTTATAAGATCAAAAGTAACATATACAAACTAAAGGGTAAAAAGTGAAAATTTATTAAGTGTTGAATTGAAAAGTTGAAATGATGTATAACAGTAATTGAACCCTTAAACTTAAAGTGGGAGAAAAAAGCTAAATCTAATGCAATTTAATAGTTGTGTTAGATCAAATGTAATTTATATAAACTTAAAGGTGTATAATAAAATAAAATTAAGGGTTAAAATTAAAAATTAATATGAATAGTGATTTACTTGGGTTAAAGATGTATAATAAAATGAATAAATTTAAGAGTTAAAATTAAAAATTGGTTAAGAGTGTATAATGAAAATAAATAAACTTGAGAGCTAAAATTAAAAATTGTAATGAATAGTACTTTTTGATGGAGAATTGATTATATATATAATATAGGGGTTGTTAGTCATAATAAGTAGGGGTGTACGTTCGGATGGATCGGTCTGATCCGATCCGATTGAGTAAATCCAATTGGATTTAGGTTTTGAAAAGTGTGATCCGATCCATCCAAACAATCTTAAGATCCGAACCAAACCATCCAAATTACAATTCGGTTGGATCGGTTTTTACAATTTGGTTTTCATTGTAACACAAATACATGTTTAAAGAGTCGAGATATTTTAAAAACTAGATTTGATACATATACTATAAAGATTAAAATATAGTTGTCCAAATTACAATAACTAGTGAGAGTAGTGGCTTTATAAATATATAATTAAAAATAATAAGTTGTAAATAAACATAGACATGACACGTATGGATTACTTTGTTACACTAGTGTTATATATATATATATATATATATATATATATATATATATATATTCTTATTCGGTTTGTTCGGTTTATTCAGTTTAAATTATAGTAACCAGAACCAAACCGGAATCCATAGTAACTATTTGGTTTTGATCCAATCCGATCCAAAAATCTGAAATATCCGAACCAAATAGTCCGATCCAATATTTTCGGTTCGGTAATTCGGTTTTATCCGATGAGTGAACACCCCCTAATAATAAGTGACAATATTGAATAGTTTTATTGTCTATCTTGATAAATAATATAGGGGTTGTTAGTCATAATAAGTTAGATCTTGAAGTAAGAATTAGGTTAAAAGGTTAGAGCCTTATAATCATGGTAACGAATAGTTTTATTGGGTGGTAACATAATAAAGGTTAAACTAATATTGCATCTAATTTATTTCTACTTTGTATTTCTACTTATTCTCTAATATACAAGAACAAGACACATATTAAAATGAAAATAAAAAGTACAGAAAATAATTAGTGAATTTCACAGTTATCCATAAATTAGGACGATGTCGTTTTTATTTTTCAAAAAACACAAAACGGTATGAGAGAGCATGTGTATAAAACATAGCTATTAACATTTATTAAAGAAATATAAGACATATTTATATATGGCAAAATTCATTATTTCTCTACTGCTTTGGTTTATTTTCTCATAACAATTTTGTTTTGTATGAGAATTATTGTGTACATAATGAATTTTGTCATGTACATATCACATTAAATATATAATCTTTTTATTTTTATCTTTTAAGATTATAGTAAATTTACCGATTTCATAGAGAAATGGGTAAAGTCCAGAAGTTCCGGGGCCACCCGCCATATAAAGAAGAAGAGGATCTTTCAGAGGGTCCCTTTGAGACTCAACAAAGTAATAAAAAATCTGAATAGCATCGTCATCGCCTATTCCCACGTATCTAGTTTTTACATAAAGAAGAAAAAACAAATTATATTAAACATAAAAAACAAACAAAAAAATTCAAACACCAACTAGTCCTTTTTTGTTTTGTTTGAGAAAAGTCTTTTTTAAGTAGAAGCGGAAAACATGTTTAGATGAACAAGTGAAACTTTTTTCAGTTTTCTAAAAAATATGAGTAACATTTGAGATGTGTTTTGGTTGAGGTGGGGAAAGTTTTCATTTTTAGTTTTCTTTAGAAAATTTAGAAAACGTATTTGGTTAGCAATGATGAAGTTTTCTTTTTCTAATTTAGAAAATTAGAGTACATGTTTGGATGTATTATTTTAGTCGATTTTCATTTTTAGTTTATGTTATTTAAAATAATACAACATTTAACATATCTAAACATAAATTAAAAAAACATGTAATAAAAGATTCAACCACCAAAGAAATCACTATATACAAGCTAAAAGTTACAAGAAATCACCATATAGATTTGATATACTTCACTTATATGTGTGAGAAAGTTTATTAAATCATCATATAAATTTGACATATTTCACTTATTTATTAAATCACCATATAAACTAGATTTGTCAACACATGAAATTGTAAACATTGAGATTTGTGAATAATCGATACAAACATGAATAACTATTGACGACAATCCATTCGAGGAAAATTTGTTAAAAAAACGAAACGAAAACTAATACTTATGAAAGGAGGATTGAATTAATACAACCAAAACTAGATATCTATTGAACCAAAACTTGGAACGGAAGGCTGTGGCGGTTTAGGAAAAAAGTGAAAAAGAAAGGATACAAGTTTTTTTTTTATTTTCAGAATATTGAAAAAATAAAAACCACTTTTTTTTTAAAAAAATTTAGAAAACTATATTAACCAAACAAAATTTTATGGCTTCCACTTTCCAACATGATTTTTTGAAAAAATCTATGTAAATAACGAGATTTTTTTTAGTTACAAAGAATTTCTAGAAGTGAACAAAACCAATTTAAGGAATGTTTCATTTCTTAAGAAATTTGATAAAAAAAATATTAATTAGTATATATATATATATATATTAGTATATATATATATATATATATATATATATATATATATATATATATATATATATATATATATATATATATATATATATAAAATATGTTTGTAGATGATGATGATGAAGAAAAAAGCATATACAAACTTACCCAGTTTCAAGAGTGGAAGGAAGATCGCCATGAAAGCCAGGAAGATTCTTCACAATTGATTTGGAGTTTGAGAAACTTACGAGGCATGTGAAGATGATGACCAAAAGGGAAAGAGTTATGTACGCCAACTTCATTATATGAGCAGAAGTTTGAATTCTCACACACTCGACTCAAGTAGGCGCATACTCCAACGCCTTATATATCATTTATTAAACTTCAACAATAAAAAGATTAAAAAAATAATTGCGTGACTAAAATTTGTTGTGTAAGGATCACCTTCCTTTGTCTAAAGAAAGCGGTAATGAATAGTTTTTACCTAGCTAGCATAGTTTTCTGCGTAACGCGGCGATGGTAAATAGTTTGTGCTTAATAACATGTTTTATTTTGATAATTTAAAGATATTGTATTTACGTAATATTGTAGCGTATACCTTCTTTCAACAAAATATCTATTTTCTCTCCTTTTTCAATTTTTATCTATTTCTGTATTTTGTCATCGACCCTTTTATTCGTTTTAAAGTAATTTTATAAAAAAAATAAAGATAAGAACACAGATATCTAATTACGTTTAATAAGTTGTTTAGAACAACAGTTACCATAACTTGTTGAGGTAATTAAGGAGATGATTGATTTGACTATTGTTTTGAGTATTTTTACCATTTGTATAAAGACATGTACTACTTAAAATTAATTAGTCTTAAAAATTTTTAAGAGAGAAAATGTTAAATGTTTTACAATGTAATATAGATAACATGTAATTTTATAGAATATATATGGTATGGTAAGTCAATAGTTTTTTACTTGATAACATATCGTTTCATTTAACTTTGTTTTCTTTTCAATTAACTATTTTGTTAATTTCAAAACAAAAATTTAAAAACAACCCCAAACAATTATTTCTTTATTTTTTGTGAGTAGGAAAGTGTGTACTTATTGAAAAGTTGTTTTTTGTTAAATGTAAATGTATGTGAGAAATAGAGGTCATTTGAGTGATATATTAGTAATTTCTAATTGCTGCAATCTTAAGAGATTAAGTAAAGTAGTAGAGAGTGCAAAAAATATAATAAGAAATATTATATTTCCTCTAACTTTATCCGCTTACTTCATTCTTCTATCTATTCAATACTTAACATGTATAATGCATTAACTCTCTTTTCTTATCACAATAATTGATTTTGATATTTGTAATGATCAAATGAGTAAGATAGTAAGTATAAAAATTTAATAGAAAGGATATAAAACTATCTTCTAATCTTTTAATATAAATTAAAGAATACATAGGATAATCTATTATACGATCATATCCGTTAATTTGATCAATCAATTTAACTAGTCAATCTTGACCATCCATTTCAGTAATATTTGAAATTCAATTTTGACTTTTCGTTATTCAAATTTAGATTCAATAATTTAATTTAAATCAAATTTATGTGAAAAAAATCATACACCCTTATTAAATAATAAAATATTATTTGTCCACCCAATTTTACCAATTACATATTTACCTTTTATAACATTTTAAAATATTATATTTAACTATTTTTTAGTTTTAATCATTTTAAATATTTGATAATCATTTTAAATAATAAAATATTAATTGTCCACCCAATTTTACCAATTACATATTTACCTTTTATAACATTTTAAAATATTATATTTAACTATTTTTTAATTTTAATCATTTTAAATATTTGATAATTATTTTAGATTCTTTTATATCATAACAAATGAATGCTTAATCATATTGCCCATAAATTGTAATAATAGTAATCTGTGAAATATTACAATAGATACAATTACGTCCTTATGTATCATATTACCACGGAAGTGGCATCACATCTTAACTCCTTGTGGCGACACTGTTGGTCTAGATGTCGACGCTGATACCGTAGTTTTTGTATTTCTATTTTTTTGTATTTTATAATTACTTAATATATTTTTTTCTTAAATATTTATAATTATCAAACCAACATGTAATACGGGTATCTTATCTAGTATTATAATACACAACAAAAGTTATATACAATAGAAGTAACATTTTATGGATGGATAATAATTGTTATATACAAAAAAGGCACGTGTTTAAACAATGATATTTTTAAACGTATTTATTTATATAGAAAAAGTTCACAATCTTATAAAATTAAAAAAATATCATAAGTTTACTCTCTCTATATTATATACATATATGCATATGTATAGGTATATCATGTTACTTGAGATGTCTAATTAAGTCTATGTAAGAAATATAGTTCAAATATTTTAATATACAATTACAGGTGATTTAGTTATAATCATATTTGATTTGTAAAAGTCTCGCATATGAATTGTGAAAATGCTTTTTCATTTAAAATTATAAAATACAATCTAAACCATTAATATAATAATCCAACAACTGAAATTAGTATTTTAAAACTATAAATTAAGTATGTATTATATTAAACATTATTTTATATTAATTATAGTTTCCGTTACAAGGTTTATTATACAAATTGAAACTGAAATAGTCACGTGTCATACTCAAGTACACTAATAATTTATGTCAATTTTAAATAAGAAAATAAAGCAGCCTATGCACACTGCAGACGTACCAATTCTTCTAGATACCTACTACCGTTTAATTAATCAAATTAAATAATTTTACAAAGATGATATTTTTAAGTTGATTCATTTAAAACAAATCTATAATTTACTAATTTGTAATATAATTTTAAAAAAATTATATCTTTAGTGGATGAATCAAATTCTTAAGTGGAAGAATCAACTCCTATAATTTTAAAAGATAAGAAACATGTGTACCCCACCCATAACTTGAAAAAGGCAAATTGCGTAAAAATACAACAAACTATGTCAATATTGTCATTATATACAACCAACTTATTTTCTACCTAAAAATACACATAAATTACAAATTTAGTTCATTGTATGCAAGTTACCTATAACAATAGATAACTTACCGGTTACCTCTCCAAAAATAAAAGAAAGTTGATAACTAAAAATATAAACAACTTTCAAATCTTGTTAAATGTATAAAATCAACGTTTAAATTTTATTCATTGTATACAATAAATAACAATAACCTGGTAATCAGGTTACCTATTGTATACAATGAACCAAATTTGTAAGTTGTGCGTATTTTCAGATAGAAAATAAAGTTGGTTGCATACAATGACAATATTGACATTGTTTGTTGTATTTTCGCGCATGTTGCCCTATTGAAAAAATAAATAAAAGTAGGTATTTTATTTTAATGTTGGTCTAAAAACGATCTAAAAGACAACATATGTTTATCTTGTCCTTTTATTCTTACTAGTTTAAGAACCCGTGCACGCACAAATATTACACAAGTAATCTAAATAAGTAATTTGTTAAGTAAAACAATACTTGAATACATACAAAATGTGTGAACTTCCATACATAACAACAAATTCATTTAACTCTAATATAGTAAATAAGAAAAAGTGCACAAATACAAATTGTTTGAAGTAGGCATGTAAGAACAAAAATTATATTCTTTATACTATTACTTTATATACTATATTAGTTTATTAGATCATTATTCAAAGATTTAAAAACAAGCCTAAACAAAATAAGACTAAGTCATTACGTGCTCATTTTTTCAAAAGAACTCCCTTATCGTCATTACATGCTCATTATAAGTTAAAAGCATAGTTTAGGTTAAAATGAAAACTTTGAAAGGAAGCCATTATAAATTTTATTTAATATAGTGGTGAAAATAGAAATCATTGATGCAATTTAAAAAAAAAATTTAAAATGAACCAAGAGAAATATTCAATTATACGTTCTTGCTTGTAGTCTTGTAGACAAAATCAACAGAAGATGGTTCTTTCTCATGCGTTCTATCTTCTTGTAGCACTCTAGAAGCAACAATGTAATGAAATTGATATATGTCATGTGTATAAAAATTACAATTAGTCGACTCTCACTTCACTTTGTTATAAAATTTTCATATTTATATTCAATTAAAATTGTGGCAGATTGCTATAAACATAATAAAAATGTGTTTTTTATTTTGAATTTGGTCACTATGCTTTATAAATCCATGTTTAAACATATTTTTTTGTGAAACATTGTTATAACCAACTTGCTCAATGTGTTAAGATCATTGGTCAATTTTACTCAAACGATCAAATAAGAAAAGTATAGTGCTATTAGTAACCATATTAAAAGTCTAATCATCAAGTTACAATAAGAGAAAATATGTTGTTACTTATAGTGATTTGTCTTTGGTTTTAAGATTAAAAAAAATACAAAAACTACAGCTACTCAAACGCTCATTAACCGATGGTTAACATTTTTCTTGAAATTAAGTACTCTTAAGCAGACTTGTGTGTGTGCGCATATACCTAGTGGAAGACAAAGTCGTTGAATGTGAGGGTAATAAGGATCAAATCAGAATCATCACCATGAAGACAAATGATTGTACAGAAACAATCATCAACAATAGCATGTGCACACTCTTTGACACCTAAAATAAAAATGATCTGGTGTTTTGATTTTGCTCAAATGCACAATTCAAAATTAATAATCATATAAAGTAATTCCTCACCAAATAACATAAATTGAACATGTGATTCAAATAAAAAGATAACCCACATTAAGTAAAAACAAAATAGTTTAGCTTATATTACAAACCTTTAGTAATTACTACGTATAAGTTAAAGATCATGTATTCTAAAAATAGAAATTCAACCATTTTGATTAGCAAACACAGACTCAATGGATCAGTTATAAGAGCACCATGTCCTGCCTCAAGAACTTGTAAAATGGAACAAAGCAAGATGTACGATACCAACAAACTCACATGTAAATTGCAAATTGAAATAACAAAGCAAAGTGTAACATTATTAGGAACTATTCAAGCATGCTAAAGGATGATGCGGGGGTCATTATTAATAGTAGCCCAAGAAATACCTCTTTCCCGGTTAAAATGTGGGCAATGATATCAGTGAAAATGCCTTAATTCAACATGTTGAATAAAGCATGCGAGTTCTATAGCCAAACGTCGGAGATTTGTATTTTCAAAAGCTAAATAAATTACCATCAAATAAACAAATTTTAACATGAAATCTAATTCAAGCATATCAATATTAACACCAAATCATATTCAGTATCCCATATTAGATCACGTAACAACTAATCATATTAAAAAAATTTAACTTGCCAAACAAGGTGAACAAAATGAAAAAGTAATACCTTTGAAATCAAATATGCAATCTTACCTTAATCATCAGAAACATCAAGTAAATAGAAATCTTCTACTACTATAAGAAATTTGGGGTGTTGATCTTACCTTGATTAGAAGACTGATCGCGATTTGAGATTCTTCCTTGTAAGATGTAGAGAAGAAGGGTGTTGGAAGCGAGGAACATGGGAAAGAATGAAAGTGTTAGATAATGGATTTAGGGTTTTTGAAGCTTATCGAAGAAGAGAGATGAATCACAATGTATGAAGAAAGTCACCTACCAAATACTTGATCTCGATGCAGACGACTCTCAAAATCGGAAGGTGGTTTTAGGCTTTGTGAAGCTGAGCGAAGAAGACACCATATGACAAAGAAAGTGAATAAACCAGGGTCTTGCAAATCGGGTACTACTGACTCGCGTGTGTTAAAAAGTGAGCCAAAAATCCAATTTATGTACAAAGATAATTATTACTAATATTAGTAGTCAAAATTGGAGAATTTAGTCAAGATTGAGAAAATGAGGAAATCCTATATATTGGTCAATTAAAATTTACATCAAACCTATAAAATTGAGACGATTATAAATATGTAATTAAATTTATACTAATCATTATATATTAAAATTTATAAGATTAAAACTACAAATATATTTAATAAATACATCCATTAAATATAAATATATAATTTATACAAACACCCCTCTATATTTTCATATACCTCCTTCATAATTGGTTCCATATACTTTTAAAGATCATTATAATTGTGGAAGTCAAAATTAGAAGTTTTGGTCAAAATCGAAAAAAAATGAAAGAACTCTATTGGCCAATTAAAGTTTATATAAGGAAATTTTCTCACAGTTGATTGAAATTTTCCCACAATTAATTTTCTTTTAATATATATGGATTGTAATTCAAAAACTTTAAAACTATGTAATAAAACTTAATACATATATACACACACTTTAATATATATTAATAAAAATATTATAACGTTATCATTTATTTTTAATTTTTTTATTGATATATTTGTTAAGTCGTTTCCTCAATATTCTTTTTTAGATTATCCAGTTTGTTAATACTTAAATTGTAACATCCCAAAATAGGGCCTAGTTGTACCGTGTTGTACTATGTGCTTGTATACTTGTACATTGATTTTAATCAATATATGTTGTTGCTAAATGTGTTGTTTGTTAATTATACGTGATAAAAAAGGTGATATGTAAAATAATTATGATAATAGATAAAATTGGTAAGTTAGTAACCGGTTTTAGATAATGGTGCCAAAAATATCTTCGTTAGGTAAAACGGGTTAACGATAGATAAATTGTAAGTTAAAAAGGGGAACAAAATACCGGGTTCTAATTAATTAAACCCACAAGGTCGGTTTGTGGTGACCTTATCCCCTGAGAAGACACAATACACACACTAAAACACATACAACCATACGTACACACACAAACCCTTTCAACCTTGGGAGCTTTTGAAAGAAATCAAGGAAGGAGACTTTGATTGTAAATTTTCCTACTAATTTCCTTGCTAAAATCACCATCTTCAGTTGTATCATCTTCTTCTTGTAAGTAATTATCCATTGAAATCTAGTTTTTGAGCTTGAAAGAGGATACACCATTTTAATGGTGTAAAAATGGTGTAGATTTGTGTTCTTGTAGTTAGTTTTGGTTTAGAACGTGTTTATAAGCTCCTATTGATGTTAAACAAAGACTATGAATAATCGAAATCGAGTTTTGGTCGAAAAAGAGAGGTCAAAAACGGGTATTTGCAGGTCTGTCCGCGAACAGGGAAGAAAGTCTGCTGTGCAGACCCTTCCTGCGGCCGTAGGGGAAAGTTCCTGCGGCCGTAGTATCAGTTTCTTTCTGCGGCCGTAGAGAAAAGTTCCTGTGGCCGTAAGGAGGTGTTTTTCAGAATTATTGAAATTAGGCCTTCTGTGGCCGTAGGAAAAGGTTTTTGTGGCCATAGGAGGGTATTTTGTGTGGTTTACCATCTACAGACGAAGGAACAAGGTCTATGGGTGTAGGTACGTAACCTACGGTCGTAGCTCACCATAGAATAGCTCCTGTGGGCGTAGGGATAAATTTCTACGGCCGTAGGGCTCGGTTTAATAGAGAGAAACTCTGCTGGCATAGGGGGTTGCCTCTACGGCCGTAGGAGGAGTTTGTTATGCCTTCTGCGGCTGTAGGACATGACCTCTGCAGCCGTAGGACCCTGTCCAGTATGAATAGCTTGTAATTCGTATTATGTGATGAGTGTTAAGGTGTTAACAAGCTTGTATATGATGTGTTAGGCACTTCTGAGGAACCAGAAGATACTGAACATTATATTTGTCTGTTGTGGCTATTAAGGTGAGTACTGATTAACTCTAGGTTTCATGATAAACATGTTATAACAAGCTTAAGGTAAGTTATGGTTTATATGTTGTTAATTTGCTATGGTATGAATTGCTATGCGATGATGTTAGGCTGAGTAGGCCAATCATGTTATAAATTTGTTATATGCTGGTACTATGGCTTTTGTAGGCCAACTTTGTTACGCTATGGATTTTTGTAGGACAACTCTATATGATATGGCTTTTTGTAGGCCAACTATGTTATGATGCGGCCAGAGTCGGCCAATACCTGTTCGTGCCGGCACTTTGTTGCTGTTTGGATTACGGTGATTCGCGGCCGCGAATCTGGGTTCTTGCAAAACCTCCGTACTTCAACTAGGGGCTCTCAGTTTTACTGATCTTCCCGCTCGTTAGGGGCTCTTATTGATTTCCCCGCTCGTTAATGCAATGGTGGGCTGCTACCTGCTCCCCCACCGGCGCGATATGATATATGTATTCGGTTTCCCCCAGTTTTGATCATTGAGCCGGGCTTACAACCCTGCAAGACGTGACTCCTCCTGGGCACCGGAACATCGCTAGCTGTTTGGATAGACTTATTTGTTATTCTGTGATATCTTCTGCATGCTATAACGTCTTTGTTACGATGCCTATGTTTATCGTTACTCACTGGCTATTTATAGCTAACCACTCCATGTACTCTTTCTTAAATTACAGGTAATTAGTTGCTGGTGAGGATGAGTGCTATGTTTTGGTTTATACTGCCGATTGGTAAATTTTGGGGGAACACTTCTGTTTATTGTTTTTGTTAACTCTGATTACTGGTTTTAATGGTCGGCAGATATTTAGTAACATTGTCGGGTTCTTTTGTTAAACTTATGATGTAAATAACTAACTTTTAGCTTCCGCTGTGTTTAGTAAATATATCTTTTGATTAAACGGCTAATGTATTACTTAATATTTTTATAAATTAAGCTTATGAAACCCCGGTGTTACATAAATATCTTTAAAAGATATTTATTTAAATAATTTAGTAAATAAATTTATCTATTTTCGTAGTTATTTATGTAAACAAGCAGATCAATTGAATTAAATAAAAAAAATTAAAATTTGATTATAAAAAGGTTTTACAAGAAATTAGATGATATTATATATGAATTTCTGATTTATAATAAATTTACCCTTTTTTAAGAGATTTAATATACATGTTAGTCATTATAAGACCATAAATATTTAAACATTTTACTTTAACTTTTTCCGTATTTATACACATTGTGTTAAACTAGTATATCGGTGATTGGTGCATATTATATCTATTTTATTATGAATTATTTTACTAATATATGCACCATATATGATTAAAATTTAATATTTTGATCCGTTGTATTGCTTTGTACGTCAGGAAGCAAAACAATCTAATATGATACAATCATTTAACGAAATAGGCAAATAGCCAGGCTGATTGAATAAGAGCACTCGAAAAGACGTTGTTAGTCATCGGCAACTGAAGTAGGCAACAGAAAAACTAAAAAGTAAATGAGATATATAGTGTATATATCTTAACTAATAGTCTTATAAATGAGTGAATTACGACATTCATAAATTACGACGAGTGAATTTCGACCGTAAGATCTAATAGATCAATATATAATAATGTCTGCGTTTATTCTCATCTTACATATATATGTATATTCTTATATAACCTTTCCATTTATTTAAATTAAAATAAAGAAAAAGAAAAGAAAAGGTAGGTGAGGCATTTGAAATAAAAGAGATGGAGATCGGCATGGGGCACGGAGATATAGCGATGGCAAATTTAATGTAAGGAGAAAACCAACCACCAAAAAAGCATATATTTTATAGTAAGAGTTGGCAAATTTTCAGCCCTGTTCTCTTTATTATGTGATATAAGTTAAATAAATTCATGATAATAGGTAATAAATATAGTTTTCTTTGTTAAAGATATAAGGTTCTGTCATTGACTTTTATAGCTTTCTTTAAACCTGAAATGTCTTATATCAAATAAATAAACTCCTAGCTTATTCACAAGTTACTATATTTCAATATATTTGTCATATAGAGAAGACCAGTTTTTCAATAGTTAGATACACCAATGTGCAAAATGTGATATACTATCAAAGAGGTAGCTTAAGCATTGGATTGTCCAAAAATTGCTCAACAAGCAAGCAAGCAGATAACCAAGACAACTGAATCAACTACAGAGCATAAACATCCAAGATACATCCAAAAAATCCAAAATATTGACGTAGGACTTCCACTCTTGCATCATGATCAGAGCCTGCCAACTAAATTCTTCTATGCGATTCCCCTAGCTGATTCTCCCCCTACCAACAAGGCCTTATGTAAGTTACCAAGCGGGAAGAGTCCAGACGGTAAGAACCGTGATCTTAAAACTATCAAAGAGTCATTAGCGAGTTATTGTGTTTTTATGAGTTGTAAATAACATATTAACGCAATAACAAACTTAAAGTTTTATGGTTTAAATAACATAAACAAATTCAAATTAATAGTTGGTTTGAGAAGTGGGTATGTGATCATAAGATAGGACACCCTTGCTTTTTGCTAACATATATATATATATATATATATATATATATGGGAAGGTTCAAATGAGAATAAAAATTAAATGAGAATGAGAGACTTAATCTTAGCAGTTCATTTGTAAGTGAAAATAATGGACGGAGAGCGTGGGGGCAGGGCCGTCTTAAGGGGCGTGCGAAAGGGGCGACCGCCCAGGGCCCATGGATTAGAGGGGCCCATTTTTCTTCTGTATGTGTATAATGCACATGGTTTAACGCTTTAAGCCTAGTTTAGTTAATTTATAATGAGTTAATTGTTGTAAATGCTAAAAAAAATTTAAAAATTAGATTAATATTTTAAACAGAAATGCTACATTTAATTGTCAAAATCTTCTGACTGACTACAACACGTCCTCTATTGTCTTGGACATATCTGTGGAAAATTCCGTTTACCTCATATTTCTTACAGAATCGACTATGGATAAAGTTTCTTAATAAATCCATCCCACAAATTTTCCTACAATTTTTCATGAAATTTCTGAAAAAATGTTGAAATTTGTTTTCTGACCCAAACTAGTGGGAAATTCGTTGAAAAATACCCACTAAATTTGATGCATAAGAAATCTCTTTATGATGCTTCATTATCTAGTAGTGACCGTTTGTGAATAAAACTAAGAAATCCTCAATTCACCAGAAAAAGCGATTGTTAGTTTGCGATGAAATCATACAAAATTGTTTGACCCATTGGGACATTATCACACAATTTGGGAAGAAGAAACAACATTGACAATCACAATCTCTTATCATTATTCGGTTTTCTTAAGAAGAAACAATATCATAGGCTTTTGTGAAAGGTAGAATTCGGAAATATCTATTTAAGACATTTGAAATTTGAAACGATTCTAATTTCTCAAACATATGTAAAAATTTCTATAATCTTTAATCCTTGATTTTCAGTTTAACTTTTATTCACTATTTAGATTTCAATAATATAAGTACTTACTTTTTGTTTGTTTTGTTTGGTCAATTGGTTATATGGAAACTAATTGGTATTTGCATATTATTCAGTTTACTTTCGCTTAGTATAATTGTTTAATTGGTAATTGCATTTTAACGAATTGTCATTAGCATATTAGTTTGCTTATTTATTAGTCTGCTTAGGTGGTAAATATTAGATTTTAAATCTTGAATCAGTATTGATTAGTTTTACTTAGTTTGCAATTGGTTGTCAATTGTATATTTTCGTCTATTGTTGCCGTTAAGTACATATAATTGTAAGTTTTTTTTAGCGTTTTATATAGCTTAGTATTTTTAGGGGCCCGTTTTTTAGTTTTCCCCCGGGCCTCGAAAATATTTGAGACGGGCCTGCGTGGGGGATAGAGTGACGTAGGGTGCATCTGAGGAATTCATGGGTGAGCAATGACATTGAAAGAAGGGAAATTGGACAACTGAGATTGAGTCTCCCATTCTCATTTAATCTAAGGTTATATATATATATATATATATATATATATATATATAGATATATATATATATATATAGAGAGAGAGAGAGGAATAAGTTCATGCGAGAACCGCGAGAACCAATCTGAGCCGTCTAATTCCCCTCCTTCAATGTCATTGTCCACCCATGAATTCCTCACATGCACCTTGCCACACTCTATCCCTCCACGCTCTCCATCCGTTTAACTTCTCATATCCAAGGAACGGCTGAGATTAGTTCTCGCGGTTCTCGCACTAACAACCGTTCTCGCATGAACCATCCCCTATATATATATATATATATATATATATATATATATATATATATATATATATATATATATATATATCATCTCAAGCTGCATATGCCTATTGTGTTAATGTACGAATCTACAAGCATCCTATACAAGTCATCCATGCACAATGCATAGAAGGTTGTTCACATTATAGTACCATACAATTTGCACTAAAAACCCCTTTGCGTAATATATATTAAATAACATATTTGCTACCAAAAGGTGCGCTAGCCGGATTGGCAAGCCGTTCGCAAGCCGTTCATTTGTTACCTAAATGACCAGGTTTCGAATCCAACTCCCAGCAAAATCTTTAATTTTTTTCCTTGCTTTGTTTTCTTTTTAACCTTTATATTTATTTTAACCTTTTTGACCTATCTTAACTTCTAATTTCTTCAAAACGTGGATTCCGATTTTAAACCTTTTTTAACTCCGTTTTGATCTTTTTAATTTTTAACCCATTTTTAACTTTTTAATTCTTAAAGCATCGTGTCTATTTTTTTTTTAATTTTCTTTTGCTTAATATAAATTTCATATCTATGTTGTTTTATAATTTTGTTTAAAAAAATAGTTAATATATTTATTTATTAAAGAGTTTTGCTTAAGGTTAAAAATAGTTTAAGCTTTATTTCGATTATTTGATTAAGCATAAACCTTTATTTTTATAATTAATTTTATGCATATATGGATCATATTATATTTGATTGTTAGGTCAAAATATAAATACATCGTCATAGAACAACCAGAATTCTTAAAGAATAGCGTCTATCCTTTTTTAAATTTTCTTTTGCTTAATATAAATTTCATATCTATGTTTTTTATAATTTTATTTAAAAAAATATTTAACATATTTATATATTAAAGAATTTTACTTAAGGTTAAAAATAGTTTAAGCTTTATTTCGATTAAACTCTTAAACCATTTTTTTAAAATATTAACATTGAAAGGTTACACTTATTTTGGTGTAACCATTAACCTTTATTCTTGAATCGTTTTAACATTAAAGTTTATTTGATTAAGCATAAATCTTCATTTTAATAATTGATTTTATGCAGATATGTATCGTATTATATTTGATTGTTAGGTCAAAATGTAAATACATCGTCACAGAACAACCAGAATTTTGATGTTGAAACTTTTGCATTTTTGGGTAAAAAATATTATTAAATATATTTAACAAAATAGCAAATAGGTTTTTAATAAAGAAAAAGAGTTTTATGTTCATAATGATGTCATGCTTGCCTTTGGTGCTCGAAAAAGCAAATCTTAATTGAACCTATATTTGCTCAATAAATAGAATCTGCTCATGGTAAAATTTTATATGGGTTCGATATACTTTTATCTTCAACGAATGGTTCGATATTCAATGCGGGTAACAAAATGTGGATTGGCCGCAATGGTAAGCAGTTCCTTTGTAGGGCGTTAGGCGCAGGTTTGACTCCAGCCTAATGCAAAATAGTGAGTTTTTTATTTGCCACTTTGTCTTTCATAATCTTTGTATCATTTTTAACCCTTTTGACCTTTTTTTAACTTACAATTTTCTAAAAATATGGATTTCGGTTTTTAACCCTTTTTAACTACTTTTTAATCTTTGTCATCTTTTTAACCCTTTTTAACTTTAGTTTTCTTAAAACATCGTGTCTACCTTTTTTTTCTTAATTTCTTTTGCTTATGTAACCAATATATAATATAAGAGTTTTAGGGTAGACTTAATGAGTGTGTGTGTGTTTGTTGTTCAAAAAATTATAGTGAAAAGCTCTCATTGTTTAAACATTTTATATAGTTTTAAAATACACGAAAGCTAAATTACTTTTAAAAAATTCAGACGAGTCAATTGTTTTAGGTTTCAAATCTTAATTTAATCTGCCATTTTTGCGTAAGTGGTTTAAATTTTTATTTTTTTGATGTTCTAATAAATAATCTAATCAAACTTGATTAAAAATAATTACTTAACAATTTACCAGAGTCACGTGGTTACCGACAAACACCTACAATTTCGATTATCCCACTCATTAGATACTAATTGGGCTTAATTAATCGTTATATGCGTGCGGTTTGGAGTGCCCCATCGAATCTAGTTTAGGAGTCCTCTTAATTGAATTGGCATCAATCATCATTCTTAAAAATGGGCCTGGAGCACATGATGGCCCAATGTGTGTGGAGTGATGTCATCGGCCCAAGGAGAAATTACACAAGCCAACAGGGATGTTAAGTCATATCAAGAAATCATGTGTACAAGTCGGATGCTAATTTATATGTCTACATATGCAAGTCGGATAATCACCTAAGTTAAGGTCTAGATTTCATCTTTGTCGGACACTAGAAAAATGACCAACAGGCATAACTTAAATCTCTGTAAATATTCAATACTTAACCAATTAACATCATTCTTGATCCCAAGGCTCCTCAACAACATTCAAATGAATCCTTTCGAAGATAAATGATTTTTAACAAGTTTAAGTGGGTTAAAATCCTACTTTTGTATCCTTGCTTGGTGACTTACGAAAAACTCAAGAACAGGTCCTAACATCTAACTAAAACCCATTTTTCTTGGCTGAAAATGCTAGAAATCATGATTAAATCATAATGTACAAGGTTGGGGTTCATTACTTGAAGAATCTTGATGTTTTGCTTTTGCTTTGTCATTCTTTCTTCTCGTCAGGGTATACAAACACACAACACTCACTTTCTAATTCCAAGAATTAAAGGCCTTGGGCCAAGCCCATGTCTCCTTGGGCCAAGCCCATGTATCCTTGGGCCAGCCCATGTCTTGCCATTCTAAAATCAAAGAATTTAGTCATAACCGTTCATCAAACACCAAGCCCAACACAAACTTGACATATGCTAATTTAATCATCTAGGCCCACTTGTACATAGTCACCCAATATACAACAATCTCAACAAAGTGTAATTCTTGAATTAATTATATCTTATAAGTTATAACATCGGAAATATCGACTTACAAAAATAATAATAATTATAATAACAATAATAGCAAATTTGAATTCGGGTATGACATAAGTTAGGAGATAATACTTAGTTGTTAGGTCACGAACAAATCTTGAATAACTAGAAGGAGATGATACTTACGTGTTGGGTCACGAACATAATATTCATTCTTATTTGCAGGGTCGTTTGACATCACTAAGATTGTTACTTGGTCTCCCTTCATTCATGTTTTGAAAGACATAAGTACACATTCCAACCTTGTTGGAATGATCCACCAATTTCTGACCCTGGTTGGATAACACTAAAAAACTTATCAATCACAAACAAATAGAGTTAATATGCTCTCATGTTGTGGTCAAACATGATCCCTCATGTTCTCTTACAAACATGAACAAAGGGACTCATTCTTGATTTATAATATGTGACTCACTCTCATATTTGTGAAAGAACAAGATACTCTCGATTCCATTAAAAAGATTTTCAATAAAGATAAACAAACATCCAAACTCTCTTGGTGGGCAACTCTTATAAAAACTTTTCAGTTTAAATTTTTCAATCAATCGTAAAAAATGCTTCTGTTTTGAAGCCAAAACAACCCATTATCTTGATTGCAATTTAAACTAAAAAACCCGTGATTGAACCCATGGGCGGATCAAGTGTCAACCAGTGGTGATATGGGACACCATCCAATTTTACAACCACAGTAAAAAATTTTAACGTTTTTGAGCCGAGGCCACCACTTAAATTTTGGGGTGCCATAAGTGATTTTTTGATGTCACCAAAATCAAAGTAAAAATGAAATTTTAAAAAAAATGATAAAATATAGTTCAATCTTCGATATGTAACTTTAAAATACTTAAATATAGTTCAATCTTCGATATGTAACTTTAAAATACTTTAATTTACCTTAAAAATAGCAATTTATTAACATGGCTTCATAAAATGTGTTGTCTTAAATTTTGACCCTAAATACGAGAACAACAACTGAAACTTCGTTAATCCGACCCAATTAACTGGATACTCGAGAAAAACCCCGAACAATATCCTCAATTTTAATTAATTTTATTTTCGCTATTACAATACCACCGGTCAATAAAATTTCTGGATCCGCTCTCTTTGAACCCAAACTTTCTTCTGTAATTTCTAACCCTTCTGTTTTCGAGAATCACATCAATTAGAACTTTGGTTGTTTTCTTCTTCTTCCCTTTAAACACAACAACTTTTGTTCTTTTCCTTCTTCCTTTTTTTTTGAACGGCAATTCATTAAAGTGAAAACAAAAATGCATAGCAAGGAGCTACACATATACACCAACTAGCTTTACAACGTTTGTAGTATCAAAGATTAAAATCAAGAACAAAACTATTGAATTGAAGAACAAGATGAACGAACTTCCATTAACGATGAAGAACAATACAAACTGAATTGTATGAAATCTGAACTAGAAACTCTCTATGTGTGTATGAATGAATTAGTATGAGTTACAAATGAACTACACAGCTCTATTTATAAGAACTAAACAAGCTGATCTGGACGTTCCTCTGCGGAGCTGGAACTTCCTCTGTAACTAACATCTCTGACGTCTGACGTCCAACCTCCAGCTGTCAGTCATCCTTCAGCTTTAACCTCCAGCTGTCACAGCTCCTAACAACCTTCTTTAACAACCTTCATAACCAACTATGTAACTTACACAAACACCCCTTTGACTTAGCGTAAGTCACACATAGCTCCTACAATCTCCACCTTGACTTAAGCTAAGTCACACCCACTAGGTCTTTCAACCAGATAGATTCTTTCATAGCTTCTGCCAAAGCCATGTACTCAGCTTCTTTCAAAGTCAAAGGTTGTAACATTGCTTCCGAACCAACCACAACTTCTCCTAACGTAACCACACAACCTGTTACGGACCTCCTTCTATCGAGACCTGCTACGTAGTCGGAATCAGAGCACCTGGTAACAAACTATCCTTTATTACCTCCACAGATGAAACCAACATCCGAAGTACCTTCCAAGTACCTATAAAACCTTTTCACTGTCACCCAGCGAACCTTCTTCGGATTGATCATGAACCTGGACACTACACGAGCTACGTCCAGCCTTGTACACCCCATGACGTACATCAAGCTTCCAACTTTCAACATCTGAAGGTATACACCATAGTCATAGGACCTCCTTACAAACCCATGCTTGATCACAAAAATATCAACACGTTTGTACCATTGCATCGGAGTCTGCTTCAACCCATATAGCGACCTCCAGAGCAAACACATCAGGACCTCCAGACCATATCTAACCGAACGTTCAACCTGTATCCAATCTCGATCCTTAGCCAATGGAACACTTTCATCAGCTCCCTGGTCAGCTCCACCTTCACCTTGTAAACCAACGTCTACATCCACATGTGTATCTACCTCCTGAGGTTCCTCTTGACCTTCCACAGACCTACCTCCACTTTGTCCATCATCCCAGTTTGCACACATCTTGGCAAACTTACTTTGAACATTACCATCAAGGTCCGTATCTTCTTGATCCTCCTACTCTTCCTGAGTCGACTTTATCTCCATTTCAAGACCACTATCCTCCACCTCCTTAGATACACCCTCAAGACCCTCTTGTGAGATCACTAACTTCTCGTCAGAAGCTACATCCTTACTCACAATTGTCTTCCTCTCAGATGGTGACCATAATCGATAACCTGCACCTAAAATTGGTTCACCAATCTGTTCATCCGTGCCTTGCAAATCCCCATGACCTGCAGCCTCCACCTTCTCGGACGTACCTTCATCCAAGGATTCAACATTCACAAACCTACCTTCGGAACTTTCATCCAGGTCTTCTTTGTCATCACTGAACGTACCTTCTTCCAACCCATCAACCTCCACCTTCTCGGAGGTACCATCAAGACCCTTTGACACAAACATTGACTTTTCATCAAAAATCACGTCCCAACTTAGGATAACCTTCTTCTCTGATGGAGACCAAACTCTATATCCTTTAACCCCGTCACCATAACCCACAAATACACCTTTCTTTGACCTTGGTTCCAACTTCCCTTCATTCACACGATAATAAGCTAGACAACCAAACATCTTTAACCCAAGGTAATCTGCATGTCTTCCAGACCAGACCTCAATTGGAGTCTTACAACCAATAGCAGTAGCTAGAGCTCTATTCACCAAGTAACAAGCTATGTTTACAGCTTCTGCCCAGAAGCTCCGACTTAACCCTACATTAGACAACAAGCACCTAGCTCTTTCAAGTAACGTCCTATTCATCCTCTCTGCAATCCCATTTTGTTGAGGTGTGTTTCGTACAGTTCTGTGCCTAGCAATACCATGCTTCTCACAAAACCCATCAAACTCCTTCGAACAAAACTCCAAGCCATTGTCGGTCCTTAATCTTTTGATCTTTCGACCAGTTTTATTTTCAATCAACACCTTCCAATTCTTGAATTTATCAAAGGACTCGTTCTTGTGTTTCATAATAAAGACCCATGTCATTCTTGAATAATCATCAATGATCGATAAGAAGTATCGACCTCCTCCAAGAGAAGAAACACGAGACGGACCCCAACAATCTGCATGCAAGTAATCTAAAGTAGCCTTCGTTTGATGAATAGCTTTAGAGAAACTTACCCTATGTTGCTTGCCATATACACAATGCTCACAAAACTCCAATTTCTGTACCTTGTGTCCACCCAAGAACCCAAGATTACCAAGCATCACCATGCCTCTTTCACCAACATGACCAAGTCTCATGTGCCAGAGCTTCGTCATTTCTGACTTAGCTTCTTCTGCTTGTGTAACAGCAGCTGTACCTTCTGATTGTGTAACAGCAGCTGTACCTCTATCCAAAACAGTTTCTCCCTTTAGGACATACAAAGTGGACTCCTTCATTCCCTTCATTACCACCAAAGCACCTTTTGATACTTTGAGTACTCCACTTGCACCCGAATACTTGAAGCCCTTTTCATCCAAGGTACTTAACGATATCAAGTTCTTCTTGAGTTCTGGAACATGTCGTACGTTAGTTAACGTCCTTACGATCCCATCATGCATACGAACCTTGATTGATCCAATACCAACCACCTTGCAAGATACATCGTTCCCCATCAAGACACTTCCGGAATCCATCTCTTGATATGTTACAACCCACTCTCTTCTCGGGCACATATGAAAGGAACAACCCGAATCTAGAATCCAACTTTCAGAGTTACTATAGAGACATTCAGAAACCATCAGTACCATATCTGACTCAACGTTGGTATCTTCTTTCGCCACATTGACGTTGGACCCATTTGTCCTATTCTTAGGACATTGACCTGCTTCACCACACCTATGACACACATCTCATGGGTTAGGATTTCTAGTTCTTGACCTTGATCTACCTTTTCTTGGCTTCCATTTTCCTTTATCTGATCAATCGTAGCTTCGACCTTCGTTTCTGGTCACACTCAGGCCTGCAGCTTGTGTATCAGAAACATTAGCTGAAGCCTTTTGTCGCAGCTCCCGTGAGTGCAAACTTGAACTCACCTCCTCTAACGTAATCGTATCTCTTCCAACGACAAATGAGTTAACAAAATTCTCAAACGATGGTGGTAAAGAGACCAAGAGGATTAACGCCGCATCCTCATCCTCAATATTTACATCAACATTCTTGAGCTCCATCAAGATTGAGTTTAACTCATCAAGATGATCCTTCAGCACTGAGCCTTCCTTCATCTTCAGAGAAAACAAACGTTGCTTCAGTAGCAACTTGTTCGTGAGAGATTTCGTCATGTAAAGTGATTCAAGTTTCAGACATAGACTTGCTGCTGTATCTTCATCTGAAACCTCATACAAAACCTCATCTGATAATGACAACAAGATTGTAGAATGGTCCTTCTCATCTTGTTGTTTAAGCTCTGCAGCTTCCTCTTCATCAGGCCTTTCCCCTGACAAAGGTTTCCAGATTCCTTCCCTCTTCAATAACGCCCTCATCTTGAGACGCCATAGACTAAAGTTGTTCTTACCGGTGAAGTTCTCGATCTGAATCATGGGAGGAGCCATCCCTTCACAAACGTGAACTTTCTTCTTCTTGAGAAACTTTCAAGAACCTTTCAAGAACCTTCTTCCTGATAATCTTCTTCCTGAGATCCTCCTTCCTCCGCCTTGATTCTGCAACTCTGATCAGAAACAACCACCGTGATCTTCCTTCTTCTTTGATAAACCCACAGACCTTCCTTTCTCCCAGATTCATTTGAGCCTTGGAGCTCTGATACCAATTTTTAGTATCAAAGATTAAAATCAAGAACAAAACTATTGAATTGAAGAACAAGATGAACGAACTTCTATTAATGATGAAGAACAATACAAACTGAATTGTATGAAATCTGAACTAGAAACTCTCTATGTGTGTATGAATGAATTAGTATGAGTTACAAATGAACTACACAGCTCTATTTATAAGAACTAAAAAAGCTGATCTAGACGTTCCTCTGCTGAGCTGGAACTTCCTCTGTAACTAACATCTCTGACGTCTGACGTCCAACCTCCAGCTGTCAGTCATCCTTCAGCTTTAACCTCCATCAGTCACAGCTCCTAACAACCTTCTTTAACAACCTTCATAACCAACTATGTAACTTACACAAACACCCCTTTGACTTAGCGTAAGTCACACATAGCTCCTACAACGTTAAATAGAGTGAAACACCATATTCTATTGGAAAGTGTTAACAGGATCATTACATCACGTAATCCAATCTGCATACGTTCGTCTTCCTCCATCTGCTCTTTATCTCAAAAATAGGATAAAACCTGCATTTTCCCGTTATTGAACTCCAATGAATAATTAAAGACCTTATTGTTTCTCTGTTTCCAGGATAGTCACAACAAAACATACAGAGCTGTCTTTTATTTCATTAAAATTCAAAGCATTCCCCCATTGTAGCAGGAAGTGAAGATCAAAGTTATGAGTTAGGACCTTCCACCAACCACAAAACTCATAAATCCACCTTTTAAAAACATTGCAGCTACTAAATAAATGATCTTCAGATTCTTCTTCATAAGGAGTTAGTTATCCCACATATATCGACCAAATATATGATATCTTTATTTTCAATTAGTTATCCCACATATATCGATCAGAATATGATATCTATATTTTTCAAATTAATTGTTATCGTATGCATAGAAAATGGCTGAGAGTTAGTTAGCTTTCTTCCCTTCCATTTACTTGAGTATAAAAGCATGCAAAGCATGCAACCTGTAGTTGGATTTCCACATACAATATATCAATATCAGTAGCTTCTGTACCAATTTCTTTATGGTCTCAGAGTAGAGGATTCACGAAGATTCATAAACCGAAGTACACAATGTTCATGGCAGACGGAAAAGAAAACCAGTGGAATCAAAATTGGTTAAGAGACAATCGATATCAATTCACCGTTTTACATCCATCTATCAGATTATCCCAAGCAAATGCAGGTGAACGATGTATTAAATGACAAGAACTTTAATAATTGGAAGAAGGAGATGATGAACTTTATGCTTGCAAAGAACAAGATGGGCCTTGTAGACAGGTCGATTGTGAAACCAGAAAAGACCTCGGGAAAGTACATGGCGTGGACGAGGGCCGATGCTATGATCAAAGGCTGGTTGATAACAGCCATGGAAAGGGATATATGGACCAGCGTAAGGTATGCAAACACCTCGGCTGAGATTTGGAAAGATTTAGAAGAACGGTTTGGGAAAGAAGGCGCTCCTCGAGCATATGAATTGAAGCAATCGTTCAGCGTCACAAGGCAGAACGGGACATCGGTTTCTGCATATTACACAAAATTGAGGGCTGTTTGGGATGAACTACAGTTTGTTCTTCCTACCTCACGGTGTACGTGTGAAGGATGTGATTGTGGCATAGGCAAAAGGCTAAACGAATTGAAGGAAATGGAATAGAATTATGAGTTCCTAATGGGACTCGATGAAGGTTTCTCTGTCATTAGAATGCAGATACTAGCAATGAAACGCACAGAAGCTACTGCTTTCCAGGTAGTTTGGGAAGAAAAGGTGGGTAGCAAGTTCAAGGTAGGAGTGTAATCGAGTCGAGACAGCTCGCGAGATACTCGAGATCGACTCGAAAAGTATTCGAAATCGACTCTCGAGCTACTCGAGTAGCTAACCGGGTCGAGTTCGACCTACAAATTACTCGACTCTAGCAGCTCGCGAGCCTTATCGAGCTTTTATAAAATTACACTTTTACCCCATGTATATAATATTATGTTGGGTCATCTCATCATGTTATACATATTTTTCTAATTATATAATATTAATTAAAAGGTTCCTTGTAAAAGGGATAGAAGATTACAAGGTCTAGGGTTTTTTAATTCTTTCCTTTTCGAATTTCAAAGTGACTTTGGGGGCTGCAGTCATCTACTCGTCTTGTCCAAGCATCCAAAAAATTGTTATAAGCCATTTAGTAGTATAAATACATGTTTTGTAAATCAATTTGAGGCAGTTGATAATAAACAGATTATCTTCTTTGCTTCTCTTTCAAACACACAGTTACACACACTAGTTAAACCCAATTCAATTAGCTTCAATTCCTCTTCTAAATATTAGGAATTCTGGTTATTTGAAATCCTTTCTTCAACTCTTGAATGATTTGTGGAAATGAACATAACAATTGGTATCAGAGCATTCGATTCTGACCATTGTTTTTCAACAAGATTCGATCATGAACAATCATGCCAGAAACCTTACCTTCTTGGCTCCTAATTTGACACCATCAACTAAAGCACCAGGTGCTACAACAAACACTACAACCATGGAAGAAGATATGAAGAAATTCATTACAAAATGCGTATCTTCGGCTATCCAATCGTCACTTTCAGATCCGAAAAAGAAGATATATGAAGAAACCCAAGAAAACCCATGTAAAAATTTTCAGTTTTCAAGTTATCATTCTGGAAATTTGAGTTCTTTTTTGCATCTTTGGAATGATTTGGGGTTTGTAAGGGTAAAATAATTCGATTACCAAGTCATATCTGAACTAAAAAGAAAAGAAAATGGAGATAATGGTAAGGAAGATAAAAGAGCACATCAACTGTTTGAGGAAATGTCAGAAAGAAAAATTCTTAAACAAGAAACAACTGTTAAAGAATACTATGATGCATTCAATTCCATATTTAGGAATAGAGATTTGGATGAGATGTATAAAGTAAGACTCTTCATTTGGGGGTTACAACCGAATATTGAGGAAAAAGTTAGCATGTTCAAACCCCAAAATCTCTACGATGCTTACTGTTTAGCTATGCTGCAAGAATCAACAAACCATTTGGGAAAGATGAAATCTAATTTACCATTTTCATGTTCTCCAAAGTCCGAAGGGTCGAGAAAAGTTGAGAACAACATTAGTTTGGTGATTTTTGATGAGTTTGCTGAAATTATAAATGGAAAAGTTGAGTTTCTTGATCAAGAAAATCGAACATCAGGTGCAGATTTTAGGGGAGAAATATCGCTTAGGGGTGTCAAGCATGAAGTTGGTAACATGGGTTGTGAAGCCTATCATAGTGACATGGCAAAAGAAGCCTCATATTTTGATGACAAGAATGAGAATCAACTAGAGTTGGTTAATTGTTTAGAATATGCTTCTGATGTTACAAGTTCATTTTTGGAGGCTGTCAACATTGAAGTTCAATTTCCAATTGCAATGGGAACTGAAAGTAATTGCAGTATTCAAAGTGATACAACAGATTGTGAAAATAATTGTGGCAATTTAGGTACAACCAAGCTTTGTAAGGAGTGTGATAAATTTGGGAAACCAAACGAAAATGGTTCTAAGATCAACTTACAAATGGGTGATGAACATATTAGAAAAGATGAAGCAAGTCCATGGAAGGATAAAACGAGGGTCGGTATACACGAATACTTAATTCGATTGAGTATTTTATCTTATGAACAAGTTTTGAAAGATCTCAATAGATTGCAGTGGTTTAACATGGTTAATCAAGTAACAAAGATGAAGTTGATTAAAATATTGCTTGCAAGTTGCATGAAGACATAAATTGAGTTCTTGAATCCAATAAGGATTCTTGAGGACAAGAATCTTTTAAGGGGGATGGAATGTTATAATCCATTTAATAGTATAAATACATGTTTTGTAAATCAATTTGAGGCAGTTGATAATAAACAGATTCTCTTCTTTGCTTCTCTTTCAAACACACAGTTACACACACTAGTTAAACCCAATTCAATTAGCTTCAATTCCTCTTCTAAATCTTAGGAATTCTGGTTATTTGAAATCCTTTCTTCAGCTCTTGAATGATTTCTAGAAAGGAACATAACAAAAATCCATTGAAGTTCTTCTTGAGTCTTTGATTCTCATCTTCTACTACTCTCCTTCCTTAATAATACCTTCAAGTTGAACTAAGCTTACACCCTTTATGTTCGATGCGTTGATTTCGAGCCATTGAAGTTCGAACTCTTCAATTTCATAGTCACAGGTAACATTTATCTATTTTTTTAAAGAAAACTTTTACAAAAGTCTTTGTTTGTGGGTTAATTTGTTCTTACATAATCACTCTCACCATTAGTGAGTTCGATTGGAAATCTTGTTATATTTGAAAGTCTTTGTTTGGTGTTTGTGGTTAAATTGCAACCGACATAAAATTCTTTCAACCAAAAGTTTTCTATTTAGATTTAGTGTATGACTTTTAACTTCTGAAAATTAATGTTCTATTTAGATGGAAGCAAGTCCAAATGAAGGTTTGTCATCTTCATGTATGGATCAAAATGGTTCTACTAGTTCAAAGGAGAATACAACTTATGTAAATGACGGCGCTACAAATCATACATCTGATGATGCTGAAAGAATGTTGAGGAGGAAAGTTCTCACTTTGAAAGTAAGGAAAGGCAAAAGACTTCTACTGCATGGTTAGAGTTTAAAGAGGTAGTGGACTGATCAAAGTAAAAAAGCAGAGTGCATACATTGCAAAACTAGATTTTCCATACTTAAAAGTAAAAGCACAACTCATTTTTTACTTACCTCCTCCTCACCATGGTGTTGAGATAGCTGACAATATTTACAAGTGCATAAAGGAGTGGTCCATTGAGAATAAAGTGTATACTATTTCAGTAGACAATGCATTAAATAATGATTCAGCCCTTAGGATATTAACTGATACATTCTTAAGGAATAAAAAGTTACCTTGTGGAGGAAAGTTGTTCCATGTGTGTTGATGTGCTCTTATCTTGAATCTCATGGTTCAAGATGGTCTTTCAAGAATCGGTTATATCATCGAGGATATACATGATGGTGTTACTTTCATCAACCAAAATGAATCAAGACTTACATTGTTCTTGGAGATTGTTCAACAGCTACAGTTACCACACAGAAAATTGATCCTTGAATGCAAGACAAGGTGGAACTCCACTTACGAAATGTTGTCTGCTGCAATCAAGTTCAATGAGGTGTTTCCCAGATTTCAAGATAGAGAACCACGATATATGTGTTGTCCATGCAATGAAGATTGGGTAAAAGTAGAAAAGGTTTGTTTGTTTTGGAAGTTTTTAATTCTATCACTATTATCATTTCGGGAAGTGAATATCCAACTGCTAATATGAACATTGAAGAGTCATCTTCTGCGTGGTCCGAATTCACTCAAATTGTGAGGATTGTGGAAAAATTCGACCAGAAAAATCAGCGTTAAAAAGGTAGTATGAATAAGGGTGCTATATTTGTGATGATGGCTCAACACCTTTCGACGCTTTAGAATGGTGGCGAGAAAATTCGTTGAGGTATCGTATTTTGTCTTTAATAGCTTGTGATATACTCGATAGGATTTGTGTGCATAACCATCAAACCCAGATGACACGCCCAATGCCATAAGACACTCAAGGGTCACACCTGTGAGGGTACGTAATTCAAGAAGTTCATTCACACTGTGGAAGATAGGTTTTATGACAGAAGAGAGTTATAAAATAACCAGCTTAAATTAATTAACAAGAATATATATATATATATATATATATATATATATATATATATATATATATATATATATATATTAGTTAATAAATATATATTGTTAATTATTGGATTAATATCTTGGATATTATCTAAAAGGGTTATTGTTACTAATTGTTATTATTAAAGAGATAAAATGCATTAATATATATATATATATATATATATATATATATATATATATATATATATATATATATATATATATATATATATATTCGTCTTATATATATATATATATATTATGTATTTTATATTAATAATAAATGGTTTAAATAAAGTTGCCTAATTAAGATAACTAGAAAGTTATCTATAAATAGGGGTTTAAACCTTTGCAATTAGGGTTAATCACTTTTAACAAAACAAAAGGAAAACGCTATCTCTCTCTCTCTCTCTCTCTCCTTTGGTGATCGACGGACTAACACCTCCTCTCCAAGGGGGTTGTCGATTTTGGTGATTCAAGGCAACAAGAAAGGTCAAGAACTTTCAAGTGTGAATCAAGCCTAGTGTGAATCAAGCCTTTCTAGCAGACTTTTGGTGTACCTCATTACGGGTGGACTATCTTTGAGCGGTTCAGGTATAACCTTCATCTAAACATTTTCTTGATGGCTATGGTGAAATCGATGGGTATATGTATGTATATACTTATTTCGATTTCTAGTATTGTGTATTGGATTGATTGCATGCTTTGTTCTAAGCTTAATCCAATCCTGTTTGTTATGGTTGCATATTTTCGATAATGGCTATATAGACAGACACATGTTTTTCGAATTCCATATACATGGCATACACATTTGTGATAAGCCAAGATCATTAATCCTTTAGGCTTTAAGGATTAAGTTTGTTATTCTCTTTCCGCTTTAGTGAATAATAACGGCATTGTATTTTATGTTGGGGTTTCCAGGGCACGCAACGGAAGCAAGGTACAACAAAACAAGCCCGTGGTACAAGCAAACAATGCCCAAAATGAAACCCCATAAAAGTGTACCAAACTCTATGAACAGAAATGCAACATGTAAAAGGAGTGAAGAGATGATTATACCTTCCTCCTAAGCTCCAGAAATTGTCAAGTGTTGGTGATGATGTTCCAAGAACGAAATAACCGAATCTTCTATTGGGATATACCCCGGGAACACGCCAACCTCTTATGCTAGAAAGCTCTTGTGACTCTTTACTCCAGGAAGTCACTAGAGAACAGCAACAACAACCAATTTTCTGGAACCTCTTTTGTTAAACTCTCTCTAAGTCTTATAGAAGCACTTAAGAGTGTATTTTGTGAATATGGCCAAGAGTACAAATGAGGTTCTAATAGGGACTTTTACAAACCTCCAGAAGTCACTTGGTATGCCCAAGGCCGGCTAAGACCACATCATGACATTCACATGCATTAACCAAGACTAGAGGTGATTTGACAAAAAGCACATGCAGCCGTAGCGGCGTTAACCGTTAAGGGTTAGCGGCGCTAACCCCTTAATGTTAGCGACGCTATCACGTCCTGCCAAGTGACATGACACAATATACATGCAGCCGTAGCGGCTCTAACCCTCAAGGTTTAGCGGCGCTAACACCTTAAGGTTAGTAACGCTAACGCGGCCTGCGATGTCAACTTTTGTCTTTTGTCATTTTTGATCCCTATACTTTAGTTGCTGTCAGGTTAGACCCCGGTGTATGACCCAATAGCCCCATACATCATCGGTAGTGATTCAAACGGCGTGTATGCATCTGTGGGCATATTCTAACAAACTCCCACTTGCACACGATGCACCGTATCCTCAAATCACAGATAGAGAGCGGCCTCTAGCAAAGCATCTCTGCCCCGAAGTTAGTATGAGTTTCGTCATCATGAACAAAACCAATTCAAAAGGAATGGTCCTATAGATAAGTGATCTTAAACATCCCTTTGTTCGCGATATCCTTGTGAACACGAGACATGGATTAAATGTCAATCTCCAGATCGTTCACTATTATGTTTCTCGATCTTGATTGGTGGTGACCAAAAGTTAAGGACATATCTGATTCTCAATCAATATTCCTTGTGCATGGCCATGCATAATTTTGGTGTCAGCTCCCAATCATCGAGGGGCCCAGGGATATCTCTCATATCAGAGGAACAAATTCCGTTGACTGCATAACCCTATACCATACTTCTTGTCTTACCTAGCTATTTCCTTTATCACAGCCAGTCACGAACTGCTTTTGAAAATGGCTAAAGTAAGGAAAAAATATGATATATCGGTTCATACATCTCAGGTCTAAGGACGTAAGATATTATCATCCCAAGTTACTCGTGACTATAATCCATGAAGTATACTTGGGTGTAGGTCTTCCAGTCACTTGAAACTCTTTTCAAGTACAGGTAAGCATTGCACATTAATTCAACCATTTTGAATTCAAGGTCACATGCTTACCTCAGCCTTAATTCAAATTTCTTCCATAAGATTGACCGACTGTGAAAAGTTTGAATTATAGTAAAATATTTCTTGAAGTAATTAAACATGCTAAGATGGAACACAGTAAAGTCTCATGAATGTAACCGTATCACACGCATATATAATCTCTATTATATATCGAAACAAGCATAAGTTACAATACTATCTTAAAGTTCTCAAAATAAAATTTACATATCAAACAAACTAAATATACATCTCAAGCCAAATCGCTAGCAAATCTTACACCTATTGCTCTAGTGTGAGATTCATGAGCTGCTTGTGGTAATGGCTTAGTGAACGGATCCGCTAAGTTTCCATCCGATGCTACTCTGCTGATGACGACTTCACCACTTTCAATTACATCTCGTATAAAGTGGTACTTGCGCAATATGTGTCTTGTTCTCTTGTGAGCTCTCGGTTCCTTTTCCAAAGCCATCGCACCCTCATTGTCACAGAAGATCTCAATATGGTCCGCGATGCTTGGAACCACTCCTACGTCTTGGATGAATTTCTTCATCCACACGGATTCCTTAGCAGCTTCACTTGCCGCTATGTATTCTGACTCGGTAGTCGAATCAGCTACCGTGTCTTGCTTCGAGCTCCTACAGCTGACAGCACCACCGTTTAACAGGAATACAAAGCCCGATTTGATCAGCAGTCATCCCTGTCAGTTTGGAAGCTAGCATTCGAGTAACCCTTTACTCGCAGCTCTTCTTCCCCACCATATACCAAGAAAATCTTTTTCGTACGCCTTAGGTATTTGAGAATGTTCTTTACAGCTCTCCAATGAGGTTCCCCGGGGTTCGCCTGATATCTACTAGTCATGCTTAAAGCACATGACACATCAGGACGAGTGCATAGCATGGCGTACATGATCGACCCCACAGCTGAAGCATATGGTACTCGATTCATTACTTCTATCTCCTCTTGGGAGGTAGGACATTGAGTCTTGCTCAAAGTCAAACCATGCAACATAGGGAGGTTTCCTTTCTTGGATTCCTCCATCTTAAAGCGTCTAATGACCTTATCTATGTATTCACTTTGAGAAATCCCGAGTAGCCTTCTAGATCTATCTTGATATATCTTGATCCCCAGAATGCAGCTCGCATCCCCTAGATCCTTCATTGAAAAGCAACTTCCTAGCCAAGCTTTAATACTCCTTAGGCGTGGGATGTGATTTCCTACTAGCCCTGACATATACACATGGCTCATCTTTGCTTTTCGAAAATCTAAATTCCTTGATTTTCTCATCAAAGCATAGATTCCAGCTTCGAGATGCTTGTTTGAGTCCATAAATGGACTTCTTTAGTTTACAGACCTTGTTTGGATACTCTGGATGTACAAAACCATCAGGTTGTGTCGTATACACCTCTTCGGTAAGCTTCCCGTTAAGGAAGGCGGTTTTAACATCCATTTTCCATATTTCATAATCATGAAATGCAGCAATAGCTAAGAGTATCCGGATAGACTTCAACATCACCACTGGGGAAAAGGTTTCATCATAGTCTATTCGAGGCGTTTGAGTGAAACCCTTAGCCACCAGTCGGGCTTTGAAGGTATCCAAGGTTCCATCCATGCCGGTCTTCTTCTTAAAGACCCATTTACTCCCTACAGGTTTAACTCCGGGTGTGGGATCAACCAGTTCAGAAACTTGGTTTTCCGACATGGAATGCATCTCGCTTTCCATTGCTTCTTTCCACTTTGTAGACTCAGAGCCTGCCATGGCTTTCTTGTAGCTGGTGGGCTCATCATGATCAACCATTAACTCGTTGCCCTCAGATATATGGTGACCATATCTCTCTGGCTCATAACGAGTTCTACTAGAATGCCTTGGAGTAGGCAATGAAAGAGTGTCGGGTATTGCAGCATTTTCTTGCTCAGTTTCAACCATCTCATGTTGAGTGCTAGTGCCAACCTCAAGTTCTTTATCGGTTGACCATTGATATTCCTCAACGTCAATTTTCTTGTTGCCATTTTGCTTGGATATCATTTCTTTTTCAAGAAAAAATGTCCTTCGAGCAACAAAAACTTTGTTCTCAGAAGGTTTATAAAATAAATATCCAACTCCGGCAGGAGGATATCCGATAAAGTAACACCTTTCTGAGCGAGGTTCAAGTTTGTCTTCAGTCTCGTGTCTCACGTAGGCTTGACAACCCCAAACTCTTAGGTATGAAAGTGTCGGCTTCTTATTATGCCACATTTCATAAGGTGTTTTTACAACTTTCTTGGTTGGTACGAGGTTAAGGACTCTTACCGCCGTTTCTAGCGCATATCCCCAGAAACTAATAGGTACCTCCGTTCGACTCATCATAGACCTTACCATATCCAGTAAAGTCCGGTTCCTCCTCTCAGCGACCCCATTTAATTGTGGAGTCCTAGTAGGTGTTAATTGTGAAATAATTCCACAATTTCTCAGATGATCCGAAAACTCGGTACTTAGATACTCTCCACCTCTATCAAACCAGAGTATCTTAATTGATTTGCCCAATTGATTCTATATTTTGTTTTGGAATGTCTTGAACACCTCAAAGGTTTCATGCTTGTGTTTAACAAGGTAGACATTTCCATACATACTATAATCATCTATAAAGGTTACGAAGTATCTTGAGTTATTCCTTGTGACATGCTTGAAAGGTCCACATACATCAGTATGAATGATATCCAAAAGGTCTTTTCCTCTCTCACTTGTTCCCGTAAAGGGTGTTTTTGTCATCTTGCCTAATAAGCAAGATTCGCATACATCACTCGACCCATGATCAAATGATTCCAAGATCCCATCCGATTAGAGCTTGGTGATGTGAGTCTTGTTTATGTGGCCAAGAAGACTATGCCACAAAGAAAACTTGTCCAAACCATTTTTGGAATCAGAATCAATATTCATGATAGATCTTCTAGATTCAATGTATGCATTTGCCTCATATATGCCATGACACGGTAATGCTTTAAAATAAACAATATCATTTTTAAAGAAAGTAATTGCACCATCAATAAAATTGAAGTTAAAACCGTCATCTTACAATGCGTGAAAAGAAATAATGTTTCTAGCCACTTTGGGCGAATAGCATACATTTTTCAATAAAATAGAAAAGCCGGTCTTGAATGAAAGCTCCAAGTCACCCTTTGCTTCCACCGGGACAATCTCCGAATTTCCCATGACAAGATCCAGCTCTCCCCGCTCCAAGCTCATACTTTTCCTTAGCACCTGCACCATATTAATAATGTGAGTGCCACAGCCGGTATGCTCAAGGTAGTTTGGGCAGCTTCGGCCCGCTCCAAGCTCATACTTGTCCTTAGCACCTGCACCATATTAAAATTGATGGAGTTCTATCATGAATGTACCTGAAGAATCGAGTCCCGATATGCTCATCGCCTTGAGCTTATTGAGCCCCTCAAGGTAGTTTGGGCAGCTTCGGCGGTAGTGCCTCTTGCCCCCGCAAAAGAAGCATTGGGCATCCTCTGGGGTTATGGTTTCGGGAACTTTCCCCTTGCCCTTACCGTCGGAGGTAGGGTTGGGCTTGGACTCACCAACCTTCCCCTTACCCTTCCCTTTGGAAGAGTTGCCCTTCTTCTTCTTCTTCTTCTTCTTCATGATGCGGCCTTCCGGGATGGAAAGAACGGGATTGGAAGAAGTAGGTGGCTTGCTCTAGGTCATGCTCGCTTCGGCAGTTTTGAGCATACCATGCAGCTCCATCAAGGATTTATTCATGCTATGCATATGATAACTCATTGTGAATTGATCATATGCACTTGGCAGGCATTGGAGGTTCAAATAGACCGCCATCTCCCTCCCGATGGTAAATCCAAACTTCTCCATGCGCTCGATGTTTGCCTTCATGCGCAAGACATGAGCACTCACGTTCCCCCCATCTTGAAGCTTGCAAGCGAGAACGGACTTGAAGCATTCATACCTCTCCTACCTCGCCTGTTGTTGGAACATATCCTTCAGCTGCACGATCAGGTCGTAGGCACTCAAGTGCTCCATTTGCTTTTGCAAATCGGAGCTCATCGTGCTCAACATGAGGCATGTAATCTCGTCAGTTTCCTTGAGGCGTTTTTCATACGCCTCTCGGACCACCCTCGTTGCACCGCTCGGAGGTGCCTCGGGTAAGGGTTTCTCATTGGTGTGCAACTTCCCTTCATAGCGTAGGACAAGCCTCAGCTGCCTATGCCAATCCATGAAGTTGCTACCGTCGAGTTTCTTCTTCTCAAGGAAAACTCGTAGAGAAACGTTGGTGGTGGTGTTGTTCGCGCTTGTTGATGCCATCTAAAAATTACAAAGTAGATTTTAGTTAGTTTGATATTTTATCTTGTTAAAACAATTTACCCATAAAGAATCATCTTAACAAGGCTAAGAACCGTATTTCATCCTACCATGTGACGGGGTTACCGTGGATCACATGACAAAACTTATTTAGGTCGGCAACCATTTTGCCAATTGCAATCTCTATTGCAATCCTTAGCACCTTGCGGGATCCTACGACATCCAAGGGTCGTTTGGCATGTTTGATCCCTTCTCGCACCAAATTTAAGTCTTGAAATTTTGGTTAACTAGTGCTAAGCTCGACAATTAACCAAGATTTCAAATCTAAAATTGCAAATCGTCCGTCAAGACATACGGTAACAAACTCACCAAAGTTGGCTCGTGCTAAGCTCGACAACCAAAATTGTGAATTTGTCACACTCACCTTCCACACAGTTTCATGAGAATTGGCTCGTGTTAAGCTCGACAACCAAATCCCATAAGACTAGATTCGGGCGGTATCGACTTACGGATGGTGCATGATTTACGTTTTATGGAAAGACGGGTTTTTGTTTCCGGTTTGGTTTTAGATTAACTTATTAGTGACAAATCCTAATTTCACTAGGTAAGTTAATCTTTGTATGTGAGCGCGCGAGAGAATTGTAAACCATTTTTAGCAAATCTTTTGTGATTTTATTAATTTTTGAAAAATTATCTAGCATGCGAATCCTAAGTAATCCATGCATATAAAATCACAATCACACACATAAGATACTATAATTGGTAACCCTTGCCATAAAAATCTATGCGTTCTTCCCGTGAGCCGAACGGGAAGAACATGGTCAATTCTAAGGGACAAAGTCTTTGATGCGAGCTCCCACTAAAACCGCCATCTCCATTGGATTTCACCGGTTTTATGGTCACCATGCTCCACCTCCTTTGACTCCCTTTTGTGTGTCTTCATCCACCATAAATTACAATACATACTATAGAATAAAAATGGCATGCAAGCCACATTATACCTACTTATCTATTACAATTACATGGATGAATGAAATGGCATGCAAGCCATATTATTATTACAAATTTTCCGAATGAATAATAATACAACCAAACAAGCATCCAAACACACAATCAACCACAAGGCCAAGGCAAGGTTACCAACTTATGAATCCACATACAACCAAACATACATGATAGCTACTGGAATAACATATTATAACAACTAAAATAAAAATTCCAAAAGTTCAAAATAAGCCAAAATACCCGAGACCAAAACTATTTTAAACTTAAAACCAAAACTGTCCAGCGCCTGTAGCGCCGCTAACTTTAAAGGTTAGCGCCGCTAACGCGGTTTGACAGAAAACAAACATTTCAATTTCGGGTTTTTCAGGCCACCATGTGCATAACTAACATAGAGGTGGCTCTGATACCACTGTTGGGGTTTCCAGGGAACGCAACGGAAGCAAGGTACAACAAAACAAGCCCGTGGTACAAGCAAACAATGCCCAAAATGAAACCCCATAAAAGTGTACCAAACTCTATGAACAGAAATGCAACATGTAAAAGGAGTGAAGAGATGATTATACCTTCCTCCTAAGCTCCAGAAATTGTCAAGTGTTGGTGATGATGTTCCAAGAACGAAATAACCAAATCTTCTATTGGGATATACCCCGGGAACACCCCAACCTCTTGTGCTAGCAAGCTCTTGTGACTCTTTACTCCAGGAAGTCACTAGAGAACAGCAACAACAACAAATTTTCTGGAACCTCTTTTGTTAAACTCTCTCTAAGTCTTATAGAAGCACTTAAGAGTGTATTTTGTGAATATGGCCTAGAGTACAAATGAGGTTCTAATAGGGACTTTTATAAACCTCCAGAAGTCACTTGGTATGCCCAAGGCCGGCTAAGACCACATCATGACATCCACATGCATTGGCTAAGCCTAGAGGTGATTTGACAAAAAGCACATGCAGCCGTAGCGGCGCTATTGCGTCCTGCCAAGTGACGTGACACAAAGTACATGCAGCCGTAGCTGCTCTAACCCTCAAGGTTTAGCGGCGCTAACACCTTAAGGTTAGCGACGCTAACGCGGCCTGCGATGTCAACTTTTGTCTTTTTTCATTTTGATCCCTATACTTTAGTTGCTGTCAGGTTAGACCCCGGTGTATGACCCAATAGGTGCATACATCATCGGCAGTGATTAAAACGGCGTGTATGCATCAGTGGGCATATTCTAACTTTTTATTCAATTATGAGTTGGTTCAAAGTAGTTTGGTTACAGAGCCTCGACTCATTTTATCACAGTGTGGTGGTATATCTGTTATTATTATGGTGGTTTTTGATGTTAATGTGTGTATAGTGATTTTCGAAAATTACAAGGGATGAACAAGATCATGTCAATCCTAGTTTATCTAAAGACAGTTGGATTTTTGGACAAGGTTTGTAGATTTAAAGCTTTGATCAGAGAGGTAAACCAGTTAGGTTTAACCGATTAAAGTATTAAAACTATAAACAGTTTATTGAAATTATATGATTATCTGTTTTAATATATATTTTTTGAAATTAAGGATTGGTTCTATATCAATCTCAGTTTGTTGTTTAAATTGTATGATTTTATAGTTTTTAATTTTTAATCAGAAAAGTTAAACCAGTTAGGTTTAACTGGTTAAAAAGGGATTAAAAACTATAAAAGGTTTAATTTTATGTGGTTGAATATATATATATATATATATATATATATATATATATATATATATATATATATATATATATATATATATATATATATATATATATATATAGTAACCAATTGTGTTAATAAGGTTTGTGTAAGGTTTTTAATCAAAACTAGTTCAGTTTTAAGATTAAAGGATAAACCTCAAAACTAAGAAATTCTATCTTTTTATCAACGAGTTCTATGTTGATAAATTTAATTTTTAAAATTTGAATGATGAAACAAGTTTATGTTTTAAATTTTGAATTTTGAATTAAAAAGGAATTTCTGGAATTATATATATATATATATATATATATATATATATATATATATATATATAATACATTAAAATTTCCGAATTAAAGTTAACCGCAAAAGGTAACCGGTTATGGTTGATCGGCCCAAGGGGAGTCTCGACCCAAGAGGGTCTCGGCCTAAGGGGAGTCTCGGCCCAAGGGGGTCTCAGCCCAAGGGGAGTCTCGACCGAAGGGGTCTTGACTCAAGGGGAGTCTTGACCTAAGGGGGTCTCGGCCCAAGGAGGGGTTCACAGCCTAGTTCGCGGCAGGAACCACTAGCCGCAACCAGAAAATTGGGCCTCAACTCAATGGTCTTCTCGGCCCAAGCCCAGGCGCATTGCGGCGGCCTGGCAGCCCAAGTAAGTGTAAATTCATAAATTATATAGAAATAGGAGTTTCTATGTATTATACTCATGGAGTATATATAGGGATATGGCTATTGTAATAGCTAAGGTTTTGCACACAATGAAATAAAGAACTATGTGTTTTCATGGAGTTTTTACACATTCTCTCTAGTTCTACATATGCAATCCTTCATCTATCCTACATATTACTTGTATCACTTGTTATAATGGATTAACAAGTGGTATCAGAGCCAAAGGAGTGAAGATTTGATTCTGAATTCAGCAACAAAAGTTGAAGTTTTGAAGATTTTTGAAGAAAAAGTGTACTTTCGGGTTTGAAATCAAAGTGAAGATTTAATGAAGTTTTTGAGTGTTAATTGCTTGGATTAGGGTCGCATTTATCATAGTAACACTCGTTGATAAAAAAGGAGTCAATTCATTCACAAATCAGTGGCCAAATTTGAAGATTTTTGTGTTTTCGGGTTTGTGAAGTTCTTGAAGAAAATTGATCGAATCTGCTCATTTGAGCGTTGTTTATGATTATTGTTGATTGAGAAGTGTAAATCGGGGGTAGGCAAAGTGATCTGGACAAGAAATTATCAGATTTGGGCAAAATTCGAGATTTTTTGAATCTAAGCGGGTAAGATCTTGAAGCTGTTGGAATTCCAGGTTTGAAGGTGTCGGAATTGCCCTTTGAATCAGTCGGAATTGCTTAATTCCGAGAATAATTTGGTCGGAATTGTCGAATTCCGAGAAGAAATATGTCGGAATTGCTGAATTCCGAGAATAATTTGGTCGGAATTGTCGAATTCCGAGAAGAAATATGTCGGAATTACTGAATTCCGAGTAGAATTGGTTGGAATTGCTATAATCCGAGAAAATTGTATCGGATTTCAAACTTTCTTGGAATTCAACTTGACCGGAATTGGTTGTTGACCGGAATTGGTGATTTTATTTGGAATTCATATTTTCTCGGAATTCTCTATTTTCTCGGAATTCTCTATTTTCTCGGAATTCTCTATTTCATCGGAATTCTCTCGGTGCTCGGAATTGTCAATTTTATCGGATTTCAAGATCACCCGGATTTACACCAATTTTTCAAATTTTTAAGATTTCTGATCATTTTTGCTACAGCATTTTTAAGATTTCGACCCCAGCCAGGGGCTCTGCCCCTTGGACCCCGCCAGGGGTTGCCACCCCTTGGACCCCGCTATCAGGGGCGCTGCCCCCAAATCCCCGTCGTCGTTGTTGTGACTGAATTATCTTGTCACCTTGATTCCTAAGTCAAGTATTTGGATTTTTTTTGGCTGAGTCAGGAGTTCTCAAAGTTTCAGTTATCATTATGATGTTTCAAGCTTCGGGTCAATGTTGGGTCATTGTTACCATATATTGATTGTCTAGTACCCTTATGTCTAGTTATCCTGCTCTTTCTTAACTGATTTTTGGGTCTTCTTTCTTAGTGTCACCAATTTTTTGTCTCAAAACCAGATTTTGGCCATCCATTATGTGTTTCTTTTGAATCTTGGTTATCCTTTATCATTCATATTTGAAAACCCAGATCTCATTGTTGGTGAAATTATTTGAAGAATTGACCAACATCAAATTTCTTCAGGTTTTTGAGAGGATTTTGAATTACATGCGCGCTTGCTCACGTGCATATCAATCCGACTCACTGATTATTATATCAAAGTCAATCGTTTGGTGCTCTTGAATAAGGATGAATCCGACTCACTGATTATTATATCAAAGTCACCTACCCTCTTATGTGTTCCCAAGTTCATTTGCACCCGTATGTATTTCAAAATCTTTGTATCTTGTGGTGATTTGGTCAAGGTTGATTACACGGTATTGGGAAACTTAATTGAAAACATTATTCTCCAATATCATACTACATCCAACAAAGATTTATAAATCTTCAAGAATTCAGATCAAATCATTACCACTCCTCAACGATCAAGAGTGGTTCAAGTATCTATTCAAGTCAGGGAATGTTTGAAGATTATTTTGACTTGAAGTGTAGGATCCTCCCCACCCCTCTTCCATGTTTTTGCAACTGAATCTCATGGTGATGTATTTTATCCATGATGTTCATAAAGTATTATAATCATCATGAGGGGGAGAATAAAAAGTTAAGAAATTTTACATTGTTGATTCAATTGTTGAGGGTGTCTACTCAAGAGGGAGAGAGAAAAAGAAACATCTGTCTATATCATGTCTAGGGGGAGTCAAGATTATCAGACTTATGAAGACATGGAAACAATCTGAGCTACATTGTAGGGGGAGACAAAAAGAAGATTATTCCCAACACATCAAAAGTGTTTATGCTTCCGCTGTCAAAGGCTCAAGATAAAACAATGTTTCGGACTGATGTATATGGTGGGACGCTACATCCAAATCTGCTTATATAATCTAAGGAAGACTTAGGTTATTGGCGTGTACACTCCTATTTCAATACAAAGGGGGAGAATGTAAATTCATAAATTGTATAGAAATAGGAGTTTCTATGTAATATACTCATGGAGTATATATAGGGATATGACTATTGTAATAGCTAAGGTTTTGCACACAATGAAATAAAGAACTACATGTTTTCATGGTGTTTTTACACATTCTCTCTAGTTCTACATATGCAATCCTTCATCTATCCTACATATTACTTGTATCACTTGTTATAATGGACTAACAAGATCTTGTTTATCCCAAGTGATTCAAGTATCAATGGATCATAATGAAGAATGTAGAGAGAGAATAATTAACACCAAGTAAAACACACACTTAATATTGTGATTATGCCAAAGACCTTACTAATGACAATTATGACCTAACAATATTGGTCCCTCTAATTTGTATATTTAATACAAACTTCAACTAAAATGTAATATTCTATTCTATACAATATTTATGACCTAACAATCACCCCCTTTGTATAGAAATAGAAGATGTTTGTCTTTTCAGCTTCATACGGGCTCTAACAATCTCCTCTTATGAATATGCAGATTTCTTGTTGCATTCTTTAAGCTTTAGGAGATAAGACTTGAACGATTTCTTTTTGTGAATCTTCAGTCTTTGATCAGATGTCTTCAGAATGTCTTCTCATCTTGAAAAATAGACTCTTCAATTTTTAAGAACAGTCTTCACTTTATGAACCTGATGAGAACTTGAATCTTGAAAGCACACAGTAACATCCTTTTCCATCTGATTTTCAGATTTGCACCGATAACCTAAGGTTATGCAACCTTTGGTTGTATGAATGGTTTAGCTTTAGGTGGTTTTCAGCAATCGCGATCTTGAGCATTTAATCAGATCGATTTATGAAGAATATTTGTTCTCTCCCCCTTGAATGTAGCTCTAGATCTGGTTTATTTCTTCAGAACTTCTTGAATTTTCATTGAGCATTTTCATTGTTCTGAACATGGAATCGTTTTCTTCTGTTGTTCTTTTCCCTGCTCCCCCTTGACTTGACATGTATAATCTTTTAGCTCTCTTAGTCTCCCTCTCAACAAATGAATCTCTTCTTGGTCAATAACTTCAAAATCAACTGAATTAAGTATCAAAGTTTTCTCCCCCTCACGATGATCAGGATTCTTCATGAACATCATGTACATTAATTTTGTATTCGGCTTGATTTTGACCTGAATATAATAACATTTGAAGCTTTGAACCCTCATCATGATATTCAGTTGAATGATGGTGTCACTACAATGATATGGCAATGAAAGAATGCGAGACAGTCTTTAGGGCACCGTCTCAAAGTTCCCGTGGGGTTACACCAAGATCACATAGATTCTCGTTAACACAACAGTTAGAAACTGTGTGACCTACTTTCAGTGTTGGTGTGATGTTAGCACTGGTAGGATTTTCATCTAATCATCATGAATATCACAAAGATATCACTCCAAGATGTTCCGGTAGTTACGAAAACTAGATACACTTAATATTTCTAATATGTGTCCTAAGAAATGAAATGTATATTGAAATTAGCTCTAGACTCGATAAGTGCATGAAAGAAGTCGGGGACCGGATTAGCTGTCCTCCTTGTTTCAATATCAACAATCTCCAAGTGAGATGTCAATAGAAATGTGCTAATTCTCTGTGTGAAGTTGAAACAACTATCTTTTAAGAGATAATTGAGTAGTTGGGTGGGGTTAGTGCATTGCATCACTGGGTCCATGATGTCTATTTCAATACCAAATCTCAACGAATGAGATCTAGTAGCAGATGTGGCTACCCAGATGTATACTATTTGGTAAGGATCTTTCTTTTCTTTTGATCATGTCTCACCCACAGCTCTCTAACTATTTTTCAACTTCTCCCTCAAACTCACTTTCCGAATTTATGTATGTATCTATGTTTGTTGGATACATAAGGACACTTGTTATCATTCGTAACTGGATGAGAAATCATGTGATTTAAAACAAGAATGATTTTTTAAGAAATTCAGAGTGTTGAGAAGTGTTGGAACCTAGAGGGGGGTGAATAGGTTCTTTTACTTAGTTTACCAATTTTTCTCAAATAAAAACTTCTAAGTTGTGTTTTAAAAGATTTAACTTGAAGTTTATAGCACAACAAATATATACTTGAAATAAAGAGAGTAAGGATAGAGAGATATCACCAATTAGAAGACTAGAGATTTATAGTGGTTCATGCAAGTGTTAACAAACTTGCACTACATCCACTCCTTGGCATCACCCACCAAGAGTTTGCTCCACTAAAGCTTCTCTCTTTCAAGGTAGAGATAAACCTTTACACTTCTCTCTTTAGTTTACAAGAAATACTCTTCTCTCTTGCAAACAAGGGTAAGATGAGCCTAGCTTCACTCTAATTTGATGGCTAGAGTTAATCCTTACTTCTCTCTAATTATGTAGGCTAGAGATAATCCTCACTTCACTCTAATTAGAAAGGCTAGAGTTGATCCTTACACTATTACAAATGATATAATGATAATGTAATGATTGAGCTTTGAAGACTTTTCACTCTTGCTCTTGATCTTGATCTTGATCTTGATCTTGTAGATGATATATCTTTTGATTGGAATATAAGCTCACAAGATCTTAGAATATGTTCTGTGTTTTTATAATGGCAAGAGTTGAGTAATTAATAAGGTTTGAGTTGGTTTAAATAAGGAAAAATAAGTAAGCTCAAAAAGTGTCCAGACATCTCACGGTCGATCCACGGTCGACCGTGGATAAAACCGTCAGCCTACTGGAGCATTTTTTAGCCTTTCTAATATAGACGTTGGGCTTTTACCAAAACCACACACAACTCAATTTTACCATAAAAATTCACTGAAAAAGAGCTTGGCAAAATTTAGGTTGATCCCATTCTTCTTAAGTTTGAATTTTAACACAAAAATGGAACTTTGAAAATCAATACAAAAAGCATGTTGGAAGTTTTCTTCTTTGAGAGATTCCTTTGCTAAATATGGTGTTGTGTTGTTTCAAAGATGTATTATGTTTGGGATTTGCCAAAATAAGAAGTCTTGTATTAATTCAACCAAGCTTGTGAATTTTATAAAAAATTTATCAATTTTTATAAAAGTTTTTATAAAGATTATTTTATAAAAACTTAAACATGTTCAATTATTTATTTTGTGAGCTTATATAATTTGAACGTTTTCTTGTAGAATATCTACGACAAAGCCTTTTAAGATGACATCTTCAATTGTCGAGTACGAGATCCGTTGACTTCAAGCGAGCCGATTTTTCAGCTACGGTTGACTCACGGTCGACCGTGGGGTAGACCGTGATTGGTTGACTCTTTCTTTTGATCTTGTTATCTTCATTTCTTGTTGATTTAAAGTCTTCACTTGTTTGATCTTCACTTAATCATCAATTTGAGGTTTGTTAGCATTGAAGAATATAGATATATGAATAATTTTGATAAGCAATAGTATCACATGTTAATATTTTCATCATCATCAAAACAAGAAGTGCACTTTTAAATGTATGACTATGTATGCACCAACAAGAAGGATTGTCAAGGATGATTTGAACAATCAGAGAATATGAACAATCAAGGTATTTTGAAGGTATTTTGACAAAAATGTCACAGAATGATTTTAACAGTAAGCTCAAGATGATTTGTTAATCATATGGACCCCATCTCCTGTTCCACCCCTCTCAATTTCATTTTACCTCTGCACACCAATCAGTATCCCGTGATAACTGATTCTGCTCACCTAGTTGACCTAGTAAGTAACCCTTACTATCTCTTTCTAGAATATGGTGAGCTCCTGGGGCAGGTCCTTCCTGTTCTGGATTGACCATAGGAGTATAAATGCCTACACTCCCTCACTCATGGTGCCATTTCAATCACTTGAATACTATTTATCATGAATGAGCGGTTTCCAGAAAGAATGAAACACTTAGCACAAAAGGAAGGATATTAATGAGATAATGAGATGGAAGCGCGGAAATGAGAGACGATCTTTCAAAAGATCAACAAATGAGTGAATCAAGAAAGGTATCAGAATGAAGAAATTAGTGAATACCTTCTTGAACAAATAACAGTAAACGAAAAGCATCAAATATTTTTGTATTTTGAATTTTATAATGTTTTTAGCTTTTCAATATATGAATGTTTTTGGCTTTTCTGAAAAGATATAAAGCAGTAAAAACAAACTCCCCCTAAATTGATGCATGAAAATCGGGTTTTCATCAATTAGGTGAAGATACAAAGTTTTGCTCCCCCTACAAATAACAATCCATTATAAAGCAAGTTATATCATGAAATGATAAAACTGCACAAAATAAGCATCTCAGACATTAGGCTCGGGCTAATGCTAAACAAAATGAAATTGAATTGAATTGCAGGGAAACTCCATCTTGTTTGAAAAACTATGAGATTTAAAAACAAATCAGCACACTGAACACAATGATCTTCACTGCAGACTGAATGATCTTCATTGTGCTCCAACAATGTCTCTTTGTGTTTACCTGCAAAATGGATTAACATAAATTGGTACTCATTCTTATTTGGGTCCAGATTTGTTAGTCGTAGGTTTAGGCATCCATTTTTGTGTATTTGTTACAATAACAGGTTTATGGACCTTTTGATTCATTGGTCCTGAATGCCACTTAGGAATTCTATTCTTAACAACAAACTCTTGTTTAATGCGTGACGTCTTATAAATCTTCTCTTTTGACAGGCGGATTAGGTGTTTGGCTGAGTAAACCACAAAAGGATACATGACATCTGTCTTAAGCACAAATTCCCCTGTTGATATTGGTTTCGAGAAAGATCGGCGTCTGTTGTTGTGATGAGAAGTAGGATTTGTCTTAGCAGCTCTATTCTCTTTCTTTGGAATCCTCGTTGTTGTATTTGACGAGAAATCATCATTTATCACCTTCTTTACTTTGGATTCTGATGCACTTGTTGTAGATTCAGAAGGTTTCTTCTTTTCAATCCAGGTTGATTTCATCGGCGTTGAAGTGGATAGACTAAACAATGATGATACCTTTGCAATAGCATCATTTAGATTTTTCTTTAAAATCGATGCTTGTTTGAGCTTTGACACAGTATCATCTGTAATCACAAAACAAGCAGAGTTAGAATTACTTGAAATACAAGTGTTCTGTTTATAACTGAAAGCAACTTGTTTCTGTTTAGGGTTTTGATTCGGAGAGTGAGTAGTTGTGGCTGGAGGTGATTTCACTCGATAAGAAGATCCAACAGATACAGTGATCTTAGGAGTCTTCGCAGCAGTTGATGTATTGGTGAAATCTTTATCTGAAAGCTCAGAACCTGCAACCGAGAAATAAGAATCAGATTGGCTACTACAATGTGAAACTGAATCAAAATTTTGTCAGCGGAAGTCTTGATTGACTCAGCAAGTTTTTCAGCACTAAACTCAGCATTCAAAATTTTAGCCATTAACTCTTTCTTCTCTTTCTCAAAACTCTCTCTCTCTCTCTCAGTGTCCGGTGCCATTTGCAATTCAGATATTTTCCTCTCTAAAATTGAACGAGGAACATAAGATTGAATTGACACATGCAGCTTTTCCTCAAGTCCTTTGACTTTTTCTTTCAACACAGCTTTCTCAGCGCACAATTTGTCTATGGTCTTTGTATCATTATTCAATACACAAGACAATTTGTCATTCAACTCGGCATTGATTTGTGTCAATTCGTTGATCTTATTCATTGAAGCATCAATGTCTGTTCGTTTATGCTCCAATTCAACTGCATAAGATTTACATTTCTTTTCGGCAAGTTGAAATTGCTCAGACACTTTAGACACTTGATCTGTTAGCTTTGCATTGGCTGCAGACAGATCATCTACTCTCTGTCTCTCAGAATGTAACAGTTTAGAATTCTGATCTAACATATGTTCAATCCTTAAATCATAACGATGATTTTCCTTTTTCAGAAGTTGTATTTCCTCAGACATTTCGGAAATTTGATCAATAAGCTTGACATTGGCTGTAGTTAGATCATAGGCTTTCTCCCTCTCAGAATGTAATTGTTCTGAATTCTGTTCAAACTCTTTGATTTTCGCAGTTAAATCAGAATTTTCCTGTGTATGCTCTTTGAACTTAGATTCACAGTCTTGAAGTTTAACAGTCAATTCAGCAATCTCTTGAGTTTTAAGCTTCACATTCGGTTCTTCAGAAACTTTATTTGATTTACCTGTGTTTCGCAATAGTCGTTCAAGATCCTCATTTCTTATGTAAAAATACATACACCTTGATCTGAATTCTTCACAAACTCTTGATTTCTCACAGAGACAATCATCTAACTCTTTTTTTTTCTGTTTCAAGTCTTTTGATTTGTCTTTCAGCACATGAGAGATGATCACGTGTTAAAGAGTATTTTTCTCTCTCCTTTAGTAGACATTGATAATTATTCTCCAATCGTTGTTCCAATTCTCGAATCTTTTCTGAAAGATCCATCTTGATACCTGAAATATATATGATCGTTTAGGAATGATTTGATTTGATCAAGAAATTAATCAACTAAAATGATTTTAAAATCAATTTATTTCGAGTTGATTAAACGCAACAAAAATGATTGTTGACAACAATGATTTAGCAATAAGCGCGAAAAGTTTGATCAATGACAACAATGATTTAAAAACAATTAATATGGATAACAACTAAAATTGAATTTGACCACATGAATTTAATCAAGAATGCGATGGCTTCAAATTCTGAGATATTCAAATTAATTCAAAACATCAATTGTATACTATTTTCAAATTAATTATAATCAATGAGTGTATTAATGCTTTTCAACAATTCTCGAATTTTAATCCAACATATACTCACATGCCACAAATTAAAAAAAACTGGTTGAAATAGATTTCCTCACATGCATGACAACAGATTTAATTGACAGCTATGTATAAGTTATGTATCACGATGATATTTCAAAAATCTGTGCACTTGATTTAATTCCACGCGTCTAACACACACTTGATTTGAATTAAAGCTGATTTAAAAAACTAGTGGGGTATCCGCGCAATGCGGCGGCGACAAATAAAAATGGATGGTTTTTGGTTGTCGTGGTCGCTTGAAATAGGACATAGGAGGGAGGTGATTATTTATAAATCTAAAATTACATTGAAAGTAAAATATTCCAATATTAACTAAAATTACAATCAAATAAACTCAAAGTACATGAAAAAAGTAATAAAAAGAAATAGACTTGGTGACGCTGATGTGAGTAAATGCCGATCGGGATGAAAACAAATAATAATCTATTTAAAAGTAGGAAAAATAAATATCAACGCTGCCAAGTCTATCCGCAAGGTCAATCATTGATTCAAAGTTATCGTCAAATTGCAAGAATGTTTTTCCAATAAAGTCGAAGGGGGCACAATAATGCAAATACGCAAATTTGCTGAACCTCCAACACATGAACTCAAAAAAATCCAAAATATTTCATCCAGTAACATCAAGATTCACAAGTCTGTCCATCTCACCACCTGTGTAATGAGGGAACGGATCTTTTTAACAATACCACAATGATAGCAATTCACGGTGATAACTTGACAAGCTATGAAAATAACCTGTGGAAGATTTATTTAGGTCAATATATTAACTAAACAATAACATTGATTATATCTAATTGATTGTAAGAAAGTAGTTGTGGCAGACATAACCATGGCTCTATCCCTCGAACATACACAAGTTTTTTTGATAATTCAGAAATAAGATAGTAAAAACAAATAAAATTTGTTTTTAACGATGACCTTATAGATAGAACAAACTCTTAAAAAACCAAACCGAATCATTTAAACCCAAATATAAAAAAATTCATATAATATTTTTACATGTTATAACAACTTGAACCATTTTATTTTAGGAATTTTCAAAAATCTAATTTTTCATTTTAGTATATTACCCTGCATTTAGTTAGTTAGCCAAAATCCTAATCGGTATTCCCATTCTCTATGTGACTATGTGCAACCCTAACTCTCATGTTCTCTGGTTTTCCCTTTCTCTCCCGTCTATTCTCCACCGCTCCACGAACCACCGAACAATGGTGGTATTCTTCACAATCGATGCTTGAACTTGACATTTGGCTGCTATTTCACGTCCTACTAACCCGGCTTACCGTCGTATTAATTAGTTATTCTTCGTAATTGCTGGTACGAATCTTGATTTTTTTTCAAACATTATAGGTATTGTGTTCTCAATATCTATCTTCTAATATATATAAAAGACAATTTAGAAAAAAAATATTAGATGATTTGGACATTTCATTTAATAAAATACTTAATTTTAGCCGTTCATTATTTTAATTTTAAAATTTTGTTTTTGACTTTGTAGAGTCAAACTAATGTGATTAACCAATATGAATTAAGATAAAAATAACCCTTAATCGAATCAATGTTATATATCATTGGGATTAAAAGTTTGAAACAACTTACTAAAATAATAAGAAATAAGGTAAACTTGAAAATAAAATTTCATCAATTACAAAATATCAATGCGTGTTATACTAATATTTAAATATTAATATAAACTAATCTTTAAATAAACTAACATTTAGTAATGTGTATGCAATTTGAATATTTACTAATATTGGATAATTATTATTATTTAACCATTTATTTTCCAAGATATCGTAAGTCAACTTTATTATATATATTATACATTAGAGATAATATGCATCATAAATGTGGCATATTAATTTGGATATATGTGATAATCGTATCAAGTTATTGATAGTATATTTAATAACTATTATTGTATGCTTAAGTATCACTAATTAAAAATTATTAATCTTTAATCACCATTCAATCTTAACCCTTTATTTCAAAAGTGTAACTCTTTCGTATCCTTAGGGTTTCACAATCTCGGTATCAACATCACCTTCTTCATTTCGTGAGAAGAGAAAAAAACAGCCGCTAGGTTCTCCATCGCCGCTATATCTGGTTTCCATCACCTTCTCCACCCTCGCCGCATGCCTCCTCCCCTCGCCACCCCTTCGCCTTAGGGATTTCTACCGTCGTCACTGTGTCTCCCGCCTCCTGCCCTCGCAGCCCTTCGCTTTAGGTGTCTTGATGGCTGCTCTCAACTCCTCCACTCTCGCCGCCTGCCTTCTCCCCGTCACCTCCCGCCTCCTACCGTTCTTCATATTGAGTGTGTTTTCGCTTCAGAATTTGGGAGTAATTTTAGGTTTTCCTTTCCAAACCGCCTCCTAAAGACCGCCGGCCACCATCACGTCTTCTCGCTTGAAGACCACCGCCCACCACAACCTTCTCTCTACCAAATCTCCGTCGCCGGATGTCACCACCACCAAGATCTTCTCCTCCGCCACATTTTCTCTCTAGATCCATGGTCGCCTCCTTCTCATCTCACCGTGGATGCAAATCTTTTAATCTAATCTGAAGGGGTTCACATCCAACAGATCGATTGCAGATTCGATGAGTTGTGTTTTTATCATCAGGTCTGAAGGTTTTTTGAGTTCAAGATCTGAAGGGTTTTTATTATCAAGATCTGTATCTTTGAGGTTCGTTTCTTCTAATCGTTAATAGCGACTTGAGGGTTTTGGAGTTCGAAAACAAATTGCTTCATCTGTTGTGTTTTCATCCCCAACTCCAGATTCAATAGTTTATATCTTGTTTTCGTTTCTTTGATTCAATGATTTTGATTTCAGATTCTGGTGATTTTGGCTTCATATGGTTTGAGATTTTGTGGTTCATTCAGATATGTTGTTATGTGTTCTTTAATATGATGTTCTTAGATGTGGTTTCAAATTTGGAATTTTGTTTCAGATGTAATCTTTTACTACATTAGATGTGGTTAAAATATAAGATGTTCTTAGATGTGGTTAAAAAGTGTGTTTTTAGTTTCAGATGTAATCTGAAACTATACGGTGCAACGCATGGGTTTTATGTATGTTTCGATTAGGATGATTTGTCACCTGTTATTAATGCTTAATTTGTATATGATAAATATCATAACAAGATACAATTTCAGATGATGGTGTTTGTATATATTTTAGCACACTTCAATATAATGTTCTTAATGTTATCTGATATAATTTATCATTTCAACATTGCAGGAGGGTTATTGAACTGGAATCAAGATAATGAGAACGGGTACAACTTTTATTGCCTTAGGTACGTACACAGTTAGCTTTCTTTCATTTAATTTACTTTTAGTTCATATATATATATATATATATATATATATATATATATATATATATATATATATATATACATCATGTTTGGTGTACATTCACTATTGGTTATAAATTAGATTGATACGTTAGTTTAGTTACATATGATCAGATTTTAGCTTTTAGAAATCCATCTGTTAATATTTATATGAACACGTTATAATATACCAGAACCTATTGTGTTATAATATATCAGAAACTATACGGTGCAACGCACCGGTTTTACACTTATAAATGTATTTATAAAAAGCGTGTAAACTTTTTAAGCGTTGTCATATTTATAAATGTGAAAAATAGTTTAAAAATAAGGGTTGTTAGAAAAAAACTCAACATTTATAGACTTCTACATTTGATTTTAAAAGTCCACGATTTTTATATATTTAAATTACGTTTAATTTTGTTTATGTATTTACAATGCTTTAATAAATGTATAAATACCAGACCCGTAATTAAAAAAAATATTTTTACTCCTTATACTGGGGAAGAGTGGGTGAGCTTGCTTTCGAAAGTTTACAGTTTCCCGGCTAAAGTTTACAGTTTACCTTGTTTCATTCCAATATTTAATTCTATTCAGTTTTGATAGCAGTTTCCAATACTGTTTTAGTTGTGGCATGTTTAATAATGTAAATTTCTCATTTGAGGTCGCAATATTAGTTTTGTGTGAACCTAAAAATAAATGTGAAACATTAATAGCGGATTTAATTTATTCGCAATATTTCAATCATCTTAGAAATGGAGTACATTTGCAACCTTAAAATCATAGTCATAAAGTAGCTAAAATCTATACTACATTATAATGCTAATCTTCATATTTTGGATAAATTTATTTTGCGACAATCATTTTATATATTGCATTAATTACATCTCTACTTTTTTAATTTTTACTAAGACAATTAATAAGATTTTGATTCATGATAATACCAAGACACAAATCTACATGTTATAAGGTCAAAGTTAGAATGATCTTTAAGATGTATTTTGACTATATTACTCACTTTTTCATGGCTAACATGTATTTTGACTAATTAATACAGAAACATATTGTCTAAAATAATCTATTGGAATGCTAAGAAAAACACAAGAACGGTGTTACCTCATTCCGGTGTGGTGTGTCATAGGTGCTAGCAATCACAGAAGCATTGAAGGTATTGCTTTCATTGCCCATCAAAGCATGATCAACCTCAATTTTCATTTCCTGTTAACATGTTTTAAAAACTGCATTTAGAACCATTTTTGTGTGCTTTAATTTATATCAATGAACTGAAAATAGATTGTGTGTATATTGATTAAAAAGAGAGAAATGATGACTTGAATTCTCAAAATTATGCTCTCCCATTTTCAAGTAATTTTTGTATCTTATTACTATACAAACGATATGACCCCACCTGTTCTAGCATGTAAGAATAAACTTGTTCTAATATGTTATCCATCGTGTGTTAGTTAAATTTGTTTCTCTTTTTGTTTGTTTCTTATACACAAGAGTTTTCATTGATAGATAGATAAGTTTACCCTGATTTTAATTACTCGTGACAAATACATTTTTCTTTTCAAGTTTGTGTGTGATCTTGCTAGTTTCTTCACTTTTAACCTTTGTGATTTATGCCTAGTAAATTGTTCGTCATGTTCATGATGAAGGGTGCTTTATTTCTTATTCCGGAATTCACTTCGATGTTTGTTTTTCAGTTGAAAATACATTCGGTATTTATATGTTTTTTTATAGATCAATGAAGTTATCAACTCTTTCTATACAACCAAAGGACTGTAACTGATTTTGAAGTTAAGGAGTAATCTTTCTTCCTGTTGAAAGTAAAAAAATAGACTCCACTCTAGGATAGAGAATGCCCAGTTCACTAAAAAATGTAACATATTTTGAAAGGTTTGGAGTGGTCAGAGATGTCTATCTCCCAAATAACTATTACACTGGGTGAACGTGCATATAACTTATATGGACATTTGTTCCTTTTTTTTTTTTTGAATGAAACATCGTAAGTTGAAGTGTTTTTAAAAAACTCATAAGATATATGTTATAATTGCAATGGTTCTAGGGAAGGACTTAAGGTTATAAAACTGAGAACTCCTAAAAATAAGTAAATGCATGTTTGGCCGATTTAGATTAACTTAAAAAAATTTCTACAAATTTGAACTAAACTGAGAAAACGTAAGAACCCGTGTTACCTCATTTGGGTGTGGTGTGTCATTGATGGTAGCAATCACAGAGGCATTATAGGTATTCACTTCAATGGCCATCAAAGAATCCTCAACCTCAATTTCCATTTCCTGTTAACATTTTATAAAACTACATGTTAGTACTTTGTGGATATTAAAACTTTCTGGATTCAATAAGTTGCAAATTAGAATATATGCATGTTAGTACTCTAAATGGCTTCTTCTAAATATAACATCTATATGCGTAAGTGAAAGATACAACAAAAAGAGGATTAAGACTTTCTGGATTCACTACACGATTTTATTATTTAAGGTTTTTTCATTATCATTACATCTACTTATTTCATGATATTCATTTGTCTACATGAAGGTATTTACTGAAATAACATTCAAATATGTGTTACCTCATTCCGATGCGGTGTGTCGTTGGTGCTAGCAAGAGCATTGAAGGACTTCATTCCGTTCATGGTAATCTTGAAATGTTGAAACTGAAAAGATAATTATGTGGTATGTGTTTATTATGTGGTAGGTGTTTACTTTATATACAAGTTTTTTAATTATAGAAGTCTTTTGTTGATATGGTATTTGCATTAACGTAATAATGCAAAATCGTGTATTTTAGGTGGTGATTGGTTGTTTCCTTATTTTTCTTTTAGTAATTAGCACTATTTCTTAGCGTATTTTAAGTTCTGATCGGTTTCAGTTAATGAGATATGTTTAATATGGAGTAACAGCTATGTGTTTAATATATTGACAGCTGTGTGTTTAATATATTACCGTGGATGAAAAGGTCCAACTTTCAGTAAATGAGATTCTTTCCCAATATGACAGCTGTGTATTTATTTTGCATTAATTTCAAAATGAAAAGGTCCCACTTTGTTTTTCAATTGGCAACTCCACGTAATCAATCTGTGTTTAGTAATGATATACCCCAACAGGCAATTAATGTACGTTATAAAGTAAAATGAAAGGGGTATATAAGTAATTTTAAAACACTGAAAGTTTAAGAGATTCAGTCTAATAGTCTAAATGCATTATAAAGTAATTTAGATAAAGGACAGCTGTTTGTAAGTCTCGAGCAGAAAAATGTTGACAACTCAGTCAAGTCAACAATTAAAAACCATATATTTAAATGTATAGCTGGAAAACTCGACGACTGTGTAATCTCAAAGGTTGTGTATCTCGATGGCTGTCTTTTTATTTTTTTTAAAATTCCCATATAACTCAAATTCCGACTACAATCCCGATTAAACTTGCAATTCCGAGGAACAACAATTCCGAGCAAATTTACAATTCCGAGCACTTTATAAATTCCAATAAAACGCAATTCCGAGCAAATTCACAATTCCGAGAATTTTTGGTTCCGAGCATATTCAATTCCGACCCTTTTCAATTCCGAGACTTTTTTCAAATTCCGTGTATTTTTCAATTCCGAGCCTTTTTAATCGGAATCTTCATCAAAAACACACACAAACACCTTTTTCCACACACTAACTCAAATTTTTGGATCAATACCCACCATTTTCATCTTCTTCATCAAGAAAACCTCAAGAACACCAAGAACATGATTTTTAAAACCTCCACTTCCACAAACACTTTTTATGCACTCCAAACTCGAAAACAAGTATCAAAAATCCTGTTTTTGGGCAAAAATCGTGAAGAACACATGAAAAACCCGGAAAACAAAAATTCAGATTTCTCTCAAACCGTATGGAGTTTTGACATGAAATTTTTTTCCTTTCATCTACAGGGAACAACATATCCGAAAATCAGATCAATCCAAGCTCGTATGAATTTTCTACAATTTTCTGAAATTTCAGCCCACTTTAATCTCAAAAATTAAGAAAAATTTCAAAATTTTGATCAAAAATTAGCTCAAATCAATCTTAACTGATACCACTTGTTTGTCCCAAGTGATTCAGATATCAATGAATAACATGAAGATCAATGGATCATAATCAAGAATGTAGAGAGAGAATAATTAACACCATGTAAAACACACACTTAATATTGTGATTATGTCAAAGACCTTACTAATGACAATTAGTCATTAGTATATATACCCCTAAGGGTATTTACAATATTGTTCCCTCTAATTTGTATATTTAATACAAACTTCAACTAAAATGTAATCTTCTATTCTATACAATATTTATGACCTAACAGTAAGCTTATTACGCGCTTATGGCTCAGTTGGGGTTAGAATGGGTAGTTCATTAATTTATTTTCATAAAAGCCCAAGTTTTTCTTTTAATTTATAAATGTTTTTATTTAAATTAAAATGGGCCTATATGGACTTAAAAGTGTTTAATGAACTTAATGGGCTTAATGGCCCAATTAGGAAAATCCAAGAATGGATTTAGGCCCATGGGTCTTGGATGGTTAATTTTTGAAAAAGGATAATTCGGATAGAGTAATAATACAAGATATTATATATAAGTGTTAATTTTAGGTATCGAAAATTAATATACTTATATATATAGGGTAGGGTTCATGCGAGAACCGTTGTTAGTGCGAGAACCGCGAGAACCAATCTCAGCCGTTCCTTGGATATGTGAAGTATCATGGATGGAGAGCGTGGAGGGATAGGGTGTGGCAGGGTGTTTGTGAGGAATTCATGGGTGGGCAATGACATTGAAGGAGGGGGAATTGGACGGCTTAGATTGGTTCTCGCGGTTCTCGCGCTAACAACGGTTCTCGCATGAACTTTTGTCTATATATATATATATATATATATATATATATATATATATATATATATTATGGTTAAGGTTTTATTTTAACTAGTTAAGTTAAAATATAAGTTCTTATTATATTTTTGGATTAAAATATAATAAATAACAATAATGGCGTATTATAATCATACAATACAAACAAGGATAAATCTTTAATCAATTAAGTGTTTTAGGTTTAAAAACACATTTTGGTATAATAGTTATTATACCATAAGTTCCTAAAACTGATTAAAGTAAGTTTGACAAGTTTTGTCAGATATTTTTCATCTCAATTAATGGTTTAATTAATTTTGAGAAGGAATGAGAAAAGGTTTATATATTTGCATTATTATTGGTTTTAATGCGTGGTTGTTTGTATATATATATTGTTCATATGTATATATGTTGAATTAGTTGACTTGTATATTAAAGTCGCATTAGAATCATTAAATCACATTTGTAGTTTTTCATGTCAACAGCAAATGTTTGATTTAAACAAGTCAGCAGTATATTCTTGTTGTGGTTGGACATGTAGGTTATAGTTTTTGCCATCTTAGACCTGTGGTTGTGTTTTTCCTTTCAGTATTTCTTTTTGGTTTTGGGGAGGCCTGCGTGCCACTTACAACCCCTTTTACAATGTAAATGTATTTCGGGGAGGTCTGCGTGCCACTTACAACCCCTTTTTGTAATGTAATTTTAATAGAACAGGTTTGTGTATTCTAGATTAGATAGTTGTAACCAAAACCAAAGACAAAGGATTTTACAAGACGGAGGAACCAAACGGAGATTGCTCGGGTTAAAACCAGAGGTATCAAGGCCAGTGGGAGCAAGGAGAATGCTCGTTAGATCCAATCACGGGATCTATGTAGCTTAGTTGTCCTTAGATTGACCCCTAAGGACATAGTTGGCAAAACTATAACATATTATTAAGTGTGTGGTTGTGGTTTAAATTTATGTTTCATGCGACTGTGAAATTGGAGTAGGTGATTAATAATGTTCTTTATTAATCAAGAGCTAAAACCACGAATATGATAAAATTGGTATACGACAACAGTTTTATAAAATTTAATATTTTATGATTGTCGTATCAACATTTTTTAAAACAGTTTGTTTTTCAAAATGATTTTGTAATAAGACGTATTGTGTACCTAGTTTGAGGTATACTAAGATATACGAATTTTAAAACAAGATAGTTTTAAAATGGTTTTACAAAACTGGAAATTAAGTTTTTCAAACTTGGATAAAACCCATAAAAAATCTTAGACCAGTAGTGCTACCCATCTAGTGGTACACCTTTCCTACTACCAGTCCCTTGGTGTGTTGTCGTGCCCAAACCGTGCACACCGGGGTTCAAACCGATGTGGGGAGGGGGTGAAAGACTTTGTGATTCCCTTATGTGACGGGCCAGAGTTCACCCAGTCCTAGTTGGTGCGGTCTATTTTGGTGATTGCTTGATGTGACGGGCCCAAAATGCACTTAGTGTAGAGATAAACATACTTAGATAGTTTCATCTAAAAATCTCTACAAGGTCTAGGAGTCGTATCAAGTAAGATGCGATTGGTAAAGGAACCTACCTACCTGATATAGCACGGGGTTGGTGTTGTCGTGCCCAAACCGTGCACCAACACGTGTGAAATAATGATCCTAGGGCTAATACTTAATCATTTAAGGGTTTTTATGAATTTGTATCTGGCAAAGTCTTTTTTGTGTTGCTAATTGGACTACATGATTAAATTGTAGATGACAAACATTACCAACACAAACAACCTCTCACTCCGCTCCATCCTAGAAAAGGATAACCTACTGGACCTAATTTCCTCAACTGGGAGCGCAATCTGCGGATTGTGCTCAGGCGCGAGAGGAAATGGTACGTCCTAGAGGATCTGGTGGGAAATGACCCGGCCAATAATGCAAGGGCAGATGTTAGGGAGGCTTACCAGAAGCGTGTCAATGATGCGCTAGATGTAAGCTGCCTCATGCTTGCAACTATGAGTCCAGAGCTGCAAACAAGCATGATGGATACATCGGCCTATGACATGATCCGTTAGCTGAGGGATATGTTTCAAGAGCAAGCTCGTTCAGAAAACGCTACGATGTCAGTATGGCTCTTAATACTTGCAAGATGGCCAAGGGCACTTCGGTTAGCACCCATGTCATGAAAATGAAAGGGTATATGGACCACCTCGAAAGGCTCGGACACCCGGTTCCATTGCAGCTAGCAACGGACCTGATTCTTAACTCGCTGTCTGATGACTATAAGCCGTTTATAGTCAACTATAACATGAACAGCATGGAGAAATCCATTGCTGAGTTGTATTCCATGCTTAAAACAGTGGAGTCGAATCTGGGTAACTAGTCTAAGGATGTCCTAGTGGGGCGCAATGGCAGGGGCAAGGGTAAAACCGACCCAGGACCATCTGCACCCAAGGCCAAGGAAAATGGTAAAGGCAAAGACAAGGGCAGGGGCAAAAAGTTTAAACCAAACAAAGCAAGAGCCGTTAACCGGTGCTTCAAGTGCGGTGAAATTGGCCACTATAAGGCCAACTGCCCGAAGCATCACGAGGGTGGTGGAAACGCCACATGTACTTTCGTTGACTAACTTTAGTAATTTTGCTTTCAACTTATTGTATATAAGTAGTGTATTTGACTTTTGCGATCGTTTATTGCAAATAGGTCAATAAGAAGCAAAAGGATGCCTTGGAATGCTTGTGAACACTACGTACAAGATGAAGGACAATTTTAATTCATAGTTTATTACTCTAAATTTTTCAAATTTTCATATGTAATGGTTTTGAAAACTTCATTATTTAAACCTTAATGAATTATTGGTTAATATGTCCTTGTGCGTATATTAAAATATATCTAGTCAAGTATGACTAGAGAGTGACTAACAAGTCAAAGTTTAGTCCATATGCATTGGTTTCCATTTGAGTAATATGATTAATAATAAAATTGCTTGACTATAACTTATGGAATTACTTGAAATAACATAGTTGTTGTTATACATTAGAAAGGTTATCTAATCAAGTAATTATAAACATTTATGAAAACAAGTTCAAGTATTGAACTAGAGTTAAACACTTGAAATAATAGTCATTATTTCTAACGATGTGTTTAAAGGTAAAACATTTATAAGTTTGATTATAATAGACATTATAACCAAGAAGAACTCACATGTTTTAATTAAGAATCTATACAAGTGTGTCATACTTGTGGTGATGTAAAGTTTTTAGGAAACCAAATTCCGTAATAGGAAATAGTGGATATTAGAAAATCCAAGTCTAAAGTTTCGTTAACTTTAAGATTCGTATTCGAAATCTAAGTTTTAGATTCATACTTAAAATCAGTGATTTGACTTTTTGGTCAAGTTTGACCAAATCAATAAGGTGTTTAAGTAATGATATGTTTTCATAATAGTCAGTGGGAGCAATTACCTACCCTAAGACATTTATCCGTTCTTGATAAATTGATATACATGAATGTATGTCTATATAGAAGCAAATAAGTGCTTAGATAAGCACGGAAGTTATTAGCTTATTGAAATTCAAGTACATATATAACTCTAATGACGGGAATTTTTGACGTTTAAAAATAAGTTCAGGTAAATGGACTAGTCTCAGGAGGTCATAATTATATATTGAAATTCAATATCACTAATATTAAAATATTAAAAAAGTTAAGTGTTGAGAATAATAAACAGATTATTAGATAAGTGTTTATACACTAAATGTATAATTTTGTTTACGAGTTAGTGTAAACAAGAGGGTTTATTATTTCAGTCTATTTCTTGGGATAGAAAATTATCTATACATCTACAATATAACCAAGTATGGTTATGGAATAACTTTATATATTAAGAAACGAGAAGTTAATCCAGTTCTCCGAGTTTAAGGAATATAATAAAATTAGAGAGATTGGACTTGTTTTTAGGGTTTGCGGAAAACAGTTAGTCTAGCAAAATAAGTGGGAGCACTAGTTAATGCATACTTATTTTTAGTCCATAGTAGTGTTGTGGTTTCAAGAAGTGATCCGTGATAAGTCCACTTAAACCAACATAGTAATACAAATAGACGCGGTGAATTAAGACGATTAACCAGTATTAATTCTATACTATATTCCATGTAACGCCACCTCTAACGAGCTTAAAATTAGAGTTAATTTAAACTTTTTAACAACTATTATCAAAAGCGTGCAGCGGAATTAAGCGTCATTTACAAAAGCATCATTAACTGACTCGGCTGTTTAATTACATCAAAAGAATTAGCCAAGTTCATAATCTACAAGCGTTACTGACAAGATAACCGACCATCAGATCCATATATACAACAAACGTGTTCCCCAAAAGATATAAACAACAATACTACCATCAGTGCCCGCCTCACCAGGCCAACTAGCATCAACCTGCGAAAAAGGGAAATCCTGCACCGTTAGCTACAACTAGCTAGTGAGCACCAATAACACATAAACAACAATAAGCAGGCTATCACATATAGGAAAGCACACAGGGCTATCCTATCATATTGTGGTGAGCCAATCATGTTAGCAAGAGTCGTGTCTCGCAGGGTAGCTAGCCCTGCTCAACAACCCAAGCCGGGGAATTAGCCGCATACATTTGCACCAGTGGGGGAGCGAAGAGCAGTCCACATAGTGCACTCTAGTCAATACTGGTTCCAGCCTAAGAAAAGAACCCAATTCCATCAAGGAACGGCGGCCTGCAGAGCCATACCAAAGCGTATACTCCTGAGTACCGTTAGTTCCTCATTTTGTAGTCCCTAGGGACCCTGGGAACCCAGCCAGATCATCACCAATCTCCCTGACTGACCTTAATCGTGTCAGGAACTGTTGTACAGCCCCCCGAGTGTCCGGGCATAATCTCATAAACAAATAGTTTATACAATTAGGATCTAATTCATGCGCGCATATAATCACAGCAATTGATATTCCTACTAGTGAACAAACATGCGAGTATAACTTAATCATAACGTATTATAGCATACCTCGCGTGCTCACGTATCAAAACACCAATTGCATGTCAACAAGTACAACATACAACTTACCTACTGAGACTCATGGGAAACCGGTACTCACCTCAAGATTACAGGAGGCAGTATGACGGGAATCCCAGAGTCGTCCGAATCACCTAACATAATAGGTTCAGGCTTAGACACCAATTAACGATAACCAACGAAGCTAAAAACACAAGACTACAAAGCTGTCAACATAACTACACTGCTTGCGGTCGCAAGGCATAGTCATGCGGTCGCAAGGGCCACATCAAACCCCCCCCCCTTACGACCGCAAGGGATCCCCTTGCAACCGCAAAGGTCCTTCCCAAACCAACCTGGCTTACGATCGCAAGGAGTTAACCATACGACCGTAAGGGTGGCATTTTGGGGGCTTACGATCGCAAGTTAGGTACCTACTACCGCAAGTATGTTTCCTTCGTCCTTGGACGGTAAACCACTACGCAACCCCCTTACGACTGCAAAACTCATGCATGCGACCGCAAGGAATAATGAACCTGCTTGCGATCGCAAAGCCCCTCCATGCGATCGCAAGGACCACTATTACAGTGGGTTCTTGCTCTGTTCGAGCACAGCCACTGTTCTTCGCATTTTTGACTCAAAAATCGGCTTGAATCCATATTCAAGTGTTTATGCATCATCTTTAATCCACATATGAACTTAGTAACATGTATTTGACACAAAACCAACACTACAACACATTTAAACCTTCAATTTTGACACTACATACATGAACACCAAGAACTAGGTTAATGATCAAGAACAACACTTACAAAGATGTATAGATGGTGTAGAATCAGATTAGAGCCATTGAAATCTCTTAAATCCTAGTTCTCTCCTTGATTTCTTCTTTCAAAACTTAAAAACTCCAAGTGTATGTGTGTGCCTTAGCATGTACATATGTATGTATGTGTTTAGTGTGTGTTTGAAGTTCCCAGATGATAAGGGAGACTCAAAAACCGACCTTAAATGGTCAATACCCCTTTTTGGGTATTTTGTTCCCCTATTCAACTTATAACACGACTTAAGTTTATCCGTTTCAACTAACGGAGATATTTTCGGAACCATTATCTAAAACCGTTCAATAAGGTACCGACTTGGTCAACTTATGACACTTTACACGAAATCACATTTTTTATCCACAATTAACACCAATTAACACATAGGATGCCACTTAACAAGTATACCACATTTAGTAACAAAACACCAATTAAAGTCAACGTATAACTAATAATGCTACATGTACAACTCGTTACAACTAGGCCTCATTTTGGGGTGTTACATTCCAGGAGGGTGAATATGGAGAGTACATTATTAATCTCATTACTCTTCACAGATTTTGTATGTTTTGGTAATATCCATGAATAATAAGATAATTATTCAAAAATCTTGTCCGTGACTACCTATCTTGGTAGGAACCTCGATTAGGGTGATAATAACGTCATTGTAATACTTGGTGGAGATTCATAGCGATTGAAGATAGCTACCAGGAGTGTAGGCCAAGGATGTGCAACAGCTACAATTACCACACAAAAAATTGATCCTTGAATGCAAGACAAGGTGGAACTCTACTTACGAAATGTTGTCTGCTGCAATCAAGTTCAATGAGGTGTTTCCCAGATTTCAAGATAGAGAACCACGATATATATGTTGTCCATGCAATGAAGATTGGGTAAAAGTAGAAAAGGTTTGTTCTATTTTGGTAGTTTTTAATTCTGTCACTAATATCATTTCGGGAAGTGAATATCCAACTGCTAATCTGTTTCTTCATGAAGTTTATCGGGTAAAAGTTTTATTAGATAAGAAATTTCAAGATCCTAATGAAGATGACTTCGTTCATGATATGGTTGGTTGCATGAAACAAAATTTGATAAATATTGGGGCGAATGTAACCTTTTGATGTCAATTGCTTCCGTTTTAGATCCTAGGTGTAAAAAGAGGGCCATCAGCTTTTGCTTTCCAAAATGTACGCCGAAAAAGAAGCCGAAGAAAATATCACAAAAGTGGAGAAATCTCTAGAAGAGCTACATGATGAATATGCTAAAGAATATTACTCTAATGGCGGTGAGCAAGCAGGAGCAACAACACTTGGAACCAACAATGTGAACATTGAAGAGTCATCTTTTGGGTGGTCCGAATTCACTCAATTTGTGAGGATAGTGGAAAAATTCAACCACAAAAATCAGAGTTAAAAAGGTAGTATGAAGAAGGGTGCTATATTTGTGATGATGGCTCAACACCTTTCGACGCTTTACAATGGTGGCGAGCAAATTCGTTGAGGTATCGTATTTTGTCTTTAATGGCTCGTGATATACTTGATAGGATTTGTATGCTTAATCATCGAACCCTGTTGACACGCCTAATGCCATAAGACACTCAAGGGTCACACCTGTGAGGGTACGTAATTCAAGAAGTTCATTCACACTGTGGGAGATAGGTTTTATGACAGAAGAGAGTTATAAAATAAACAGCTTAAATTAATTAACAAAAATATATATATTTATTAGTTAATAAATATATATTGTTAATTATTGGATTAATATCTTGGATATTATCTAAAAGGGTTATTGTTACTAATTGTTATTATTAAAGAGATAAAATGCATTAAGATATATATATATATATATATATATATATATATATATATATATATATATATATATATATATATATATATATAGGGGAGGGTTCCATCGCGAACCACAAAAAATGCGAGAACTGCGAGAACCGATCTAAACTGTCCATCTTAGATTCTTTCTTACCCCCATTTTTTTAAAAGTAAAATATTTACCAGACGCCAAGATATTAAATTATGAAAATTATACCAAATTAACGACAAAATTATGCTCTTTAATATGACATCCATATTGCTATATTTTTTTTCAACAAAAAAAATTCGTTTTTGCCGGGTTTTTTTCCTAGCACTATAAGGTATGTTACACATGTGCATCAGTAATTACACATAAACTTTCAAATAACTCTTGTACTCTTATAACATATACATTACACAAAAAAAAGACATACTACTGCAAAAGATTAATAAACTAGAACAATACTCAAATGCTAGTTCAATAACAATGTAGTCAATCTAATGGGTTAAAGCACTTGGATTTCCAAAATAAGCACACACACACACACAACACTAGAAAAAGAAACAGAAGAAATACTACCTTAATAGCAGCAAGAGATTTGTTAAAATGTGTGTAAGATAAGGTATGTATACATATATGTAACATACCTTATAGTACTGATTACATATATGTTAGTACTGATGCATATATGTAACATACCTTATAGTGCTAGAAAAAAAACTAGCAAAAACGAATTTTTTTTGTTGAAAAGAATATAGTAATATGGATGTCATATTAAATAGCATATTTTTGTCGTTAATTTGGTATAACTTTCATAATTTAATATCTTGGCGTTTGGTAGATATTTTAGTATTAAAAAAATGGGGGTAATTAATTAAAAAGAAAGAAGCTAAGATGGACGGTTTAGATTGGTTCTTGCAGTTCTCGTATTTTTTTTGGTTCTCGATGGAACTTCCCCCTCTCTCTCTCTGTGTGTGTGTATATATATATATATATATATATTATGTATTTTATATTAATAATAAATGGTTTAAATAAAGTTGCCTAATTAAGATAACTAGAAAGCTATCTATAAATAGGGGTTTAAACCTTTGCAATTAGGGTTAATCACTTTTAACAAAACAAAAGGAAAACACTCTCTCTCTCTCCTTTGGTGATCGACGGCAGAACACCCCCTCTCGAAGGGGGTTGTTGATTTTGGTGATTCAAGGCAACAAGAAAGGTCAAGAACTTTCAAGTGTGAATCAAGCCTAGTATGAATCAAGCCTTTCTAGCAGGCTCTTGGTGTACCTCATTACGGGTGGACTATCTTTGAGCAGTTCTGGTATAACTGTCATCTAAACATTTTCTTAATGGCTATGGTGAAATTGATGGGTATATGTATGTATATACTTATTTCGATTTCCAGTATTGTGTATTGGATTGATTGCATGCTTTGTTCTAAGCTTAATCCAATCCTGTTTGTTATGGTTGCATATTTTCGATAATGGCTATATGGACACACACATGTTTTTCGAAATCCATATACATTGCATACACACTTGTGATAAGACAAGATCATTAATCCTTTAGGCTTTTAGGATTAAGTTTGTTATTATCTTTCCGCTTTAATGAATAATAACTGCATTGTATTTTATTCAATTCTGAGTTGGTTCAAACCAGTTTGGTTATGAATCAGGGCAACTCAAGTATGAGTTGTGACCTGTAAAACCCAACAATACTTGCTATCCCTATACCAACAATTGCTTCAGAAGCTACTTTCAGCACGGGTAGTAGAGTTATTGATACTTATAGAGCATCTCTGTCTCCTGAAACCGTTCAAATGTTGCTTTGTGGAAGAGATTGGTGTAGAAGCCTCCATGGATTGAAAAGAAAGAACAAGGTATATTTTTTTCTTCTTTACCTCATTTTATACATTTTTGTAGATTTAAACATACTAATTCTACCTAACCTTTATGAATTTTAGAAGGAAAAGAAACCAACAGAGATTGTCCTTCCAATTCCTTGAAGTTTTATAAGGTGGTCCATGTTTTCTACATTACTACTTAGCTTTTTTATTTTCTAGATTGCATATTTATCATAAATTCTTTTAACAGATTGCCCAACATATTTTGCTATCTTCATTTGATTTAGTGTTTTGGTTAAGTGAAGACATGGTAGGTAGTGTTATGCATCAGCTTTTTTGACAGGTAAGTCATAAAGAAATATCAAGCTAGTGTTGGTTTTTTTCTAAGATGGAGTATATTAAATTGAAATCTTAATAATTCATGATACTTTATTACACAAGTGAAATGATATGGTAATTTTTTTGATTAAATGATGAAAATTGCCAGAGGATTATGTTTTGTTATTTTATTATTTGGGCTGGTAGATTATTGACTATTGAACTTTGGTTTCTTTTTTTTATCAAAAGTGTTGATAAAAAGAGTTATATAAACCCTTGACTTGATCTTATGATTTTGGGAATTCAGATGTGATATTGTTGGGTTGATGGTTTTTAATTTCATATCGAAAATGTTTATTCTTGTTGAAAACGTTTATGAATAATTAATATTCATGTTGTTAAGCATTTTTTAAGACATTGACGAGTCGAGTCGAGTCGAGCTCGAAAGTGTCAATAGCTTTTACGAGCTCTAGTTCGAGCTTGAAAATCTAGGCTCGACCGAGTTCGAGTCGAGTTTCGAGCTACGAGTTTGAGAGTTGAGTCGAGCTCGAGCCTGGTGCTGTGTCGACTCGACTCGGCTCGATTACAGTCCTAGTTCAAGGGATGAACAAGATGATACCAAAGGGATCAAAACATCATGTTAACGAAAAGCTTGAGAAATGCACCTATTGGGGGAAAGATGGACAAATCAAAGATGGTTGTTTTAAAAGAATTAGTTATCCGGATTGGTGGCGGGGGAAAGAAAAAAGAAAGAAAAATCGAAGCCAAAAGCAGTGTGCGTAGAAATCGGATCTAGTCCTATCTCGGGGCTAACCGACGAGCAGTATCAATTATTTGTGAAACACTTTAGGGAAGAAACAAAAGTAGCAAGCAACAAGGCCTCTCCGGTCGTGAATATGGCAGGTAAACTCGAATCACATAATGGTTGGCTCGTTGATTTAGGTAAAACCAAACACATAACACATACAAGTAACTTTCTTGAAAATGAAGTTACAAAATCAATGGAAGCTCCTATCATTATACCAAATGAGGAGATGGTACCGGTAGTTGGTGAGGGTGAACACACCTTACCTCGAGGAATTAAAATAAAAGGAGTAATTTTGCACGTGCTAAATTTTAGCTAAAACCTTTTGTCAGTTCGAAAGCTTACAAAAGGCCTTAATTGTGCAGTAACGTTCTTCCCTGATTTCTTTGTCATGCAGGAATTGGTGACGAGGGAGTTGATTGGACCGGGTAATTGCATGGGGGGCCTTTACCAAATGGGGGTAATGAAGAATGGAAGAAAAGTCTTAATGGCAACGCCGGAGGTTTGGCACAAGAGATTAGGTCATCCATCTAATAAGATTCTATCTCATTTATATTTTATTAAAGATGTTTCCATAAACAATCAAGTTCAAGTGTGTGATGCTTGTTTTAAGGCAAAGCATACTAGACTTCCATTTCTTGTTACTACAATAAAGACAACCGCATGTTTTAATCTAAATCATTGTGATGTTTGGGGAAAGCATCGAACTCATTTTTTTATCTAAAGAAAATTATTTCTTAACAATCGTAATTGATTTTAGTCGAGCCGTGTGGACATATCTTATTAAACATAAACACGAAGCAAGTACATGTTTAATAGATTTCCACAAAATGGTGAAAACATAGTTTGGTAAACAAATAAGATGTGACAACGGGGGAGAATTTGTTTCAAACAAAATGCACGACTTTTATGCACAAGAAGGAATAATCTTGGAAACATCATGTCCATACACCCCACTACAAAATTGGGTGATGGAACGCAAACATAGAAACCTTTTAGAAACGGCTCGAGCACTTTGCTTTTAAGCGAGCTTGCCAAAAATATTTTTGGGTGAATGTGTTTTGACTGCCACTTATATTATTAATCGAATTCCTTCCAAAGTCCTTCATAATGCAACACTCTACGAGGTTCTTTTTCAAGGAGTTAGTTATCCCACATATATCGATCAGATATATGATATCTATATTTTCAATTAATTCCACAAATATCAATATCAGAAGCTTCTATACCAATTTCTTTACTTCAACATTGCAGAGAGCACATAAGGAAGACACCAATGACATTCCTCTCTTTGTAATTTAACAAGATTTAGGAGACTCCTGTGTGATATCCTCCAAATCACCATGTGAAACACAACAACTTTCTATTTTTTTCTTTCCTTTTTCTAGAAACACAACAACTTTATGTTAGAACCTAGAGTGGGGGTGAATAGGTTATATGTCCAATTTTTGAAGTTTTTACAAGTTCTTGCAAGAAAATAAAAGATATAGAGTTAGAGAGATATCACCAATCACAAGTTGAACACAATGATCTATAGTGGTTCATGCAAGTGTTAACAAACTTGCACTACATCCACTCCTTGGCCTCACCCACAAAGAATTTGATCCACTAGCTTCTCTCTTTGAAGGTAGAGATAAACCTTTTACACTTCTCATTTTATACTTGCAAGAATTAATCTTCAAACTTGCAAATAAGGTAAAGATAACCTTTCTTCACTCTAATTCTCAAGGCTAGAGTTGATCCTCACTTCACTCTAATTTGGTAGGATAGAGTTGATCCTTACACTATTACAAATAATATGAAAGTATGGAGTAGTGTTTAAGCTTTGATGGCTTTGACTCTTGCTTGAATCTTGAACTTGAAAGATGAAATAATATTCAAAGATATGAGCTCAAGTATTAGAGAGTATTCTGAATGTTTTGTGTTTGCAAGAGGTGAGTAATAAATGAGGTTTGAGTTGGTTTAAATAGAGAAAAAGGTCCAAGTCTCAAAACTGTCCAGACGTGCGACGGTCGATCCACGGTCGACCGTGGCTTCGACCGTGAGTCGTCTGGCAATTTTTGGTTTTTGCAATATAGACGTTGGGCTTTATTTAAAACCACACTCAACTCATTTTTACCATAAAAATCAACTGAAAAGTAGATGTTTAAAAGGTTGGTTGATCCCATACTTCTAATGTTTGAATTCAAACACAAAAATCGAAGTTTAGAAACCAATACACAAAGCATGTTGGAATTTTACCCCTTTGAGAGATTCCTTTGCTAAATATGGTTGTGTATTGTTTCAAAGTGAGATTGTGTTTGGTATTTGCTTAAAATGGGAAGTCTTAGAATAAATCAACCAACACAAATAAGTTTATAAAAATTTGTCACTTTTTATAAAAAGTTTTATAAAAATAATTTTATAAAAACTTAAACTTATTTTAATTATTTTATTTTTATGCTCATATCAATTGAATATGATCTTGTAGGAATCTTCGGCGAAGACTTCATCTTGAACGTTGATGGCGCTTTATCTTGGATGATTTGGATTTTGACGATTTATATGAACAAACTTTGTAACAAATAAATATAACTATTTATTTGCTTGACTATATATATATATATATATATATATATATATATATATATATATATATATATATATATATATATATATATATATATATATATATATATAGATGTAAATATGCACATATGTTAATGTTAATGGATACAATTATATAGACATATTGTATATTTTTGAATTAACAAAAGAGGATATAAATTATATTCCTATTTTCCCAACACTTTATTTTTTTGCTTTTCTTCTCGATGAACACACACAGAAGCAAATTCTTCTTCTTTCTATCTTGATCTTTGATATGAACACGCAACAACTATCTTCTTCCTTTTTTTTTATTCTTTTGTGTTCTTCCATAAAAAGTGTTGAACTTTTGTTTCTTTTTTCTTTTCTTTTTTGCCGTTTGGATAACACAGCAATAGAGAAACATTGTTTTTCTCTCTTTCTTCAAGATGTATACCAAACAATCTTCTCTACTAGAGTGGAGCCGTTTAACACAATTAAATTGATGTTTCTTTTTCGGGAATTGACATATACACTAAAACTGAACTTTTTTTTCTTTTCCACAGAGATGTTCTTTATCTTTCTTTGTTGGAATCATAGTCACATAGTTCGCTTGAAAGGCCACGATCCTCGTTCCGATCCCAAACGAGGTACGTTTGCGTTCCCGTCGCCCTGCCGATCGCGTTCTGGTACGTTAACCAAGTCGACCCCAATCGAAGGTCAATTCGAATCGATTTCTGCCCTAACCAAATCGTCGATTGGAACGTATAATGGATCGATCCAGTGAAGAACAAAACTCGATTGGGGTCGATTACAACAGAAATTGGATCGCTATAGTGAAGAGGCGGGAAAACATGTACCGATTGGGGTCAATATTCAGCAAACAAAAGATCGTTACCTGATTTTCTGCCATCAGAAACCAAATTTCATAGTCTTCAACAAAGATAATGATTCGATTTGACTTTTTAATTCAATTTCTAGAATTAAATGTTTAATAATTAAGATATCATATTCTTCATTCCTCTGTCTTCATTCATCTGCTCATTCTTCTGCTCTGCTCTTACAGTAGCTACTCTATTTTACATTTTTTAATTTTTTTACACTAAAATGGTGTTTGGGTCTGGCTCTCAGTCACAAGAATTTATACCCGATACACTCAATCCTGAAGATAGTGATACAGAAGTTTTGTTGAACCACAAACTCAACAGAATCCACAAGCTCCTACTACTGAAGAGAAAGATGCGTCTAAACCATTGTTGGAACAAGTTACCATTGTTGGTGCTGGGAACAGTAAGAACTCATGAGGAGCAAAACAGTGGATTTGCAAACACTGTAAAGTCAAGTATACTAGTTCTTATACAAGAATTCACGTTCATTTCTTTGGGGCACCCGTATGGAAAAAGACAAAAATTAGAAGGTGTCCTGCATTGCTTCAAGATAGGCAAAAATACAAAATCCTTTGGAAAAAATAAAAGAAGCAGAAAGTGATGGAGTAGTGTTTAAGCTTTGATGGCTTTGACTCTTGCTTGAATCTTGAACTTGAAAGATGAAATAATATTCAAAGATATGAGCTCAAGTATTAGAGAGTATTCTGAATGTTTTGTGTTTGCAAGAGGTGAGTAATAAATGAGGTTTGAGTTGGTTTAAATAGAGAAAAAGGTCCAAGTCTCAAAACTGTCCAGACGTGCGACGGTCGATCCACGGTTGACCGTGGCTTCGACCGTGAGTCGTCTGGCAATTTTTGGTTTTTGCAATATAGACGTTGGGCTTTATTTAAAACCACACTCAACTCATTTTTACCATAAAAATCAACTGAAAATTAGATGTTTAAAAGGTTGGTTGATCCCATACTTCTAATGTTTGAATTCAAACACAAAAATGGAAGTTTAAAAACCAATACACAAAGCATGTTGAAATTTTACCCATTTGGGAGATTCCTTTGCTAAATATGGTTGTGTATTGTTTCAAAGAGAGATTGTGTTTGGTATTTGCTTAAAATGGGAAGTCTTAGAGTAAATCAACCAACACAAATAAGTTTATAAAAATTTGTCACTTTTTATAAAAAGTTTTATAAAAATAATTTTATAAAAACTTAAACTTATTTTAATTATTTTATTTTTATGCTCATATCAATTGAATATGATCTTGTAGGAATCTTCGGCGAAGACTTCATCTTGAACGTTGATGGCGCTTTATCTTGGATGATTTGGATTTTGACGATTTATATAAACAAACTTTGTAACAAATAAATATAACTATTTATTTGCTTGACTATATATATATATATATAGATGTAAATATGCACATATGTTAATGTTAATGGATACAATTATATAGACATATTGTATATTTTTTAATTAACAAAAGCGGATATAAATTATATTCCTATTTTCCCAACAATCTCCCCCTTTTTGTTAAAGACAAAATTTTACAATTTGTAAACAAATTGTATAAATAACTTTAACATGTTAACATATGCATATATACATGTATATATATATACCTTCTCCCCCTTTTTTGTTTTAACAAAAAGGACTCCCCCTTGATTTTTGCTCCCCCTTGTAGAAAACTCCCCCTTGATTGTAGAACTCCACATCTTGAATCTATAAAAATGTAAGGAGAAACTACCAAGGACTTGCCAAGGAGGGTGAATACATAGTAGATAATCAACCAATGAGCATGTGATATATTCAACCATGGCATACTAATACAATGTCACCACAACACCAAATCAAAAGCATACACATTAAAAGCCATACATGCCTAATATATCAAATTGTCCATATATCACACACTAAGTCATAAGCATGCATAGGAAAAGCCATACATAGGTAAATATAATAAAGTGTTCATACATCACCAACCAAAAATAAATTGTTTAAAAAGAAACATACAAACCAAAGTTATAATGTTTGTAAACATACCATAATAAGAAAATCAATCATCCCCGATTAGATGGTTCACCGGCGTCGATCCCGGCATTGCATTTAAGGGCATTCATAATTGCCCGTAACATTCCCTTTATGCCTTTCACCTCCTTCCGTAAGGACCGGTGCTCATTACGCAATTCATTGATGTTGCGATTTAGAGCCGCAATCCTCTCATCGGTAGTGCCTTCAACCATCCCATAATCCGGTGCAAGTGAACTCTCCACCTCCGCATCTCCTTCTTCTTCTTCGAAAAATCTCTCAATATCTTCCTCCGTTTCATGGGAAGAGGAATGTGCCCTCTTCTTCCCTTTGCGGGAATGAGAATCCATCTTACGTAGAGTAGCAAGATCGATTGGCAATGAAGTACCCGGAGTTGGGTTGAGAGGAGGAAGGTTGGGAAGTTGTTGAAATAGAAGTGTTAGGAGTCTTCCATATGGAAGATCCCGACGACTCGAGGGGAGGCCAACCATCCTTTTTGCAAGGATATACATAATGTTAATCTCCGAGCATGACTTAAGAGCATGAAGAAGAACGGCTTGAGTGGCACTAATCTCCGAATGATGACCGGATTTAGGAAAGATATTGGAGTCAATGACTTTGTTCCATACATTGCACTCACTTAATAGATCTTTCCCTAAAAGATTGGTTTTATCTCGGGGAACATTTGAGTGGCAAATGGACCCGATTATCTCACTAGTGGTGAAAGCCGAAGGGAGGTTGTTCAAGCTATGGGAGTCATGATAAAATTTTAACCCCGAAAAGGGTACTTGCAATATATCACCTAGTTGAGCAAGAGTGAAAGCAAACTCTTGGGTGGCAATTTTAAATGTGATTAGATCATTATCCTCGTCATAAGCATAAGATGCATAGAATTCTCGAATGCGCCTCGGGAAAATGTTGCTTGGGAGTCTTAGAAAGGTTGACCAATGCATTTGGTCAAAGGTGGCTTGCAAGTTAAACTGTTGCAAGTGGCAGGTACGACCAAGCGTCCTTCGTTAATGGGGCGCTTGTTGAGGTTATCCATGATATCCCTTGGAGAGGGAGCGACAGAGCGAGAGGAAGATGTCTTTAGGCGTGACATGTTAATCTATTGATGCAAAAATTCGTATATTATTTACAAATAATCGTAATGAATGATAGGGAACCTAGTGTATGTCTATGGTGTAACAAATGTTCATCCAAGCTTGTCAAGACACTAGAGTTATAAAAGACACTTTGTTTTGCAAACTTATGACAAGAAGATGATAATTCAATATATATAGAACATATTTAGAGAGTATAGTCAATGAATAAAACAAACTCTATAGTAATATGTTCATACATTGTGTGTGTGTCCTAAACGTGAGAAGATTTTATAAAAATGGTGAATCATGTGAATACTAATCTTAGTTCTACTATAATAAGACCAAATAAAATTAATTTGATAATTAAATGTGAAAAAAATAAAAAGTTTTAAAAAACTCCAGCAAGCTCACGGATTTAGCACGGTATCGACCGCGGTTCGACCGTGAACTTGCTGTTCGTTTTTTTTTTTTAAATAATAAACATAAACAATACTAGTCTAAATCAACTTCAGAATCTTATTTAAACTAACACTTTCTCATAATCCTTAATTTTAAACCAAACCCACAACAATACCCACTTATTTCAAGTTTTCACCAAAAACCCAAGAAAACTACACAAATCTTAAAATCACATGATAGTTTGGTGCAAAAACAAGATCCTATTGAGCAAGAGAGCAAGATTTGTCAAGAAATATACCTTTTGAAGATGAAGTTTTCGTGAAGTGAGAGAAAACCCGAGAGAAAACCGAGAAGAAGATGAAGAACACGAGATTTTTCACGGGAGATCTTCCGAAAATAGCTTCTTGGATGTAACCGGATCTTCAATCTTGAGGTAATCTTCAATTTTCTTGTAAATTTTTGAAGAAAAAATCGAAATTTTTTTTTTTGACTCCAAAATCGGCTATGGCGGCTAGGGTTTGAGTGAGAGAGAGTGGAAGTGATAAAGTGAAGAGAGGAAAGAGAAAGAGGGCTTAAATAGGGTAGTTCTTGTCAGGTACCCAACGGCCGATACACGGTCGACCGTGTATCGACCGTATGTTCCTTTTATTATTTTGGACAGTAACCCCACGGTCGATACACGGCTTCGACCGTGGTTCGACCGTGAACATTCTGGAAATCGATTTATGGCATTTTTCACACAATCATTCATAATTTTCTAAGGCACATGCTCCATCATTCCTAAACCAAGTCTCAATAGATCAAATGTTTCTTTCTTAAGCGGTTTAGTGAATATATCCGCAATATTCTCACATGAGTCAACTTTTTCTAAGCTAATGTTACCTTTTTGCACATTGTCACGTAAGAAATGATGTCTAATATCAATATGCTTAGTTCTAGAATGCAAAACAGGATTTTTACTTAAATCAATAGCACTTTTGTTATCACACATAATGGGGATATCATTTAAATGTACCTCATAATCCAATAAGGATTGTTGCATCCATAATGCTTGTGCACATGCTTTTCCGGCGGCTACATATTCGGCCTCGGTTGTTGATAGTGCTACGGATGTTTGCTTCTTTGAAAACCATGAAGTAAGGCAATATCCAATGAATGCACATACTCCACTTGTACTCTTTCTATCCAAGTAACATCCTCCAAGATCCGAATCCGCATAACACATGATATCAAGTCCACCCTTCTTTGGATACCACAATCCTAAGTTGATTGTTCCCTTTACATACCGGAATATTCGTTTAACGGCCTCATAGTGTGATTTCTTGGGGTTCTCCTGAAAACGAGCACAAACACAAACACTATACATAATATCGGGACGACTTGCCGTTAGATAAAGCAAGCTCCCGATTAAACCACGATATTTTGTACTATCAAATATTTCACCTTCTTCATCAAGTGTCGAGTGTGTGTTTGTGGCCATAGGAGTACTCATAGGTTTCACATTTTCAAAATCAAACTTCTTAAGCATATCCTTGATGTACTTAGATTGGCTAATGAATGTACCATCTTCATATTGTTTTATTTGAAGTCCAAGAAAGTAATTCAATTCACCCATCATGCTCATTTCAAATTCATTATGCATAAGGGTTGAGAATTCATCACATAAATCTTTACATGTAGATCCAAAGATAATATCATCCATATAAATTTGCCCAATCAATATATCATTTTTCCTCTTCTTTGTAAACAAGGTATTATCAACTCTTCCCATGATATAGGCATTTTTCAACAAGAATGATTTTAATCTATCATACCATGCTCTAGGTGCTTGCTTAAGACCATACAATGCTTTTCTAAGTTTGTATACATGAGATGGATTAATTGGATCTTCAAATCCGGGAGGTTGACATACATAGACTTCCTCTTTTATAAAACCATTTAGAAAAGCACTTTTGACATCCATTTGATATAGTTTAAAATCATCGGCACATGCATAAGCAAGTAGAATCCTAATAGATTCCAATCTAGCAACCAGAGCAAATGTTTCATCATAATCTATCCCTTCTTGTTGATTATATCCTTGGGCGACTAATCTAGCCTTATTCCTAGTAATGACTCCAGTTTCATCCACTTTGTTTCTAAACACCCATTTGGTTCCTATTATGGTATGACCACTATGCAAAGGTACAAAGTCCCACACTTGGCTTCTAGTGAATTGGTTTAGCTCTTCTTGCATTGCCATTACCCAACTTTCATCCTTAAGTGTTTCTTTAATATTCTTGGGTTCTATGTGGGATACAAAGGCAAAGGATGTACTAAGGTTTTGTGCTTGGGATCTAGTGAGTCTTTGGTTTAGGTCTCCTATAACTTGGGTTATTGGATTGTTCCTATTTTCCCTAACCTCATTTTGTTCACTAGTGATCTTATCATTTACTATTGTATTTTGGTCACTAGGTTTATCTAAGTCAAGTCTAGAGAGTTGTGTTTCAATGGCTTCTTCTTCTATTTTGTCATCATCTACTAGAGGTTGAGTCTTAGGTGGTGGGGATTCATCAAATGTAACATTAAGGGATTCCTCCACAACCATAGTGGATTTGTTTAGTACCCTATAGGTTTTGCTATTTAGAGAGTATCCTAAGAAGATACCCTCATAGGCTTTTGAGTCAAACTTGGTCAAATAGTCTTTGGTGTTAAGGATAAAACACTTACTTCCAAATACTTTAAGGTGACCTAAGGATGGTTTCCTACCTTTGATAATCTCATAGGGTGTTTTACCTAGCATAGGTCTAATCAAAACTCTATTGAGTATGTATGTGGCCGTTGAGACCGCATCACACCAAAACTTTTGGGGTATGGATTGTTCATTAAGCATAGTCCTACTCATTTCTTGTAAAGTCCTATTTTTCCTCTCAACAACCCCATTTGATTGAGGAGTGCGAGGAGCCGAAAAGTTATGAGAAACTCCATGTTTATCACAAAATGCTCCAAATTGCGCTTCATTGTCAAATTCTCTACCATGGTCGGTACGAATTGAAATAATCGTACAACCAAATTGGTTTTGAATTTTCTTTCCAAGAATTTTAAACTTGTCAAAAGCTTCATTTTTTGTTTTCAAAAAAGATGTCCATGTATATCTTGAAAAATCATCTACAACAACTAGTGTGTAGAAGTTTCCTCCATAGCTTTGAATTGATGAAGATCCAAAAAGATCCATATGCAAAAGCTCAAGACATCTCTTAGAGGATATGACATTTTTAGACTTATGAGATGAATGCACTTGATTACCTATTTTATATGCATCACAAAAATGATTATCAAGTTTTACAATAGGCATGTCTCTAACAAGATCACTACTAGACAATTTATGCAATAATCTCATGTTAGCATGTCCTAGTCTCCTATGCCACAAAGTTGAGTTATCAACAATAGATGCAAGACATACTTGAGTGTTAGGATTGTCACCAAGTCTACATGTATAGAGTCCATTCCTCCTAACACCTTTTACTAGCACATGATCATCTTTGCATATAACACTTTCATGCTTGGAAAATCTAACATTCAAATCTTTATCACACAATTAACCAACACTTATCAAGTTATAAGCTAGACCATTAACATGCTCAACATTTGTAAATTTAATATTGTCATGAAGGATGTTACCTCTACCAACCATCTTTCCTCTTAGGTTGCTTCCAAACACCACATGTCCTCCATCATACTCTTTGTATGATGTGAAGAGTTCTCTATTTCCGGTCATGTGTTTTGAGCAACCACTATCAAGTATCCATTCATGAGTCATAATCTCATTTTTGTTGCAAGCCTACACACATGGAATGATCATTCAAACTTTTGGTACCCAATGTTTCATGGGTCCAGGATGGTTAGCATCAAAAACTCCTACTCTAATCCACCTTTGAGTAATCTTGAAACCTTTATGATACCATGTGTTCAAAGAGTTAGTAGGTTTGATGAAATGCTTTGGTCTTTGAACCACATTTGACTTAGGTTTCTTGAATCCAAGTCCATGCCTTATGGTTGGAGTGTAAAATCTTTTTACTTGTTCATCACTTGCAACTTTTGGTATACAAGTGGAAGAGCTAGAGCCAAGGGACAAATTTTGCAAATTTGAAAATTTCCAGTGGGTCGACGGTCGACCCACGGCATCGACCGTGGTTCGACCGTGAAGTTCCTGGATTTTTTCCTTCCCTTTTTCTTTCACAAATTGGATTTGTGTCACATGGCTTTTAGGAATGTTGTTTGAAAAACTTGAGAAACCAAGCCCACCCTTATCATTTGATGATTTTTGAACTTTGAGCATTTCATCCAACTTATGTGTGCTCTCTTCAAATTTTGACAAGGTGGAGTTGTCAAAGTTTATCTTTAGCTTGGTCTCCAAACTTGTCAAGCTTGGAGATGGATGAGGAACAACTTGACTTTGTAAATCTTTAATAGTCAAGTTTAACTTTTCAATCTCCCTTTTTAAACTTTTGTTTTCAATTTTTAGTTCCTCATTTTTTGCAAGAATTTTTGAGCTAAAGTCACACAATTGATCATATTGGTCATTATCACTATAATAACTTGAATCGGATTGTACCTCACTTGTCTCAAATGCCATGAGACATGTTTCTTCCTTGATGTCATCTTGATTTTCATCACCACTATCACTCCATGCTCCTCCTAGGAATGCTTTGTGGTTTTCTCTCTTCTTTGAAGCAACTTTTGGACAATCACCAATGAGATGTGAAGAGTCACCACACCCATAGCATTCTCTTGATGATTTCTTGTCTTTCTTTGCATCAAAGCTTTGCTTGTACTTCTTTGGGTCAAAGGGAGCCTTTACATGCTTACCCTTTCTCTTGAAGAATTTCTTGAAATTTCTCACCATCATAGCATATTCTTCATCATCATCACTATTGCCATCATCTTCCTCATCACTTGAGGATTCTTTAACATGTTTGGATTTGAGAGCAATAGATTTTGACTTCTCCTTCTTTAATTTGGCTATTTCATCATCTTTTTGCATGATAACCTCATACACCTTGAGGTTTCCAATAAGCTCATCCATTTGGAGTAAATTTAAGTCCTTTGACTCCTCAATAGCTGTCACCTTAGCTCTCCATTTTGGTGAAAGAGCCCTAAGAAACTTTCTCACAATTTTCTTGTTAGAATAACTAGTCCCAAGTGACTTGAGACTAGTGACAATAGTATTAAACTTAGAGAAAGCTTCATCAATGCTCATTTCATCAAGAATATTAAATTGCTCATATTGTTGTACAAGCAACTCAACCTTGTTGTCTAGGACTTGAGCATTTCCTTGATGGGTGGTGACAAGAGATTTCCAAATTTCATTTGCACTATCTAGCATAAAAACTCTTTCATACTCTTTTCTAGGTAGTGCATTGTATAAAAAGAGTTTTGCTTCAAAAATTTTTGAAATCATCTTCTTGTCATCTTGATCCCATTTGTCCTTAGGAGTTGGTACATATGCATCAATTTTAGAATCAAAGGTTTTTGGCACATGATCACCATCCTCTATGATTTCCCAAAGATCAACATCTTTGGCTTTAACATATGTCATAAACCTTTGTTTCCAAAAGCAAAAACCTTCTTCTTCAAGAAGTGGAGGTCTAACCATAGAATTCCCCTCTACAAAGTTTTGTCCCATTTTCAACTCAAAGAATTTTTTGAAAAATGTTTTAGAACACTTCAAAGCAAGTTTTCAAAAATTATCAAGAGCAACTTGCTCTGATACCAATTGTTAGAACCTAGAGGGGGGGTGAATAGGTTATATGTCCAATTTTTGAAGTTTTTACAAGTTCTTGCAAGAAAATAAAAGATATAGAGTTAGAGAGATATCACCAATCACAAGTTGAACACAATGATTTATAGTGGTTCATGCAAGTGTTAACAAACTTGCACTACATCCACTCCTTGGCCTCACCCACCAAGAATTTGATCCACTAGATTCTCTCTTTGAAGGTAGAGATAAACCTTTTACACTTCTCTTTTTATACTTGCAAGAATTAATCTTCAAACTTGCAAATAAGGTAAAGATAACCTTTCTTCACTCTAATTCTCAAGGCTAGAGTTGATCCTCACTTCACTCTAATTTGGTAGGATAGAGTTGATCCTTACACTATTACAAATAATATGAAAGTATGGAGTAGTGTTTAAGCTTTGATGGCTTTGACTCTTGCTTGAATCTTGAACTTGAAAGATGAAATAATATTCAAAGATATGAGCTCAAGTATTAGAGAGTATTCTGAATGTTTTGTGTTTGCAAGAGGTGAGTAATAAATGAGGTTTGAGTTGGTTTAAATAGAGAAAAAGGTCCAAGTCTCAAAACTGTACAGACGTGCGACGGTCGATCCACGGTCGACCGTGGCTTCGACCGTGAGTCGTCTGGCAATTTTTGGTTTTTGCAATATAGACGTTGGGCTTTATTTAAAACCACACTCAACTCATTTTTACCATAAAAATCAACTGAAAAGTAGATGTTTAAAAGGTTGGTTGATCCCATACTTCTAATGTTTGAATTCAAACACAAAAATCGAAGTTTAGAAACCAATACACAAAGCATGTTGGAATTTTACCCCTTTGAGAGATTCCTTTGCTAAATATGGTTGTGTATTGTTTCAAAGTGAGATTGTGTTTGGTATTTGCTTAAAATGGGAAGTCTTAGAATAAATCAACCAACACAAATAAGTTTATAAAAATTTGTCACTTTTTATAAAAAGTTTTATAAAAATAATTTTATAAAAACTTAAACTTATTTTAATTATTTTATTTTTATGCTCATATCAATTGAATATGATCTTGTAGGAATCTTCGGCGAAGACTTCATCTTGAACGTTGATGGCGCTTTATCTTGGATGATTTGGATTTTGACGATTTATATGAACAAACTTTGTAACAAATAAATATAACTATTTATTTGCTTGACTATATATATATATATATATATATATATATATATATATATATATATATATATATATATAGATGTAAATATGCACATATGTTAATGTTAATGGATACAATTATATAGACATATTGTATATTTTTGAATTAACAAAAGAGGATATAAATTATATTCCTATTTTCCCAACACTTTATTTTTTTGCTTTTCTTCTCGATGAACACACACAGAAGCAAATTCTTCTTCTTTCTATCTTGATCTTTGATATGAACACGCAACAACTATCTTCTTCCTTTTTTTTTATTCTTTTGTGTTCTTCCATAAAAAGTGTTGAACTTTTGTTTCTTTTTTCTTTTCTTTTTTGCCGTTTGGATAACACAGCAATAGAGAAACATTGTTTTTCTCTCTTTCTTCAAGATGTATACCAAACAATCTTCTCTACTAGAGTGGAGCCGTTTAACACAATTAAATTGATGTTTCTTTTTCGGGAATTGACATATACACTAAAACTGAACTTTTTTTTCTTTTCCACAGAGATGTTCTTTATCTTTCTTTGTTGGAATCATAGTCACATAGTTCGCTTGAAAGGCCACGATCCTCGTTCCGATCCCAAACGAGGTACGTTTGCGTTCCCGTCGCCCTGCCGATCGCGTTCTGGTACGTTAACCAAGTCGACCCCAATCGAAGGTCAATTCGAATCGATTTCTGCCCTAACCAAATCGTCGATTGGAACGTATAATGGATCGATCCAGTGAAGAACAAAACTCGATTGGGGTCGATTACAACAGAAATTGGATCGCTATAGTGAAGAGGCGGGAAAACATGTACCGATTGGGGTCAATATTCAGCAAACAAAAGATCGTTACCTGATTTTCTGCCATCAGAAACAAAATTTCATAGTCTTCAACAAAGATAATGATTCGATTTGACTTTTTAATTCAATTTCTAGAATTAAATGTTTAATAATTAAGATATCATATTCTTCATTCCTCTGTCTTCATTCATCTGCTCATTCTTCTGCTCTGCTCTTACAGTAGCTACTCTATTTTACATTTTTTAATTTTTTTACACTAAAATGGTGTTTGGGTCTGGCTCTCAGTCACAAGAATTTATACCCGATACACTCAATCCTGAAGATAGTGATACAGAAGTTTTGTTGAACCACAAACTCAACAGAATCCACAAGCTCCTACTACTGAAGAGAAAGATGCGTCTAAACCATTGTTGGAACAAGTTACCATTGTTGGTGCTGGGAACAGTAAGAACTCATGAGGAGCAAAACAGTGGATTTGCAAACACTGTAAAGTCAAGTATACTAGTTCTTATACAAGAATTCACGTTCATTTCTTTGGGGCACCCGTATGGAAAAAGACAAAAATTAGAAGGTGTCCTGCATTGCTTCAAGATAGGCAAAAATACAAAATCCTTTGGAAAAAAATAAAAGAAGCAGAAAGTGGTGGAGTTGCAAAGTCTTTGAAGAACTCGGTGCTTTCGAAAAATATATCATCAAAGAAGAGGCTTGAAGAATCTTTTCGGATGTTGGAGAGAAACGTAGTTGACTTGAAGATAATTAAACGTTTTTGTGCAAACGGGATACCTTTCAATGTGCTACGCAACCCACAATTTTTTGAAATGATCCATGCTATTAAAAAGGCACCGGTTGGATATAAACCTCCATCTATGAAAAGGCGAGGACGGTGTTATTAGACGAATGTGTTCGGGACGTGGAGAAGGATCTAACACAAGTGAAAGACACTTGGTACACACACGGGGCTTCAATTGTTTCGGATAGATGGTCTAATGTAAAGAATTGGCCACTTATCAATGTTTTGGCCGTGAATTCTCGTGGTGCGATGTTTATGTATGCGGAAGATTTTTCGGGGGTTGAAAAGACGGGAGTAGAGATTTCTAAATTTATACTTGGAGCTATTGACACCATTGGACCAAGTAACGTGTTGCAAGTGGTAATGGACAATGCAGCTAATTGTAAAGCGGCCGGACGTGAGATCGAGAAGGTATACAAACATATATTTTGGTCTCCTTGTTCCGTTCACTCTCTAAATTTGATTTTCAAAGACATGGCAAACGAATTTTATTGGCTACAAGGTACATATGGAAAAGGGAAGGCAATTGTTAAGTATTTTCTTAACCATACACATGCCTTGTCTATCTTTCAAGAAAATTCAACACTAGAGTTGTTAAAAGTTGCAAAAACTCGGTTTGCATCCCACTATGTATTGTTAAAAAGAATTATGGATTGTAGGGAAGCTCTTGCCACCACTATTGCCCTTAATTCTTGGAGAGAATGGGTTAAAAAAAGGGGATGAAAACACAAGAAATTTAGGGGTTGAAATTATCAATACTATTAGGGATGATGACTTTTGGGATGATGTTGGAAATGTGTTGGCAATCACTAAACCTATTTTTCTACTAGTAAAGTTTTGTGACGGTGATGGTTCTAAAATGGGTGAAATATATGAAAGGATGGATAATATGCTAGGTGAAATAAAGAATATTATGAAAGAAAATACATATGCTAGCTATTATTCTGAAGTTGAGAAAATAGTTGTAGCTAGGTGGGAGAAGATGACAATCTCACTACATTGTTTGGGGCTTGCATTATACCCGAGGTTTTATGATAAAAGATACCTTGAATAATTGGCTCCGGGTGGTATTGCAAGAAAAGCACCAAATCTAGATAAGGAAGTTGTTCTTGGTGTCATGGAAGCCTTCAAAAGAATTTCAGAAAATGAAGAAGAGGAAAGATTGTTGCAAGAGAAATTTGCAAGTTTCCATATGAAGAAAGGGATCTATTCCATGACGGCAACACAAGCGGATAGTGTGACTATGGATGCAATAGATTAGTGGTCAAACTATGGAGCCAAAACACCAGAATTAGCCAAAGTAGCTAAGAAGGTACTTTCACAACCGATTAGTAGCTCTTCGGCAGAAAGGAATTGGAGTACATATTCTTACATTCATAATGTTAAGAGAAATCGGTTAAATTGCAAAAGAGCCGACAAATTTGTTTTCATTCACTCCAATATTCGACTCCAATCTCGTTTTTTAGATTCATATAAATCCGGTCCACACAAAATATGGGACATGAATCCCGAGAGCACATACATAGAAGGCTCAAGTTCACGAATGGAAGAAATGTTTTGGGAGAATCTTGATGATGAAGACATGGAGAATGGAAAAGGAAAAAGACACTGTTTAGATTGATGTTTGATGCATCTGTTTTAAATTTCCAACACTGTTTTTAGATTTCCAGCATTGTTTTTAAATTTCCAGCACTATTTTGTGGTACTCTAATTCTGCAGTTCAATTCTACACTCTTTTGTTGTGCAATTTTGCACTGTTTTAATGAATTACAGCACGTATTTAGTTATGTTTTATGTTAGTTGTTATGTTTCATGTTTTTTAATACTAGTATGTTATGTAATGTATGGTTCATGATATATGTTTTTTATAATGGGTACAACGTACCAAAACGTAAGGTACATCGTACCAGACGCGTACCGAAATGAACCCACCCCCTCCGTATCGGGTACGCCCAACCTAGCGAACCGCGTTCCCGATCCTCGTTCTCGTACTGAAGCGATCCGCGAACTATGTGACTATGGTTGGAATCAATACCCACAAAAATTTTCTTACTGATTTTTGTTCTTTCCCTCTAGATGTATACGAAACTATACAACAGAGGAATTAGGGTTTAAGTGCTTGCATCCGTAGAGACGTTGGAGCATGGAAAAAAAGAAAGTATATAAGTAGGAAGGAAGATGAGGAGACATAGTTGTTCATCAGGCAAAGTAGGAGATGGAAGCGATGTAAGGGGTGTCGTGACACGCACGAGGGTAGGTGAGGGAGGAAACACGAAGGAGGAAGGAGACGACTATGAAGACCACCGGGTAAACTAAGCAGGTGTGTAACCGATTTAGAGGATGCAAACGTGTTTAACAAAGAGGCATAATAGGGATATTGTATAATAGGTAGATGGTTAAGATTCTCGTATCTTTTTATCATGTTCTCTCATAAAAATAAGAGTGTGTCCCTTATTTTATTTAAGAATGAGTCCCCTAGGGTCCACTATGATGTTTGTAAAAGTTAATGATAGATCATGTATGACCAAATATGAGAGAATCTTAACTATGGAGGCCAAAGGAGGATACCAACCCAACTTCTTATTGTAAGTTCTAATGTTTCGAACCTTAATCAAAATCAATGTTTTCAAAGATAATTTTTATGGATTTTGAAGACATAAGGGGTTAAGCTTTAAAGATTATCTCGAGACATAATCCAAGGTTCTATATTTATTAGTTTTTATTATCTTTAATCTTTTTTTTTTGTGTAACTCTATAGGAAAAATCGGAATATTATGAGTGACATACTATTGTTTTGAATGTAATATATTATCATATATGTGCTATTATTGTCTTTATTGAATATTTAATTGGCAATACTAGAGATAATTCATTGATATCCCCCAATCATGCAGTCACAAGTAGATTAGGTAGTGTAAGTTAAAAGACTGTTGATATGCATATATATGAATTATGCCAAATAGTTATTTACTATTAATAGTTGAATTAATATCACGTGCGTAATGAAAACAATTATTGATTGGTGAGTAATGAAATATTGACTTTGTTTCGTTGTTATTGTTTTTCTAACCTTAAAGTTTATGTTTTGTTTAATTAAAATTTAAGTTTTTTAATTAATTCTTAGTTTGTATATATATAAAAACGCAAAAAGATTTTAATCTTGGTCTTAATTTAGTAATTTTAATCATTTTGTATAGATCGTATTTTATTAATTTAGCTTAAAGTCTTTTAGTTAATTGTCTTAAAAATCTGAAATTTAATAAAATAAAGTACTTTGTTTAGTAATCTTTTCGATTTCATCACGCAAAATAATCTAGAAATTTGGTATGGTGAACCATTTTTATGGCGAACCATATTGTCATTATTGTTAGGGTTGTCGAAAAAACCAAATCGAATCAAATTCGGGTTAATTGGGCCGGTTAGTCGGGTTTCGGATGTCTAATTCGGGTAACCCGATTAAAAGTGATCTTCTACGGGACGGGTGGCGGTTAGGCAAAAGGAAGTTCGGGTGACCCGATTAAGAACTTTAAGTTTTTTTTATTAAATATATATTTTAACTTATAATATATAGGAATAATATAAATAAATGGAAATCGAAGCTTGGATGTAATCACATAATACTTGTTGGATAAGCATTGCATAAGGGTTTAGTACTTCAAAGTTCAACCTCTACTCTTCTAGAAACCAAGGGTCGTCCGTCTCCGGCACTCATCGTCATCACTTCATCCAAAGCCTCATACCCTAGTTTAACAAAAACAAGTTAAGAGACAAGATGAAAACAAATATAGTTAAAATATTAATTAGATACAGTGTTAATAACTTTTTTATAAAGTTAGTAACAAAATAAAATAACATATTGTATATTTTCACAATGATTGAAATATAAAACCAATAATTTCTTATTCGAGTCTACCCCTAAACCCGAACCAATCCAAACTAACTTAATACCGAATAACCCGATCCTTATTCGGATCCGAACTAACCTCTGCATCAACTTATCCAATGTTTGATTTTGAAATGTATGATGATGAAACTTTAAACCAACTTCATGATGACGTTACTATATTCGCAGACGACACGACTACTAAGCCTGATCTAGAAAAGTTTGTGCATGATGATTTGAAGGGAAATATAGACGAAGAGGAAGATAGTGAAAGACACAGAGTGAGAGAGCAGTGATAAAAGAAAATGATAAGCGTGAGGGATCCCAGCCACTATAAGCCATGTAGCACATCTGCTATCGACCTGAATGGGTTGCTGGTATTGAAATAAACACTGTTGACCTAGCAGTGCAAGCACAAATCCCCACCAGCCATTCAGCACACTCTCACTGATGTTTCATTGGATGAAGATTTAACACATACACTACTAAAAACTCATTCAGAGTTTGTTTGTATTGAAACAAGTAGACCATCACTCATGTCTATGACTATCTTTCCAACACAATCGATTCTAGTTCAACTTGTTGAAAGTATATCTTTTTGTTACTACGACACTGATTGTAACACCCGCACATCTTGGTGATGTTGCTGGAACTTTTGTAGTGGAATCTATTATTGGTTAACCACGAGGATTAGAAGGAGGTCCTAGCAGTGCTACCATTTGCCAAAGTGTAGGCCACACTGTTGCTTCAACCCCTGAGCTAAAACGATATATTAACCTTTAAAGCAACCTTACACAAGAGTTAGCCGCTAAATCCATACACTTTGAAACAAAAATCAATCAAATAGCTGCTACTCTTCAAGCTTTGAAAGAAAAACCCGTTGCTGAGAAGGACTACAATATAGATGAACTCCAATATCTTTTGCATGCCAAACTAAAAAACCTGACAAATCCAAACCAAGAGCAAAGAGATCTGATTTCCGTTCTTAATACTCAATCAACCCAAACATCCATCCTTAATACCTTCAACGATGATATTCTTCAGCTATTTCCAATATGACCGAAACCGTAACACAAACATTATCCCAATTTGAAAGCGGATAGATGTTTGGAGACAACTTGCAAAGTTCAATCAGAAACACTTAAGCGTAAGCATAAAGATCATGATCAAGATCGTCCTACGGTTATATTTATCAAGAGCAAGTGGCTTTAGTGCCGATGTGCAACAGATTGAGTTTCCGACTGGGGGCAGTCAAGCATAAGAAGGGGAAATCAGAGAGGAGTTAGATATTCATGGATTGGGGGTTGAAAAGCCCTCAGATGCCATTGATAGAGGGGAAGGAGGAGGAAAGGTTTATGTAAAAAAAGCTCCACCATGTATTACTAGAAAACCAAGCGAGAGCTGCTTGAAATATTCCTTCATGAACAAGGACAATTCAACATTGGGCCTAAGGTTTTGATCAGTAAGGAAAAAGAAAAGCAAAAGAGAGCTCAATAAAGAGAGGGTGCTGAATGGCCTATACCTAATACTTATCATAGTGGCCCAAGAGCTCCTCTAGTCCTTCCCGGCTTGTCAAGCCAGAGTGTTAGAGCAATGGAAGATGTGAACAAACCTCAGATTACATGGAGAAACAGAGGGATCATTGCTGCATTTCTCGAGGACAGAATACAAGAGATCTACACAGATCAAGTTGAAGATAAGGCCGCTATTAAGTTCATTCTTAGAAACAATGTAGAGGAAGTCAAATTCAGATTCTTAATGGCACATCACGCATCCAAAAGAGAAGATATAGAATCAAAGCACCTGATCATGAAACTAAACTACGTAACGTTGACAATTATCATAAAATACAAAATGGTGTACTTCCATGATACAAGGGAAGATAGAAAGTGTACGAGGATACAAGAAAAGAATTATGGTAGCACAGTATATGGATCTGCAGATCGGGTTAGAAAGTGACCTGAGAAAGATAAATCTGTTAATACCCAATCAGACGCATTCAAAGTTAGAACAGTTGAAAGAGTTGCAAATCATTGAAAGGCTTGATGACGATTTTGAAGTAGACGAAGGGTTGGTATGCCACAACCAGAATAGAGAGAAGATCTTCCTAAGATTCTCTGAATTGAATGCATATTTGATCCAACCTTGAACTACTTGCGTCTGGCACTTGACAAGTACCAAAAAGCATTGAAAACATATCTCTAGAGGAACGGGTGAGGATCGGAATGATTAAGCAAGTATTGGAAGCTAAAAGAGTAGAAAGAAGAATGATCAGATCCTAGCAAACAATGTTCGGTCGACGAAATAGATAGACAATCTCAAAGCCACAAAAGAGGGAGATTGTTAGATATAAATTTGTAGCTTTGAGTTTGTATTTTGTTTGTGTAATTCGGTTAAGATGGAACCGAAATTGGGTGAGCATATGTCGGTCCTAAAGGACTTTTAACTTGTTAAATGCTTACTTATAAATAGCCAAGCCGGATGACTAGTGTAAGTATCTCTCATTTTGTGCAAATCTCGTATACAATGTTGTTACACCATATGTTTGTGTTTTGAGAGAGAGTACCGCGTTCTTCATCTTAATCATTCTATCTCATCTAACTTTTAATCAAAGGGACATTCAATTCAATACACACACTCGAACCAACATCTCTCAATATTCAAAAGCGACTAGTACGAATTATGGAGAATCAAACATGAAGATTTTGTTCAAGTCAAATGATTTCTGGATCTCTTTGACTATATGGAAACTATGAAGGAAAATTTAGAAGATAAACTTGTAACAAAAAGCATTAGACATGAGTCTATTACTCAATTGTATCAAGGAAAGTAGAATCTACAACGGCCAAACAAGCATTGTTAATTCAAAACATATACGAGATTCTAGAATGTAATTTTTCATAAAACATGTATGTAAAGTTAGATACATTTTGGTGATGTAAACACATAAAACAATGTATACATCTTAAATGCAATTTTCATGTTATTCTTCCTCCATATTCTCGTGACCAAAATCTCATAACAACTAGCTAGAAAATATAGATGTCCTAGTCCATATATTAAAAATCCTCGTAAAGAAGTCCTAGAACTTGCCAACCATAATCACAAACAAATTAACAAAGAATATTGTAACCAAACCAAACCATTCATCATTCTTCATAGTCACCTTAGAACAAAATAAAACTCTAGAGCTCTACATATACATAAGGAAATATATACACATATATGGGAACAAATCGACAAAGATGGTGATCGTGAAAAGTAAATCTAGATTAATGGCTAAGCAAAACAATGATGTTTAGGGTAGACCAACACGAAGTCGATGATATATGAAGACAAATCAACGTGTTTAAGAGATTCACAGCGACGAGGAAGGAAATAGTCTTAGGGGCGGATCCAGGTTTTGAAATGAGTGGTGACACCATTAGAAATGGATGAAATGGACGGACACAGGATTTGAAATAGGTGGTGGCACTATTAGAAATGAGTGGTAGCACTAACTTAAAAAATCGAAATATACACTACGAAATCGTAAAACCGTCTTGAAAAAATCAAAATTTACACTACGCGGATAAAATTGGCTGGTATCCCGTGCCACCACCGGTTATACCTTAGGTCCGCCCATAAATAGTCAACGAGAAACCAATTAAAGAGGAGAACAACGAAATAACAAGAAACCTTTTAAGCCTAAATCCCAAACAATTTCGTTAAAACATAAGATGTATATTATTCGTTCTAATATTTATTGAGAACAGAATGATATGGTATTGTAGCAAGGTATAGTATTTCCTCAAAAACAAAAAAAAAAGATCATAAAATAAAAAAAAATAGACACTTAGGAATGTAAATGAGTCAAGCCAGACACTTGTCGAGCCGGGTTTGTTTAAGACTTTTTTAAAGCTCGAGTTCAATTCGGCTCGTTTAGAGCCTGTGATGTTGAGCTCGAGCTCGGTGTAACGCCGGGGTTTCAAAAGCTTAATTAATAAAATATAATTAAGACACCAACTGTTTAACCAAAAGATATCGTTTAACAAACACAGCTAAAGTATTTAACTAACTAATTATACAAATTGTAGTATAAATTTTAACAAAATACCCAACGGTGTTACCGAATATCGGCCGACCATTAATCAAGATCAGAGTAAACAAAAACGAGAGTAAGAAGTGTTCCCCATAATTACCAATGAAATAACCATAGCATGTCACCCTTCCTCACGATCAACTATATACCTGCATATGGGTGGGTTACATGGAGGGGTTAGCTATAAATAACTAGTGAGTAACGATTAAACATAAGTATCGTAACAAAGATGTTATAGCATGCAGAAGATATCACAGAACAACAAGCACGTCTTTCCAAACAACTAGCGATGTTCCAGTGCCCAGGAGGAGTCACGTCTTGCAGGGTTGTAAGCCCGGCTCAATGATCCAAACTGGGGGAAACCGAATACATCTATCATATCGTGCCGGTGGGGGAGCGGGTAGCAGCCTACCATTGCATTAACGAGCGGGGAAATCAGTGAGAGCCCCTAACGAGCGGGGAGATCAGTAAAACTGAGAGCCCCTAGTTGAAGTACGGAGGTTTTGCAAGAACCTAGATTCGCGGCCGCGAATCACCGTACCCCAAACAGCATCAAAGTGCCAGCACGAACACGTATTGGCCGACTCTGGCCTCATCATAACATCATAACAAAGTTGGCCTACAAAAGCCATATCATATCGACGTTGGCCTACAAAAAGCCATAACATACATATTGGCCTACAAAAATCCATTGTATCAACATATAACAAATCATACCATGATTGGCCTATTCAAGCCTAATATCATCGCATAGCAATTCATACCATAGCAAATTAACAACATATAAACCGTAACTTACCTTAAACATGGTTATAACATGTTTATCACGAAACCTAAGGTTAACCGGTACTCACCTTAACAACTACAGCAGACAAATATAGTGTTCGATATCCTCTGGCTCTTCAGAAGTGTCTAACACATCATTTACAAGCTTGTTAACACCTTACAATTAACACACATGCTTCTATACACAAGCTACCAAAACCATCAAACTGGACCATGGCTTGCGATCGCATGGACCTTCCATGCGGTGGCAAGGACCCTTCACAAACAAACCTTACGACCGCAAGGTCATTCCCTGCGACCGCAAGGGTCTCTTTCCATAAACCAAGCCCTACGGCCGCAGGAACTCATACCTGTTAGATTATGTGCAGAGATAGATAACATGTATCACCGTGTCCAATACTATGTGACACTAAAGGATCACACTGCTACACACCCAATTAGAACTTTTTGGATTTTACCTGTTTGTGTATCACAATAATTAATAGTTTAATTAATTATTGAGAAAGAAAAATAATAATAGTTATTTATTATTTAAAGAGGAGAAATTAATATTTAGTTTAAATATTAACGGGACCAGTTAATTAATAATTATTAATTAATTAGAAATATCAAGGGGTATTTTATGTAATTGCTTAATAGTTTAATTAAAGCTGGGCTTTAATTAAACGGGCTTTGGGCTTGATAGAGGTTTATTATATAAACCTTATTAGTCCTTAGAATTATTAAGTTAAGAAAAAATTATAAACCTAATCCTCTCTCCTCTCTCTCTCGTTTTTGACGGCCGGCTCCCCCTCCTCTTGGGGTTTCGATCGACGGCGCGCACACACACATACATTGGGGATCGAGTTTTGATCCAAGGTTTAATCCTTAGGCGGTCTAGCAGCCAGTTCGAGGTGGTGCAGTAGCGGTGGATAACCTGCAGCTGTCTAGAGGTGAAAAGAAAAAGTTTTTGGGTTTGCTCAAAGGTATAACTTTTAATCCTCTTCTTCTTTTAAGTTTCTGTACGAGTTAGATGAGATCACTGGAGGGGGTTTTATTCCGCTGTGCATGTTTTGATATGTTTTTATACCCTACAAAACCCTTCAGTGGTATCAGAGCCACTTCTAACCTCGTAGGGAACTAGTTAGGTTTCTTTTTATGCTGATGAAATATAGTTCTTTTCATCCAGAAAAAAACTTTTTGATAATCCAAGTAAATAGGAATCAAGTTTTGCTTTCTATTGGATTAATTAATTAGTTTTGGATAAAAGTTTGTTAGATTTAATTGTTAAATTAAAATCTGTTTTTTTTATTGTTATTTGCGACAACCGAGAAGTCGATCACCAATTTTTTTTTCCTTCTTCTTTTTTCGCCCGCGGCGGCCTCAAGTAGGGGCGGCGGTCCACGGCGGAAGTCGATGGTGGTAATCGGCGGTTTTAGCGGCGCTAAGTACGTGGAGGGCTACGGCCCAGAAGCCACGGCCCATTAACCGGCCCAGTTGAGGCAGTTAGCGGCGCTAAAGGTTTTTGGGCCTTGGCCCAGTTTTTTTGTTTCTCGGTCCGTTTTCCAATTCTTGGCCCAGTTTAAATATTTGGTCCAGCTTGCGGTTAAGATATTTGTGGTTAATATTAAATTAAAGTACAGTTGTTATTTTAATTTAAAGTTTAAATATTATTTTGAGTTTTTGATTAATTATCAAGTATGAAACTTGAAATATATATTTATTGCAAATAACAGAAAAAACAATATAGAAATTTTTAACAAGTTGTTAAAAATCAGTATTTTCATCAAGATGAATAATTAGAAATCAGTTGTTGTTTTACTTTCATGTATTCGTTTGATACATGTTTGGGATGCCATAGCCGAGCCTTTTTTCGACCTCTTGGATTGTTTATTTTCTGCACTTGTGGTTGTGTTTTTGGTTTTATTATTCTATGGTGTGGGGAGGCCTGCGTGCCACTTACAACCCCTATTCTATTTTGTAAAAGTAGTAGATTAGCGGGTCTGCGTGCCTTTGAATATCTTGTATTTTTTATATTTCTAGTTTTTAGAAAATAGAATAGAATTATTAGAATATATATCTGGACCAAGGAGCAAGGAGCAAGAGAAAAGAATTGGATGCTGGAGCCAGTGGGAGTTTCAGAATGTCATGCCATGTGAGTTGTGTTTTTCCACTTAAGTTTTGACCATCGGGTTTTTCGTGTGGCTCACGAAACCGATATTAGTTAAGGGCAAGGCTAAGGCATAGTTATTTATGGTTGTTTTATTTCTTTACATATTCTATATGCGTAGTTGTGATTCTCACGATGAAATAAAACAAGCGTTTTAATAATAGTTAATTATTAAACAGATGTTTTTAAAAAAAACTGGCACTAAAGTTTTTCTCGTCAAAAACTTTGAAATCCTTTTTAGAAAAATCTTAGATCAGTGTTCTACCACCTAATGGTACACCTTTCCTGTTAAACAGTACTCGGGTGTCGAAAGTGACCAAACCTTGGGCATTCGGGTTCAAACCATTGCGGGGGAGGGTGTGAAAGACTCTACGATAATAGGGAGTCCCGGCCAGAGTTCACACTATGTTGGTCCCTTGGTGAGAATAACAACAAGCAATAGGTGTGTAGAAGGGGGGTTGAATACACTTTCTGCGGAAGTTGAACAAATCAAATAAAAGTGTTACACACAGTAAATCAAACCACAACTAGTCGAATGCTTTTATTAATATGAAGATTATTACAATGCTTTGAATAAGAAGATGATCACAGTAATTATCAAGTAAGCAACTCTTGATATATAATCACCTAATATAAATCTCTCAATCTCTTAAATTTAGCTATCTATAATCAACTTATGATTATAGATACTAACAACTCTCTAAACAGGATTTTTCACAGATTAAATCAACTAATGATTATGTACCAATATCACAACTGATGTGACAATTCGAACACATGAATGATCTGGCAATCTGTGAGTTTCTTGATCACGTTGAACTTACAAACAATGATTCAAGAATCGTAACACAAACGGTGAGGTGAGATTTTTGGCTCTGTAATTTTTATCAGAATCGTACCTCTAAACTTACCAGGAGATAAGTATTTATAATCCTGTTGCTATGGTTCCTAACAAATTGGACTAATCCTAATTTGCTAACTAACTATCGGATAACTTGGAATCTTGAATCTTCTTATCTTGAGTCTTCAATCTTCAATCTTGATTCTGGAGTCCTCTTATCCGCGCCGTAGATATAGAGAGTTAAAAAAGAATTTAAAACACATTTAAATTCACTTAGACTGACTTTATTAGTTAGGCTGACTTACTCAGCTTGAAGCTCATCAAGCTGAGTCTTCGAGAACAAACCCGAATTCAAACATGAACTAACACGTATAATTATTAACTCATCCTTACAAGTCCAAAGAGTTAAATAAAACAAATTTAGTAACTCTGTCGAGCTACTCTGCTTCTGAGCTGAGTCACTCAGCTTGAAACACATCAAGCTGAATACTCGATATATACCTTATGTGGCATACACAGATTATCAAACACATTAATAATTTAACTAAGGTATAATATAAACTGGTCGAACATATGCTCAGTTTACATTTAGCTTATACTCAGTCTGAAACACTATAAGTGTTCAGTCTGACTAAGCTTCATAATTCTGTTTAAGTTATACGTAGAACACATCTTACAAACTTAACTTTGTCTCATCAAATCTTAACTGATGAGATCATTTTCCCAACAAACTCCCCCTATTTGATGATGACAAAACCATCAAACAATTCTTAAGTTTGTTTAACAGAATTATGTTTTAAATCTCAAACTTATTAAGATTTTATTATTTGAACTGATCAAATATTTATTGAACATATCAATTTTTAATTGAAATTATCAATTTAAATTGGAACACACTAACTTTTGAGTTGAACACCCCAACTAATTACATAAATGAATAAGAACTTATCTGTTATTCATTTTTGCTGAACTTATCAGACTTATGAATAGGAACACATCACAACACAGTTGAACATATCAAACTTTATACTTGTATTAATTGAACTAATCATAATACAAACGTTGTTGATCACTTAGATCATGCACACATAGTGCTTACAAAAATATTAGAACTAATCTAATATTTACAAAAGAACTAATCTATTTTATCTGATGAACTCAGGATGTAGAAGTTCCCAGTTGATAATTTGTTTAGTAATATCATACAGTAGCTTTTCAGCTTCTTCACTTCCTTTGAATTCTATGTGATTAACTTTTGTTAGTTTATTCAGCTTGTATTTCAAGAGCTTATTTGAATTATTACTTCCACAACAACTTCCTATGTACACGGCATCCTTAGCTTTCAAATAACATATCTCATTAAACTTGATAAAGCTAGGCTTACCTTCCTGATCCTTAAACAGAAATCCCTGAACTGGTGTGTCAATAAATTTATTCTCTGTGAACTCCACACCTTCAGGTATATCAAACAACTTCTCCCATTGTAGACCAGGAACTGGAACATATCTCAGCTCCTCAGCCCTCTTTATTAGCTTTGAAACTTCAGTAAAGATCTCATGCTTGATTTGACTTCGTTTGAACCTTTTGAGCATCATCAAAATTCTATTCCATTCTACAAAACCCATTCGGTGAACGTATCTCGGGTCCATCCCCATTGTTGATCCATTTTCAAGTTCAAAGTTGAGGATGACAGCTCCATTGACTCTGCACAAGGTCATTCTTTTGATATCTTCACTGATGTTTCTTCTGAAGTAGCATTCTTGTATTGCAGCATCAGAATATGGGATAGGATCAGGTCTTGGACCATTGTAGTCAGCTTCAGCTTCAGCTAAAGCTTTCCTTAATTTTTCTTTTTCTTGATCCAGTTGCTCTTTTTCTTTTCTCTTCTTGAATTCAGCTACAGAGATATTGAGCTCATTTGCTTCTTCTTGCTCTAGCATCTCGATTAGTTCTCTCGTAGCCTTTTCTTCTTTAGTTTCCTGCTCAGTTTCAGAACCCTCGTCAGCTTCAGACTCAGATTCTGATATCTTTTGTTTCTTGGCTGCAGGTTCATCATCCTCCTTATTTCCTTCCTGCTCCCCCTCAGTCTGAGCTTGCCTCTTTGCTCCTGAAGTTAGTACTAGTAACGCTTCAGCTTCAGCTCGAACTAACTCAGCTTCAGCTTCAGCATTAACAGGTTCCTTCTCCCCCTTTTTGTCATCATCAACAGGGGTAGAAGTTCTCAATTGTTGAAGAACAACAACTGCAGAGGCAATCTCTTTAACATCCATGGTCAGCTTCTCAAGCCTTTGATAGATTTGACGTTTGTGATTCTTCTGCTTGAGATGGAACAAACCAAACTGAGCAGCTACATAATCTTTCAGCTGCTGGATGCTTGAGGAGGCAGTGTCAGTGTGAGGAGAGTCTTTGGGTGCATCATCCAAAGGTTGGTGTATACCTTCAAACTCATCTGCGCTAGAGTTTGGACCCTGTAATTCATCCTGGTTTGAAGATGAATTATTGGTAGGTCGTGAAAGAGGGTGTGAGAAGTGAAGAGAAGCTATTGGGCTCGAGATGTGAAGTGTATGGGTTGGTGGTCGGCTAATTGGTTTAGAGGGGGTGATAGACCCTGGGGATTGGTCATTCTTTCAATGTAACCTGAGTGTGTCTGCTCAGGCCCAGTAACAGGCTCTCCCATGGCTCGACTAAGTGTGGGCTGAGTAGACACCACACCCGGTATTGGATGTTGGGTAGATATGAGCCTTGAGGTTGACACCTTAAGAGAAGGCGTCTCCCCCTCAACTCCTGCCTGTGGAGGGATCAGTGTGATCTCAGCTCCAGTGATGCCTTTAGGAGTGGCACCACCTATGGCAGTTTTTTTTTGGTATGTTAGGATATTCTCCCTAGCAGCAGTGGGCAAACTAGGGGTGGCTTCAGAGTGGGATTGTCGATGGAATGAAGGTGGAGGAGATGGGTTAGACTGAGTTGGTTCCACTGCAGTCTTATCTCCAAAGGTGGATGGAGAAAAGTGAGAAGAAAGAGAGAGTGGAGAGGTCTTACCAGAAGCAGCTTCAAAGGTTGCTGGTTCATCTTGAGCATAGTGCTCAGCTTGAACCTCCGTGTCAGCGTAGGAAACTCCCCCTTGAGGTGATCCCTCATCTCCACTTGCAGATGAAACTCCCTCAGCCACCAAGAGCATTGGACCACTCAGACCCTCTTGCTCAGGGAGGATGTCATTGTTAAACATCTTGGGACTGAGAGTTGGAACAGGGAACACATCCCATTCAGCTTCATATAAATCCCCCAACTTAGCTTCAAGCACCAAGGACAAGTACCTTTTGAATGGTACATCGAGGTCCCTAGTGGTTTTCAGTACTTGGACTTTGAGCTCGTTGAATATGAGTTGTGCATAATCGATGCTTCTGTCGAAGAACATGTTGTACAGCAGCTGCATTTCAAACTCGTTAATTTGATTCAAGCCTCCAACCTTGGTCCCTAGTGAACATACCACTGTGGAAACCATGAAGCCCCAGCTAGTTGGGAAAGTGGCCTTCTTAATCACCCCTTCAGTTTGAGGGTGACCCATTTGAGGTAGAACTGACCTCGCCACTTGTCTAGTCACGGTTGGCTCGAACACATCTTGAACAGGGAGTTGAAGAACATCCCTTAGCCGTTGAACCGTGAGGGCCACTGTTCTATCACCATTAAGAACAGTGTCGGTGATCTCTCCTCTGTTCTGATTGAAGGTGCATGTGTACTAGAACTCCAAAAGGTGCTGTGGAGCAATATGAGCAGGTGCTCCAATGAAGGCAAATGCCAAAGGTCATTTCCGGGTGTAGGCTGTCCAGGTTTCATAACCTCTGCCCTGTTTCCTCGGAGGAATAGCAAGGCAGGCACGCTGATTATTATTTTTGATTATCGGCAGTCCGTTGTTTTTGAAAGCAGCACCCTTAACCATTCTATCACCTAGAATAAGAGTGGTTCCTTCCATCATGAAAGCTTGAAAATTACACTGAGTAAAAATGTCGTTGCACAGAGCAAAGAGCGTTGCACTGAGCGAGTTAGGGTTTCGAAGTCGATGGAACAGAGAATTGCACTTAGCAAAGAAGGTGAAAGGTATTTGAGAAGGTGAGAAGTCTGGATTGTAATCGTAAACCCTCTAATCCAAATGTGATCGGTATATATACCTTTCCGAGGAGAGAGAAGTTACCGTTAGAAATCCCCATTTTAACCGTTATGCATTAAAATTTTGATGTAACAGTAAACGGGTAGAACTTATCATCTTCCAACGGATACTAATGTAATATAATAATATTGACTTACAATAAGATTATATACACTGATGTATTATACTTATATACAAGTTAGTATAATACTCTATTTGAGACTAACTCAAATACGCAGTAATCATGAAATAATAACACTAAGTAATTAAACATGATGTTGGACACACCAAGCCGAGTAAAATTATTACTCAGTTTAACTCAAGTACTCAGCTTGATTCAAGCACTCAGCTTGATTCAAGCACTCAGCTTGAGATATGCACTCAGCTTGAGTTTGAAACTCAGTTTGAGTAGAGCACACAACTCATGGGCAATGACATTAAGTCAGTTTCGTCTGAGACTGACTTAAACACACCTTTGAACCACACTGAGTAGTTAAAGAATGTTTGGAACCAACCAAACGTGTGAACTAATCACACAGTCTGAGTTAAGCACATAGCTCAGACTCAGTGACACTTAGTCATTTATGTTTGAGACTGACTCAAACTGTATCATAACTACACTAAGTAGTTGAAGTGTGTTTGGAACTCACCAAACAAAAGAACTCATTGTTTAGCTTGATAAGATTTAGTTTATGAAAACTTATTCATAAACTGTGCACTCAGCTTAAGACACTTAGTCTTTGTCAAACTGAAAACTCAGATTCTTGACACTTAGCTAGGGATTGAGCATACCCAAGTTACTTAGCAGATACATAAACCTCTTCTCATCAAGTGGTTTAGTAAAGATATCTACTAGTTGGTCATCAGTGGAAATAAATTTAATGTCAACTTTACCTTTTTCCACGATGTCCCTGATGAAGTGATGTCTAATTTCAATGTGCTTGGTTCTTGAGTGGAAGACTGGATTGTAAGTGATGGCTATAGCGCTTTGGTTATCACAGAAGATAGAAGTTTTCTTGAAACTCATGCCAAAGTCTCGAAGCAGATACTGCATCCATAGGATTTGAGCACAACAGCTACCTGCTGCAACATATTCAGCTTCAGCAGTTGAAGTAGCCACTGAGTTCTGTTTCTTACTAGTCCAGCTGACTAACTTCCCTCCAAGTATTTGACATCCTCCAGTAGTTGATTTTCTGTCTAACTTGCACCCAACATAGTCAGCATCTGAAAAACCAACTAACTCAAATCCAGAGTCCTTTGGATACCAAAGACCTAGATTTGGTGTACCTTTAAGGTACCTAAAGATCCTTTTCACAACTTAAAGATGTGATTCTTTAGGATCTACCTGATATCTTGCACAAACACATGTAGCAAACATAATATCAAGTCTACTTGCTGTCAAATAGAGCAATGAACCAATCATTCCTCTATAGGTAGACTGACACACAGACTTTCCATCTGAGTCTTTACTCAGCTTGACAGCTAGTGACATGGGTGTTTTCATGGTTGAACTTGAATCAAAACCATATTTCTTTATCAAATCAAGAACATATTTGCTTTGATTGATGAATATTCCATCAGGCTTTTGTTGAATTTGTAAGCCTAGGAAATATGTCATCTCACCCATCATACTCATCTTGTACTTCTGTGACATTATCTTGGAGAACCACTCACACAGAGATTCATTGGTAGAACCAAAGATAATATCATCCACATAGATTTGTACAAGAATCACCTGTCCTTCACTTTTTTTAATAAAGAGTGTCTTATCTATACCACCTCTGGTGAAGTCCATTGATAGTAGATAAGTGGACAGAGTATCATACCAAGCTCTTGGAGCTTGTTTAAGACCATACAAAGCCTTGTCCAACTTATAGACATGATGTGGAAACTTTGAACTTACAAAGCCAGGAGGTTGTTTCACATAGACTTCCTCCTGAAGTTTTCCATTCAGGAAAGCACTTTTCACATCCATTTGATAAACTTTGAAGTCTTTATATGCTGCATAAGCCAGGAACAGCCTTATAGCTTCAATTCTAGCGACAGGGGCAAAGGTATCATCATAATCAATTCCTTCTTCTTGCCTATACCCTTGTGCTACCAGCCTGGCTTTGTTCCGAACTATCACTCCATCCTTGTCCATTTTATTTCTATAGACCCACTTAGTGCCTATAATTGTATGATCTTCAGGGGCAGGGACAAGGGTCCAGACTTTATTCCTCTCAAACTCATTTAATTCCTCTTGCATATCATCAATCCAATTCTCATCCTCTAAGGCTTCCTCGGTTTTCTTTGGTTCCATTTGTGATAGAAAACCAAAGTGAGCAGCATAGTTAGCTGTGGCCTTGGATTTTGTCATATACTTTTCTGGGATATTTCCGATAACTTGATCTTGAGGATGATCTTTGAGGAATTTAAATGTTGTAGTTGGAGAATCTGGTTCTGAATCTGAGTGATGTTGAGATATCTGAGGAGAACATACATCATCAGTCTCAACAGCAGCATTGTCAACAAACTGATGATCACTAAGATTCTCAGTCTGAGTGACCTCAGCTCCAAATGGATTGATGAACTCACCATCTCTCTCAGCTTGAGAGTTCCTTGGAGCTGGTGATGATTTCTTGGATGAACACACATCCTCATCACTATCATCTCCTATGACATACATAGGATTTGAAATGTTGATTTCCCTTGACCTTTCAAGCTCACTCAGACTAACGGAGTCAGCTTGACTTTTCTCAGCTTGATCAATACTATCTTCATCAAATGAAACATGAATTGATTCTTCAATGGCCTTTCTCCTAGAGTTATATACTCTGTATGATTTGGAGATTGAGGAATAACCAACAAATATTCCAGGATCGGCTTTGGGTTCCAACTTATGGAGTTGATCTCTTTGATTCAGCACATAGCATTTTGAACCAAATATATGGAAATAACCTATATTGGGCTTTCTAGACTTATACATTTCATATGAAGTCTTTCCATGTCTTTTCACAATGATTGGCCTATTCTGAGTATAGCAGGCTGTACTAACAGCTTCATCCCAGAAATAGAGTTTCAATCCTGCCTCACATAGCATTGTCCTTGCAGCCTCAATTAAGGTTCTATTACTCCTTTCAGCAACTCCATTTTGTAGTGAAGTTCTGACAAATGAGAAATTTTGTAATATTCCTTTTTGTTCACAGAAGCTTTCAAGGGTTGAGTTCCTGAACTCAGTCCCATGATCACTTCTGAGTTGCTTTACGGACAAACCTTTCTGCAACTCTTCCCTTTTGATGAAACTTATTATCTCCAGGGCAGCCTCACTTTTGGCTTTTAGGAATATTACCCAGGTGAATCGTGAGAACTCATCTACTATCACCAGAGTGTACTTCTTGCCACTTAGAATTGGAGTACTTATGGGTCCAAACAGATCCATATGCAACATATGCAATGGGTCTGTTATTGAAAACTTTTGCTTTGATTTAAAGGACCCTTTATGGTGTTTCCCATGTTCACAAGCTGAACACAATTTGTCTTTGACAAATGTGATTTTTGGTAATCCAGAGACTAACTCTTTATTGGACAGCATATTTATATTTTTAAAGTTCAAATGTGACAAACGTTTATGCCATAACCAATTCAGCTCAGGAACAGAATGTGAATATAAGCAGGTTTCTTTATAGGGATCAGCAGATTTAAGATCAAGTAGATACACATCTCTTTCTTTTTTAGCTATTAATACAATCTTTCCCTTAGCATTATATATTGTTCCTGCTTTCTTCCTAAAAGTAACAACATTGTCTTCATCACACAATTGACTGATACTAATCAGGTTGTGTTTTAGACCTTTGACATATGCAACTCTATGGAATGTGACTTTGCCAGCTTGCATCTTCCCATAGCCTTTTGTTCTTCCATGGGAGTTGTCTCCAAATGTTACTTTAGGACCTTCATCTTCTTGGAAATCACTAAGAAGTCCTTTCCACCCAGTCATGTGCCTTGAGCATCCACTATCCAAGTACCATTTACTTGAAGCCTGCACATGATATGAAAACTAAACACATTAGTTTTGTATGGGAACCCATTTTTGAATGGGTTCTGATGAGGAGCACTTAGCATCTCCATCTAGTTGAACTAACTGTTCAGCTTGAGCAGGAGCTGAGTCCTGTGTAGGCTGATCAGCTTGTTCTTGTTCAGGCCTTGAGATTTCTGCATCACAGTCCTTAGCCTCATGACCTCTACTTCTGCATTTGTAGCATCTCCTTCTTCCAATGATTACAGGAGGTAGAGAGTGCAATAATCCTTGTGAGAACTTACTCTCAGTTTTACGATTATATGTTATGGATAACTTTTCAACTTTCTTAGCAAGTTGATTCACTTTATGTTCACTGACTTTGGACTTACCTTTGTCAGATCTTTGTTTGTTATCCTTGGAAGCTTAACCAACAAACTTCTTTTCCATGACTTTGGACTTACCTTTGTCATGCTTACTGGACTCACCAGTTTCAACATGTTTGGACTTACCACTGTTGATCTTCTCGGACTTACCAAGATCAACAACTTTGGACTTACCATTGTTGTGATTTGACCTCTGACTTACAGTGGTCTTCCTGTTCTTATAACTTCTCTCCGAGCCAGATAGAGAATTTTGTCTTTTGAAAGTATTTGGATTAAGCCTTTCTATGACTGAAGTTCTTTGAACAGGCTGAGTGCCTAATCTGTCCAACACAGACTTACCTTGTTGTTTAGATATTGAGCACTCATTACCATGATCTTTGGCCTTCACAAACATATTGAATTTTAGGCTTGGATCATGTCTTTTCTCTGAGGCTGACTTCTGAGACTTAATCAGTTGTCTATCTTCCTCAGAATCTGTACTTGCTATCTCATCATCAGCTACATAAGCTACTGTTTGATAGTCACCTCCAAGTACAGCCTTCACCTGTTTAGGTATCTGTTGGTTTATGCACTGTTCAGCAAGCTTTATATGCTGCATAAGCTAGGAACATCCTTATGGCTTCAATTCTAGGAACAAGGGCAAAGATCTCATCATAATCGATTCCTTCCTCTTGTTTATACCCTTGTGCTACCAGCCTGGCTTTGTTCCTCACTATCACTCCACCCTTGTCCCTTTTATTTCTATAGACCCACTTAGTGCCTATAATTGAATGATCTTTGGGGGCAGGGACAAGGTTCCAGACCTTATTTCTCTCAAACTCATTTAATTCTCTTGCATAGCTTCAATCGAATACTCATCCTCTAAGGCTTCTTCAGTTTTCTTTGGTTCCATTTGAGATAGGAAACCAAAATGTGCAACGTAATTAGCTGTAGCCTTGGATCTGGTCATGACCTTTTCTTGGACATTTCCAATAATTTGATCTTGAGGATGATCTTTGAGGAATTTGAATGTTGTAGTTGGAGAGTCTGGTTCAGAATCTGAGTGGTGTTGGGATTCCTGAGGTGAACTTATCTCCTCAGTCTCAGCAGCATTGTCAACAAACTGATGATCACTAAGATTCTCAGTCTGAGTGACTTTAGCTCCAAAGGGGTTGATGAACTCATCATCCTTCTCATCTTGAGAATCCCTTGGAGTTTGAGATGATTTCTTTGATGAACACACATCATCATCACTATCATCTCCTATGACATACATAGGATTTGATAAGTTGGTTTCCTTAGGCCTTTCTAGACTTATACATCTCATAAGATGTCTTTCCATGTCTTTTGACAATGATTGACCTATTCTAGGTATAGCAGGATGTACTAACTGCTTCATCACAGAAATAGAGTTTCAAACCTGCCTCACATAGCATTGTTCTAGCAGCCACAATTAGGGTTCTATTTCTCCTTTCAGCAACTCCCTTCTGTTGTGGAGTTCTGACAGATGAGAAATTTTGTAATATTCCCTTTTGTTCACAGAAGCTTTCAAGGGTAGAGTTCCTGAACTCAGTCCCATGATCACTTCTTAGTTGCTTTACAGACAAACCTTTTTGCAACTCTTCCTGTTTGATAAAACTGATTATCTCCAGGGCAGCCTCACTTTTGGCTTTAAGGAATGTTACTCAGGTGAATCGTGAGAACTCATCTACTATCACTAGTGTGTACTTCTTGCCACTCAGGCTTGGAGTACTTATGGGTCCAAACAAATCCATATGCAACATATGCAGTGGGTCTGTTATTGAAAAATTTTGCTTTGACTTAAAAGACCCTTTATGGTGTTTCCCTTGTTCACAAGCTGAGCACAATTTGTCTTTGAAAAATGTGATATTTGGTAATCCAGAGACTAACTCTTTATTGGACAACATATTTATATTTTTAAAGTTTAGATGAGATAAACGTTTATGCCATAACCAACTCAGCTTAGGAACATAATGGAAATACAAGCAGGTTTCATTACAGGGATCAGCAGAATTAAGATCAAGTAGATACACATCTCTTTCTCTTTTAGCTATTAATACAGGCTTTCCCTTAGCATTATAGATTGTTCCTGCTTTCTTCCTAAAAGTAACAACATTGTCTTCATCACACAATTGACTGATACTAATCAGGTTGTGTTTGAGACCTTTGACATAGGTAACTCTCTGGAATGTAACTTTACCAGCTTTCATCTTTCCATAGCCTTTAGTTCTTCCATGTGAGTTGTCTCCAAATGTTACTTTAGGACCTTCATCTTCTTGGAAATCACTAAGAAATCATTTCCACCCAGTCATGTGCCTTGAGAATCCACTATCCAAGTACCATTTACTTGAACCCTGCACATAAGATGAAAACTAAACACATTAGTTTTGTTTAGGAACCCACTTCTTGGTGGGTTCAGATGAGGAGCACTTAGCATCTCCATCTTGTTGAACTGACTGTTCAGCTTGAGCAGGAGCTGAGTCATGTGTAGGCTGATCAGCTTGTTCTTGTTCCGGCATTGAGATTTCTGCATCACAGTCCTTAGCCTCATGAGGTAGAGTGTCCAATAATCCTTGTGAGAACTTACTCTCAGTTTTAGGATTATATGTTGTGGATAACTCTTCAACTTTCTTAGCAAGTTGATTCACCTGGTGATCACTGACTTTGGAATTTCCTTTTTCAGATCTCTGTTTGTTATCCTTTTGATGAGAAGATTGACTAACAACCTTCTTTTCCATGACTTTGGGCTTACCTTTGTCATGACTGCTGGACTCACCAGTTTCAACAGGTTTGGACTTACCACTGTTGATTTTCTAGGACTTACCAAGATCTACAACTTTGGACTTACCATTGTTGTACTTTGACCTCTGACTTACAGTGGTCTTCCTATTCTTGTAAGTTCTCTTCGAGCCAGATAGAGAATGTTGTGTTTTGAAAGGATTTGGATTAAGCCTTTCTATGACTGAAGTTCTTTGAATAGGTTGAGTGCTTAATCTGTCCAGCACAGACTTACCTTGCTGTTTGGATGTTGAGCACTCTTCTCCATGATCTTTAGCCTTTACAAACATATTGTATTTTAGGTTTTGACCATGTTTCTTCTCTGAGGTTGACTTCTGAGACTCAATCAGTAGTCTATCCTCCTCAGAGTCTGTACTGGCTATCTCATCATCAGCTACATAAGCTGTTGTTTGATAGTCACCTCCAAGAACAACCTTTACCTGTTTAGGTATCTGTTGGTTTATGCACTTTTCAGCAAGCTTTGATGACTTACACCAAGACTCAGTGACCTTTTGAAGTTGGTCAGCTTTGTCTTTAGCTTCCTGAAGTTCTTCACTTAAAAGTTTATTAATGTGTCTTTGACATTCAAGATCACATTGTGCTTTCTTACCAACATCAATGAGAGACTTATTTTCCTTAATCTCATTCTTGAGTTTAGTTATATCATCTTTGAGGTCATTTTGAGACTTAAGGACGGTCTTGAAATCATTCAGTAGATAATCAAAAGCAAGACCCTTTTCCTTATTAGTATAAGAGTTGAAATTACTGACCTTATACATGGAAACAGGATCCCAGTCACTAAGCTTGTTGTTTTCCTCAGCTTCCTTCATGTCAGCTTCAAAAGTTGACTCCGACAAACCATAATCAACCTCATCTATCTCCAACTCTTCATCTTCTTGAGTCATCAGACATACATCATCATCTGAGGTAGATGATTCTGTATCCCAGGTTTCAGCATATAGTCCTTTTGCACTGGGTTTGTCTTCTGGCTTTCCTTTCTTGAGCTGAGTATATTTTTTCTTGTATTTATCAGCTCTGTAAGCATTCTTATCAACAACTGATGTTGATTCCACCTTCTTTGATCTGCACTCAGCAGCAAATAGTCCCTTCTTCAGACAGTTGAAGCACACAGCATTCTTGGGATCAAAGGAACTCTTCCCTTTGCCCTGTCAGATCTTTCTATTCCCCTTTGAGCTCTTCTCAAACGTCTGGATAACATTGCCATTTGCTCAGTCATATTCTGAACATCATCAGTATCTATGAGTCTGAGTCTGAGTGGTCAGCTTGAGATTCTGACTCAGTCTCAGATTCAACAACCAGTGTCTTGGAACTTTTCTTCTTTTTCTGTGCAACCAATGCAACTTCATTCTTATCCAAAGACTCCTTGAGTTGTAGTTGAGAAGTTCTCTTGTGTTCAATGATCTGTTCATGATTTAGAAAGAACCCATAAATGGACTGTAGGTTGTACACATGCAGTGTTCCTCCAGCCCTCAGTGCTGTAGTTACATCGTTAAACCTCTCTGGTAACACATCTAGAAATTTCAGCACAAGTTCAGCGTCTTCTTTCTTTACACCCACACTTAGTAGGTCATTTATCAAGCAGTGAAACCTTGTGAATAAATCTGACAAGGTTTCATTCTTCTTTGAAAAGAAGTTTTCATAAGATCTATTCAAATAACTTCTCTTATGTTGCTTGACCAGATCCGTGCCCTCATAAGTGTTGGTCCCTTGTATGAGAATAACAACAAGCAACAGGTGTGTAGAAGGGGGGGTTGAATACACTTTCTGCGGAAATTGAACGAATCAAATAAAAGTGTTACACACAGTAAATCAAACTACAATCAATTGAATGCTTTTATTAAGAAGATGATTACAATGCTTTGAATAAAAAGATGATTACCATAACTATCAAGTAAGCAACTCTTGATATATAACCACCTAATATAAATCTCTCAATCTCTCAAACTTAGCTATCTATAATCAACTTATGATTATAGATATTGATGACTCTCTAAACAGGATTTCACACAGATTGACAACTTACCAATAACACAACTGATGTGATAGTTCGAACACACGAACACTTGGGCAATCTGTGAGTTTTTCTTGATCACGTTGAACTGACAAATAGTAATCAAGATTCGTAACACATACGGTGAGGTGAGGTTTCGCTCTGCAACACTTGGTTGTTTTTTAATCAAAGTCGTTCCTCTAAACTTATCAGGAGATAAGTATTTATAATCCTGTTGCTACGGTTCCTAACAAACTGGACTAATCCTAATTTGCTAACTAACTATCGGATAACTCGGAATCTTGAATCTTGAATCTTCTTATCTTGAGTCTTCAATCTTCAATCTTGATTCTGGAGTCTTCTTATCCGCGCCGTAGATATAGAGAGAGATAAAGATGAATTTAAAACATATTTAAATTATCTTTAAACTGACTTATTTAGTCGGACTGAGTTACTCTGCTTGAAACTCATCAAGCTGAGTTCTTCGAGAACAAACCCGAATTCAAACATGAACTAACATGTAGAATTATTAACTCATCCTTAGAAGTCCAAAGAGTTAAATAAAACATATTTATTAACTCTGTCAAACTGACTCTGCTTCTGAGCTAAGTCACTCAGCTTGAAACACATCAAGCTGAATACTCGATATATACCTTATGTGACATACACAGATTATCAAACACATTAATAATTTAACTAAGGTATAATATAAACTGGTAAAACATATGCTCAGTTTATATTCAGCTTATACTCAGTCTGAATCACTCTAAGTGTTCAGTCTAACTAAGCTTCATAATTCTGTTTAAGTTATATGTAGAACTCATCTTACAAACTTAACTTTGTCTCATCAAATTCAAACTGATGAGATCATTTTCCCAACAAACTCCCCCTGTTTGATGATGACAAAACCATCAAACAGTTCCTTAAGTTTGTTTAACAGAATTATGTTTTAAATCTCAAACTTATTAAGATTTTATTATTTGAACTGATCAAATATTTATTGAACATATCAATATTAATTGAACTTATCAATTTAAATTAGAACACACCAACTTTTAGTTGAACACACCAACTAATTACATAAATGAATAAGAACTTATATGTTATTCATTTTTGCTGAACTTATCAGACTTATAGCTATGAACACATCATAATACAGTTGAACATATCAAACAGATATTTGCATTAATTGAACTAATCATAATACAAATAGGTTGATCACATAGATCATGCACACTTAGTGCTTACAAAAATATTAGAACTAATCTAATATTTACAGTATAACTAATCTACTCAGGATGTTATCTTATGAACTCAGGATGTAGAACCTCCCACAGAATGATTTCTCTGTTGATTTCTTCTAGGAGGCTTTCAGCTTCTGCAATCCCTCTGAGTTCTTTTTGTTGCACTTTGATGATTTTATTCAACTTATACCTTACAAAGTGATTTGTACTATCACCACAGCAACTTCTTATATGTATGGCATCCCTAGCTTTTAGATAGCATATTTCCTTCATCTTGATAAAGCTAGGATTGCCAGCCTGATCCTTAAACATAAACCCCGGAACAGGTGTATCAATACCTTGATTTTCTTTAAACTCCACACCTTCAGGTAATTCGAATAAGCTCTCCCACTGCAGACCAGGAACTGGAACATATCTCAATTCCTCAGCTCTACTAACCAGTTTGGAAACTTCAGCAAATATCTCTTGCTTGATTTGGCTTTTCTTGAACCTTTTGAGCATCATTAGTATTCTTAGCCATTCTATGTAGCCCATCCTGTGAACATATCTCAGGTCCATCCCCATTGTAGATTTATCTTCGAATTCAAAGTTGAGGATGATGGCTTCATCAATTCTGCTCAAGGTCATGCCTTTGATCTCCTTGCTGGTGCTTCTTCTGAAATAGCACTCTAGAATATCCTCGTCTGTATATGGGATAGGATCAGGTCTTGGACCAATGTATGTAGCTTCAGCTTGTGCCAAAGCTTTTCTCTGTCTTGCCCTTTCTTGGTCATTTGCCTCTTTTTCTTTTCTCTTCCTTAGCTCTTCAAGAGAAATACCTAGTTCATTGGCTTCCTCTTGTTCAAGCATTTCAATCATGAGCCTTGTAGCTTTTTCTTCTTCTGTCTCCTGCTCAGTTTCAGAACCCTCGTCAGTTTCAGACTTAGATTCTGAAATCTTTTGCTTCTTTGATGCAGGTTCATCTTCTTTTGATTCATGCTCCCCCTCAGGTTTAGCTTTCCTCTCTGCTCCTTTAGCTAGTACTAGAAGAGCCTCAACTTCATCTTGAACTAAATTAGTATCACTTTGAACCTTCTCCCCTTTTTGTCATCATCATTTGGGGTCGAAAGTCATTGTAGTTGAAGGGCAGCAACTTCAGAGGTGATTCCATGCACATTCCTAGTCAGCTTCACAATCCTCTGAAGGATATTTCTAGTATCCTTCTTCTGCTTCAGATGGAACAGACCAAACTGAGCATCAATGTAGTCTTTGAGCTGCTGGATGCCTGAGGAGGCTAGTTTTGTTTCAGGAGAGTCTTTGGGTGCATCATCCAAGGATTGGTGTAGACCCTCAAATTCCTTTGCACCAGAGTTTGGACCCTGTGATTCATCCTGGCTTGAAGATGAAACATTGACAGGTCGTGCACTAGAGTGTGAGAAGTGAAGAGAATGGATAGGGCTCGAAATGTAAAGTGTTTGGGTAGGTGGTTGGCTTTTGGGTAAGGAGGGGGGGAATTGACCCTGGGGATTGGTCATATATTCAATGTCACCTGAATGTGTCTGTTCAGGCATAGAAGTAGGCTCTCCCATGGCTCGAGTAAGTGTGGGCTAAGTAGACACCACACCCGGGTAAGGCTGTTGGGTTGTAATGAGCCTCGAGGTTGACACCTTAAGAGAAGGCGTCTCCCCCTCAACTCCTGCCGGAGGGATCAATGTGATCACAGCTCCAGTGATGCCTTTAGGAGTGGCACCACCTTTGGCAGTTTTTCTTTGGTATGTTTGGATATTCTCCCTAGCAGCAGTGGGCATACTAGGTGTGGCTTCAGATTGGGATTGTAAATGGAATGAAGGTAGAGGAGATGGGTTAGACTGAGTTGGGTTTACTGCAGTCTTGTCTCCAAAAGTGGATGGAGAATAATGAGAAGAAAGAGAAAGTGGAGAGGTCTTACCAGAGGTGGCTGCAGTGTAAACTGTTTCAGCCTGAGTAGAGTACTCAGCTTGAACTTCTATGTCAGCTTGAGAAGCTTCCCCTTGATTTGATCCCTCATCTCCACTTGCAGATGAAACTCCCTCAGCCACTAAGAGCATTGGACCACTCAGACCCTCTTGCTCAGGGAAGATGTCATTGTTAAACATCTTGGGACTGAGAGTTGGAACAGGGAACACATCCCATCCAGCTTCATATAAATCCCCCAACTCAGCTTCAAGCACCAAGGACAAGTACCTTATGAATGGTACATGGAGATCCCTGGTGGTTTTCAGTACTTGGACCTTGAGCTCGTTAAAAATGAGCTGTGCATAGTCGATACGGCGATCAAAGAACATGTTGTACAGCAGCTGCATTTCGAACTCGTTCACCTGATCCAAGCCTCCAACCTTCGTTCCCAGGGAACGTACCACTGTGGAAACCATAAAGCCCCAGCTGGTGGGAAAAGTGGTCTTCTTAATTACCCCTTCAGTTTGAGGGTGACCCATCTGAGGTAGAACCGACCTCGCCACTTGTCTAGACACGGTTGACTCAAACACATCTTGAACAGCGAGTCAAAGAACATCCCTTAGCCTTTGAACCGTGATGGCCACTGTTCTATCACCATTGAGAACAGTGCCTATGATCTCTCCCCTGTTCTGGTCGAATGTACATGTATACCAAAACTCCAAAAGGTGTTGTGGAGCGATGTGAACAGGCGCTTCAATGAAAGAAAATGCCAAAGGGCATTTCCGAATATAAGCAACCCATGTTTCATATCCTCTCCCTTGTTTCCTCGCAGGGATATCAAGAAATGCACGCTGATTGTTGATTTTGATCAGCGGTAATCCGTTATTTTTCAACGCAGCACCACGAACCATTTGATCACTAAGAATGAGAGTGGTTCCTTCCATCGATGAAATTGCATATTACACTGAGTAACTAATTTCGTTGCACTGAGCAATGATCGTCGCACCGACCGAGTTAGGGTTTCAAAGTCGATGGAACTGGGAATTGCACGTAGCAAATTTGTTGAAAGGTTATAGGAAGATGAGAGGTTTAGAGATGAGGATTTAAGCGTAAACCTCTAAAATACGGGTAAAGTCGTTATATATATCTTTTCGAGGAGAGAGAAAAATTACCGTTGGATTCCCTTTTTAATCCGTTACGCCAAAAAATTACGGCTTGATATAACGGTTAGAGGGTAGAAACACATCATTCTCCAACGGATACAAGTGTAAAATAATTAACAAATAATAAGATTATAAACACTTTGTAAATATATCAATACACAATTGATATACGATACGAATTGAAACTGATTCAAATACGTATTGACAAAAGAATTAACAGCACTTAGTAATTAACTCATAGTTTGGACACACCAAGCTGAGTAAACTTATTACTCAGTTTAAGTCAAGCACTCAGCTTGATTCAAGCACTCAGCTTGAGTGGAGCACTCAGCTTGAGTGGAGCACTCAGCTTGAGATTGATACTCAGCTTAAGTAGAGCACACAGCTCAGGCTCAATGACACTTAGTAATTTATGTTTAAGACTGACTTAAACATGTAATTTTAGCTACACTAAGTAGGTAAAATATGTTTGGAACTTACCAAACGTGTGAACCAATCACACAGTGTGAGTTAAGCACATAACTCAGACTCAATGACACTTAGTCATTTTGTTCGAGACTAACTCAAACTAACATTTCAACCACACTGAGTAGTTGAATTATGTTTGGAACTGACCAAACGTGTGAACTCATTATTCAGTTTGACATATAGATCAGTTTATGAAAACTTATTCGTAAACTGTGCACCCAGCTTAAGACACTTAGTCTCTGTCAAGCTGAGAACTCAAATTTTAGACACTTAGCTAGGGGTTGAGCATACCCAATTCACTTAGCAGATACATAAACCTCTTTTCATCAAGGGGCTTAGTGAAGATATCTGCTAATTGGTCATCAGTGGAGATAAATTTAATGACAACTTTACCTTTTTCCACGATGTCCCTTATGAAGTGATGTCTAATTTCAATATGCTTGGTTCTTGAGTGAAATACTGGATTGTAAGTGATGGCTATTGCACTTTGGTTATCACAGAAGATGGGAGTTTTCTTGAAACTCGTCCCAAAGTCCTGAAGCTGATGCTGCATCCACAAGATTTGAGCACAACAGCTCCCTGCTACAACATACTCAGCTTCAGCAGTTAAAGTAGCCACTGAGTTCTGTTTCTTACTAGTCTAGCTTAATAATTTACCTCCAAGCAATTGACATCCTCCGGTGGTTGATTTTCTATCTAACTTGCACCGAGCATAGTCGGCGTCAGAAAAACCAACTAACTCAAATCCAAAATCCTTTGGATACCAAAGACCTAGATTTGGTGTACCTTTAAGGTACTTAAAGATCCTTTTCACAGCTAAAAGATGTGATTCTTTAGGATCTGCCTGATATCGTGCACAAACACATGTAGCAAACATGATATCAGGTCTACTAGCTGTCAAATAGAGTAATGAACCTATCATTCCTCTATAGGTAGACTAACACACAGGCTTACCATCTGAGTCTTTACTCAGCTTGACAGCTGGTGTCATGGGTGTTCTCATGGTTGAACTTGAATCAAAACCATATTTCTTTATTAAATCCAAAACATATTTGCTTTGATTGATGAAAATTCCATCAGGCTTTTGTTGAATTTGTAAGCCTAGGAAATATGTCATCTCACCCATCATACTCATCTTGTACTTTTGTGACATTATTTTGGAGAACCAATCACACAGAGACTCATTTGTAGAGCCAAAAATGATGTCATCCACATAGATTTGTACAAGAATCACCTGTCCTTCACTTTTTTTAATAAAGAGTGTCTTATCTATACTGCCTCTGGTGAAATTCATGGATATTAGATAAGTGGACAGTGTATCATACCAAGCTCTTGGAGCTTGTTTAAGACCATACAAAGCCTTGTCCAACTTATAGACATGATGTGGAAACTTTGAACTTACAAAGTCAGGAGGTTATTTCACATAGACTTCCTCCTAAAGTTTTCCATTCAGGAAAGCACTTTTCACATCCATTTGATAGACTTTGAAGTCTTTATATGCTGCATAAGCCAGGAACAGCCTTATAGCTTCAATTCTAGCGACAGGGGCAAAGGTCTCATCATAATCAATTCCTTCTTCTTGCCTATACCCTTGTGCTACCAGCCTGGCTTTGTTCCGAACTATCACTCCATCCTTGTCCATTTTGTTTCTGTAGACCCACTTAGTACCTATAATTGTATGATCTTCAGGGGCAGGGACAAGGGTCCAGACTTTATTCCTCTCAAACTCATTTAATTCCTCTTGCATATCATCAATCCAATCCTTATCCTCTAAGGCTTCCTCAGTTTTCTTTGGTTCCATTTATGATAGAAAACCAAAGTGAGCAGCATAGTTAGCTGTGGCCTTGGATCTTGTCATAACCTTTTCTTGGATATTTCCAATAACATGATCTTGAGGATGACCTTTGAGGAATTTAAATGTTGTAGTTGGAGAATCTGGTTCTGAATCTGAGTGATGTTGAGATATCTGAGGAGAACATACATCATCAGTCTCAACAGCAGCATTGTCAACAAACTGATGATCACTAAGATTCTCAGTCTGAGTGACCTCAGCTCCAAATGGATTGATGAACTCACCATCTCTCTCAGCTTGAGAGTTCCTTGGAGCTGGTGATGATTTCTTGGATGAACACACATCCTTATCACTATCATCTCCTATGACATACATAGGATTTGACATGTTGATTTCCCTTGGCCTTTCAAGCTCACTCAAACTAACGGAGTCAGCTTGACTTTTCTCAGTTTGATCAATACTATCTTCATCAAATGAAACATGAATTGATTCTTCAATGGTCTTTCTCCTAGAGTTATATACTCTGTATGATTTGGAGATTGAGGAATAACCAACAAATATTCCAGGATCAGCTTTGGGTTCCAACTTATGGAGCTGATCTCTTTGATTCAGCACATAGCATTTTGAACCAAAGATATGGAAATAACCTATATTGGGCTTTCTATACTTATACATTTCATATGAAGTCTTTCCATGTCTTTTGAGATTTCTGCATCACAGTCCTTAGCCTCATGACCTCTACTTCTGCATTTGTAGCATCTCCTTCTTCCAATGATTACAGGAGGTAGAGAGTCCAATAATCCTTGTGAGAACTTACTCTCAGTTTTAGGATTATATGTTATGGATAACTTTTCAACTTTCTTAGCAAGTTGATTCACTTTATGTTCACTGACTTTGGACTTACCTTTGTCAGATCTTTGTTTGTTATCCTTGGAAGCTTAACCAACAAACTTCTTTTCCATGACTTTGGACTTACCTTTGTCATGCTTACTGGACTCACCAATTTCAACAGGTTTGGACTTACCACTGTTGATCTTCTCGGACTTACCAAGATCAACAACTTTGGACTTACCATTGTTGTGATTTGACCTCTGACTTACAGTGGTCTTCCTGTTCTTATAACTTCTCACCGAGCCAGATATAGAATTTTGTCTTTTGAAAGGATTTGGATTAAGCCTTTCTATGACTGAAGTTCTTTGAACAGGCCGAGTGCCTAATCTGTCCAACACAGACTTACCTTGTTGTTTGGATATTGAGCACTCATTACCATGATCTTTGGCCTTCACAAACATATTGAATTTTAGGCTTGGATCATGTCTTTTCTCTGAGGCTGACTTCTGAGACATAATCAGTTGTCTATCTTCCTCAGAATCTGTACTTGCTATCTCATTATCAGCTACATAAGCTGCTGTTTGATAGTCACCTCCAAGTACAACCTTCACCGGTTTAGGTATCTGTTGGTTTATGCACTGTTCAGCAATCTTTGATGACTTACACCAACATTCAGTGATCTTTTGGAGTTGAACAGCTTTGACTTTAGCTTCCTGAAGTTCTCACTAAGAAGTTTGTTAATGTGTCTTTGACATTCAAGGTCACACTGTGCTTTCTTACCAACATCAATCAGAGATTGATTTTCCTTAATCTCATCTTTAAGTTTAGCTATTTCAGCTTTGAGGTCAGTCTTAGACTTAAGGCTGGTCTTGAAATCATTTAGCAGATAATCGAATGCAAGACCCTTTTCTTCATCAGTGTAAGAGTAGAAATTACTGACCTTATACATGGAAGCAGGATCCCAATCACTGAGCTTGCTGTTTTCCTCAGCTTCCTTCATGTCAGCTTCAAAGATTGATTCGGACATACCATAATCAACCTCATCGATTTCTATCTCTTCATCTTCTTGGGCCATCAGACATACATCATCATCTGATGTAGATGATTCTGTATCCCATGTTTCAACAATTAATCCTTTTGCACTGGTTTGTCTTCAGGCTTTCCTTTCTTGAGCTTAGTATATTTCTTCTTGTATTTATCAGCTCTGTAAGCATTCTTATCAACAACTGATGTTGATTCCACCTTCTTTGATCTGCACTCAGCAGCAATGTGTCCCTTTTTCTGACAGTTGAAGCACACAACATTCTTGGGATCAAAAGAACTCTTTCCTTTGCCCCTGTCAGATCTTCCTCTTCCCCTTTGAGCTCTTCTCAAACGTCTGGCTAACATTGTCATTTGCTCAGTGATATTCTGAACATCATCAGTATCACTTGAGTCTGAGTCTGAGTGGTCAGCTTAAGATTCTGACTCAGTCTCAGATTCAACAACTAGTGCCTTGGGACTTTTCTTCTTCTTTTTCTGTGCAACTAATGCAATATCAGTTTTATCCAAGGACTCCTTCAGTTGATGTTGAGAAGATTTCTTGTGTTCAGTGATCTGTTCATGATTAAGCAAGAACCCATAGATAGACTGTAGGTTGTACACTTGTAGTGTTCCTCCAGCCCTCAGTGCCGTAGTTACATCATTAAACCTTTCTGGTAACACATCCAGAAATTTCAGCACCAGTTCAGCTTCATCTTTCTTTACACCCACACTTAGTAGGTCATTTATCAAGCAGTGAAACCTTGTGAACAAATCTGACAAGGTTTCATTCTTCTTTGAAAAGAAGTTTTCATAGGATCTATTCAAATGATTTTTCTTGTGCTGCTTGACCAGATCTGTGCCTTCATACGTGACACTCAGCATATCCCATATATCTTTTGCAGTTTGACACCCAGTCACAGTACGCAAGATTTCATTTGACAGGGCATTCGCTAGAACACTTTTAGCCTTATCATCTAGATTGAAAAGTTTCCAATCTTCATCAGTCCATGATGCAACAGGCTTTCTTGTTTCCTTTTCAGATCTGCCAGGATATGTATCACTGACACTCGCAGGAATCTTGGGGATAATTGGTCCTTTAGTGATAACATCCGACATACGGTTGTCAATGGACTTGAGGAACAGCATGGCTCTGAACTTCCACATAGGATAGTCAGATCCATCAAATATGGGACAACCTTTGGCAGACATCTGTGGAAAGTTTGAAGAATTGTTGCTTGTAGACATTGTCAACTTTCTCAGAATCTAGAACTTTCAACCAATGAAATCGTTCAGCCTGCTCTGATACCAGTTGTTGGTCCCTTGTATGAGAATAACAACAAGCAACAGGTGTGTAGAAGGGGGGGTTGAATACACTTTCTGCGGAAATTGAACGAATCAAATAAAAGTGTTACACACAGTAAATCAAACCACAATCAATCGAATGCTTTTATTAAGAAGATGATTACAATGCTTTGAATAAGAAGATGATTACAATAACTATCAAGTAAGCAACTCTTGATATATAACCACCTAATATAAATCTCTCAATCTCTCAAACTTAGCTATCTATAATCAACTTATGATTATAGATACTTACTCTCTAAACAGGATTTCACACAGATTGACAACTTACCAATATCACAACTGATGAGATAGTTCGAACACACGAACACTTGGGCAATCTGTGAGTTTTTCTTGATCACGTTGAATTGACAAACAGTAATCAAGATTCGTAACACTTACGGTGAGGTGAGGTTTGGCTCTGCAACACTTAGTTGTTTTTTAATCAAAGTCGTTCCTCTAAACTTATCAGGAGATAAGTATTTATAATCCTGTTGCTACGGTTCCTAACAAACTGGACTAATCATAATTTGCTAACTAACTATCGGATAACTCGGAATCTTGAATCTTGAATCTTCTTATCTTGAGTCTTCAATCTTCAATCTTGATTCTGGAGTCTTCTTATCCACGCCGTAGATATAGAGAGAGTTAAAGATGAACTTAAAACATATTTAAATTATCTTTAGACTGACTTATTTAGTCGGACTGAGTTACTCAGCTTGAAACTCATCAAGCTGAGTTCTTCGAGAACAAACCCGAATTCAAACATGAACTAATATGTAGAATTATTAACTCATCCTTAGAAGTCCAAAGAGTTAAATAAAACATATTTATTAACTCTGTCGAGCTAACTCTGCTTCTGAGCTGAGTCACTCAGCTTGAAACACATCAAGCTGAATACTCGATATATACCTTATGTGACATACACAGATTATCAAACACATTAATAATTTAACTAAGGTATAATATAAACTGGTCGAACATATGCTCAGTTTATATTCAGCTTATACTCAGTCTGAATCACTCTAAGTGTTCAGTCTGACTAAGCTTCATAATTCTGTTTAAGTTATATGTAGAACTCATCTTACAAACTTAACTTTGTCTCATCAAATTCAAACTGATGAGATCATTTTCCCAACAATAAGTAACACTCAGTGTGTCCCAAATATCTTTTGTTGATTGACACCTAGTCACAGTGCGCAAGATTTCATTTGTCAGGGCATTTGCCAGAACACTTTTTTCCTTGTCATCCAGATTGAAGAGTTTCCAATCTTCATCAGTCCAGGATGCAATAGGCTTTCTTGTTTCCTTTTCAGTTTTGCCAAGATACGTATCACTGATAGTAGCAGGAATCTTGGGGATGATAGGTCCTTTTGTAATGACATCAAACATACGAATGTCAATGGACTTGAGGAATAGCATGGCTCTGAACTTCCACATTGGATAGTCAGATCCATCAAATATGGGATAGCCTTTTGCAGACATTTGTGGAAAGTTTGAAGGATTATTGCTTATAGACATTGTGAACTTTCTCAGCATCTTGAACTTTCAACTTATGAAATCGTTCAGCCTGCTCTGATACCAGTTATTGGTCCATTGGTGAGAATAACAACAAGCAACAGGTGTGTAGAAGGGGGGTTGAATACACTTTCTGCGGAAGTTGAACAAATCAAATAAAAGTGTTACACACAGTAAATCAAACCACAACAAGTCGAATGCTTTTATTAATATGAAGATGATGACAATGCTTTGAATAAGAAGATGATCACAGTAATTATCAAGTAAACAACTCTTGATATATAATCACCTAATATAAATCTCTCAATCTCTTAAACTTAGCTATCTATAATCAACTTATGATTATAGATACTGACGACTCTCTGAACATGATTTTTCACAGATTGAATCAACTAATGATTACTTACCAATATCATAACTGATGTGACAATTTGAACACACGAATGATCTGGCAATCTGTGAGTTTCTTGATCACGTTGAACTTACAAACAATGATTCAAGAATCGTAGCACATACGGTGAGGTGAGATTTTTGGCTCTGTAATTTTTATCAGAATCGTACCTCTAAACTTACCAGGAGATAAGTATTTATAATCCTGTTGCTACGTTTCCTAACAAATTGGACTAATCCTAATTTGCTAACTAATTATCGGATAACTCGGAATCTTGAATCTTGAATCTTCTTATCTTGAGTCTTCAATCTTCAATCTTGATTCTGGAGTCTTCTTATCCACGCCGTAGATATAGAGGGTTAAAACAGAATTTAAAACACATTTAAATTCACTTAAACTGACTTCTTTAGTCAGGCTGAGTTACTCAGCTTGAAACTCATCAAGTTGAGTTCTTCGAGAACAAACCCGAATTCAAACATGAACTAACACGTATAATTATTAACTCATCCTTAGAAGTCCAAAGAGTTAAATAAAACAAATTTAGTAACTCTGTCGAGCTGACTCTGCTTCTGAGCTGAGTCACTCAGCTTGAAACACATCAAGCTGAATACTCGATATATACCTTATGTGACATACACAGATTATCAAACACATTAATAATTTAACTAAGGTATAATATAAATTGGTCGAACATATGCTCAGTTTACATTCATCTTATACTCAGTCTGAAACACTATAAGTGTTCAGTCTGACTAAGCTTCATAATTCTGTTTAAGTTATACGTAGAACACATCTTACAAACTTAACTTAGGTGGTGCGATCTATTTTGGTGATAATCGGGAGTCCCGGCCGAAAATGCACTAGAGGGACTAAACATGCACGGTTCTTATAACCGATGTCCCGCGGATCTAGGAGTCGTGTCCATGTAGGATACGATTGGTATAGGTTTACGTACCAGAAATAGCATTGTCCCGGTGGGAAGTGCCCAAACCTTGGATCGGGAAATGTGAAATATGGATCCTAGTCTAATAATTTATTGTTTAAAAGGTAATAATTATTAGAAGATGTAATCAATACTGAATCGGTTTTATCTTTTTCTTTTTCTGTAGATGTCTTTTATATCAGGTATTCCGTTCTATTCACCAAGAGAATCTCTAAGTCTCATCATCGGCAAATGGAAGCTTTCAGGTCCAAACTTTGCTGTTTGGAAGATGCATCTGAAAAATGTTTTAGATGCACAGGGAAAGCTTCACATCATTGAGACATTCCCTCCAGAGCGACCAGGATTAGATGCCCAGGATAGTGAGTATGACACTTACTATCAGTATCTGGCTGATGAGTCTGACGTTATGTCGATTCTCATTCTCACAGCATCATCTGAGTTTACGGATGATCTCCACGAGAAGTCATCTTATGAGGTTTTTCAAGGACTGGAGCGAAAGTTCAAGTATAGTGAACGGGTATGTCTCATGATGTTGATGAAGGAAATTCTTTCAACTAAAATGAAAGAAAGCCAGCCAATTAGCGATCATCTCATTAATATGAGAAGGCTTTTAGATTGCTATGAAAGTTTTGGGTCAAAATCAAAACCACATGAGCTAGTTATGCTCTTGTTCGGTTCTTTGTCGGACTATTACCAGAGAAGGGTAATGTATGTCCTCGGTGATTTTGAGATGACTGTCGCAAGGTTGCACGAAATCCTTATGCGCATCAGCGATGAGTTGAATCCAAAGCAACTAGAGTCAACAGTTGTGGACCCTATGCAGGAGGATGACTGGCTAGAAGAACTTGGAGAGATTTGTTGCCTATACTGTGGCAGCAAGGATTCATGCGAGCACTCACTCGACATAGATCAGCTGGACATTGGTTCGCCCAATGACTCAGGTATTTTTATGATAGATTGTCTTATTAGTTCTTATGAATCATGGGTATTGGATACCGGATGTGATAATCACATATGCAATCATTTGCAGGGATTCAAGAGAAGTAAGAATCTGAGACAAGGAGATATGGACATGCGGGTAGGCGAAGGCTCCATGGTTGGTGCTGAAGCTGTAGGAACATATTGTCTTAGTTTGCCCTCGGGCATGGTCTTAGAACTAGAACCTTGTTATTATGTTCCTAGACTCATTAAAAATGTTATCTCGTTTGATTTGCTTATAGACTATGGATTTGTTTATGTTTTGAATGAAAAAGTTATTTCATGTTTCAAAAATGATATTTTCTTTTTTAAAGTTGCTCCAGAAAATGGTCTATATACGCTAAATCTAGATAACAATGACATCTATCATATAAGTAAGAGATCCAAGAGTAACTTGAATCAAACTTACCTCTGGCATTGTCGTTTAGGACATATAAACGAGAAACGCATAGAGAAACTCCGAGATGACGGAATTCTAGAACCATTTGACTTAGAGTCATATGATATTTGTGAATCTTGTTTGTCTGGTAAAATGATAAAGCAGCCTTTCAACAGTGAAAATGAAAGGGCCAGCGAGTTATTAGCGATTATACACACAGATGTGTGTGGACTCTTTACTCCAGAAGCTAGAGGAGATACCGGTATTTCATAAGCTTTACTGACGACTTCATTAGGTTCGGTTATGTCTACCTCATGAGACACAAATCTGAAAGTTTTGACAAGTTCAAACCGTTTCAGAATGAGGTACAAAATCAGCTGGACAAGAAGATAAAGTCGCTTCGATCAGATCGAGGTGGCTAGTATCTGAGTCAGGAATTCGACGATCATTTGAAGGAATGTGGGATTGTTTCACAACTCACACCTCCGTATACACCTCAGATGAATGGTGTATCAGAAAGGAGGAATCGTACACTACTTGACATGGTACGGTCAATGATGAGTCAAAGTTCGCTACCATTGTCGTTTTGGGGACACGCACTCGAGACAGCGGCGTTCATGCTGAACCAGGTTCTAACCACATCGGTTGAAAAGACACCGTTCGAGGTATGGATGGGGAAAAAGCCCAAAATGTCTTTTCTCAAGGTTTGGGGATGTGAGGTGTATGTTAAGCGAACATTCACAGATAACCTCGATCCCAAATCTGATAAGTGTATCTTCGTGGGATATCCCAAGGAAACCATGGGATACTATTTCTACAATCCAGATGAGAACAAAGTATTCGTTGCTCGTAAATGGGTGTTCTTGGAGGAGAAATTTCTTAACTCAGAAACTCCAAGAAAAGAAATAGAGCTTCAAGAAATTGAAGAGGAGAATATTACACCACCACCGATAATTGAACCTGTGGTTCAACAGAGAATTGTTGAATCCCAACCCGAGTCTGTGGTTGAGGAAGAGGTGCAAATACAAGACCTTCGCAGGTCTAGTAGGCCTCGTAATGAGCCAGATAGGTATCTGGGATTCCTAGTTGCTCAAGACGAAGGGGATTTTTTAGAACCCACTACCTACCAAGATGCTGCCTCAGGTTTAGAATCTGAGAAATGGCTAGAAGCCATAAAGGCAGAGATGCAATCCATGTATGACAACCAAGTCTGGGAATTAGTAGATTTGCCTCAACACAGTAAAGCTGTTGGGTGCAAATGGGTCTTCAAGAAGAAGACATACATGGATGGAAAAGTGCATACTTTTAAAGCAAGGCTAGTGGCAAAAGGTTTCACGCAAACTCATGGCGTTGACTATGATGAAACTTTTTCCCCAGTAGCAATGCTTAAGACTATTAGGATCCTTATGGCCATATCAGCATATTTTGATTATGAGATATGGCAGATGGATGTCAAAACCGCTTTCCTTAACGGGAAACTGACAGAGAATGTATATATGATACAGCCGGATGGTTTTGCAGATCCAAAGAACCCTAATAAAGTATGCAAGGTGCTTAAATCCATTTATGGACTAAAGCAAGCATCTAGAAGCTGAAACTTACACTTTGATGAGCGTATCAAAGAGTTTGGTTTTACCAAAAGTGAGTTCGAGTCCTGTGTTTACACTAAATTCAGTGGGAGCGCGGTAACCTTCCTAGTCTTGTATGTGGATGACATACTATTAATAGGAAACAATATACCAGTATTACAAGGAGTAAAATCCTGGCTAGGTAAATGTTTCCAGATGAAAGACTTGGGAGAAGCTGCTTATATACTGGGTATAAGGATCTATAGGAATATATCTAAGCGGCTTATCGGACTTAGTCAAAGTACGTATATTGACAAAGTCGTGTAAAGATTCAAGATGGATGAATCCAAGAATGGATTTATTCCTATGCAATCTAGCGCGATTTTGAGCAAGGCTCAGTGTTCTGTGTCTAGTCAAGATCAGGATAAGATGAAATTGATACCATATGCCTCGGCAGTTGGTTCAATCATGTATGCCATGCTATGTACTAGACCCGATGTTGCCTATTCTATCAGTGTCACGAGTAGATATCTGTATAATCCTGGTGAAGCTCATTGGGTAGCCGTCAAGAATATTCTCAAGTACCTGAGAAGGACGAAAGACATATTCCTAGTTTATGGAGGTTCGTTGGATGAGCTCAGTGTAACTGGTTACACTGATGCTAGTTTCCAGACTGACAGGGACGACTTCATGTCGCAGTCAGGATTTGTCTTTACCCTAAACGGAGGAGCCATATCTTGGAAGAGTCAGAAGCAAGATACAATAGCAGATTCTACTACAGAGGCAGAGTATATTGCGGCAAGTGATGCGGCAAAGGAAGCTGTCTGGCTGAAGAATTTTATCTCAGATCTTAGAGTTGTTGCCAGTATCTTTAGACCGATCGATATATTCTGTGACAACTCAGGGGCTGTGGCGCAAGCTAAAAAGCCTAGAGATCATCAGCGGACAAGGCACGTACTCAGGAAATATCACCTCATCCGAGAGATCATTAGAAGAGACGATATTAGATTCCAAAAGATACTGACGGACGACAATGTTGCTGACCCGTTGACAAAGCCGCTAGCTAGGGCTAAGCATGAGAAGCATGCAAGTTCTATAGGAATGCAGTACTTAGAACATAGCAGCTAGTTCATGTTTTTTTATTATTACTATAGATGTAACTTGAAACTCCTTTATTATGTAATTATATTTCATGGGATTGAAATAGGAGGTTTTTGCATAATTGTTTCTAGTTGTCTATTTTTAACATGTTTAAACCTATCAATGACAACTCAAGTGATGAATTGTCTAAATACCCGTACCTACTTAATGTAGTGGGAGCTACATTAGGGAGGTAACGCTATTATGGATATTTGTTGATTTATTCGAGGATGAATAAAAGCACAAGGTTGTGACCAAATATTCATAGATATTTATCAGGGGATAGATATTGGGGTGATCCACATCGAGTTTACTTCATGAAGCGTTAACATAAGTAAATTTGATAGGTTGTCCTTAGACCTGAGATATTTGGTTTGGGGCATGGTAACTTCTGTACTTTAGCGTGTTCTAACGTCACGCCGTAACAGTGTGATCATAAGGGGCATGTCTAGGTGCAGCGGAAGCCATGTGCTCGAATTGCAAATAGTCAAGATGGAATTTGCACCTCCTTTTTAGGAGAGATATTTTCTGAGCTCCTCGACGATTAAGACTACTGAAAATGCGTGGCCGCGCTCGGTTAGAATGATAGTTTTTCATTCGGAAAACCGTAACTGCAGAGTGTCGAGATCAGAGTCGAGAAAATCTGAGTATTTAATAAGATCCCTGCTCCATGTCAAATACTCTCATTATGGAATATCGTGATGCAAAAGAAAAAGCCTAGATAATCCAAGGCATGGATTATGTCTCTAGATATAAGAGATCTCATAGTCTGGTTAACCTAAGCGTCTGGCTAGGGACCTCCTTAGGCCAACGATGTACAAGGAGTGTTACTTATCTTGCACAAGTAGGAGTCCGTTAGATTATGTGCAGAGATAGATAACATGTATCAGCGTGTCCAATACTATGTGACACTAAAGGATCACACTGCTACACACCCAATTAGAACCTTTTGGATTTTACCTGTTTGTGTATCACAATAATTAATAGTTTAATTAATTATTGAGAAAAAAAATAATAGTTATTTATTATTTAAAGAGGAGAAATTAATATTTAGTTTAAATATTAACGGGACCAGTTAATTAATAGTTATTAATTAATTAGAAAGGTCAAGGGGTATTTTATGTAATTGCTTAATAGTTTAATTAAAGCTGGGCTTTCATTAAACGGGCTTTGGGCCTGATAGAGGTTTATTATATAAACCTTATTAGTCCTTAGAATCATTAAGTTAAGCAAAAATTACAAACCTAATCCTCTCTCCTCTCTCTCTCGTTTTTGGAGGCCGGCTCCCCCTCCTCTTGGGGTTTCGATCGACGGCGCACACACACACACATACATTAGGGATCAAGTTTTGATCCAAGGTTTAATCCTTAGGCGGTCTAGCAGCCAGTTCGAGATGGTGCAGTAGCAGTGGATAACCTGCAGCTGTCTAGAGGTGAAAAGAAAAAGTTTTTGGGTTTGCTCAAAGGTATAACTTTTAATCCTCTTCTTCTTTTAAGTTTCTGTACGAGTTAGATGAGATCACTGGAGGGGGTTTTATTCCGCTGTGCATGTTTTGATATGTGTTTATACCCTACAAAACCCTTCAATCCTTACGTCCGTAGAAGCTAATTTATGGGGACCTACGGCCGTAGGTTATTTACGTACACCCGTTGACAATGTTTCTTCGTCCGTAGATGGTAAACCACACAAAAACAACCCTTACGGTCGCAAGGACCCATGCCTACGGCTGCAAGACCTATTTTATATCTTACGGTTTCAAGGATAACCTCCTGCGGCCGTAAGAACCATTTGACCCCCTTGCGACCACAAGGACTGTACCTTGCAACCGCAAGAACATATGTTACAGCAGTGTTCGTCCCTGTTCGTGAAACAGTCCTGTAATTTGCGTTTTTAACACCAAAACTCGACCATAACTCAGATTCAAATGCTTCTACATGTTACTTAACACTCTTTGGAGCTTATGGACACATTTGACACAAAAAGAAACCACAAGAACACAACTTAAACCATTAAAATGGTGAATCACCTTCATGAACTTAAAACTAGGTTTTTAAATCAAGAAGACTTACAAACTCAAGATGATTATCAGCTGTAGGTACTGATTTTAGGAAAGAATCCAGCGAACAACTCGAAATCAAAGCTTCTTCTTGATTTCTCCTTTGAATTTTTGAAAGAGTTTGAGAGGTGTGTGTGTGTTCGTGAGTTTGTGTGTGTTTTGTGTGGGTATTGTGGTGTTCCAGGGGGATAAGAAAGAAAGAAGACCGACCTTGGTGTTTTAATATTTTAAACGCGGTATTGTGTTCCCCTTTTCAACTTACAACTTATCCCTCGTTTACCCGTTTCACCTAACGGGGATATATTTGGAATCCTTATCAAAAACCAATTACTATCTTACCAATTTTACATATTAACATAACATTTTCTCGTAACACCTTTTCAATCACAGATAACACATATTATTAACAAACACTAATTAAAATCAAAGTACGACCATACCAGCACATAGTACAACTACCTACAACTAGGGCCTATTTTGGAGTGTTACAAATCTACCCCCCTTAAGAAGATTCCATCCTCGGAATCTGTTCGGTCTCAAACAAATGAGGATATCGGGCCTTCATCTCGTCCTCTGCCTCCCAAGTGAGATTAGGACCTAAATTGTGTTTCCACTTTACCAAAACCAACTTGATCATCTTTTTACATAGCTTTTTTACTTTAGCATCTAGGATTTCAACAGGTTCCTCCACAAGGCGTTTAGCTGGATCAACTTTTAACTCTTGCAGAGGTAAGATCTTATCATCTTCGACCTTACACTTTTTCAGATAGCACACGTTAAAAATGTTGTGAATACCAGACAATTCAGGTGGCAACTCAAGCGATACTGTTTGATCGTTAACGCGTTGTAGAATCTTAAACGGACCAATATACCTGGGACTTAGCTTACCTTTACGACCAAATCGTATCACTCCTTTCTGAGGTGAAACTTTCAAAAATACGCGGTCACCCACTTCGAACGTAACGGGTCGCCGTTTAGGATCTGCGTACATTTTCTACCTATCACGTGTTGTTTTCAACTTCTCGCGTGCTACCTTAACTTTATCAACGGTTATTTGAACAATATCAGGACCCGCATACTGCTTTTCACTAGGTTCTAACCAACAGGTAGGAGTACGGCATCGCCGACCGTATAGCATCTCATAAAGTGACATACCGATACTCGAATGATAAGAATTGTTATCAGCAAATTCGATCAGGGGTAAATGAGTATTCCAAGAACCACCAAACTCAAGTATACACGCCCGTAGCATATCTTCAAGCGTTTGAATTGTTCTCTCAGACTGACCGTCAGTTTGTGGATGATACGCCGTGCTGAGATTTACCCGCGTACCAAGCTCACGTTGAAGGCTACTCTAGAAATGAGACGTAAAACGCGCATCTCAATCACAAACAATAGCGGTATACCATGACGAGATACTATTTTGTTAACGTAGAGTTGGGCTAACCGATTCATGGGCGTAGACTCGTTAGTCGCAAGAAAATGAGCGCTTTTGGTAAGTCGATCGACTATAACCCATATCATATCGTGCCCCTTTGAAGTCCGAGGTAACTTAGTAACGAAATCCATAGTAACATGATCCCATTTCCACTCCGGAATTTCTAACTGTTGTAAATTACCATAGGGCTTCTGGTGTTCCGTCTTAACTTGAGCACAGATTTGATATTTCTCGATAAACGAAGCTATGTCACGCTTCAGGGTAGGCCACCAATACAATTGTAATACCTCGCTTTTGAAAACCAGACTTTTCATTTTAAAATAGTAATTCAAGAATCCAAACTGCGTGGATCCGTTTGTAAACTTAACTTAAACCAAACCTGTTTTTCAAAACTTACCTAAACAGCGGAATATCTAAAAGTGGCCATTAACTACAAACAAAATTAGCCACGATACTTAAAGTACTGTTGGTGTTACTTAAATTGTCCACCAACCACATAAATAAATACATACATACATAAGTATAAAGATAAGTGTTCCTCCAAAAACATAAATAAAACCAGCTGGTACCCAAGCTCATGCGCCTAAGCATCATCTGAGAGGCTAGAGGCTACAGTAAACAGATATCATGATCGTCTCGTTCGTCGGAGTCGTTCGGCTCACCTGCATCCTTTGTCTCATTTGTAGTCATTTGGAAAGCCCTCCCCTGCGCACGAGGAGCGCCTCCCTTTTTCTGGCCCGCTGCTCCAGATGAACCACCAACACCCGAACTTTGCCACTCAAAGCAATTAGATATTCTATGTGTAAATTCATAATATTGTATAGAAATAGGAGTTTAATTGCAATATACCCATGGGGTATATATAGGGATATGCCTATTGTAATAGGTAAGGTTTTGCTCATAATGAAATAAAGAAGTAGGTGTTTTCTATGGTGTAAATCAACATTCTCTCTAGTTGTACATACAAACCTTCAATCTATCCTACATTATACTTGATCCACTTGTTATAATGGACTAACACTATGACCAGGCTTATGATACTTATAACAAACATTATCTTTGAAACTACATTCACGCGTATGGTGACCCTTTGTTCCACACCTATCGCATTTAATCACGTCCCAGCTCCCAAATTTCTGAGACAAATCACTACTTGGCCTATTTCCAGATCCACTATCACCTCTCCTATTACCAGAAGACTGTTCAAACTTTCTCTTGTTCCCTTCTCCTTGCTGTTGTGGTTCTGCCTTCGGATTTTATCGATAATCATCCTCGGTCTGCCGAGCTATATCAAAGGCTGCATCCAGTGTTGTTACAGACCTCACAGCAGATCGATATTCAACCGGTAAGGCATTAGCAACCTTGCTAATCTTTGCTCTCTCGTCCGAGGACGGAATCCTCTTTAAGGAGAGTAGATTTGTAACATCCTAAAAATGGGTCTAGTAGTACCTAGTTGTACTTTGTGTATAACTATTTGTACTTTGGTTTAGTTAATTAAATTAGTTGTTAATCTATGTTATCAGTTGGTTAAAGAGGATATATGAGGTGTTAGATGAAAGTTGAAGTTAACAAGTAAAAGTTGTAAAATATTTAATGGTTTTAGATAATGGTTCCAAATATATCCTCGTTAGTTGAAACGGGTAAACGGAGGATTAGTTGTAAGTTGAAAAGGGGAACAAAATACCGCGTTTATTTGATTAAAACAACCAAAGGCGGTTGTGTGTTCTTATCTCCTGGAAACACACATTTACACACATACACATACGTACAACACACATACACAACTCTCTTGCACTTTAAAGAAGAGTAATCAAGGAAAGAAGTTAGATTTTCATTTGTGGTTCCTGATTCAAGTGTAAAGATCACTTCTGGAGGCTCTTAATCATTGTTTCAGTAAGTGTTCTTCCATTTAAACCTAGTTTTGTGTTCTTGAAGGGGATACACCATTTGATGGTGTAATTTGTGTTTTAATGGTTAGTTTTGTTATACAAAGTGTGTATAAGCTTCAAGGGATGTTAAGTAACATGTATGAGCTATTGAGTTTGAGTTTTGGTCGAATTAGATGCCAAAAATGCGTATTTGCAGGTCTGTGTTCGAGCAGGAACGAAGGTCACTGTAACAGAGGTCCATGCGACCGCATGGCAGGTACATGAGACCGCATGGAAAGTCCATCCGACCTCAAGCAGTTTGAGAAGCCATGCGACCGCATGGAAGGTCCATGCGATCGCATGCAGTCCATGCGACAGTATGCATTTGGCATGCGACCGTAAAGGGGGTTGTTTTGCTGATTTACCGCTTACGAGCGATGGAAATGAGGTTTACGAGTGCAGGTACATAACTTGCGGACGTAACCAACCAAGGGACCATGCTTGCGACCAAAAAGGGACTCCGTTTGCCATCGGAAGCATCGTTTTATTGAAAAAGCGTCTTTGCGACAGCATGGGATATCCATGCGATCATAAGGGGTGTTTTTGAAGGGTCATTGCGACCTCAAGGAGAGTACATGCGGTCGCAAGGGGTATTTTAGTTTTGGCAGTTTGTACAACTTATGTTTAGAACCATGTGTGTTAATTGTAAGGTGTTAACAAGCTTGTAAATGGTGTGTTAGGTAATTCTGAAGAGCCAGAGGATACCGAACACTACATTTGCCTGCTGTAGCTGTTAAGGTGAGTACCGGTTAACCCTAGGTTTCGTGATAAACGTGTTATAACAAGATTAAGGTAAGTTATGGTTTATATGTTGTTAATTTGCTATGGTATGAATTGCTAGGCGATGATGTTAGGCTTGAGTAGGCCAATCATGTTATAAATTTGTTATATGCTGGTACTATGGCTTCTGTAGGCCAACCTTGTTATGATATGGGCTTTTGTAGGCCACTTTGTTATGTTATGGCTTTTTGTAGGCCAACTATGTTATGATGAGGCCAGAGTCAGCCAATACGTGTTCGTGCCGGCACTTTGATGCTGTTTAGGGTACGGTGATTCGCGGCCGCGAATCTGGGTTCTTGCAAAAAACCTCCGTACTTCAACTAAGGGCTCTCAGTTTTACTGATCTCCCCGCTCGTTAGGGGATCTCACTGATTTCCCCGCTCGTTAATGCAATGGTGGGCTGCTACCCGCTCCCCCACCGGCGCGATGTGATAGATGTGTTCGGTTTCCCCCAGTTTGGATCATTGAGCCGAGCTTACAACCCTGCAAGACGTGACTCCTCCTGGGCACCGGAACATCGCTAGCTGTTTGGATAGACTTGTTTGTTATTCTGTGATATCTTCTGTGTGCTATAACATCTTTGTTATGATACTTATGTTTAATCGTTACTCACTAGTTATTTATAGCTAACCCCTCCTTCCATGTAACCCACCCATATGCAGGTATGTAGTTGATCGTGAGGAAGGGTGCCATGCTATGGTTATTTCATTAGTAATTATGGGGAAGACTTCTTACTCTTGCTTTTGTTTACTCTGATGTTTATTAATGGTCGGCCGATATTCGGTAACACCGTTGGGTATTTTGTTAAAATTTATACTACAATTTGTATAATTAGTTAGTTAAATACTTCCGCTGTGTTTGTTAAAAGATATCTTTTGGTTAAACAGTTGGTGTCTTAGTTATATTTTATTAATTAATCTTTTGAAAACCCGCGGCGTTACAAGTTGGTATCAGAGCCTTGGTTTGAGGGAATTGGGTACTTTGAGGAGTATTCAATCTCAAACCCAGGCCCGATCATTATTAAGTGTTCCGTGGGTGGTATTGGGGTGTGATGAGCGTTATATGTGAAATGTTATATGTTAGAATAATGTTGTTATTTATTAAATGTTAAGTTACATGAGTTATAGCTGGTGTTTCTCTTTTGGTATAGAAGTTGAATCATATGGCCTGTTCCTCGGGTAATGTGGATAAGGATGTTTATATGTTACTCCTTTGTGTTTGATACTTTCTGAGATAAACGACAACTACTAGTTACCTTAGTTAGGAATCCTATTAAAGTGGAAGTTGCTAATGGTAATCCAGTTTTTGTTACTCCACAAGTGTCTCAAGTTTTCGTTACCAGTAACGGATGTTGTTTTACTGTTTCCCTACTCCTCGTGCTGATTACTGGTCATGGTGTCGTTATTGGTATGGATTGGCTCGTTAATCAAAACGCTAAGATGTTATGTTCTAAAAAGTTGATTAGAATTCCTTTACCGGAAAAGTTATTAATCAAGTAGGTAATGAAATGTCTCGCATTCGTTTAAAAGCGGGAGATGAAGTTTCTTGTTGCTGTTCGGATAACCTGAGGCTTGAACACAGATATGAGGCTTACATTAAATATTTAGAAGAGAAATTGCAGTTGACGAATGATTTGTTGTTCCAGGCGACTAACGGTGATATTCATGAGTATGGTACTTTCCAGAAATTTCTTTCCGGTAAACCCAATAAGTTTGAAGGTAGTGTTAACCCTATTGCTGCTATACGGTGACTTTGGGATATGGAAAAGATATTTAAGTTATGTGATTATGAACAATATTGTGTTAAATACGCGGTGCGTAGGTTAAGGGGTAATGTTGCTACGTGGTGGGATGCTGTGAAGGTCTCTGTTAGTATAAAGGTGTTGGATACGCTAACTTGAGAACAATTCTGTGAGAGAATGATGATAAATATTGCATCAACTATAATACGGAACGCATAGAGCGTGAATTTAATAATCTCAAAAAAAAAGGAAATAGATCTATGAAAAGTTTTGTCAATGTTTTTACCATTAGAATGAGGTTTGTACCCCAGTCGTTACCTGATGAGAATATAAAGATACGGAAATTTGTGGGAATGTGAGTTTAAACCGGGTATATGTTATAAGTGTTATGAACTAGGGTGTAAAGTTGTGAACTATACTGCAAGGTAAAATATGAGAATAAACGGAACTTTGTCTGGTCAAACGGGAAAGTACTCCCTGTGATGAAGGGAGAGAGTTACAAGTAGTAGTTGAGAAAGCAAAATTGACAAAAGAAGTAGTGCGGGTGTTTTCTTTGATGATTTTGTTGTTGTATGTGTACTCGTTGATTCAAGAGATAATTTCTTTTGTGGCTATAGTTATGTAATTTGGTAAAAGGTCGTAAGTATCTGTTTTCTAGGTGTACTACCCACTTAAAGTCGAGTTTGTTAATACAAAGTGGTAATAGTTGTTGATCGTGTTTCTTAAGTAGCTATTAATATTGATGATACCAGATTCCCACCCTTGTTTCTTTCGTATCTGGTATAGATTCAAGCGCCGAAATCGAAATTGATTAACTCTACAATCTAAAGGTTGAGATTCTTGGTTATAGAAAAGTAATAGAGATTTTGATGACCTAAGAGTCATATGTTGTGATGTGAGGAATTGATGAGAGCTTACGATTTGTTGTTTTTATTAGTAAAGTTTGGAAGTTAAGTTAAAAGAATATTAAAAGTTGTTACGGGTATATGATAAATTTAAGTAAGTTAAGAATTGTTAGACAAAGGTAAGCGATAATTGTGATAATAACCATGAATATGATAAGTTGGAATAAATGATTAAATGATATTTGTTGTAAGAAACAGAAAGAATGACTTTGATGATAATATGAAAAGTTCAACTGATATAGTAAGGAAGAATACACTTAGTTGAAGTTGTTTAGTATGCCAAGATTGAATTGGTAAAAGCGTAGGATGTGAATAATATTTGGTATCTATATTAATTAAGAGTTGATATGTTGGGAGAGGAAGGAAATGAAGGAGACAAGAAGATGAAAATACAAGCTGAAGCTAGAGAGTCTAGACCAAGAGTTGCATGTGAAATGTAGTGGTAAAAATCATAATGGAGAGTGTAGGTATAAAGAGAAAGTTTGTTACGCATGTGGACTTCCGGGTCATTATTCTAGAGAGTGTTTGGGTAAGTTTTGTTATGAATGTAGCCAGTACGGGCATGACTCTTCGGAGTGCCCTAAATAGTTGAAGTGTTATGTAACCTTTGAAACGGTTGTAGAAAGCTCTCGTTCGAGTACGTAGGTAGGTGTGAATGTTAGGCGTACTTTATGTGTAGTGTTAACGTTGTAGTTAGTCGAAATAAGTACAATCTTATATAAATGATTCTCGTATCACTTGGGGTTGTTGTTTAATGTAGAACGATGGTGGTAGTTTATAATGAAACGTGTGATTATGGTAGTAAGTAAAATTTTAGATACGGTCCTATATGGAAGATATCGATATAATGATGAATTGAACTATAGTGGTAGTAGGAGTATAAGAGGTTGGTCCTCTTTCATTGTGTGCTACTGTGCTGATACTAATAGATAAACCCCGATGTGTTAGAGTTAAGAGACTGACTTTATAAAACCTGCAGGTCCAAGTTAACTAGATTAATTGAATTGATGCCGTAATCCCCTAATTGATAGTAAATGTGCTTAAAGGTGTTGCTTATTGTAGGAAGTCTGTTGGTAGTCAGTAATTGTAAGTGTAGTGATGACTCGGAATCCTCTTTAAGGAGTGTAGATTTGTAACATCCTAAAAATGGGTCTAGTAGTACCTAGTTGTACTTTGTGTATAACTATTTGTACTTTGGTTTAGTTAATTAAATTAGTTGTTAATCTATGTTATCAGTTGGTTAAAGAGGATATATGAGGTGTTAGATGAAAGTTGAAGTTAACAAGTAAAAGTTGTAAAATATTTAATGGTTTTAGATAATGGTTCCAAATATATCCTCGTTAATTGAAACGGGTAAACGGAGGATTAGTTGTAAGTTGAAAAGGGGAACAAAATACCGCGTTTATTTGATTAAAACAACCAAAGGCGGTTGTGTGTTCTTATCTCCTGGAAACACACATTTACACACATACACATACGTACAACACACATACACAACTCTCTTGCACTTTGAAGAAGAGAAATCAAGGAAAGAAGTTATATTTTCGTTTGTGGTTCCTGATTCAAGTGTAAAGATCACTTCTGGAGGCTCTTAATCATTGTTTCAGTAAGTGTTCTTCTATTTAAACCTAGTTTTGTGTTCTTGAAGGGGATACACCATTTGATGGTGTAATTTATGTTTTAATGGTTAGTTTTGTTATACAAAGCGTGTATAAGCTTCAAGGGATGTTAAGTAACAAGTATGAGCTATTGAGTTTGAGTTTTGGTCGAATTAGATGCCAAAAATGGGTATTTGCAGGTCTGTGTTCGAACAGGAACGAAGGTCACTGTAACAGAGGTCCATGCGACCGCATGGCAGGTACATGCGACCGCATGGAAAGTCCATGCGACCGCAAGCAGTTTGAGAAGCCATGCGACCGCATGGAAGGTCCATGCAATCGCATGCAGTCCATGCGACCGTATGCATTTGGCATGCGACCTTAAAGGGGGCTGTTTTGCTGATTTACCGCTTACGAGCGATGGAAATGAGGTTTACGAGCGCAGGTACATAACTTGCGGACGTAACCAACCAAGGGACCATGCTTGCGACCAAAAAGGGACTCCGTTTGCGATCGGAAGCATCGTTTTATTGAAAAAGCGTCTTTGCGACAGCATGGGATATCCATGCGATCATAAGGGGTGTTTTTGAAGGGTCATTGCGACCGCAAGGAGAGTACATGCGGTCGCAAGGGGTATTTCAGTTTTAGCAATTTGTACAACTTATGTTTAGAACCATGTGTGTTAATTGTAAGGTGTTAACAAGCTTGTAAATGGTGTGTTAGGTAATTTTGAAGAACCAGAGGATACCGAACACTACATTTGCCTGCTGTAGCTGTTAAGGTGAGTACCGGTTAACCCTAGGTTTCGTGATAAACGTGTTATAACAAGCTTAAGGTAAGTTATGGTTTATATGTTGTTAATTTGCTATGGTATGAATTGCTAGGCGATGATGTTAGGCTTGAGTAGGCCAATCATGTTATAAATTTGTTATATGCTAGTACTATGGCTTCTGTAGGCCAACCTTGTTATGATATGGGCTTTTGTAGGCCACTTTGTTATGTTATGGCTTTTTGTAGGCCAACTATGTTATGATGAGGCCAGAGTCGGCCAATACGTGTTCGTGCCGGCACTTTGATGTTGTTTGGGGTACGGTGATTCGCGGCCGCGAATCTGGGTTCTTGCAAAAAACCTCCGTATTTCAACTAGGGGCTCTCAGTTTTACTGATCTCCCCGCTCGTTAGGGGCTCTCACTGATTTCCCCGCTCGTTAATGCAATGGTGGGCTGCTACCCGCTCCCCCACCGGCGCTATGTGATAGATGTGTTCGGTTTCCCCCAGTTTGGATCATTGAGCCGGGCTTACAACCCTGCAAGACGTGACTCCTCCTGGGCACCGGAACATCGCTAGCTGTTTGGATAGACTTGTTTGTTATTCTGTGATATCTTCTGCATGCTATAACATCTTTGTTACGATGCTTATGTTTAATCGGTACTCGCTAGCTATTTATAGCTAACCCCTCCTTCCATGTAACCCACACATATGCAGGTATGTAGTTGATCGTGAGGAAGGGTGCCATGCTATGGTTATTTCATTGGTAATTATGGGGAACACTTCTTACTATTGCTTTTGTTTACTCAGGTGTTTATTAATGGTCGGCCGATATTCGGTAACACCGTTGGGTATTTTGTTAAAATTTATACTACAATTCGTATAATTAGTTAGTTAAATACTTCCGCTGTGTTTGTTAAAAGATATCTTTTGGTTAAACAGTTGGTGTCTTAATTATATTTTATTAATTAAGCTTCTGAAAACCCGCGGCGTTACAAGTATAACCATGTTTATGGTAAGTTACGGTTTATATGTTGTTAATTTGCTATGGTATGAATTGATATGCGATGATATTAGGCTTGATTAGGCCAATCATGTTATGATTTGTTATATGTTGATACAATGGCTTTTTGTAGGCCAACCTCGATATGATATGGCTTTTGTAGGCCAACTTTGTTATGATGTTATGATGAGGCCAGAGTCGGCCAATACGTGTTCGTGCCGGCACTTTGATGCTGTTTGGGGTACGGTGATTCGCTTTAACACCTTGGAATAGGGCCTAGTAGTACCTAGTTGTACTTCGTGTTTTAGTAGTTGTACCTTGACTTTGGTCAAAGTATTTTAGTTGTACCATTAGTGTTAATTGTCGATTTAATGTGGTCATGTAGATTAAGAGTGGTCAAGTGATTAAAGTAGAAAATAGATAGACTTGGTAGAATATTGAACGGTTTTAGATAATGATTCCGTAGATATCCCCGTTAGTTTAAACGAGTTAGCGTGTGACAAGTTGTAAGTTGAAAAGGGGAACAAAATACTCGTGTTTTATTAATTGACCACCAAAGGCGGTTCTTCCTTCTTATCCCCTGTAGTTAACACACACACTACAAAAACATACATACGTGAAAACAAAAGAACACACACACTAGCTCTTGTTGCTTTGTGAGGAGAAATCAAGAAGGATCAAAGAGAAGCTCAAATTGTGGTGATTCCAGTAGCAAGCTTCAAGCTTAAGACTGATTCTTGCATCATTTCCCTTGTGCTTTGTAAGTATTTTCCTTGTTGAAAACCTAGTTTGAGTTATTGAAGAGAAAACACCATTTTGATGGTGTTTGATGTGGGTTTGTGTTTATGGTTATGTCAAAAAGTGTTTATAAACTCTAAATGATGTCTAGTGAAGAGTATAAGCAATTAGAATTGAGTTTTGAATCGAATAAGTGTCAAAATGTGAATCTCGGGGCTGTGCAGAAAACAGGGAAGAAGCTTACTGTATCAGAGGTCCATGCGACCGCATGGCAGGTACATGCGACCGCATGGGTGGTACATGCGACCGCATGGGTGGTACATGCGACCGCATGGAAAGTCCATGCGACCGTAAGCAGTCCCAGAAGCCATGCGACCGTATGGAAAGTCCATGCGATCGCATGCAGTCCATGCGACCGTATGTAGTTAGCATGCGACCACAAAGGGGCTGTTTTGCTGATTTACCGCTTACGAGCGATGGAAATAAGGTTTGCGAGCGTAGGTATATAACTTACGATCATAACCAACCCTAGAATCATACTTGCGACCAAAAGGGGTTTCCCTTGCGATCGGAAGCATTAGATTATGGTAAAGGACCTCTTGCGGTCGCAAGGAACACCCTTGCGATCGTAAGGGATGTTTTTGGGGGGCTCTTGCGACCGCAAGGCTTGTACTTGCGATCGCAAGCTGGGGTACAGAGCTAATAGCTTGTTTAACTTGTGTTTTGACCTAAGGGTGCTATGTATAAGTGATGATAAGACTTGTGTGTATTGTGTTAGGTGTTCGAGAGGAATCTGAAACCGTTGATCGTTGTGTCAGTTTTCTGTGAGCTTAAGGTGAGTACCGGTTTCCTATAAGGATCAGTAAGTAGGACTAACTGTAGTTATTCCAATTGTGTTATTGGTGTTGTCTTATATGCCTGAGGGATAATGTGATAGAGATGATATTATATGAACTGTGGTGCCATGAGGTAATTTACTGTATGAAATGTTACATTTGAAATGATACGATACGTGTTAATTATGAAATGCTAGCATGCTAATGGAACTGATAGGGGTTATCTGGGAAATGTGGCTACGGGTAAAAGTGTGGTTAATAGCTAAATGTGTTTATGTGCAAACTGAGAGTAATTGAGAAGTGTAGTTGTCGTCCGGACAAGTAAGTGTGGGAATTGCTGTAAATGTGGGAATTGCGGTAAGTGTGGGAATTGCGGTAAGTGTGGGAATTGTGGTAAGTTAAGGACTGAGGTTCTTGACATGAGTTCTGAGGGTCTTGGCCTATGGCTAGGATCCACGTGGCTCTGTAACGTGTCGGGTGGACTGCTCTTCGCTCCCCCACCCGTACGGTTGGTTGTTGCTGATTCCCCAGTTTGGGTCGTTGAGCTGGGCTGGCTCCCCCGCGAGATATGACCCTGCTGCCTCGTCGGCACACCACAATGTGGTTGACTAGCTTGTGTGCCGTACCTGAAATATGCATCCATGCTTATTGATATTTATACGAAATCTGTACTCACTAGCTAGTGTAGCTAACCAGTGTATGAATTTCCCTTTTTGCAGGTTAGTGATTATGGGCCTGGTGAGCTGGGCACACTCGTGGGTATTTTTGTGCATATCTTTTGGGAACGCTTGTTGTTAGTTTTCATGTTTCGGTGGTCGGTGTCTAGTTGGTAACACTGGTAGTTTTGGGACTTGGTGTAGGTTGTTATGTTTCTTATCAAGTCCGGTATCAATACTAATATTTTGTAATCAGTGGTTTGTTTCCGCTGCAATCTTTTGATTAATCGTGTATTAAAAAGTTTAAATTGGCGCTAATTTTAAGCTCGTGAAACCCGGTGTTACATTCGCGGCCGCGAATCTGGGTTTTTGCAAAACCTCCGTACTTCAACTAGGGGTTCTCAGTTTTACTGATCTCTCCACTCGTTAGGGGCTCTCACTGATTTCCCCGCTCGTTAATGCAATGGTGGGCTGCTACCCGCTCCCCCACCGGCGCGATATGACAGATGTATTCGGTTTCCCCCAGTTTGGATCATTGAGCCGGGCTTACAACCCTGCAAGACGTGACTCCTCCTGGGCACCGGAACATTGCTAGCTGTTTGGATAGACTTGTTTGTTGTTCTGTGATATCTTCTGCATGCTATAACATCTTTGTTACGATACTTATGTTTAATCGTTACTCACTAGCTATTTATAGCTAACCCCTCCATATAACCCACCCATATGCAGGTATATAGTTGATCGTGAGGAAGGGTGACATGCTATGGTTATTTCATTGGTAATTATGGGGAACACTTCTTACTCTCGCTTTTGTTTACTCTGATGTTGATTAATGGTCGGCCGATGTTCGGTAACACCGTTGGATATTTTGTTAAAATTTATACTACAATTTGTAGAATTAGTTAGTTAAATACTTCCGCTGTGTTTGTTAAACGATATCTTTTGGTTAAACAGTTGGTGTCTTAATTATATTTTATTAATTAAGCTTGTGAAACCCCGGCGTTACACTCGGCTCGTTTAAGAGTTATGAAACTCGGATCTGGCTCGTTTAGCCTCTAGTATTATTTTAATATTTATACAAAACTTATATATATAAGTATTAACGTTCAACTCATTTCAAACTTTTAACAATCAAAACTCAAATAGCTCACGATTGCACATTTATAAACATTTACCAATAGACCCGTGTGGGTGACATGAACATATGGAGTAATTTATTGTGACAAAAAGAATAGCAGCCGATGAATCTCTTTTGGCGCCAAATCACTCTTGACGGGACCTCTCTTCATCGTGTTCTTGATACCTACAAGCAAAAACCCTAGCTTACTACCAAATCCTTCAATCGGATTGGCGTTCAAGTTGTTCGCAGATTCAGAATGAACGAACCACGCGCTAAACGCCCTAAAATCAGCAGGTAAGTTCAATCAAAACCCTTAATTTTATCCGTCTACGGTGATCTTTCTTCAATCATGATAAATCTTTCTGCCAATGTCCCAGAATAATAACATTATCTTGTGCAAGTTAGAATTTTATGGATTATAAGCTTTTGAATAGTTTGGATTTACTGCTTACGTTAAAAAATCGTCCGTGTATCAGAAACAAGCCCTATACCGTGAAATTGTGCATCTTGTTTGGTTTTTCATCTCTATATACTTCATTATACCAACTATTAGATACTAGCTCTCAACGCTTTATGCCATTACGCAGCTCTGAGTTCTTTTGTGCCTTTTGTTTATGTTTACCCTAACTAGAAGTAGTGAATTTTAGGTGTTTCTTGCCATCTTGGAACACTTAAGATGACATTTTGAGGTTTATTTCAAATTTTAATTTTCTACTACCTTTCTTTGTTAGAAATAAATCCGTTTTAGAAAAAAATTAAATTATGAAGGCTAACTGCATTATTGTGTATCTTATATGTGCATAAACAAAGTAGCAGTCTTTATATATTCTTGGTCATACTTTATAACTTACTTTATATTTTCTTGTTCATACTTTTAAATTTATGTTCCATACGATAGGGGCGCGGATGATTATTTGCCAGGGAATATAGTGGAGATTGAGATTCGCAACTTCATGACATTTAATCATTTGGTATGCAAGCCAGGTTCTCGTTTGAATCTTGTTATTGGACCAAACGGGTCTGGTAAAAGTTCTCTAGTTTGTGCAATTGCTCTTGGTCTAGGCGGCGAACCTCAGGTCATAACTCGAACCTGTATTTTGAGGTTTGTTATTTTTTGAACAGTTTGAACAGTTTTTCATATTGTGGGTTTCTGTTTATGCAGCTTCTTGGGAGGGCTGCTACTATTGGTGCATTTGTGAAACGTGGAGAGGATTCTGGTTATACCAAAATTACATTGAGAGGTGACACCCCGGATAAAAAGATTATCATAATGCGTAAAATTGATGCTCGTAACAGGTCTGAGTGGCTACATAATGGTAAGTTATTGTTTATTTTCTTAAAATGTTTTGATGCCTGAAATTTTCTATTGTGTAAAATAATTTTTCAATCAGCATTGGTTTACAGACTTAACATCAGTTTCTTGGATAATGTTACTTATGATATATATGTATAAATTCCATCACGGTTGGCTATGAACAAATTTTCCTTCTTGATTTATGATCTATTGACTTCTTTTCCAGGCAGAGCAGTTTCCAAGAAAGAAATTATTGAAATCATCCAAAAGTTCAATATTCAAGTCAACAATCTGACTCAAGTGAGTTCTTATGGTTTCTCACCAAAAAGCATACGATAATTTTTTGCATTATATATAGTGTTTTGATATTTTGGTATGTTCACATTTTTTACTTGAACATTCCCAAGCTGTTATCATGTTCACAATAACGATCCAGAGAAGGCGACAGTCTGAGGTTTCTACACAATTTCTTTTTCTTCTCAAAAAATAAGATTTCATAGAAAAAAGCCTTGTTTTAATGAGAAAGCATCAGCTTTGATTTTATGGAAAAAAGAAGCTGTGAAAAGTCAGCTAACTGATGAAGCTTTCAAATTAAGCTCTAGCAAATAAAAAAGCAAAAAATCACTTTTACCCTTCTGTTCATTAATTTCTGCTTTAACTGCATTATTCGTCTTATGTTTAACCTGATCCAACCATTTTGATAGTTCCATTTTATACTATTGCAACTAGTTTATGGTATAATTATGGCATCTTTAAGCCTGTCTTATTTAGTAGTTTCCATTTTATTTTTTAATTTTTTCTTTTGTGTTTGGAATACTCAGTTTTTACCGCAGGATAGAGTTTGTGAGTTTGCTAAGTTATCTCCAGTAAGACTTCTAGAAGAAACTGAGAAGGCTGTAGGTGATCCTCAACTTCCTGTCTTGCATCGTTCTCTTGTAGAGACAAGTGCAGAACTGAAGAGATCTGAACAGGCAAATTACTATAATTTCATTGCATATTATGAATACTGTATACAAATATTCCAATAATCAACACTTTTACTTCATATAGACTGTCGAGAGGAATAGAGAAACCTTAAGTCAGCTAAAGGCACTTAATGCTGAACAAGAAAGAGATGTAGAACGTGTTCGTCAACGAGATGAACTTCTAGCAAAGGTTTTCTTTCATGTTTACTTCACATGTAATTTATTGGAAACTAGATATTGTTTAATTAATTAATATTTGTGTCTTTATAGGCAGAATCTATGAAGAAGAAACTGCCATGGCTGAAATATGATATGAAGAAGGCTGAGTATCTACAGGCTAAAGATCTAGAGAAGGACGCAAAAAAGAAGCTCGATGAAGCAGCGAAAATGTTAAATGATAGTAGAGAGCCTATCGAGTATGTTCACATTATATTAAATTTTTTTTAAAAAAATAGGGAATTCGGCCCCCATTATGTCTGCCTTTTGCACAACTTTCATGCCACGTCAACATATGTTACCGCCAGTACTGGTTGCAGACTTGCATGTCAGTTTTTTGAAATTTCAAAATTAGAAAATTGAGTGGTAAAAAAGTTGGTGTGAACTACTGACATGTGGCCATATATTATATACAACTTAGTTCATATAATATGCTTTTAAAATGGATTTTCCCTCAAAATTAACAGGTAACACATGTAAACCAGTACTTGTAAAGCTAGGAAAGACATTTCTATTTCGAATATATAATTGAGCCCACGCCCTCAAGGCCTCAACAAGAAATGAAGTTTATGTTTTGATACATAAGGCTGTAATGCAACTATCTGTTTGTAGGAAACGACAGCAAGAGAAAAAGGAACAGGATGCTAAATGCAAAAAATTTAGAGACTTCCTAGATAAACTTGAAATGTCACGTAAGCAAATGCTGGAGAAAGAAGACCAGCTGGTATGGCAATTGAGTTGCTTTTTTTCATGTTCTTCATTTCTAATTAGTATTGTTTAATATTAAAATCATATCCTTTTATTATTATTATGCTTGTACACTATTTAGGGTGTTAAAGTGAAAGGAAAGTATAAGGACATGGAAGAACTAGAGAGGCAAGAACAGTCACGACAGGATAGAGTCGCAAAAGCTGAAAAAGATTTAGCAGATGCTGAGCTAACACTGCAAAACCTTCCACCCTTTGAGATTCCTAAAGATAAAATTGTAACTAAAATTATTTCCACTTAACTTTATTTTGAATAATAGCAATTATTTATTAAATCTATCTTTGCAGGAAAAGTTAGGTGCTGAAATAGTGGAGCTAGAAGCATCTGCAAGAGAGAAAAGATATCAAAAGAATGAAAAAGAGAAGCTTTTAGAAAGAAATAAAGTATTAGCAAGACAAACTGCAGAAAGGTGAGTAATCTCAGTTCTCTTTCACGTCAGCTTTGAATTTTTATATATTACCTTTTCTTTCGATTTCACTCAGCTTCACAGCCTTCACTTGTATTTTTTGTAGGTTAAGAGAAATGGAAAATATTAAAAATAAACGTTTACAGGCATTAAGAAATTCTGGAGCTGAAAAAATAGCTGATGCTTATAAATGGGTACAAGACCATCGACATGAATTTAAGAGGGAGGTGTATGGTCCTGTGTTAATCGAGGTGCTCCACTTAAAATAAAATTTATATTCTGGATGTCAAGTGTAGACATATATTAGTTTTATTTTCTGAAAGTTTGTTTTAACGATGCTTCAGGTCAACATCTCAAACCAGCTTCATGCTGCCTACTTAGAGAGTCATGTTCCGTATTACATATGGAAGGTACCTTGAAATTTGGAACTTTCTAGGAGATATATACAACAATAGTTATAGAAATTCCTAATGCACTCTCTTAATATCAATTATACAGTTATCATGTTCTACTTGTGCATGAAAGAAACGTGCAGTTATTATAATGTTATTTTTTTAATATTTAAATTGAAAATGGAGGAACTTTTAACCATGCTAAAGATATTTCATTTGATCATTCTACTTATGTGAATCCTTTATTTTTCTATATTTTTTCTACTAAATGTAGGCATTTATTACTCAAGATTCTGCTGACCGTGACTATTTGTTCAAGAACCTTAAGTCATTTGATGTTGCGGTTATAAATCACGTGGCTGATGAAAGTCGTAACCCAGAGCCTCTGCATATATCTCATGAGGCATGTGATATTACTCTCATTTAATCACATACCTGAATTATGTCTCATGTTTTTCTCAGTTTTTTATGCCTCTCATTTATTTCTGCTTTGATGGCATAAGCAGATGACTTCCATGGGCATATATTCAAGGCTTGACCAAGTTTTTGATGCTCCATATGCAGTCAAAGAGGTCTTGATTGGGCAAGCTGGTCTAGAGCATTCAGTATGTTTTTATTTTTTCAATTTTTCTCTTATTATTAGTTCTGTGTACTACGTGGCGAAATTTAGGATAGAACTATGTAGAAATTGAATTGTTTTGTACTTATATACTAAAAATCATGTTTTTTTACATTCTACCAGTACATAGGGTCTAAAAAGAGCGATGAAAATGCTGACATGGCACATAGTTTTGGAATAATGGATCTTTGGACTCCTGAAAATCACTATCGCTGGTCAAAATCCAGATATGGTGGTCATGTTTCAGCATCTGTTGAAGCAGTTAGTGACTCTCGTCTTCTTTTGTCCAGTAAGTTCTGAACCATATGTTATACGCATGTTCTTAGATTGTAAAGGTCCTTTTTTTTGTAAGAAAAAGCATTATTTGCATCATGTCTGTAAAAACTCAAACCAATCATTTTTGAAGCTGAATTGAACTTATATATGATTATATGAGTTCCAGCTAGTTTGGTGCATGTTATATATTTATAAAGGTTGAAGGGTAAGATAGGTAATTAGAAGAAATACCAGAAAACTAGTTAAAGGTCACTAGAAAAACAGACCCAGAATTTAGCTAACAGTTAATTGTATTGGATATTTGTTCAGATCTTAATACATGATATAAATTGAAAAGTATAAAAGATAAAAAGAATAAAACTCTAAAATATATAAAAAATTTTAAGAGGTGGTTTGTCTCCATGTTTTCAGATACAGATGGTGAGGAATTAAATACGCTTAGGGGAAAGAAGAACGAATTAAATGAGACAATCTCTGCTCTAGAATCAAGTTTCAAGACACTTCAAGTTGAGATAAAAGACTTGGAAGATGCAGCAGCTCAACTTCAAAAACAACGTGTATGTTATGAGTTATATTTTTCTTAAATCTATTTATTATGAACTACACCTAAAAGCTATCCTTTTTTGTTCCCAACTTGCAGGAGAATATTGTGAATGAAGCACAACATGAAAAAAGGAAACTTCGTGAACTGCAAAACCGAGTTAGTGAGTAACATTTAAAAAGGAAAAATCTTTTTGTTAATTTAATTTTGAAGTCTTGGCTTTTTCAATATATGATTATTATTATTTTTTAGATCAAAAGAGGCTAAAATTAAAGTCCATGGAAAAGGAAGAAGATATGGCTGTTGCAATGTCAAAACTGGTTCAAGATGCTGAGAACTTGAATATTCAGAGACTTAAATGTGCATCTGAAATTAAGGTAAATATATATCTTGTAGCAAATAGCAATTTGCTAATCACCGTAGAAAATAATAATATATGTTTTTCTGCAGAATCTACTCACTCAAGCTACTGCTTACAGAAGAAATTATGCTGAAAAGTTCATGGCCTCGATTGAACTTGAGATGAAGGTATTCTTCAATGATTTGATGATTGCATAACTAATTTATTACATGCTCAAAATTTTGTAACTTATTTCCACAAATTTAAATATTTAATAACATGTTACCCTGAATATTTCAACCTCAATATGTAGATTTTGTTAAAAGATGCTGAAAAGTGAAACTTTTCTTAAAGTTTTGATCTTTACATTAGAAAAACAACAGCACCCTTAACTTTTTTGCCGGTGCGGAGAAAAGTTTTGATCCTTACTAATCTTTTGTATTGGGAATTAGATAAAAAAATCATTTCTACCATTATGTGTAATTAATCATTGGCATGTATGTATTTAATTATAATGATCTAAGGCTTGTTCTACTCTGGTCAGATTAAAGAGATGGAAGCAAGTATCAAGCAGCAAGAAAAGCTTGCAATGCAAGCTTCTTTACATTTTGAAAGCTGTATATTACTTCTCACCCTTAAATTTCATCAAATCTATATTCTATTTAACAAGTTATGTTTATTTTATTATTTTTAACTTTCATTAGGTAAAAAGGAGGTGGAGGAACACCGACAACAGTTGGCTGCTGCCAAGAGAGCTGCAGAATCAGTTGCAGTTATTACTCAAGCTCTTGAACAGGAATTTCTTCAGGTTTGATTATGCAATCAAGATAATCATTCGAAATGCATTATAGATGGTGATTATCTATTCACTTTTAGGAACTTTAATGATCTTGTATAGATGCCTTCAACTATTGAGGAACTTCATGCTGCGATTCAAGATATTACCTCTCAAGCTAATTCAATTCTTTTTCTGAATCACAATATTCTGGAGGAATATGAGCGGCGGCAACAAAAAGTAAATTTTCATAGCAATCAGATGGTATATTAACATTGTCTACATTTTATTTTTATTCAATTGATTAATGCCTGACAGATAGCGGAGCTGTCATTGAAACTTGAATCAGATGAAAAAGAGTTGACTACCCGTTTAGAAGAATTGAATTCTTTGAAGGTCAACAATTTCATCTTTATTCAAATCCAATTGCATTATTTCTGCTATAAAGTTACACCATCACAACTTTATTTTATCTTTCACTTTGGCTGCCTGCAGGGGAGATGGCTTCCAACACTTAGAAGCCTAGTCACACAAATAAATGAAACATTCAGTAGGAATTTTCAAGAAATGGCTGTTGCAGGAGAGGTTTCATTGGGTAAGTTCAATATCACCACAAGAATTTTGTAATAAATTTGCCAGCTAATTGAATTGATTATTGTTGTCAGATGAACACGGAAACGAATTCGATAGCTATGGAATCCTTATTAAAGTGAAGTTCAGGTAATTGCCTTTTAATTCATCATGCTATATGAATATTTAATCTTAAGTCATCTTTATAGATTGATAAAAAAACTAAAAATAAAAAAGCAACACCATATTCTAAGTAAAAGTGGCCTCAGTGTATTTCCTTAAATTCTTAATTACTTTTGTTTTTACGATAAATATCAGGGAAGGAGGCCAACTTCAAGTTCTAAGCGCTCACCATCAGTCTGGAGGGGTATAATAATAAATTTTTAATACTAATATTATCAAAGTTTGCATCTTTATTTAAATTTTTTCTTATAATCATATCCCATCATCCTTCGTTTTCCTTGCTTAGGAACGTTCAGTTTCAACGATTCTTTACCTTGTTTCACTTCAAGACCTCACAAACTGCCCATTTAGGGTTGTTGATGAGATAAATCAAGGTTTGCGAATGATTATATTTGCATTTTATTTATATAAATAAGTTATCGCCCGATTTAGCTTTCCTTGTTGGCAATCTTTTAACATATAATTCTACATTATTATGAATTGATGTTATAGAAAATCTATATTAATATTTGCTAGGAATGGACCCTATTAATGAAAGAAAGATGTTCCAGCAATTAGTCAGAGCTGCAAGTCAACTGAATACTCCACAGTAAGTGTTCTTACAGTTATTATATTCAAAATTTATTTGTCTTTACTAAAGCGACATTAGATGTTGTATGCTTTTTAATACACTTTGGATGGCTCTTTTTGACCTTTATCTGTTTTGGTAATATCTTTTAGTCTAACCTATTCGACCCGTTAGAGATAATCATAACCCAAATCAACTAAATGACTCAAAATTACCACTTTTATTCGTTCTTGTAATGTTGAAAATCATTCAAATGTGTAAACAATTTGTGTATAATTTTTAGGTGTTTCTTGCTTACTCCAAAATTGCTATCCGATCTGGAATATGGTGAAGCATGTACAATACTGACTGTAATGAATGGCCCGTGGATTGACCAACCTTCAGAAGGTCAAATATACAATTTAATCCAATAATTTTTTATATTGTTTATTGCCATTTAACATTTCTAACTTCCAAGTTCAAACATGTTATTTCGTTTGCAGTATGGAAATTTGGAGGAAGTTGGGGATCTGTTATGGGATTATTGGGAGAAAGCCATTGATTTAAAAAACCGTCAAATAGACGACGATTAATTCTAAGCTGTAACTAGAGAATTATGATTGTTTTTTCATGAATTTTGTGCCCCTCATTGTGATTGTATAGATCAGAAATGAAGTGTATTAACTATTTTTGAAACTTTTGATGCTAATATGTCAAGATTAGCAGCTGCAAAGCCTTCAAATGTGTAAATTCTCTAGATTTAAGGTATTCAAACTGCGACATGTTAGACGTGTGTTGCCACGTGTTTGTTGTTTTTCGAATTCGCAGCAAAATTAGCAACCAGCAGCAGATTTGTCATATTGCTTATGTGCATCCTAACTGTGGGTGCATGTGCGAGTACAATTCAAATTGTATCTTTTTATTTGTCACACAACACTTAAAAGAAGGGTATTATAGTCATTACAATGTTTTGGCAATTTAAATGTTGTTTGAGAGCAACATCACCTATCTTAGAGCGTCAGGTGTGGTCTCGGTAGCATCGGTATTGCATACGTGGAAGGGCGGTACCGAGGGGCACACCACCCCTGTTAGATCGGTACCGAAAAAAATAAGTTGTTCAGGCATTTGAATACCAAAGGCAGGAGAGAGAGAGATGAGAGAGATAGAGAAAAGAGGAGAGAGGAAAGAGGAGAGAGAAGATAGTTTATTTTTTATCAAAATAAAAAAATCTTGAAGCATCGAAACGTAGTTAGTACGGGGGTTTAAGCATTCTTGAAACATAGATTAGGTGAAGCTGATGTGACTTGAAACATGAAATGTCCAAAAGAAGGTATACATGTTAGAACTGTATTATTGTAATAGAATAGGAGTTCAACAATATTTGAGGGTGCTTATTGTAAATATACCTTATAGGTATATAACCCTTGTGATACAAAAGGAAATGTAGGGGTTGCCACACTTATGATAAATAAACTATGTGTGTTCTAAGGTGAAATGAGATTCTCTCTCAACTTATCATAGTTACATATCGCAATCCTTCAATCTACCGCTTGTTTATCTCTATCAATACCCCATGCTCTTAGGTGTTGTCAGCTGAGCCTATTATTTCCCTTATGTTATTACTATTATTATTATTTTCAACTTTTAATTGGTTAAAGGATTAAAAGTAGCTATTAGATTAGAAAGAAACACATTACATCAATTTAATACATCAAATTTTGTAAAATCTTCGGTGCCAATATAATTAGTGTAATCAGTTTCTTTATATATGGAAAGTTCGTCTAAAGACGATTGAACTCGTGTACGTTTCGATTGAGATATATTATTAAACCAAGACGATCTAATGCTAAAAGTATTTTAATAACTAAACTTAAATATATAAAAACTAGTATTTAAATAAAATAAACTTAAATATAAAAAAGAATACTTAGTAAATACCGAGCGAGAGAAGAATTAGAGCCGGATAAAATTCCTCCACAATGCATACACTTCGCATATTTTTTGTTATTTTGTTTGAGTTGTACAAAATCGTTTCAAATTTCCGCATGTCGATTTGTTTTTGGAACTTCTTCGTACGGAAGACTTACATTGAAATCACTTCGACCCGCGTTCAAATTGCCTTCACCCGCCATTTTTTATAATCTTGATTCTTGAAGCAAATCCTTGATTCTTGAAGCAAATTATAAGCAAATCCTTGATTCTTGAAGCAAATTATAAACAAATCAAAAACTTGTAATTTTTTCTTGAGAGAAATAAAGAATGAGAATGATAGGTTGAGAGAAGATGTAGTAGAAAATGGCAACCAAATGGGGGGTATTTATAGGAGGAATTGAAAAAAAAATCGGAAACTAGCCGTTGGGACCGGTTCGGACCGGTTGGACCGGTTTGGACCGAAAAACTAGCCGTTAGAATTTGAAATTGGACCGTTGGGCTTGGACCGGTCTTGGACCGGTTTGGACCGAGTTTGGACCGGTTAGGTCTGGACCGGTTCTTGGACCGTTTTGGACCGGTTCGGATTCTGGACCGGTTCTGACCGATTCGGACCGCTTACGTCATTTTCAGTCTTGGACCGGTTCGGTTCGGGCGGTCTTTCTTGGACCGGTCCGGTCGGTCCTAAAAGCCCATCTCTAAATTGATGTTACCCAAAGTGTACAATAATGGGGTATTTTCATATCATATGAGCTATACTCTTATTGCTGTAATTCTAAAAAAACAACCAAGCAGGAAATCGAGACTGCACTCATATGGCTCTTCATGGATGTTCTAGAATTATATATTATATACAATATATTAAAAACCGTGGGGTGCCTATGGTTTTGTGCCCGGATCCGGGTTTGGGTGAGAAACCGGGTTTGAGCCGGATCTCAATTTTGGGCTTTTTGTTTTTTTTTTTCGAATTCGTTTTTGGGCCGGCAGCGAGATAGAGACGAAGATATTGGATGGTGGTGCAGATGAGATCGACGGATCTGAAGGTGGTCGGTGCAAATGATATAGAGGAATCGGTAGTCGGTGAAAGGAAGGCGGGAATAAAACCGACAGAGGATGGTCGGTGGTGAGCGAGATCAGGTGGGTTGCTTGCGGTTGTAAGGAGGTGGACGGCGTGTGCTGAAGGGTTTTGTAGGGTATAAAAACATATTATCAAATGCACAGCGGAATAAAACCCCCTCCAGTGATTTCATTTAACTCGTACATAAACTAAAAGAGGAAGAGGGATAGAAAGTTATACCTTTAAGGATTAAAGCTTTTCTTTTCGACCTCTAGACAGCTGCAGGCTATCCACCGCTACTGCATCGCCTCGAACTGGCTGCTAGACCGCCTAAGGATTAAACCCGGATCAAAACGTGACCCGTGTGTGTGTACTTTGCGTCGCCGCCGGCCGCCGCCCTCGGTCTGCTTGCGCCGCCGTCGCCGAGAAAAGGAGAGAGGGAGAGAGTTTTAGGGTTATTACTTTAATCTTGTAATTGACTTATGTGATTAAAGAGCTTAATAAGGTTTATATATAATAAACCCTTATTAGGCCTAAGCCCGTTTAATTAAAGCCCAGCTTTAATTAAACTATTAATCAATTACACAAATTACCCCTTGACCTTAATAGTTAATTAATAACTATTAATTAACTGGTCCCGTTAATATTTAAACTAAATATTAACTTCTCTTTTTAATAAATAACTTTTATTATTTTTCTCTTTCTCAATAATTAATTAAACTATTAATTATTGTGATACACAAATATGTAAAATCCAACAGGTTCTAATTGGGTGTGCAGCGGTGTGATCCTTTAGTGTCACATAGTATTGGACACAATAGTACTTGTTATCTATCTCTGCACATAATCCAACAGACTCCCACTTGTGCAAGATAAGTAACACTCATTGTACATCGTTGGCCTAAGGAGGTCCCTAGCCAGACGCTTAGGTTTACCAGACTATGAGATCTCTTATATCTAGAGACATAATCCAAGCCTTGGATTATCTAGGCTTTTCCTTTTGCATCGCGATATTTCGTAATGTGAGTATTTGACATGGAGCAGGGATCTCATCTAATACTCAGATTTTCTCGACTCTGATTTCGACACTCTGCAGTTACTGTTTTCCCGAATGAATAACTATCATTCTAACCGAGCGCGGCCACGCATTTTCAGTAGTCTTAATCATCGAGGAGCTCAAAAAATATCTCTCCTAAAAAGGAGGTGCAAATCCCATCTTGACTATTTGCAATTTGAGCACATGGCTTCCGCTGCACCTAGACAAGCCCCTTATAATCACCCTGTTACGGCGTGACGTTAGAACATGCTAAAGTACAGAAGTTACCATGCCCCAAACCAAATATCTCAGGTCTAAGGACAACCTATCAGGTTTACTTATGTTAATGCTCCATGAAGTAGGCCCGATGCGGATCACCCCAATATTTATCCCCTGATAAATATCTATGAATATTTGGTCACAACCTTGTGCTTTTATTCATACCCGAATAAATCATCAAATATTCATAATAGCGTTACCTCCCTAATATAGCTCCCACTACATTAAGTAGCTACGGGCATTTAGACAACTCATCACTTGACTTGTCATGGATAGGTTAAACATGCTAAAAATGGATAACTACGAAACATTATGCAAATACCTCTTATTTCAATCCCATGAAAATGTAAATACATAATAAAAGGTTTCAAGTTACATCCATAGTAATAATCAAAAACACGAACTAGCTGCTATGTTCCAAGTACTGCATTCCTATAGAACTCGCATGCCTCTCATGCTTAGCCCTAGCTAGCGGCTTCGTCAACGGGTCAGCAACGTTGTCATCCGTCGGTATCTTTTGCAATCTAATATCATCTCTTCCAATGATCTCTCGTATGAGGTGATATTTCCTGAGTACGTGCCTTGTCCGCTGATGATCTCTAGGCTCTTTAGCTTGCGCCACAGCCCCTGAGTTGTCACAAAATATATCGATCGGTCTAGAGATACTGGCAACAACTCTAAGATCCGAGATAAAATTCTTTAGCCAGACAGCTTCCTTTGCCGCATCATTTGCCGCAATATACTCTGCCTCTGTAGTAGAATCTGCTATTGTATCTTGCTTCTGACTCTTCCAAGATATGGCTCATCCGTTTAGGGTAAAGACAAATCCTGACTGTGACCTGAAGTCGTCTCTGTCGGTCTGGAAACTAGCATCAGTGTAACCAGTTATACTGAGCTCATCCATCGAACCTCCATATACTAGGAATATGTCTTTCGTCCTTCTCAGATACTTGAGAATATTCTTGACGGCCACCCAATGAGCTTCACCAGGATTTTGCTGATATCTACTCGTGACACTGATAGAATAGGCAACATCGGGTCTAGTACATAGCATGGCGTACATAATTGAACCAACTGCAGAGGCATATGGTATCAATTTCATCTTGTCCTGATCTTGACTAGACACAGGACACTGAGCCTTACTCAAAATCGCGCCAGATTGCATAGGAATAAATCATTTCTTGGATCCATCTATCTTGAATCTTTTCACGACTTTGTCAATATAAGTACTTTGACTAAGTCCGATAAGCCGCTTAGATCTATTCCTATATATCTTTATACCCAATATATAAGCAGCTTCTCCCAAGTATTTCATCTGGAAACATTTACCTAACCAAGATTTTACTCCTTGTAATACTGGTATATTGTTTCCTATTAACAGTATGTCGTCTACATACAAGACTAGGAAGGTTACCGCGCTCCCACTGAATTTGGTGTAAACACACGACTCGAACTCACTTTTGGTAAAACCAAACTCTTTGATGCGCTCATCAAAGTGTAAGTTCCAGCTCCTAGATGCTTGCTTTAGTCCATAAATGGATTTAAGCAACTTGCATACTTTATTAGGGTTCTTTGGATCTGCAAAACCATCCGGTTGTATCATATATACATCCTCTGTCAGTTTCCCATTAAGGAAAGCGGTTTTGACATCCATATGCCATATATCATAGTCAAAATATGCTGATATGGCCATTAGAATCCTAATAGTCTTAAGCATTGCCACTGGGGAAAAAGTTTCATCATAGTCAATGCCATGAGTTTGCGTGAAACCTTTTGCTACTAGCCTTGCTTTAAAAGTATGTACCTTTCCATCCATGTCTGTCTTCTTTTTGAAGACCTATTTGCACCCAACAGCTTTACTGTGTTGAGGCAAATCCACTAACTCCCAAACTTGGTTGTCATACATGGATTGCATCTCTGCCTTCATGGCTTCTAGCCATTTCTCAGATTCCAAACCTGAGGCAGCGTCTTGGTAGGTAGTGGGTTCTAACAGATCCCCTTCGTCTTGAGCAACTAGGAATCCCAGATACCTATCTGGCTCAATACGAGGCCTACTAGACCTGCGAAGGTCTTGTGTTTGCACCTCTTCCTCAACCACAGACTCGGGTTGAGGTTCAACAATTCTCTGTTGAACTACAGGTTCAACTATCGGTGGTGGTGTAATCTCCTCCTCTTCTATTTCTTGAAGCTCTATTTCTTTTCTTGGAGTCTCTGAGTTTAGAAACTTCTCCTCCAAGAATACCCCTTTACGAGCAACAAAAACTTTGTTCTCATCTGGGTTGTAGAAATAGTATCCCATGGTTTCTTTGGGATAGCCCACGAAGATACACTTATCTGATTTGGGATTGAGTTTATCCGTGAATGTTCTCTTAACATACACCTCACATCCCCAAACCTTGAGAAAAGACATTTTGGGCTTTTTCCTCGTCCATATCTCGAATGGTGTCTTTTCAACCGATTTGGTTGGAACCCTGTTCAGCATGAACGCTGCTGTCTCGAGTGCGTGTCCCCAAAACGACAATGGTAGTGAACTTCGACTCATCATTGATCGTACCATGTCAAGCATTGTACGATTCCTCCTTTCTGATACACCATTCATCTGAGGTGTATACGGAGGTGTGAGTTGTGAAACAATCCCACATTCCTTCAAATGATCGTCGAATTCCTGACTCAGATATTCGCCACCTCGATCCGACCGAAGCGACTTTATCTTCTTGTCCAGCTGATTTTGTACCTCATTCTGAAACTGTTTGAACTTGTCAAAACTTTCAGATTTAAGTCTCATGAGGTAGACATAACCGAACCTACTGAAATCGTCAGTAAAGGTCATGAAATACCGGTATCCTCCTCTAGCCTCCGGAGTAAAGGGTCCTCACACATCTGTGTGTATAATCCCTAATAACTCGCTGGCCCTTTCATTCTCACTGTTGAAAGGCTGCTTTGTCATTTTACCAGACAAACAAGATTCGCAAACATCATATGACTCCAAGTCAAATGGTTCTAGAATTCCGTCATCTCGGAGTTTCTCTATGCGTTTCTTTTATATGTCCTAAACGACAATGCCAGAGATAAGTTTGATTCAAGTTACTCTTGGATCTCTTACTTATATGATAGATATCATTGTTATCTAGATTTAGCGTATATAGACCATTTTCTGGAGTAGCTTTAAAATAGAAAACATCGTTTTTGAAACAAGAAATAGACTTTTCATTTAAAACATAAGTAAATCCACGGTCTATAAGTAAATCAAACGAGATAACATTTTTAATAAGTCTTGGAACTTAATAACAAGGTTCTAGTTCTAAGACCATGCCCGAGGGCAAACTAAGACAATATGTCCCTACAGCTTCGGCACCAACCATGGAGCCTTCGCCTACCCGTAGGTCCATATCTCCTTGTCTCAGCTTCTTACTTCTCTTGAATCCCTGTAAATGATTGCATATGTGATGACCACATCCGGTATCCAATACCCATGATTCATAAGAAGTAACAAGACAATCTATCATAAAGATACATGTATCATTGGGCGAACCAATGTCCAGCTGATCTATGTCGAGTGAGTGCTCGCATGAATCCTTGCTACCACAGTCTGGGCAACAAATTTCTCCAAGTTCTTCCAGCCAGTCATCTTCCTGCATAGGGTCCACAACTGGTGACTCTAGCTGCTTCGGGTTCAACTCGTCGCTAATGCACATGAGGATTTCGTGCAACCCTGCGACAGACATCTCAAAATCACCGAGGACATACATTACTCTTTTCTGGTAATAGTCCGACAAGGAACCGAACAAGAGCATAACTAGCTCATGTGGTTTTGATTTTGCCCCCAAGCTCTCATAGCAATCCAAGAGCCTTCTCATATTAATGAGATGATTGCTAATAGGCTGACTTTCTTTCATCTTGGCTGAAAGGATTTCCCTCATCAGTAGCATACGACATATCCGTTCACTAAGCTTGAACTTCTGCTCCAATCCTTGAACAACCTCATAAGACGACTTCTCACGGAGATCATTTGTAAACTCGGATGATGCTGTGAGAATGAGAATCGACATGACATCAGACTCATCATCCAGATACTGATAGTAAGTGTCATACTCACTATCCTGGGCATCTACTCATGGTCGTTCTGGAGGCAATGTCTCAATAATGTGAAGCTTTCCCTGTGTATCCAAAACATTTTTCAGATGCATCTTCCAAACAGCAAAGTTTGGACCCGAAAGCTTCCACTTGCTAGTGATGAGACTTAGAGACTCTCTTGGTGAATAAAACGGAATAACAGATATAATAGACATCTACAGAAAAAGATAAAACCGATTCAGTATTGATTATATCTTCTAATAATTATTACCTTTTAACAAAAATTATTAGACTAGGATCCATATTTCACATTTCCCGATGCAAGGTTTGGGCACTTCCCACCGGGACAATGCTATTTCTGGTAGGTAAAAACTATACCAATCGTTTCCTAACTGGACACGACTCCTAGATCTGCCGGACATCGGTTACGAGAACCGTGCATGTTTAGTCCCTCTAGTGCATTTTGGGCCGGGACTCCCGATTATCACCAAAATAGATCGCACCACCTAAGACAGCATGAATTCTGGCCGGGACTCCCTATTATCGCAGAACCTTTCATGCCCCTTCCCGCAATGGTTTGAACCCGGATGCCCAAGGTTTGGGCACTTCCGACACCCGAGTACCGTTTAACAGCAAGGGTGTACCATTAGGTGGGTAGTACACTGATCTAAGATTTTTCTAAAAAGGATTTCCAAGTTTTTAACGTGAAAAACTTTAATGCCAGTTTTCTTTTAAAAAACATCTGTTTAATAATTAACTATTATTAAAACCCTTGTTTTATTTCATCGTGTTAATCACAACCACGCATATATAAAATATGTAAAGAAATAAAACAACCACAAACAACTATGCCTTAGTCTTGCCCTTAACTAATGTCGGTTTCGTGAGCCACACGAAAAAAAACCCGACGGTCAAAACTTAAGTGGAAAAACACAACACACATGGCATGGCGTTCTGAAGCTCCCACTGGCTCCAGCATCCAATCCTTCTCTTTGCTCCTTACTCCTTGCTTCTTTGTATCAGCTTCATATTTATTCTAATAATCTATTCTATTCTAAAAACTAAAAACTAGAAAATATAATAAAAATTACAAGATGATCAAAGGCACGCAGGCCCGCTAATTCTAGTACTTTTACAAAATAGAATAGGGGTTGTAAGTGGCTCGCAGGCCTCCCCACACCATAGAATAATAAAACCAATCACAACCACAAGTGCGAGAAATTAAACAATCCACAAGGTCTAGGGCTCGGCTATGACATCCCAAACATGTACTAAACTAATACATGAAAGTAAAACAGCAACTGATTTCTAATTATTCACCTTGATGAAAAATTACTGATTTTAACAACCTGTTAAAACCCTTATATTGTTTTTCTGTTATTTGCAATAAATATATATTTCAAGTTTCATACTTGATAATTAATCAAAAACTCAAAATAATATTTAGACTTTAAATTAAAATAACAACTGTATCTTAATTTAATATTGACCACAAATATCTGAACCGCAGCCTGGGCCAAATGTTTAAACTGGGCCAAGAATTGTAAAACGGACCGAGAGACAAAAACTGGGCCGAGGCCCGTCAACTCCTTTAGCACCGCTAACCCTAGCCGCTAAACCCTAACTGGGGCGCTGGCTATTTGGGCCATGGCTTCTGGGCCGTAGCCCACCACGGGTTTAGCGCCGCTAAACCGCCGCCGCTGCCCTGGCCGCCGTATACCACCACGCTTGGTGGACCGATCGACTTCCGCCGCTGCTGGGCCGTCGTCGACCGTCGCTGGCAACCGCCGCCCCACCTGGGACAGCCGTCGATCAACAACGCCGCTGCTGGGCGCCGCCGACCGACCACGGCCACCGCCTGAGGCTGCCGCCGATGAGGGTGGTGGTTTCGGTTTTTGCAAATAACAACAATAAAAAAATAGATTTAACTAATAATTAAATCTAATAATCTTTTATCAAAGGTTTATCCAATAAAAACAAAAACTTTATTTTTATAAACCTTTTTCTTGATAAAAGATAAAACTTTTTTCATCAGAATAAAAGAAAACTACCTGGTCTCCTACGAGGTTAGAAGTGGCTCTGATACCACTGAAAGGTTTTGTAGGGTATAAAAACATATTATCAAATGCACAGCGGAATAAAACCCCCTCCAGTGATCTCATCTAACTCGTACAGAAACTAAAAGAGGAAGAGGGATAGAAAGTTATACCTTTAAGGATTAAAGCTTTTCTTTTCGACCTCTAGACAGCTGCAGGCTATCCACCGCTACTGTACCGCCTCGAACTGGCTGCTAGACCGCCTAAGGATTAAACCCGGATCAAAACGTGACCCGTGTGTGTGTGTGTGTACTTTGCGTCGCCGCCGGCCGCCGCCCTAGGTGGTCGGTTTCTGCTTGCGCCGCCGTCGCCGAGAAAAGGAGAGAGGGAGAGAGTTTTAGGGTTATTACTTTAATCTTGTAATTGACTTATGTGATTAAAGAGCTTAATAAGGTTTATATATAATAAACCCTTATTAGGCCTAAGCCCGTTTAATTAAAGCCCAGCTTTAATTAAACTATTAATCAATTACACAAATTACCCCTTAACCTTAATAGTTAATTAATAACTATTAATTAATTGGTCCCGTTAATATTTAAACTTAATATTAACTTCTCCTTTTAATAAATAACTTTTATTATTTTTCTCTTTCTCAATAATTAATTAAACTATTAATTATTGTGATACACAAACATGTAAAATCCAACAGGTTCTAATTGGGTGTGCAGCGGTGTGATCCTTTAGTGTCACATAGTATTGGACACGATAGTACTTGTTATCTATCTCTGCGCATAATCCAACATGTGCGGCGGTGCCGTTGAAGGAAGCGGTGGCATGTGCGGTGGTGCCGTTGAAGGAGGCGGTGGTGTGTGCGACACCACTGTTGAATGAAACGATGGAGTGAGCCGATGTTCTGTCGACAAAAAAACAAGAAAGAGGTCGATGATGTTGAAGGAGTAGGAGGCTACGGTGGAATTTCTATAAAAAAATGGAGAAGGCAGAGAAGAAGTGATGAACTTGAATGAGAGCTCTATGAAAAAAAATGGGGAAGGCCGCTAGGGTTGGGATGAACATGATGGACCCCAAATATATATGGGCTGATGGGCTTTTGACCAACTTATAAAGTTTATAATATTCACTAAGTTTTTAAATAAAATTTATTATATATTCTCTAAGTTTTTAAATATATTATATTATACATTCATTAAGCTTTTAAATAAATTGTATTATTTTTGTTTTTGAGTATTTATTTTAATTGAGTATTATTAAATTAAATATAAAATTAATATTCGGGCCGGACTTCGTTATTGGGCTTTTTTTTGGGCCGGACTTCACTATTGGGCTTTTTGTTTTTTTTTGAATTTGGTTTTGGGCCGGGCATATATTGGGCCAAAATTTTTTGGGGCCGAACCAATTGTTTTTTTTACGGGGGTCGGTTACGGGTTTGGGTTTTGAACTTTTTGTTTTTTTTTAATTTGGTTTTGGGCCGGGCATATATTGGGCCAAATTTTTTGAGGGCCGAACCAATTGTTTTTTTTTCTTTTTGAAATAATTTTATTTTTTTGTCGGCCCGGTTACGGGGGTCAGTTACGTGTTTGGGTTTTGAATTATAAATTTTTTTATCGTGCTATTGTGGGACCGGGTCGGTTTTTTATTCTTTTTTTTTTGGTCGGATAAGAGCCGGTTTAGAATGGGTAGGGTCAGTTAACCCAAGACCACAACCGTGCGAAGCACGGGCTTACACTAGTTATGATTAAATACTAATAAACTTTAAGAAAGTTGTATATATTAGAATATAGGAAACTAATATTTTATTCAAAAATGCAAGCATAACTAGTTTACTATTCATAGGAAAGCATAAATATAGGAAACCAATTATTCATTACCTTACCCATTCTTTAGCCCTTATACCTCTTAACCAAGCATGCCCTTAGTCATTCATTGGTTTTTGATCTTGTGGTTCACATTACTTATAATTAAAAATTTTATTTAACTCAAAAGGGTATATTAGTAAACAATAATATTTTCTCTCTTCTCTATCTAATTAATTATTTTCTAAATTTTGTTTATTTTTTTGTTTTTGTTATTTTCCAATTTAATTATTTTTTTATCCAAAAATTTCTTTATATATTTGAATGTTCATGAATGAATCATAACATTTTGGAAGGATTTTTTATATTTTATTACTAAAAACTACAAATTAGTATTTGTGTTCAACCATGAATGAACATAATTAATTTATATTTTTGTTCAACAATGAACAATTAAAAAAATAAATAAAAAGAGCTTAAAAATTTGAGTTTACTAATGAACAATTATCTAAACAATCTAAATACACACACAAATTTTTTTTCATTAATACACAAATCCATTGCCAGTAATCAAAATTATATTATAAAAACTCAAACAAAATTCATGATTATCCTAAATGCTAGATCAAAGAATACATATAACAGCCAAAATAATTGAAGCCTAAAGAATAACTAAACATCCAAGTCTTCTGTTCACTATTAAACATGATATCAATCTAAGTAAAAAACTTAAAGGAATGTGTAATCACAATGTTCAATTGCTATTTTGTGCAAAAGTAAAAAAACAAGGAAAGGGGATGCTGACAACATATCCATACATGGAACAAAAAGGTTTGTACAAAACTAAGCCGTCAATTACATCACTGCTTAACCTAAAATCAACGTTATGGCTGGGACGCGGATGGTCTATTGCTGTGTCGGATCAACAATGGTGGTTCATCGGTGGTTGTTTAAACTCAATAGTGGTGGTTCGTCGCATTCGCCACACCTCTTGAGACACCTAACGGCGGTGGTTCTCGGCAACAACATTCACTCATAGTGAATAGAGGCGGTGAGGTCTGTTGGACAGGGTAATAGTAGCCGGAGGTAGTGGTGTTGCTCATCAAAACAGCGGCGTAGGGTTGTATCTGTAATGGTGGATGGCGGACGACATAGAGAGCACTGAGAGAGAGATCGGTGGCTGGCAAGGATGGAAAGATAAAAAGAGAGAGTGTGTCAAGACGTTAGAAAGCGGTAGTGATATTGAGGCGGTGGTCGCAGTTCTTGATGGCAATGGTGAGATGAGAGAGAATTAGGGTTTGTAATTTGTAAAGATACGATCTAATTTAAAACATAAGTGGAAGGAAGAGGAGAGATGAGAGACAAGAGAGATTTTATATTCTAATTATACTTTTCGTAAAAAAACTACTTTTCACATAAACTCTTCTCTCTCTATATATAATGATTTTTATAATTATTTACGTACCGTTTATTTAAAGTTATAAACAAAAAGTATTTAAATTATATGGCTGTTTTAACTATTCAAAGGGTACACAAATATAGTATTCAACTTAGATATAGTTAACTACCTAAATCATTTCCTTCTTCCCGAGTGTATTATAATGATAGAATACAATTCCATATTTCCGATCTTTGTCGTTATGGAATCTTCAAATAGATGTGTGGTTTAAAGCAACCGAAAGGGTAAACGTCCACCGTTGACCAGAAAAGGTTTATCAGTCTGATCACATGGAGTAACAATGGCGCTTCTTGATCCTCCACTCAGTTGCACCCATTCTTTCTCTCTCCTTCTCTCTCTGTCGACACCAAAGAGGAGAGAGAAACTCCAACTCTCAGAATGGCTGTCACCACCATCCGATCTTTCTCCCTCCAGTCACCCAACAGCCACCACAAACGCCGTCAATCCCACTCTACTCCCCTCAATCTCAAAATCCTAACACACATTCCCAAAACCCATCTCAAATTCACCCTCAATAACCTCCATAACCGTCGCCACCCTCTGACAATCTCATATTCCGGTGGAAACGGCGATGATGGCATCGGTGGAAGCGGCGGCGGTGGAGGCGGTGGAGGAGATGGAGAAGACGATGATGCGGAGGAGAAAAATAAAAAAGAGGCGTTTCTTGTTTTAGCTGAAGCTGGAAGATCTTTAGAGAGCATTCCGAAAGACATTGCGGCGTCGATTGAAGCCGGAAAGATTCCCGGATCGATCGTGAAGAGGTTTCTGGAACTTGAGAAGTCGGCGGTGTTTCGGTGGTTGCTTCAGTTTGGTGGGTTTAAGGAAAGATTGCTTGCTGATGATCTTTTCTTGACCAAAGTTGGAATCGAATGTGGTGTCGGCATCTTCACTAAGGTTTCTTCATTTTCCTTCGTTATTTCCATCAATTTCATCAAATTTGTTACTGTAAATAGTCATTTTCAGGAGATTGATTCATTATGCAATTGTACAATGTCTGAATTTTTGGTCAATTGAACTTAATTCATTAGATCAATGCTCAATTCCCTGTGGTAGATATAATTGACTTTAGAGGTCAAAATTGACTACTCTGTTTTTGACTTTCAAGTGAGAATAACACTCTGGTGGTTTTCTAGAGTGCTGCAGAGTTGGAAAAACGAAGGGAAAATTTCACCAAGGAGCTCGATTTCGTGTGTGCTGACGTGGTATGGCTTCTAATCTATGAATTGATCAAGATTACTCTGATCTTTTTGTTCAAAAGTTTATACTTTTTGTTGAAATTGTTAATTTTTTGAAATTGCTAATAGAATTTTCTTTCAGATAATGGCGATAATAGCAGATTTCATGTTGGTGTGGCTTCCTGCTCCTACGGTTTCTCTTAGAGCGCCCATTGCAGTCAGTGCTGGACGAGTTGCCAAGTTCTTCTCTGGATGTCCTGATAACGCGTTCCAGGTGCAAGTTTACTCATTGTTTTAGTTTAAAATGAACTTACTCCACCTTTAACTTTCGAAAGAATCGATGCTCGTGGAGTTAACTTTTTGGTTACTCTGATATGATGTAGGTTGCTTTGGCTGGTACATCTTATTCGTTCTTGCAGAGAATCGGTGCGATCGTGGTACGTGTTTAGCATGATACGTTATGGTACAAGTGGCAAGATTGGGGCGGGTTGGGTAATGGGTCAAGACGGGTTTAGTAAACATTTAGGTCAGTTATTACATAAGGGTGTGTTCGGCAACAGGATTCTAGGGGCTTGGGATTCTAGTTTTCATAATCCCCCAACCCTCTAGCCTCGTTTGGGTGTTAAAATCTTGAGGGGATTATCCTTCATAAGCCCCCAAAATAAAAGCCTTTTCAAGTAGCTTATGGGTATGTTTGGTGAAACTGGCTGGGGCTGATCAATTGATAATCCCAAGCCCAAACCATAAGCTACTTGAAAAGGCTTTTATTTTGGGGGCTTATGAGGGATTATGTTTTTAATAATCTCCTCACTCAAACAAGGCTAGAGGGATGGGGATTATAAAAACTAGAATCCCTAGCCCCTATAATCCCCTATAAGCATGTTGCCAAACACACCCTATAGCTTGGGCTTGGGATTATAAATTAATTAGCCCCAACTCCAGCACTAGCTAGTTTCGCCAAACGCACTCTAAAGAAACACTTTGGGCGACTTTCAACCCTTGTGACCATCTAACCTACTTTCTTCTAAGGTAGTTTTTAATGATTTTACCGGTTTGACCCATTAGAGATAAAACATAAGTCAAATCAACCCGTTCATAAGTAAATGTCGATTATTCTACCTCTATGTTACGGTATTGATTCTTCATTTGTATTGTTAAGCTAATATCCTCTGTTCCTGTTTTTGCAGCGTAATGGAGCCAAGCTGTTTGCTGTTGGGACCGGTGCATCTCTCGTAAGTGAACACTCTAAATATGGATGCCTAATATGTTCTTGTTATAGCACTAATATTGATCGATTATGAAATCTTGAACTTCATTATCTTGTTGATTCTGTTTATGTTGACAGTAATTGTTTATAATTTTTTATTTGAAATTTTAATTTTGGTGGCTAATGCTGATGGTTTTTTTAATCAGATTGGGACAGGTATAACAAATGTGTTGATCAATGCGAGGAAAGCCGTTGATAAATCTTTTGCTGTTGAAGCTGAGGACATCCCTATATTCTCGACGAGTGTCGCTTATGGTGTCTATATGTCGGTCTCTAGTAACCTTAGGTATGTTTATATACTTCTGCTTTACTAATCTGCTACTAACTTAATATGGAAATCCTCTTTGTTCCATGTATATCTTTGGCTGTTTGTTAAAACAAGCCTTGAATGAATATGACATGTTGTTTGATAAAGGTTCTGAATGAACAATCTAAATGATACAAATTACCATTTTAACCTTAATAATGATATCTTATATCCTTATTAAAAGAAAATGATGCTTACATCATCATTCCCCTTCCCTAAAAATTCTCCACCAATCACAACCCTTCATTTTAAAAAAATAAATTAAAAAAATGGATAATAAAAGCATTATGACATCACATGGGGCTTCAAATGCTAAGTCTTTATTGATTACTTTTGCATAATTACATTAATTGGAAGGGGTAGAATGTAAATTGTTAAGGGGGTAGTATGAAATATGTGAGGGGGTTTAAAGAAAATTGTATATTAATGTAATTAGTTATAAGTTGTTTGAAAATTATGTTTAATAACTTCAAATATATTTTGTTTTGAGAAAAAATAATTATATATTTGTAATCGTCTCATTTTTATCTACGTTTTGATATAAATTTTATCGGAATATGAGGTTTTTTAAAAATTAGTATAATTTAATTGTTTTATCAACATCTAAGTAGTTATTGGACATTTTATTCGTCTTTTATAGTTATTCCCTCTACATAATGTAATCGATTTAATCACTGATTTCTTGGTATTTCGATAAAAAAAATTAAAAGTATACTATAACTAATGGTTAGCGGCATAAAGTTGTTTACAAAACTACCACTACCGTTAGAGCTTTTTAAAATTAATTGTTAGTTGTGAGTAAATAACCCTTCAGAAACTAAAACTCTACATAATTACTGGGTAGTGAAACAACTGTCATGATAGTGAGTTTTGTAACTACACATACAACTTGAAATTTTATATAAAAATAGTAATTGTCTAAGTTTTCTTATTTTTTAACTAATACCTTGATACATAAAATAAAAGTTATTATTACATGGATATTTGAATTCAGTGAGATCTCGTGTTTTCAATTATATTTAATTGAACAATAAATTACACTTAAGTGATTTACGTATGTATAGACATAATATATTCTATGTTAGAATCTTATTTTTATGCGATCTAATTTGCGTATACTTAAATGAATGTCATCATTATTTAACTTTTAATAAAGTTAGTTTACAATTTCAAATATTCAAATATATAATTGGCTAATAAAAATGTATTTAAAGCACTTGATATTATAACATCGACAATAATATTATAGTTATGTCTTTACAATGTCGGAATAAAGCTCCATCACGAGAAACACATTAATATTATACTAAAAACTTTTACACGTGTAATATAACTTTATATTTCTTATAAAGAGTATTTATAAAAAGTATTAAAAATACACGTTTTTACTCATGGATTGGTTAAAAGTAAGGATTGGTTAAAAGTTTTAATTTGCGACGATGAAGGAAACCATACTAATAAATCCATGAATGTTGTTTATAAAGAGGTTTTACAGAAAATTTAATGACAATCTTATGTATAGATATCAAAATTCTGTAATGGTTATTCATTTCTTATTTTCTTATGAGATTTTATTTTTCTATCTATGTTTTGTAATTATTTTTACTATACGTGTTATGACTCTTTAAAACTATATAAATTTTAAATTGACTTATATAATCCCGTGTTGATACACGGGTCGCTTAGCTAGTATTATATTATAAGATATGATGATTGTTAAAAAGGCAACATGTGAAAGAAAGAGTATTAGGGTAAAATACTTGGTGCTTAATGATTCAGAAAGTACTTTAATGTAGAATGATTCAGCACCGTTCTTCTGTTTCATTCAGCATAGTCTTCAGTCAGAGGCAGTAACCAAACACACTGAATGCTGAATGATTTAGCATTTAGCGCTGAATGGTTCTATTAAGCAGCAAACAAACAGCCCCTAAGTCTCTTGATCTTTCTGTATACTTCTTACTATGAAGCGTATCGCCTCATTGATGACCTTATGGCATTAAGCCGAATTGGTTCTCTAACGCGGTTGTTTCTCGTTCCACGTCTCCACTTGTTGCTCATTACTTTCTTGGAACCTCATAAACTACGCTCTCATTTACCTTGTAAATTTTTAATTTAATATTTAATTTATTTTTTTATTTTCATTTTATAAACTGTTGTTTTTCTTTGTACAGATACCAAGTATTGGCAGGGGTAATCGAACAGCGAATGTTGGAACCGTTGCTACACCAACATAAGCTCGTATTAAGTGCTATTTGCTTTGCAGTCCGAACAGGCAACACGTTCTTAGGGTCCTTAATGTAATAATATCTAGATCTTGAAGCTTCACTTATCATATTACTACAAACTTTTATAATCTAACCGTTTAATTCCTTTAATTACTTGTCTAACAGGTGGGTCGATTATGCACGTTGGATTGGAATTCAAAGGAGCCGAGAATGATCATCCAATATAGCGACCCATGGTTCTACTTCAATACGTGTATGCAATTGTACATGGAAAAATAATGATAATTGATCGTTTTATTTGCCTTTCTATGCATATGATGAAATGCATTTTTTTATAGAGGTCATGTGCATGTTTATATTGATGAGACTTGCTTGTTATCTTGGAATGATTTTTGGAAATTGTTTTTGCTTTGTTATATCATTTCTTAGCAATATGGTGACCTCGAATTATTAGAAACCCTAAATTTGGGAATATTGGCTAGTTTTTTAAGCGAAAAACACAAATGAATAGCGTTTTTTTTTTTTTTTTTTTTTTTTTTTTTTTTTTTTTTTTTTGCTTTGTTATATGATTTTCATGTTCGGGCATTTTGCTTCGCGGGATTGGGTATTGGGTGTTGTTGCTGTTGTTATTGTTGTACAGATTGTGCATACGATACAGTTTCGATGCTAGAATCAGTCATGGTGGTATATCCGAGGTTTCAAAACTTGACGGCATCAAATGGCAATGCAAAAACTACTACTTGTTACTTCGAGGTGAGTAATCTCTTTTGTAAGCAATTTCTTCCCCACTACGTTAAACAAATTGCATGCTTTTGGTTATTTGGTGAATTCTTTCTCAGGATACAATGAAACAACGTATGTAGAAACTTATAAACACTCTTATGTGGGACAATTAGTTAATATCATACATGAGACGCCAACTGTAGTATATAAATATGAGTATATCCTTATATCTTCCATGAAGTTGTCATCCTAAGGACCACTTTGATCTCTTCATAGTATTGAAGTATCTTCGGACCTTCTAATTAAAATCTAAGTAGTAAATTATCTTATTAGGGTCGAGTTTATTAGGGTCTAAAATTCTTAATCGGGCTGACTCAACAAACCTGAACTATATATATAGGGTCTTCGGAGTGTAAGAGTTCCATAACTATAAACAGTCATCGGAGTATAGACTCGGTACGGCTATCTAATTTATTTCCAGATGCTCCATGTACTGTGAATTCAAATAGGGGTACAACACTATATAAATTGAATGGTCAGATTTTATTCAATGATCTATGCTAAAGGATTAGCTTTTACTGAATGGTATCTATATATATGCAAATGACAGCTCATCTTCAAGATTCTTGTACTGCAATCTCTTGTGATTCACATATGTACTATTATATGGAGTATAGCTATGAAAGATCAAAGGTGGATATACTAGATTCTGTGAAACATGAGTTATAATCAAGGGGCTGGATTTACCAAAAATGTCTTGCAGAATGATGACTCATATGTAGTTTTTTTTTTTAACCTTTCCTTTAGTGCTTTCTGGTCTAGCCATGAATAAAAAAGGAAGAAAGAAAATTATGACCACCCTCTTTCTTTCTTTTTTAATTAAAGTGTGCAACAAGGAAATACATATATTTTATAAAAATAGGGCAACAACCCTCTAGGATGTCCACCTGGAAGCCTCGTCTGCCACAAAACTTGAAAAAGTGTAAACAACGGAGAGTATGAGCTAGAAGCCCAGTGAGTAACTCTACAGACTACTCAAATGATAATAATTAACATGTAAATGTACGCTTGCCACAATGCCACATAGTTGTCACGTAAGACCCTCTAGGCCATGATATCACATAAGACTCTGATCAGCCATCGGGGTATCACGCATGCCACGTAGGCATCACACTATTGCCACACAAGCATCAACATACATGGATACAATATTGCACCATCTTAGCAATGCCCCAACAGGCTAGTTGATGATCATAGCTCATTACTACACGCAGCAGTATGCTACCCCAACACAGTGTGATTCCCCAAGGTCAAATCGTAGACATACTAATTATCACGTATAATGCACGTATGAATCAGAACCAATAACTCGTCACATGTATAAGCATGCAATTAATGTCTATCAATGTAAGGAAGCACATTCTCTTTAATCATGCAATACTACATATGTGCATTATTTCTTAAGCCAACACCTGTCATTTAAATATGTAACTCACATATCAATAATCATTGACATACGTTAATATAAGACTAAGCTGATGATTACTAACCCTGTCCCCATTCCCTTTTATTATCTTTACTGATAGTTACTCCTCATTTATTTATTGGCACACATTCCCATGATTCAATGTAAAGTCAGGATATTCTACTTTAACGTAAACATGTAGCTCAGTCACATATTTCATATTTAATTAGGAATCGTCTTGTAACTTATGTGTTCATGTGTATATTCATTAATAAACAACTAATAACATTTTACTTAATATCAACAGATTAATATACTCTTGCAATAATCTCCACATTAGGGTTAACTACATACAATTACAAGTAATTAATATATTTAAGTATCAAGTTGAGGTACTCACATTAACCAATCCGTACGGCTTGGAAGTCTGCTTGACCCATCACAACACAGTCTATCTCTCTTTTACAATTAATTGAAGTTATCTATGACCACCTACATAATGTATACATCAAGTATATAGTCTTAGTTCTACTTAAATGTTAAGTAAAGACCAAACAGTCCATTCTACGGCCTTAGGTTTCCGTTCTGTAGCCTTAGGAAGTACATTCTCCCTTCTACGGCCTTAGGTCTCTTTCATGGGCCGCAGAAGGTACCTCTCCTTTCTACGGCCGCAACTGTACTTTCTACGGTCGTAGAAAGTGCACGTATCAGTTCTCGCGATTCCAATTCTGTCATTGCCAAAATTCAACACAAAACACTCCTAAACTCGATTTTAAATGATACTAATCATCCAATATAATCATAGAGGACTTTATAACATCAAATAACATCATTTCTAACAATTGTAACTCTCAAATTCAATAATTGATTATAAAAACCTCTTTTTGACCCATTTGGCCTACTAAATCTCCAAGAACAATAAGAGAAGTAAAATAGAACACTTACAAATTCAAAGGTTATGGTTGTAGCTTTCTTGTTGATTTCTCCCTTAAAAATAATATAGTTTGTATGTATGTGTGTGGAGAGAAATGGATAAGTGAAGAAGAAACAAAGTAGAAAAACAAAAGGGAATGGCTGCCAACTTATTAAAGTCGATTGGTCACTTCCCGGCGGGTATCCCTCTCCCTTATTCAACTTACAACTTGTACCTACGATATACATAGATCTTAACAAGGATATATTTAGAATAATTATCTTAATTTTTTTAATAATTTATAACTTTTACTCATTTTCATCATCTTTTATCCAACATCTCATTTTAATCACTTTTATAAATTTTGGGGGTATTACACCCTCTTTAGCCACATGCATCTCTTTCTTATATAGAGTACAATCTAAAGCAAAGTACAAATAACAAAAAATAGAATAAATGGCTAATCGATGATGCATTATTAAATTGAACAAAGGAACATGCATGTTGACAGGTACCACCGTGTGGTTCAAAAGTTGTGATAATTAAAAATTGGTGCACTTCTTGAAACTTTTGTTAGGCAATTTCACCATCTCGCATATTAATGGAAAGTTTAATAATACAAGCTTTGGGAAATGTTTATATGGTCCCCTTCTATCTATGGGAAGTGTTTATCTATTGCATCATAAACGTGCCTCCTCATGCCACATCGTATATTTTTCTTGGGCGTCCCTCTAATCCTAAAGGATATCATTCTCTTTACCGAACTCTTAATACACAACAGTTTTTAATCATACATAAGGTATAAACAATTAATGCATATGGAATAACTTGCGATGCATAAAGTTGTTATGTATGGCCATCTTTATTGTGTCAGGATCAACTCCTTTGAAAAAATGGTCTTTCCATTCTATCTGGGTCTATGAAACGGCATGTATCCAAGGGTGGACCTGCCCTATGGCTGGTGGTGACACGGGACACTAGCCAATTTTGTCCGCGTTGTACATAATTTCGAATTTTTTGCGGCGGTGTTACCAATCAAATCTTCAGGTGCTACCGGTCAATGTTTATATGCCACCACCATAACTCGTTTAAAACTGAAAAAAGAATTCAGTTTAATTAATGTAATCATGTATTCGTTTTTATACCTTTAAGTAGTGTTTTCTTTTCAATTTTGGCCTTAAAATACCAAAAGAACAACTAATACCTTGTTAATCTGACTCGATTAACTACAAATCCGAAAAAGAATCCGAACAACATTCTCAATTTTAATTTATTTTATTTTTTCCCATTATACTGTGCCAACGGTTACGATTTTTTTGGATACTCTGACCCTTTTCATTTTCCCATTTACCATGCCACGTGATCATATAGATGTAGAGAAACGTATTTCTTACATGGTTACCATGAAGAACAAGGCTATAAATAATACAAATGTAAGAGAGATTACAAGAGATAACAAAGGAAATACAATTAATCTAATATTCACAATATACATGTCAATAATATCAAGAGATATTATCGGCTAACAGTCCCCCACAGTTTGAGCCGTAGATGAGCTGAGGCATAAACTGGACCGAAAACGATGAAATAGATGTTTCGGTAGGCCTTTGGTGAAAATATCTTCATATTGATAGTTTGCAGGGACGTGTAAAACTTTAACAGAACCTACACGAACTCTCTCTCGAACAAAGTGGATATCCAGTTTTACGTGTTTGGTACGTTGATGTTGCACCAGATTTTCAGCCATGTAGATAGCGGAGATGCTGTCATAGTAGACGAGTGTGGCATGTATAACGGGGACGTGTAGTTCAAGCAGGAGATTATGGATCCAACTTACTTCAGCTATGGTGGTGGCGACTCCTCGATATTCAGCTTTGGCACTAGAGCGCGAGAGTATAGGTTGTCGTTTTGAAGACCAAGATATTAGGTTGGGTCCCATGAAGACATAGTAGCCAGAGGTTGACCTGCAAGAGTCAGGACACCCACCCCAATCCGCATCTGAATATGCAGTAAGAGTGAAAGATTTAGATGGTGAGATAAGTAATCCCTGAGAGAGAGTGCCTTTGAGGTACCGTAAGATCCGTTTGAGCAGCTGAAAGTGTGGTTCTCTTCGAACATGCATAAAGAGACAAATTTGTTGAACTGCATACGATATGTCCGGTCGTGTAATGGTGAGATACTGTAATTGTTGGGGAGATAGCAATATCAAACCTAAAAATCAAACCTGTCTATTAAGTAAAATAGGATTTGATGTTAACAAAACCATATATTCAGTTTTGGACTTAGATTGATGAAAAACATGTGTTGTTTTTCATCTTAGACTTAAAGAATTTCTAAGTAAGAAATGTCAGCTGACGAATCATAGTGTCAGCTGAACACTGAGTATCAGCCAAAGGACCAGCTTCAGGAAAATCAGCTGAGAAGAAAAGACAAGTCAAGAAGCATCAGCTGAGGATCTACAATGGATCAGCTGATAGTCCAAAATCATCAGCTGAGGAAAATTTCAAGATCAGCTGAGCTATCAAGGATCAGCTGACACAATCACATTGATCAGTTGATGCCTCCCATATGTCAGATAAGGTATTTACTACTTATCCAATCTTTCCTTCATAAGCTGATCATACTCAAACGATTAGCTGAGCCCTTGGGATCAGCTGACAGTTTAGTTTGATCAGTTTGTTAGCTATACCTTGATTTGTATTATTAGCTGAGCATTTCGATCAACTGAGCAAATCTAGTCAGCTGAGTCTTTCACATTTATCCTTAGCTGAGCAAATTTACATTTGAAGTTCAGTGTCTGTTAGCTGAGTCATTATTCTATATCTCAGTTAATAACTTTTCTATGTAATATTTTCTTTAGTCAAAGGCAGAACATGTGTTGTTCTTATTATGCCTTAGATCTTTCTTTGTAAAAGTACTTAGCACTTTTTGTATCTGCAAAGAAACAAAAAGGATAGATCTTTATCCCCTGAAAAAGGAGAAAGATACTTTTGAAGAGAAGATCTCGAAGATATGATGTTAAGTATGGCTGTCAACTCCATACTTGGTAAAGTCAAATCTTCATAAAGCATGGTGTTGATTAAAGCACAAGCATGGAAGGAGAAGTTTACTTTCTCAAGACATAAAGGTAGTAATTTAATAATATAATAATAGATAGTGGGTAAACTTATTACTGAAAAGTATGTTTACTTTACACACTTTGCGTGTAAAGTTAAACTACCTTCCACCCACTACCTTTATCTATTATAATATTATTAAACCAAGTATCTTTGTCTCATTCTCTCTTCATCAACCCGGACACACCTTGCTTATATATACTCATGCATGGAAACATGCTAAGTATGCGAATAGATAGTTGAATACTGAAATCTCATTTGTTGAGAACTAGAAGAGTTAGCATTTTATTTTCAGTATAACAAACTTGTTCATGTGTTGAACATCTTAGACATAAGTTGTTTAATATTAGCTCAGTCTATGTGTTAGACTAATTTAGTTGCCACCTTTTATTGAACTTATATTTTCCGTATCTAGTTCATATAATTCTTGATTCATATCAATAAGAATTATATAAAAGTAAATCGTGTGTCTCTTAAATTTTAAATTGCTAAAGTTTGTATTCAACCCCCCTTCTACAAACATTTGTTGTTGTAGTATCCATTCGGGACCAACAACTGGTATCAGAGCAGGCTAGATAACTCATATCTAAGATCTGTTTTGCTTACTCTTCAACTGCTTCTACCCCACACTACCAAATGGCCACTCCGGTTGCTGCTTCAAATGGTTCTTCAAATAATGGCTCACTTACTAGGTGTCCAACTTTTGATGGAGAAAACGTTTCTCTCTGGAAGAGTAGAGTTCTTCTCTATATGTCAAGCCTAGATGATGTGATGCTCAAAACTGTAACTGAAAGTCCTTATGTTCCTTCCTCAACTATTCAAGTAACTAAAGTCACTGATGAAGTTCCTGCTGTTGAAAGACTAATTATAAAGCCTATAAATCAATGGTCTGATGAAAACAAAAGGCTTGTTAATCTTGATGTTAAAGCAAGAACAGCCTTAGTCTCTACACTACCAAATGATGTCTATCATCAAGTTCTTAACTGCAAATCTATAAAAGAGATGCTAGACACTTTGACCGTTGCATATGAAGGCACTGAAGAAGTGCAGGAAAACAAGAAACTCCTTCTGGTTAGAGAATATGAGTTCTTTTTTGCTCATAAAGGTGAAAGTCTTACTCAGACCTACACCAGGTTCAATTGCCTTATTAATGACTTAAGAAGGGCAGATGTTCCCAAGAGCAATAAGGAACTTGTAAACAAGTTTCTAAACTCTCTCCCATAATCTTGGGATCATTTTATCACTGTGCTTAAACATGGTGAGAAAATCAAGGGTCTTACACTAGTTGGTTTATATGGAAACCTTATGAATCATGAACAATCAGTGAAACAAAGGAAACTCTCTACCAAGGATATGAAGGAGGCTGCAAAAGCTCCAACTACTGCCCTTGTATCTAAGGATACAAGATCTAGGAGTTTTGCAGCAGTGGTAGATGAATCAAGTGATGAGGAAGAAGAAGAGGAAACTTCTGATGAAGAGCAGATGGCTGATGGGGATGAAGATCTGGAGAACACGGATAACATTGAAGCTGCTGTTGAGCAGGCTGCCATGTTGGTTAAAAGGTTCAAACCTTTCTTGAAAAGAAAGGGTGTCAAGAGGTTTGAGAAGAAACCCTTCAAAGGAGAAAGAGCCATGTCAAAACCAAAGGCTTCTGAAGGTTGTTTCTCTTATGGCAAGACTGGTCACTATGCCAGTGAATGTAAGTCCAAAGGAAACACAGGCTTCAAGGGTTCCTCAAGCTCTGACAGCAAGATTGATTATGAAGCTAAGTATAAGAAGCTTCTTGCTGCTGTCCTTGACAAGAAGAAGAAGAAAGCTCAGAACAGGGTGCTGGTAGCTGAAGAAGAAGATTGGGCTGAGGAAGATCTCTCAAGTGATGAAGATGAGGTCCTCACAGCTCAGTTCAGTTTGATGGCTAACACAACAAGTACAAGTTCCTTTGATGAGGACATGAAGAAAGCTGCTAAAGCTTGTACTTCTCCTGACTGGGATCCCCCTTCTATGTATCAGGTTGGAAAATTTATTAACTATGAAGATAATGAAAAGAACACTATGTTTGATTATCTGTGTGTTGAGTTTCAGTCAAATATTCAAAGAGAAAAGAAGCTAAAATTAGAAATAGAATCACTAAAAGAGAGATTAAGTCTTAAAGATGAGAAACTGAAACAAATGACAAAACTGGAAGTTGATTTAGCTAATCAAAAGATACTTAATCAGATCTTGGTAAAAGAAACCAATGAAGCAACAATAAAGTTTAATGACCTTCAAAAAGTAGTTAGATGTTGGTGTGTATATGATGAGAAGACCACTCAGTGTGTCAATGAGCAGATTCCAAAATAAGTTCAAGCTATTATTGGTGGAAATTATTCCCAAGCTGCTAACTGTGTTGATTTTAGCAAGAACATAAATATCTTAGAAAAAGCTGATATTTTACCTCTTACTTTTCAAAAGATTGTAAAAGAAAAAAGTATTATCACTAACAGATTTGTTAAAAGTACAAGTACTCAGCTGAAAGACTCAACCACTTCAAAAGTTGATTCAAATTCTATTATTTTGACAGATAGCAAAAGTACTGAAAATTTAATTGTAAAGGAAGTAAGTAAAGGAATGGAATCATTTGTTGATACCAAAGGGACATTCTGTTGTCAAACCTTGAAAGCTGATACATTAAATTTAGGAACGCAGCTGACTGAAAATTCTTTAGCTAATGATATTACATCAGCTGATCAAAAAGTAGATGATAACTGCTCAGCTGATATCCTGTCAGCTGATCATGGATCCTCTTCTGTTTGTTTAGCTGATCAAACATCACTTCAAACTCTTTTAATAGGAGAAACCAAGGGAAAAGGATCTTTTGTTTACAAAAAGTCTAAGTCTACCACACCTAAAGTTGATCATAAACTCATTTTAACTAAGGGTCAACCTAAGGTAACTGTAAACAAAGACCTTATCAGTTTACAGAATCAGTTGCAACAACTGAATGGTGAAATCTGTCAACTGATGACCCATAGTCATCAGAAAACAGTTAAGACATCTTTTAGGCAATTACCAAAACATGTTAAAGGCTCCAAAAATCAAAAATGTTATAAATATGAGAGCAAAGAACATAAGGCAAGTAATTGTTCTCTTAAAGGTAACTCAAGACAGCGGACTGATAATGATAACACAGTTGTTTCTCCCATTCATAAACAACCTAATATAAAGTGGATGGCTAGGTGCAATCCACAGGGGTCCACTTAAATGTGGATGCCCAAGTGTCACTAACCTTCTTTCAATCACAACTATGCAGGGGCTGAACACATGGTATCTTGACAGTGGATGTTCAAGGACCATGACAGGTTGTAAAGCTTTGCTTAGTAACTACAAGAAGGAAAAAGGTCCAAGAGTGACCTTTAGTGATAACAATTGTGGGCAAACAAAAGGCAACGGAGAACTTCATAATGGGAACTTAACCTTGTCAAAGGTATCATATGTTAAAGGGCTTAAGTACAATCTCATCAGCATAAGTCAGTTATGTGATGGTGATCATAAAGTCCTCTTTGCAAAGACAGGTGGTTCCATTTTAGATCAAGAAGGTAAAACAATAATTTGTGCAAAGAGAACCAAGGATGTATATACTCTTGATATGTCCTCTAGTGATCCATCAAAGTTAACCTGTTTGTATACAAAATCTGTAACTGACACAAACTGGTTATGGCACAAAAGGCTTTCTCACTTAAACTTCAAAAATATAAACAAGCTGAGCAAGGGCGAACTAGTGTCAGGACTACCTTCACTGACGTATGTTAAGCCTAAACCTTGTTCTGCCTGTGAGAAGGGAAAGCAGCACAAGACTTCTTTTCCATCTAAGCAATCCTTCTCCATTATTAAACCTTTCTACATGTTGCACATGGATCTATTTGGTCCTGTTGCTACTGCTAGTATTGGTGGAAGTAAGTATGCATTGGTGATGGTTGATGAATTCTCAAGATACACTTGGGTCATCTTCCTAAAAGTAAAGAGTGAGGCTACTGAAGAAATAATAAGCTTCATAAAGAAGATGGAAGTGCTAAATGGAAATATGGTAAGGATGCTTAGAAGTGATCATGGAACTGAGTTTAGAAATCAAACTCTAGAAGGTTTCTGTGATGAAAAAGGCATATCTCAAAACTTCTCTGCTCCAAGGACTCCACAACAGAATGGTGTAGCTGAAAGAAGAAACAAAACATTAATTGAAGCTGCAAGAACCATGCTGTGTGAGAGTAGGTTAGGATTCAACTTCTGGGCTGAAGCTGTCAGCTGTGCGTGTTTTACTCAGAATAGATCCCTAGTAATCAAGAGGCACAACAAAACTCCCTATGAAGTGCTTAAGGGAAGGAAGCCAAACATCAGTTTCTTTCACATCTTTGGGTGTTAGTGCTTCATACTGAACCAGAAAGATCAATTGCAAAAGTTTACACCAAAGGCTGATGAAGGTGTTTTTGTTGGATATTCTGTGATCTCCAAAACTTACAGAATCTACAACATCAGAACAAAGGTCATAGAAGAATCAATCAATGTAAGTTTCAATAAAAATGACTTTGTTGCTTCCTGTTCTACTAATCCATCTACAGGTGAGGAATTTAATGATCTGCTACATACTGAAGACAACATTCCAGTATCAGCTGATCCACTCCCATCAGCTGATGTAGAGGATTTAGATGAAACTGTTCCAAACTTACATCAAACCAATGCACGCCCAATTCTAAACCAATCCACACTTTTACTGAATGATGAGAATCATGATTCAACATCAATGGACTCTAATTCCATTTCAAATATTCCCTCATCAGTAGAAGTTTCATCAGCTGACATTCCTGAAATTCTGTCAGCTGATCAACCAGAAGTTTCTTAAGCTGATCCAAACCAAATAATTTCGACTCCCATAATCCAAAGAAATCCAAACTCTCCCAGAATCCAAAATGCCTGTAAGGACCACAAGGATCATCCTAAAGATCAGGTCATAGGTAACATAGAAGCAAATGTACTAACAAGATTAAAAGCTTGTAATTTCTGTTTATACACAGGTTTTTTTTCTATGATTGAACCAAAGAAGGTAGATGAAGCTCTAAATGATCCCCACTAGATAAATTCCATGCAAGAAGAATTGGCTGAATTTACTAGGAACAATGTATGGACTTTGGTGCCAAGACCAAAGGACAAATCCATCATTGGTACTAAGTGGGTGTTCAGAAACAAAATGGATGAACAAGGGCGGATCATCAGAAACAAAGCTAGGCTAGTTGCACAGGGGTATTGTCATGAAGAAGGTATTGATTATGATGAAACCTTTGCCCCTGTTGGAAAAGCCATAAGACAGTTTTTAGCTTATGCTGCCTTCAAAGACTTTAAAGTTTTCCAAATGGATGTTAAGAGTGCTTTCCTCAATGGTGAACTGTAGGAAGAGGTGTATGTCAAACAACCTCCAGGTTTTGAGGATGCCAGCAAACCTGACCATGTATACTTCTTAAACAAAGCTTTGTATGGTCTAAAGCAAGCACCAAGAGCCTGGTATGATACACTCTCTTCTTTTCTAATTAACAAAGGTTTTATAAGAGGAAGCATAGATATCACATTGTTTATAAGAAAATTCAAGGGTGATGTGATTCTTGTACAGATTTATGTAGATGATATAATATTTGGGTCTACAAATGTTGATCTTTGCAAAAAGTTTTCAAAACTCATGTCTGATAATTATCAGATGAGCATGATGGGTGAATTAAACTATTTTCTAGGTCTTCAAATCAAACAAGAGGTTGATGGAATTTTCATTCATTAAACAAAGTATGTAAATGATCTACTTAAGAAATTTGAGTTTGAAAACTGTTTTTCAATGAAAACACCCATGTCCACTACCTTAAAGCTTGGAAAGGACACTGATGGTAAATCAGTGAACATTACAGCATATAGAGGCATGATAGGGTCTCTTTTATATCTCACTGCAAGTAGACCAGATATTATGTTTTCATCATGTCTCTGTGCTAGATATCAAGCAGATCCCAAAGAATCTCACTTAGCTGCAGTTAAAAGGATTTTCAGGTATCTCAAAGGAACTCCTAATCTAGGTCTTTGGTATCCCAAAGATTCTGATTTTGAGTTAGTTGGATACACTGATTCTGATTTTGCAGGTTGCACACTAGACAGAAAGAGTACATCTGGTGGTTGTCAATTGTTAGGTGGAAGATTAGTCAGCTGGTCAAGCAAGAAACAAAACCCTGTTTCAACTTCAACAGCTGAGGCAGAATACATTGCTACTAGAAGCTGTTGTGCTCAACTACTATGACTGCAAAATCAACTACTTGATTATGACATACAGTTTGAAAACTCACCAATTATGTGTGACAACACTAGTGCCATTTATATCTCTAACAATCCGGTTTTGCATTCTAAAACCTAGCATATTGAAATCAGACATCATTTTCTTAGAGATAATGTGCAGAAAAAGAAAGTTTCAATGCACTATATAAGTACTGATGTTCAATTAGCTGATCTTTTTACAAAACCTTTGGATGAGTCTCGGTTCAACTTCCTAATATCCAAACTTGGCATGTTAAATTTGTAACATATTCTTTTCTTAGGTAGATAATTTTGTATGAGAAAATAATTTTATTTATGTGTGAAATGAAGTATTTATCTAAGCTTCTACATATTTTACTTATGGTAGATCAGCTAATGGAATTATGTCAGCTGGCGATCATCAGCTGACACTATACCTCAACTGATAAACCATAAGCTAAGACAAAGAAGCTCAGCTAAGTGCACTCATTAGCTGACACTTATTTTATCTCAACATGAATCAGCTGACACTCTCTTTTGTCAACTGATGATTTTCAAAAGTCAAAAATTCTGTGTCCCCACACTTATTTTATTAATTTCTCATTTGTATTTAATATGTTAACTAGGTATTTAATTTCTTTTAAATTGTCCGTTAGTTGTCTGTGTATTTACTAACTATTTCGTTTATCACCTTTTTGCAGAAGTGACAGTTACTTTTTGAAATATATTTAGGTGACAGTTTAGGGTTCCAAGGAAGATATAAAGGTGTTTTCGAGCGGTTTTTCATTTCTTGTGCTTTCAAAATTCCCAAACACTCTTCTTCCCTTCAAAATTACAAACCCTAAGCTCTCTTCACTTACAGTTTCTTCACTCTGTAATCATGGTGATCTTCAACCCTGCTTCAACTCCAAATGCAATTGCTGGTGAGAATGTGCCTGTAAACTCAGAAATCACCATTCGCCCAAACAACTTTCTAATAAACACTGAAATTCCCACAAATAAATCAAACCAGGGATACGAACAAATGGTAGCATTCATCAATGCTCATCCCCTGTTTCCCTGTCTCTCTGCCCATCCTTTCTTCATCTTTCCAAACATTGTCGGTGAGATGTGGTACACTGCAAGGTACCATACGGATCAAGAACTCATTACCTGCACCTGTCTAAATGGCACAATCAACATCAACATCAATGTCATTACTCTTCGTCAAGCCATTTCTCTGCCTAACTTGGCTCCATATCAACCTTTTGCTCAAATGGATCAAGTCTTGGAGGTCTTACCCCTGATTGGCTACAATAAAGCTGTCACCCATGGTCAGTATAAGTTGTCTGTGCTGGGACACCCATGGAAGTACTTGGCAAGTGTAATCACTCGGTGCTTTGGCCATAAGTCTGGAAGCTTTGACCAAATGAATCAAACATAACTGATGATTCTGCACGCCTTGGTCACAGGGAGGAATATTGACTTTGCTCAAGTCATATTCTCGGAGATGGTGGATAAGATCACTCTTGGCACTGCAAATAAATCCACAAGAACTATTGTTCCCTATATCTGGTACCTAAGCTTACTTGTACTTCATCATCTTCAATGGGAACAATACACTGGGATTGCTGCTGTTTTGGACACAATGACCATACCTCAAATGGGTCAAAAGATCTTTCATCTGATAAGGGAAGATCAGGGTCCAGCAATCACTGCACAGATGCAAGAGCTAATTGATATTGCTAATGATAATGATGAGGAGGAGGTGCATGATGAAGAAGTGGCTCATGATTCTGAGTCCCCTGATGTTATAACTGAGGAAGTGGCTCAATCTGTTACTCATGATGAAGCCATGTTTGAAGGAGGAAATTTAGATGAGGTGAATGTTGATGAAACTGTAAGAGGTAATGATTCAAGTGATGGTATTGATGCTAGTGATGGTAATGATGGTGATGATGATAGTGATGGTGGTAATGGCCATGATGGTGATATTGGTGGATTTTACATGGGATATGAGCCTTATCATTCTGTTTCTACTTCATCCAGTCAACATGGAATGCCATTACAAATGTTTCCCTTTAGTTTAACTACTTCAAGAAGGTCCGGGCACCTAAGCACTCATGACAGTGAAGAAGAATCTGATGATGATTCTCCCAGTAGGACTCTTGGAGGCACAGTTGCATATCCCAACCCTGGTCAACAACAAGGATCAAGTGACTCTGTTCATAGAGCACCAAGTGGTGAAGATGAAAAAGTCCCTGATGCTGAAGAGGTCTCTGATAAGCTAGTGGAGCTCATAGAGATCAGCAAAGCAAAACGCATCTCAGGTGTAACTTTATCACTCCCTGAGGACACTCATTTGGTAATCCCAACCTGTGAGAACCCATCCTCAACTCCAGTTGCAACACCCCCACAAATGTCAAGCTCTAGTGTACTCCCAACAGTCACTAGTTCTACTCCCTTTGTAACCCAAACAGAAACAAGGTCATTAGAGATGGTGCACACTGCACTTATCTCAGAGGGATTGCACAATGCACCCTTGACCTCAACTTCTATAGTTTCCTCTTATGTTGAGGGGGAGCTTATGGAAGTTGATACAACCCTAAAACCAGTGGGTGCATCTTCCCAACAAGGTGCACCTGTAACAATGGGACTCCTGCAATCTGGATCACCCTCCCAACAGGGTGATGCCATTGAAAGATAAACCTCCTCCCAAGGTCACACTGTGTCAACACCCACATTGAGTCTACCCATGCCCTTAGTAAGTTCACAACAACTTACTACTGAAATAAACGATACCCCAATGAGTGCAACCCTCACTCACACTCATAGAATTGCACCTATGTATGATTCACTTCTTACACATACCACTGCACTACCTGTCAATACTAGTGGCATAAACCAGCCATTGGTACAGGGTACAATCTCTGTTCCCAGTGATCTTAGGCCTATATACCAAGGTCTAAGTGAGGGACCACACTCCATTCCAGTTCTTGGCACATCTTCTCAACCCATTCCCTTTACTTCTTCTGAAACCTCACCCCAAATACTTCAAAACCTTCTATCCATCTCTCAAAAGATGGATAGTCTTCAAGCTTCCTTTACCTCTTTCCAAACCCAAACAGAAACTCAACTCTCTCATCTAACCCAAGAGGTTGAGTCACTCAAAGCTAACCAATCCCAATCCCTACCCACCCCTGCCCCAGTTGATCTCACTCCCATTCTCACCAAACTAGATCAACTGTTAACCCAAACTTCTACTCCTGTTCCTACTCCATCTCCTTCCATCTCAAACCAAACCATAACTTCTTTAAACCAAACCATCTCTAATCTTCTTTCCCAACTCCACACCTTAAGACCTTCCCCTCCCAACATTTCTGTAACCATACCTGACTCTCTTCTTAGAGTCCCCTCTCTTCTCCAAACCATAACTACTGACCTCAAACATTTAAACAACTACTCCATGCAAAAGCACAGTGAAACCCTTAAAGAATTCACCAATATCACTGATGTTATCCTCAGCCTGAGGAGACCTTCATTCTTCACCCAACCTCCAATCCCCACTACCTCTCCTTCAACTTCAACTATCCCTCCCTCTACCTCCACTCCTTCTCCATCTACTTATTTTTTTATCCCTCATTCTGTTGCCAAGCCATCTGACAACTTTCCTTTTTCATTTGCTGATGACAAAAAGTGGGAGAAGTCAGTTAAAGAACCTTCACCAGAAACAATCAGAGCAGCTGTTGATGCATATACAGCTGAGGTTCAGGCTATGCAAGCAGAGGATGCATCTGCCCCCAATGAAACAGAAACTCAAAGAAAATCAGATGTTGAGGGGGAAAATCAATCTGAGGGGGAGCAACCTGCTTAAGATGAGCAGAGGCCAAAAAGAAGATTCAAACAAATGGCTAGAAGGAAGAGTGCTAAAAAGCCAAGACAAGATGAATCTTGTGCACCAATCAATGTGCCATCAGAAGATTCTGATAATGATGATGATGAAGATAGGATGCCTCTATCCTCTCTCCTCAACTTGAAAAAGCAGAGCCTCTCCACTCAAGCTCCACCAGTCCAAATTTCCTCTCCAGTACAATCAAGTCAACCAACTCCTAGCAGCTCAAGAAGAAAAGGAAAGAAGATAATGTCAGCTGAGGAGATTGAAGAGGAAGAAAAGAGAGAGGAAGAATTACAGAAAAATGAGGAAAACCTCAAAGAGTTAAGTGATCTGGTTGCTTCCCTGGGCATAACAATTGAAGAAGTCATAAAAGCCAGGAAAAGGCACCAGGAGGACTTCACTGCTACTGAGGATCTTGCTGCTGCAGTTGGTGTTACAGATGATGAGATAAGGGAAATACAAGAAGAAGAAATGATCTTATTGTCATCTCAAGCTCCTCAAGAACAGCAAGCACCACTACAGAGTGACCAATCTACCAAGAAAGCTCTCAAAAGAGGAAAGACTCACAAGGAAGCCATTCAAGCATTGCTCAACTTCAACTTTGGAAGCACTGCTCAGCAAACTGAAAGGCAATCCAAGGAGTTCTTGGAAAATAAAAAAAACTTGGTAAACAGAAGATGTGCAGACATCATTTCAAGGGTTACTCCTTACAGAGGTACAGATGAAGGTCCTTATCTCAGAGTAGTGAGAAGAGATGAAAGAAAAACTTATGAAGATACTTATCTACATCACTGCAAACTACTATCCTTCTTTGAGATGATTGAGATCCTGTACCATCTCCTTAAGTCCAAGAGTGAGATAGTCCAGAGGTTCATTGCTAAATTTGAGTACTGGATCAGAATGTCAGTATACAACAGACTAGTCACTCACGATCAATTTGTTGCTCATGTTCAAGCAATTGAGGATGCCTTCAAGAAGACTTCTAAAGCCTTTGTTGCTGCTGAACAAATCATTCTCAATCCTGATCATCCCTATCTTCCTACTTATGAGAATCTGAATACTGCTCTTCCTCCCAATACACATCCTGAAATGTTCAGGTATATAACTGAACCTGAAAGAGAAAAGTTCTTCATTAACAGAGCTGGAAATTGGAGATTTCTGAGAGAATCTGAGATAGGGAAAGCTCAAAAAGAACTGATATTTTAGGCTGTAATAGCTACTAGAAACTTGACAGGAAATGAGCACTTTGAACAATTGATAAGATCAAGAGCTGATCAACTTCTAGCTGAAAATCCACATATCAGAACTCTTGAAGTTAAAGAAGAACCCTGGTGGGAATGAAGACCACACTTCATAACTAGACTAGTTGTATTTTTCTTCAATTCCTAGAATAGCTTAACTTCTGTACTTAGTTTAACTCTTAGTTAGATTACATTGTACAAATTCTGATGTAAATACTTTGTTTTGTAATCAAGCTTGAACTTTGATCATGGACTACTTGGCTAAAATGCTAGTATAGATGAATCTTAGTAGATAGCTCACATAGTGTAAATATAGAAAATATAAAAATCCTAAAAACAGAAAAAGGATGAAAGATACCACAAAAACAGAACATGGTACTTTATAAATGAAAAGATTCCCAAAAACAGAATATCAGGGAACACATATTAAAGAGTTACCAAATACAGATAGATAGGTAACCAAAATGCACTTAAAAGTTTTATCTTTACAAATCCGAGTCAAACTGATTCTTCTTAAACAGATAAGGTTTTTTCATCATCAAATAGGGGGAGATTGTTGGGGAGATAGCAATATCAAACCTAAAAATCAAACCTGTCTATTAAGTAAAATAGGATTTGATGTTAACAAAACCATATATTCAGTTTTGGACTTAGATTGATGAAAAACATGTGTTGTTTTTCATCTTAGACTTAAAGAATTTCTAAGTAAGAAATGTCAGCTGACGAATCATAGTGTCAGCTGAACACTGAGTATCAGCCAAAGGACCAGCTTCAGGAAGATCAGCTGAGAAGAAAAGACAAGTCAAGAAGCATCAGCTGAGGATCTACAATGGATCAGCTGATAGTCCAAAATCATCAGCTGAGGAAAATTTCAAGATCAGCTGAGCTATCAAGGATCAGCTGACACAATCACATTGATCAGTTGATGCCTCCCATATGTCAGATAAGGTATTTACTACTTATCCAATCTTTCCTTCATAAGCTGATCATACTCAAACGATTAGCTGAGCCCTTGGGATCAGCTGACAGTTTAGTTTGATCAGTTTGTTAGCTATACCTTGATTTGTATTATTAGCTGAGCATTTCGATCAACTGAGCAAATCTAGTCAGCTGAGTCTTTCACATTTATCCTTAGCTGAGCAAATTTACATTTGAAGTTCAGTGTCTGTTAGCTGAGTCATTATTCTATATCTCAGTTAATAACTTTTCTATGTAATATTTTCTTTAGTTAAAGGCAGAACATGTGTTGTTCTTATTATGCCTTAGATCTTTCTTTGTAAAAGTACTTAGCACTTTTTGTATCTGCAAAGAAACAAAAAGGATAGATCTTTATCCCCTGGAAAAGGAGAAAGATACTTTTGAAGAGAAGATCTCGAAGATATGATGTTAAGTATGGCTGGCAACTCCATACTTGGTAAAGTCAAATCTTCATAAAGCATGGTGTTGATTAAAGCACAAGCATGGAAGGAGAAGTTTACTTTCTCAAGACATAAAGGTAGTAATTTAATAATATAATAATAGATAGTGGGTAAACTTATTACTGAAAAGTATGTTTACTTTACACACTTTGCGTGTAAAGTTAAACTACATTCCATCCACTACCTTTATCTATTATAATATTATTAAACCAAGTATCTTTGTCTCCTTCTCTCTTCATCAACCCGGACACACCTTGCTTATATATACTCATGCATGGAAACATGCTAAGTATGCGAATAGATAGTTGAATACTGAAATCTCATTTGTTGAGAACTAGTAGAGTTAGCATTTTATTTTCAGTATAACAAAATTGTTCATGTGTTGAACATCTTAGACATAAGTTGTTTAAGATTAGCTCAATCTATGTGTTAGACTAATTTAGTTGCCACCTTTTATTGAACTTAGATTTTCCGTATCTAGTTCATGTAATTCTTGATTCATATCAATAATAATTATATAAAAGTAAATCGTGTGTCTCTTAAATTTTAAATTGCTAAAGTTTGTATTCAACCCCCCTTCTACAAACATTTGTTGTTGTAGTATCCATTCGGGACCAATAGTAATGCACCGGCTAAACTTCGATATAATGATCCATCGGGTAACAACTTACGGTGTTAGCACTAAGCTTAGACCCAACCTCGGCCAGGGTGCTAGTAGGCTTGCAGTTTGACATATTAGCGCGAGATAAAATGTCTACAACATACTTTGATTGTGACAAGAACAGGCTATTTTTCTGTTTGTGAACGAAAATGCCAAGAAAGTGGTGCAGCTCACCAAGGTTTGTCATTTTAAACTCAGCATAGAGAGGAAGCTGATGATGCTACGAAGAAGGGTGGTGTTGGAAGTAGTATGATGTCGTCCACATAAAGAAGTAAGTAGGCCATTTGATCACCTTTGCGATAGATAAATAGGGATGTGTCACATACGCTACTTTTAAAATCACATTTCGATATATATTGTGCAAAACGGTGGTACCATGCCCTTGGGGCTTGTTTTAGACCGTAAAGGGATTTGTTGAGCTTGCAAACATGGTTCGGGTAAGTAGGAGAAATAAATCCCGGTGGCTGAAACATATAAGCGGCCTCATTGAGATGCCCATGCAAAAAAGATGTTTTTGACATCCAACTGGTGAATGGGCCAAGCTTTGGATACAGCTAAGCTGAGGACTGTGCATATGGTGGTTGGTTTAACCATAGGACTGATGGTTTCGTCACAGTCAATGCCCACTATCCGAATTTTTCCATTTACAGCAAGTCGAGCTTTGTGTCTTTCCAATGAGCCTTCAGCGTGGAATTTATGTTTAAATAACCACATGCAGCGAATGATTGATGCATCGGTAGGTCTCGGTACAAGTTCCCGCATATTATTTGCCAATAGAGCTTCATAATCATTAGACATGACAAGTTTCCAGTTATGGTCGGCAAGGGCGGTTAGATGAGATTTTGGTAAAGGAGAGATAGAGGTAAAGGTTTGAGTGTGGAGAGACAAGGGTTGACGAGGTTTAAAAATACCGGATTGAGAACGTGTTTGCATGGGGTGAGAGGAAGTGATCACGGGATGGGGTGGTGGACAGTAACGAATCTAGGATAGAAAATAACGTGGTTCCCTAATTAAGTTAATCCGATAAAAATAAAAATAAAAGTCAACTATATGTGTCGGGTCGGGTCGTTAAAACTAAAGTTTAAACATGTAATCGATAATTATCTTAAAGTTTTTACAGTTGTACCCGACGAGGTCTTATACCTTAAAATATTGCATAATTGTTTCATTACTAATACTTACTAGGATAACTCTTTCAATATATGACACTAAATAATCACTCAAAAATTGATCACCCATTTTGTTGCGTGTATCGTTCTTTATCAACTTCATTGCTGAAAATGCACGTTCCACACTTGACGTTGCAACGGGTAAGATCAATGCAAGTTTCAAGAGAAGAAAAACCTTCGAAAAGATTATATGCTTCTTTACTTCAGCCATCTTTTTGGCAAGATCTCCAATGCTCTTCAAATGATTAAATCGTTCATCTGCTCGTACATCCCTAATGTAATTCTGAAGTTCCAATTCAAGAACTCGATGATCATCTTCTTTAATTTATACAAAGAAGTAAAGTCATGTTGAGTTCATTAAAGCGATGGTTTAGCTCTTGAAGTTGCATATCAATCACAACATAAAATACATCAACTTGATAGTGGTGCAAGTTGTTAACCTGCAAATTCATCAATTTTTGACACTTCTGGACAACAATATTGTGTGGATTTCCTGCTTTATGAAGATCTAGTCCTGCTTTCCTATTCCAAGCTTTGAATCCAGATTTTACAAAATGATTTGATCCACCTTGGTTTGGTATATAGGATTTGAATAGATAACAACATAAGCAGAATGTGGCGTCCTCTTTTATACTATACTCTAACCAATATTTATTATCATCAATCCAAGATGAATTAAATCTTCGAGGCTTACCTCCGAAATCACGCTGTGGAAAAGTATGGTTTCAAGGTTGACAAGGCTCTTTTTGCAAGTATGCTCTTCTAATTTCATCTCGCTGATTGACATGGTAAAATTTCATACTTGGTCGTTCTGCCGGATCAACAGGTAGTGAATATAAATCAACTTTCATATACTTTTGTTGCTCATTCTCTTCATTTATTGTTTTTTCGCCTACCTTTGGTGTTTCAGAATCATTTGCACGTGAACTAGATTCCCCTTTCTTTTTAAAAATTTGAAGAACGACATGCTACCAAAAATCTGAAAATACATTTTAGATTTTAATATATAATATACTTATTTGATTATTTACATCCAAATTTTAGTATAAAATGAAATTAAACATTAAAAAACAAAGAAGATACATCATCTATTCATCTATATTTACATTATAACAAACAAATTATAATACATCTAAATTCAAATATAAATATATAATACTAATTCAGTTCTTTGCGATACAAATAATAATACAACAAGCAATGTCAATAGTACTCATTACTCATTAGTCATTACATGCAAGTGGATGACTAGTTTTTAATATAAATAAATCACAACAAGCAATGTCAGTACTTTGCTACATACAAGAAGTCAAAGTCTACTCTCAAGACCTAGTACTCTAGTAGATTAGAAGGCATTAAACAATTGCCTTATTAGTTTTATTCCTTGTGCACTTTTTCTCATTCGACCATTATCATCATTCATCATATACAAATTTAAAAGCAGTAAAGCACTCAATCCAATCTTTTAGTAGCATTCAAGAAGCTATCGACGGTAAAATAAGAAGCCTTTTTGAACAAACCTTGGTTGAAGAGAGTTTCTTTCGGTAGCAACAAGCAATCGACGGCTGCAAAACCTTGCAATCACCAATCGACAGGGTCATGCGGGAGAAGATGAGTCGAGAATCAGGGCAATGACGCGTCGATGCATATTGGTTTTTCCCCTTTTTTTCTTAACTATTAGGATTGGGTTAAGTTTTTTTTTGGATTGGGTTAAGTTTTTAGGTTATTTTAAGTTGGGTTATTTTATGTGGAGATATAATTTCGGGTTCTTAAAATTTTAATGTATATTATCTATTTTATTTTTTTGTTCAACACTAGAAGGTAGGTCCTCTAAACTTTTTAAGGTAGTTCCCGATATTTTTTACTATATAACTTTTTAAAAAAATTAAAAATTAGGTAGGTCCTGGGACCTACCTATATAACACATGTAAAATTGCCCCTGGTGGTGGATTGGTTGGATAGTTTTGTGATGATGGCAAGTCGTTGATTATGGGTGGAGTAGGTGGCATTGGGCCAGGTTCGTTATTTGGACAGGTGGGTGGTGATGGTGGGTCGTTGATTATGGGTTGACCGGGTTCGACTATTGGATTGGAGAAGACGTTGGGTTAGGTGAATATTATGGGAGACGGGTCTAAAAATGCGTGAGTGGGTTGGAGAAAGGGAATTGAGCTTCGTAAAACATGAAGTGTCTAGAAAGAATTATTTTGCTGGTTGAAATTTCCAAACACGGGTATCCACGATAATTGGCCGGGTAACCGAGGAAGACACATGGGGTGGACCGGTGAGTAAGTTTATGGGGACGGGTGGAAGAGGTGTTGGGGTAGCATAGATATCCGAACACACGAAGATGTTTATAGGATGATTGGCGAAGGTAAAGTAAGGAGATAGGGGTGTGATTGTTGAGGAGTTTTGTGGTAGTATGTTGTGAAGATACGAGGTTGTGTGAAGAGCCTCAACCCAAAAGGAGGATGGTAAAGAAGCATGAGTGAGAATAGTGAACATGATATCGTTTAAGCGACGAATCATGCGCTCGGATTTGCCATTTTGCTGGGATGTGTGTGGACAATAGAAACGAAATTGCATTCCGTGTTGAGTTGCAAAGTTTTTAAAAATTGGTCTTATCAAATTCACCCCCCATATCACACTGGAATGCTTGAATTGGCATCCGAAATTGAGTTGCAACAAATTGATGAAAGTGAACAAATTTAGTGAACGCTTTGGATTTGAATTTTAATGGATAAACCCATGTGTAGTGTGTACAATCATCCGTTAAAACCATATAATGTTTGTAACCCGCATGACTTAAAATTGGTGACGTCCATAAATCGCAATGTAAAATAGCAAACGGTAATAAGGTTCGAGTTACAGAAACTAACGCAAACGCTTATGTTTGGATAATTGACAGGAATTACAAACAGAAGGTTGCTTTATTTTGTTGCATGAAATAAATTTCTTTAATTGTAGAAACTCCATGAAGGGTTGACCTGGGTGTCAAAGTCGGTTATGCCAAAAAGGAGATCCGTTTGTTGAAACAAAGCAAGTGGTGGCGGAAGTGTTGTAGGTGAGCGGGTAAAGGTTACTCGAACTTTTGTGACGACTCAGGATCGTGCCATCCTTGAAATCCTTGATGGAAAAACCAAGCGGGTCGAATTCATTAGAAGTGTTATTATCAATATTAAATTGACGCACAGAGATAAGATTTTTTATGATGTTGGGATTAAACAAAACCGATTTTAAATGTAAAGGTTTAGATGGAGTACTAATAGTGGATGATCCCGAACCAATAACCGGAATTTTATTGCCATTACCTACAAATATTGACGATATTGGTGAATAAGTGGAAATGTTATCGAGTTTACCTTGATCATATGTAAGATGAGAAGAAACTCCGGTGTCAAAGTACCATTGTTCATCAGAAGGTTCCATGGACAATGCCTAAACAGCATCTGCCAGTTGAGTTGGTTGAAGTGGGTCGACTTCAGCGAGATGTGCTTGAGCAGTACGGTTAGATGGTGGGTTATTGCTAGGCAAGAATTGACCCTTGGCTACCAAGGTTGTTTCCAGCTTTGGGTTGGATAAGGGCAAGGTGGGGGAGCCCAATAGGGTGAACATAAAATGGTTGTTGGGTCGTGGGTCTGTTGACCTGGGCCACGATTAGTATTATTAGACCGGTCATTGCTGCTGGAGTCACGGCGAGAGCTTGGAGGGTGGCGATTCTCGTACTCCCGATTATAATAAGTGGGGTTGTCTTGAGTGTCGGGTTTGGGGGTGGAGATGTGACGGAGGCAGCGACAAGAGGGGTAGGGGCGGTAGCTTCCCGGGCGGAGATACGTCGTGCTTCGGATTGAAGGTGATCGATGGCATCCTCCCATGAAGCGAGAGTTTGATTGAGAATGAAAGCAATAGTGTCATATTCACGAACAAGGTAGAGAACCAGTTGATTATCATTCAGAGGGAAATCAACAGAAGCTAATTGATCTGAAAGATCACGAATGCGTTGACAATAAGCTTCAATGGAGGGCATGGCAGCGAGAGTCAGGTTCGTTAGTTCATGTTGTAGCGCCTGTGCTCGATAGCCTTTGTAATTAACGAATAGATTTTTAACCCGCTTCCAAGCCTCGTATGAGGTAGAGTCATCGACTAACACGCGGACAAGAAGGTCATCAGAAAGAGTTCAGTAGATCCATTGTAAGACCACTGCATCAATCTTTTCCCAAGACGTGCAGTCGGTTGATGTTTTATATGTGGCCGGCAAACCATCGATGGGCTTCAGAACATCGTACCCTTGCATGTAGCATGAAAAGTTTTACCCACGAGGAGTACGAAACTTTCACACATCGAGCATACAGACTTTATGTTGGATGTTAGTAACAGTGTATACGGGATGTAGAGGTTTGGGATCAACTTTGTCGCCCATGATGATAGCAAGAACAGAGGATCAGAAAAGAACAAGGATGGAGGCTAGATCGAGATCAAGCCTGTGGGTGATACCATGTAGAGAAACGTTTTTCTTACTTGATTACCATGAAGATACAAGGCTATAAATAATACAAATGTAAGAGAGATTACAAGAGATAACAAAGGAAATACAATTAATCTAATATTCACAATATACATGCCAATAATATCAAGAGATATTATCGGCTAACAATAGAGACACCGTGAGTAACCTTAATTTTTGTTAATATGTGTTCGCTCTTGATCATGGCCTACATATACATCTTTTCATATACTCGTAACCTTATTGCTTACCCGATGTGGATTAGGGGATGTCCTAGCACTCGACGTTGCAGTTTCTAGTATTTTGTCTTTTTTGGTTATAACTTGTGGAATGCCAACCTACCATTTTGTGCTCAAACACCGAAGCTGAATATATATTCAGCAACAAATGACATTGTTGAAACACGCTAGATACATAATCTAGTTTGTAAACTCTGTTATTCACTCACTCAAGCTACTATTGTTTATTGTGATAAAGTAAGTGCAGTACATGTATCTAGTAACTTGGTCCAACATCACAAACCCTAACCATTGAAATTGATACTTATCTTGTTAAAAGTAGTTAGTATTGGCCCATGTTTACATCTTTATACAGTCTGTGTAGAGCCTTGTAAACTTGTATTTATATGTCATAGCTTAAAAATCATCTTTATGGGAAATACCATTCATATATGTTTCTTAGTATTGTCCAACCCATAGACTAATTCTTTTCTTATCTCTTTGTCTAGTTAGCTAATAAATAGTTTTCACTATCTTTTACCATATATTAGAACAATAATAATCTTAATGTTTCTTCCTCTTCAACATACATTGTAGGGCTTCTAAAGACGTGTAACCTAATGGTATGAGATATCCTTGTAGTTAAAAGTTTTGTCTAGAGAGATGTTAGTTTATCGATAGCTATTCCCATCAGAGTTGTCACTAGCTATTGTTTGGGAAATAATCATTTCATCCAACAATCAAACATGTTCACTGAAATATGCAAAATTTGATGATAATAAAAGCACACTTTTAAACATGTGTTGTTTAATTCCATGCATAAAAGTTACAAACAAGAGAATATATACCAGGACTTGCGATAGTATTAAGGTTTAGTTGAAGACTAAGGTAAAAGACTTTGAAGCATTTCAGATGCGTAAAAGACTTTGAAACATTTCAGATGCGTAAAAGTCTTTGAAGCATTTCAAATGCGTAAAATACTTTGAAAGTATTTCATATTGTAACACCGGTTTTCACGCGCTTAAAATTAGGGAAAATTTAAGCTTTTTAAACTTATATAACAAAAGCTAGCAGCGGAAGTAACCACGTTTTACAAAAGATAATATTGTTTATCCGACTTGGTAATGTAAAAGTACAACACCATAAACCAAGTCCCAAAAATACTACCGCGTGTTACCCAACTAACCGACACTACCGACCATCGGATCACAAATAATTACAACGAGCAGTGTTCCGCAAAAGATATGTACAACAACTACCAACGGTCCCGCCTCACCAGGCCAACTACTTCGCATCTGCAAAAAGGTAAATTTAGGCACCGTTAGCTACAACTAGCTAGTGAGTACAGATTAACACATAAGCATCAATAAGCAGGTTATCCCAACTACGGGACAGCACACAAGGCTATCCTAACACATAGTGTCGCGCCAACGAGTCAGTAGGAATCATATCTTGCAGGGTGGGAACCCCGCTCAACGATTCAAACTGGGGACCATCAGCAACAACTAACCGCTATGGTGGGGGAGCGAAGAGCAGTCCACCAAACGCGTTACGAAGCTCGAAGCTCAACATCTTGGATCTCAACTGAAGTTAAGATCCCAACTCACGTTAAGGAGCGGCGGTTTGCAAGACCACCCCGGCGTGCTGCACACCGGGTACCGTTAATCCCCGTTATTCCATCAAAGGGATACAGCCTTCGGGAAGAAAGCTGACCTTAACCATGCCACATCGGTCCGGACCAGTACCACATATACAACTACTACCCGTAATGGGTTCAACTATACGCATGCGATTCATAACCAACGTGTAAAGCAACTTAGCATGGCAACAATATATATATAGCAACATGTATAACATACCTCATACGCACGTGTGCGACATCGACAACATATTTCAACAAACAATAGACAATGCTACTTACCGAGACTCATGGGAAAACCGGTACTCACCTCGAGGTTATAAGAGGCAGATATGAATTCGGGAATCCCAGGAGCACACGGAATCGTCCGAATCACCTAACACATCATGTGTAGGTTCAGTCAACGTCTAAAAGTACTATCATAGCTTCTAGGCAAACATACAACGAACAACAAGCAACAAGCAACCTGGAACAGCTCCTACGGCCGCAGTAGATGTGTCCTACGGCCGCAGGACACCTTTCGAAACACCTCCTACGGCCGTAGGAATACATCCTACGCCCGCAAGAGTTCACTTCCAAGAAACCATACCCTACGGCCGAAGGGACCATACCCTACGCCCGTAGAAGTGATTCTTTGGGTACCAACGGTCGTAGGTTATGTACCTACGCCCGTAGGCTTCGTTCCATCACCCGTAGGTGGTAAACCACATAAAATACACAAAATACCCTCCTACGGCCGTAGAAACCTTTTCCTACGGCCAAAGAAGGCTTAATTTTAATATTCCTGAAAAACACCCTCCTACGGCCGTAGGAACATTCTCCTACGGGGGTAGGAGCTAAATTTCTATAAATCTGAAAAACACCTTCCTACGGGGGTAGGAACTTTTCCCTACGGCCGTAGGAAGTTCCTGCACAGCAGGCCTTCGTCTCTGTTCGCGAAACAGGCCTGAAACTCGCGTTTTTCACCATTTTTATCGACTGAAACTTCATTTTAATTGTTCTTACATATTATTAAACTTCCCCACAATATCCTTACATGTTTCTTGACTCAAAACTATCATTGACTCCTCAATTTCACCTTCAACTTGAATCATTTCACACACACCACTTAAGAACTAGACTTAAGAAGAAAACTTACAACAAGGATGGAGATTACCAACTGTAGAACCAAATCTATGCTACTGAATCCACCAAATCAGATTGCTTCCTTCTTGTTTTCACCTTTGAGAACTAACGAGAGTTGTGTGTGTGTGTGTTTTGCGTATGTTTGTGTGTGTTTTGTGAAGGCAGGGGATAAGAATCCCCCTTAAACCGACCCAAGTGGGTTTAATACCCCACGAGGGTATTTCGTTCTCCTATTCAACTTCTAAAGCAACTTAGGTTTACCCGTTTCAACTAACGGAGATATTTTCGGAATCATTAACTGAAACCGTTCAACTATTACCAACATTATCTATTTATGATATATTTCCATCTTTAGCTACATAACCACGTGTACCAACAAATAACAACAATTAATCAACAAAACAACTTAAACAACTTGGTTAAAGTCAAGGTACAACTATACAAACACGATGTACAACAAGCTACTACTAGGCCCTAAATTAGGATGTTACAAATCTACCCCCCTTAAGAAGATTCCGTCCTCGGAATCTGATCGTATACGAACAAGTGAGGGTATCTAGATCGCATGTCATCTTCGGTCTCCCAGGTCATATTCGAACCTAGGTTATGCTTCCACTTGACCAAAACCAGCTTTATCATTTTTCTGCGTAACTTCTTGATCTTTGAACCCAGTATTTCCATCGGTTCTTCAACTAGACGTTTTGAAGCGTCTACTCTCAACTCTTGCAGAGGCAGAATCTGGTTCTCCTCCACTTTGCATTTACGCAGGTAACACACGTTGAACGTGTTATGGATTCCAGAAAGCTCTGGTGGCAATTCAAGCGATACCGTCTGGTCGTTAACCTTACGAAGGATTTTAAACGGACCAATATATCGTGGACTCAACTTACCCTTCCGACCAAATCGGATAACGCCTTTCCAAGGAGAGACTTTTAAGAACACTCGATCGCCCTCATTGAATTCAACAGGTCTACGTTTTGGATCTGCGTATATCTTCTGTCTATCTCGTGCGGCTTTCAAATTCTCACGAGCAACTTTCACCTTATCAGCTGTAATCTGAACAATTTCGGGTCCGGCAAACTGCTTCTCACCTGGCTCGAGCCAACATGTTGGTGTACGACAACGTCTCCCGTACAACATCTCATATGGAGGCATCCCAATACTGGAATGATACGAGTTATTATAAGCAAATTCGATTAAAGGCAAGTGAGAATCCCATGCACCGCCATACTCGAGAACACATGCGCGAAGCATGTCCTCCAACGTTTGAATCGTTCTCTCTGACTGGCCATCGGTCTGTGGATGATACGCCGTGCTCAGGTGAACACGAGTACCAAGTTCATTCTGCAAACTCTGCCAAAAATGGGAAGCAAATCGTGCATCCCGATCAGATACAATCGAACATGGCAAACCATGTCGTGATACCACCTCATTCACATATAACTTGGCTAGCTTTTCCAACGGAGCAGACTCGCTGATAGCTAGAAAGTGAGCGCTTTTGGTCAATCGATCGACAATGACCCAAATTGCATCGTGGCCTCTGAGGGTTTTCGGCAACTTTGTCACGAAATCCATCGTAATGTGATCCCACTTCCATTCTGGAATCTCAAGTTGCTGCAGATTACCATAAGGTCTTTGGTGTTCCGTCTTGACTTGCGCGCAGATTTGACATTTCTCCACGAAAGAGGCAATGTCTCGTTTCAAAGTAGGCCACCAATATAACGCTTTCAAATCGTGATACATCTTTGTGCTGCCCGGATGAACCGACAGCCTAGATTTGTGAGCTTCCTGCAGTATCAAATCACGATTACTACCATGGAGTGGCACCCACACGCGAGACTGGAAAGTCTTTAATCCGCGAGTATCATCAACAAGTTGGTCTTTCAGCTTTCTCATCAACTCGGCTTTCAGATTTTCATCTTGCAACGCCACTTGCTGCGCTTCCTTCAATCGGGCAATGATATCGGGAACCACAGTAAGTTTCATAAACTTTGCATCTACAGAAGAGCTTTTTCTACTCAAGGCATCCGCCACCACGTTGGCCTTACCAGGATGGTAGCGAATTTCACAATCATAGTCTTTTATCAATTCGAGCCATCTGTGTTGCCTCATATTGAGCTCTTTCTGCGTGAAGACATATTGAAGGCTTTTGTGATCTGTGCAGACCACACATTTGGTACCGTAAAGATAGTGTCTCCACAATTTCAACGCGAACACCACAGCTGCCAACTCAAGATCATGAGTCGGATAGTTACCCTCATGAGGTTTTAATTGCCTTGAAGCATAGGCAATCACTTTATCACGTTGCATCAACACACACCCCAATCCGGAGTACGAAGCATCACAATAAACAACAAAATCTTCAGATCCGTCTGGTAACGAAAGAATTGGGGCTTCGCACAATAGCCGTTTCAGAGACTGAAACGCTTGTTCTTGAGCTTCCGCCCAAACAAATGCAACATCCTTGCGAGTTAGTTTGGTCATAGGACCCGCAAGTTTAGAAAAGTCGCGGATAAACCGCCGATAATAACTAGCTAGGCCAAGAAAGCTTCTAATTTCAGAAGGAGTTTGGGGAACTCCCCAATTCATCACCGCCTCGACCTTCGCTGGATCAACTTTCACGCCATCACTGCAAATCACGTGACCAAGAAAATGGACCTCTCGTAACCAGAATTCGCACTTCGAGAATTTAGCGTAAAGCTTCTCCCGTTTAAGAGTTTCGAGAACCTCTCGCAAATGCGACTCGTGTTCAGCTTCAGTTTTAGAATAAATGAGAATATCGTCAATAAACACGATCACCGACTTATCAAGAAAAGGACGACAAACCCGGTTCATCAGGTCCATGAAAACAGCAGGTGCATTGGTTAAGCCAAAAGGCATCACCAAAAATTCGTAATGACCATAACGAGTACGGAAAGCCGTCTTTGGGACATCTTCATCAGCAACTAACACTTGATGGTATCCCGACCGCAGATCAATCTTTGAGAAGCATGTCGCTCCCTGTAGCTGATCAAACAAATCGTCTATCCGCGGCAAAGGATACTTGTTCTTTACCGTTCGCTTATTCAGCTCCCGGTAATCTATCCACATTCTCATCGTCCCATCTTTCTTCTTTACGAATAGTACAGGAGCGCCCCAAGGAGAAGAACTCGGGCGAATAAAGCCTTTGTCTAGCAACTCCTGAATCTGTGTCATCATCTCGCGAACCTCTGAAGGAGCAAGACGATATGGAGCTTTGGCAACAGGGGTAGCCCCCGGAACAAGATCAATACGATATTCAACATCTCTGACAGGCGGTAACCCAGGTAACTCATCGGGAAACACTTCTGGATAATCGGTTACCACCGGAATATCACGAACAACACGTTTCTCCAATTTAGCATCAATCACATGTGCCAGATAACACTCACAACCTTTTGAAATTGCCTTTCTCGCTTTTATCAGAGAGATGACAGGAATATCCGATTTGCGTCTTTCACCGCGAGCCACAGCATATGACCCGTCAGGTAGAGGGACTTTGATCAACTTCTTGGAACAGAAAATCTCCGCGTTCAACTTGCTAAGCCAATCCATCCCAATTACTACATCGAATCCCGCAATCGGCATAAGAAGAAAGGAAACAGGAAAACTACTCCCATCGATATCAATAACCGCTTGAGGGACATTATCAACAACTGGAACTACTTTACCACTAGCAGTCTCTACTCTTATTGGCTCAGATAGTACAAATACAGGCATGTGCAGTTTATCACAAAAAGAGACAGATACAAAAGAATACGTAGCTCCAGAATCAAACAATACACATGCTGGGGCAGAATTAACAAGAAATGTACCAGTTATCACGTCTCCAGCACCCTTAGCTTCCTCAGCTGTCATCTGAAATGCTCTCCCTTTAGCTCGGGGAGCACCATCTTTTTTCTGCCCAGAGGCAGATCCACCAGCACCGGTACTTGGCTTTGACCGGCAGTCAGATATTCTGTGCCCTGGCTTGTGGCACTTGTAACAAACATCCTCCTTGAACTCACACTCGGCAACCACATGCCCCTTCTGCCCACACCGTAAGCATCGAGCAGTGGCTTTAGAACAGTCACCACTGTGATACGTACGGCAAGTTGCACACCACGGACGATCCACCCACGGCTTCTTCTGGGAATCAAACTTCCCACCAGCAACATATTTTCCTTTAGAAGGACCCGGCTTCGAGGACTGTTGAAACTTCCTCTTATGACTTTCACCAGCTCGGTCATCCTTGCCCTGAGTACGATCATCTTCAATCTGTCGAGCCATTTCAAACGCTCGATCCAAACTCCCAGCCATTCTAACGATAGCGCGATAATCAGCAGGCAACTTTCCCACAAACTTTCTCATCTTTGCAGCTTCATCATTCACCAGGCTAGGAATAAACCTCACTTTATCGATAAAGGTTTGAATCAAAACATCCACCGATTTGTCTCCCTTACTAAGAGCGTTGAACTCTCTTTCCATCTTTTCCATATCATAGTCTGTACAATACCGCTTCGTGACTTTTTCCACAAATTGTTCCCACGTCATAGCAGTAAGAACCTCTTTACTCAATGTAGCTTTCACAGAATCCCACCAGAACAACGCGCTACCCTTCAACATCTGTGCCGCGTATTTGACACGAAGCTCCGCTTCACAATCACAAGAATCGAACACACCCTCGGTTTCTCTAAGCCACCTCACGGCATCCGAAGGACCATCACCGCCCTCAAATTCTTTCGGACCGCAAGAACGGAATTTCTTAAACGAACACTTCTCTGGTCTACGCCCTTGCACAGCCGCTACTAACAGCTCCCGTGTAAGTCGGAGCTCTTCCTCCAGACGTGCAATACGCGCTACTTGTTCTGGATCTTGCCTTATCGGCTCATAATTATGCGGAGCAGATCCCTCATCGGCTTCAGGATGAACGCTTGAAGCTTCATCCTCCATACGTTTAAGAGCCTCTTCAGTATTAAGTCGTTGCTCAGCCATTCTATGTCAACTTACTACACATGGGAACAACGTTTAGTACTCTATTTACTCAACAACTACTAACGCTACAAGTTAGTTTACACATGCAACTACCACATAACGCTCATACTCAACCCCAATTACCCAACTAGGAACACTTAACGATGGTCGGGCCCGAGCTTGAGATTGAATACTCCTACGAGTACCCAATTCCTCAAACTTAGGCTCTGATACCTACTTGTAACACCGGTTTTCACGCGCTTAAAATTAGGGAAAATTTAAGCTTTTTAAACTTATATAACAAAAGCCAGCAGCGGAAGTAACCACGTTTTACAAAAGATAATATTGTTTATCCGACTTGGTAATGTAAAAGTACAACACCATAAACCAAGTCCCAAAAATACTACCGCGTGTTACCCAACTAACCGACACTACCGACCATCGGATCACAAATAATTACAACGAGCAGTGTTCCGCAAAAGATATGTACAACAACTACCAACGGTCCCGCCTCACCAGGCCAACTACTTCGCATCTGCAAAAAGGTAAATTTAGGCACCGTTAGCTACAACTAGCTAGTGAGTACAGATTAACACATAAGCATCAATAAGCAGGTTATCCCAACTACGGGACAGCACACAAGGCTATCCTAACACATAGTGTCGCGCCAACGAGTCAGTAGGAATCATATCTTGCAGGGTGGGAACCCCGCTCAACGATTCAAACTGGGGACCATCAGCAACAACTAACCGCTATGGTGGGGGAGCGAAGAGCAGTCCACCAAACGCGTTACGAAGCTCGAAGCTCAACATCTTGGATCTCAACTGAAGTTAAGATCCCAACTCACGTTAAGGAGCGGCGGTTTGCAAGACCACCCCGGCGTGCTGCACACCGGGTACCGTTAATCCCCGTTATTCCATCAAAGGGATACAGCCTTCGGGAAGAAAGCTGACCTTAACCATGCCACATCGGTCCGGACCAGTACCACATATACAACTACTACCCGTAATGGGTTCAACTATACGCATGCGATTCATAACCAACGTGTAAAGCAACTTAGCATGGCAACAATATATATATAGCAACATGTATAACATACCTCATACGCACGTGTGCGACATCGACAACATATTTCAACAAACAATAGACAACGCTACTTACCGAGACTCATGGGAAAACCGGTACTCACCTCGAGGTTATAAGAGGCAGATATGAATTCGGGAATCCCAGGAGCACACGGAATCGTCCGAATCACCTAACACATCATGTGTAGGTTCAGTCAACGTCTAAAAGTACTATCATAGCTTCTAGGCAAACATACAACGAACAACAAGCAACAAGCAACCTGGAACAGCTCCTACGGCCGCAGTAGATGTGTCCTACGGCCGCAGGACACCTTTCGAAACACCTCCTACGGCCGTAGGAATACATCCTACGCCCGCAAGAGTTCACTTCCAAGAAACCATACCCTACGGCCGAAGGGACCATACCCTACGCCCGTAGAAGTGATTCTTTGGGTACCAACGGTCGTAGGTTATGTACCTACGCCCGTAGGCTTCGTTCCATCACCCGTAGGTGGTAAACCACATAAAATACACAAAATACCCTCCTACGGCCGTAGAAACCTTTTCCTACGGCCAAAGAAGGCTTAATTTTAATATTCCTGAAAAACACCCTCCTACGGCCGTAGGAACATTCTCCTACGGGGGTAGGAGCTAAATTTCTATAAATCTGAAAAACACCTTCCTACGGGGGTAGGAACTTTTCCCTACGGCCGTAGGAAGTTCCTGCACAGCAGGCCTTCGTCTCTGTTCGCGAAACAGGCCTGAAACTCGCGTTTTTCACCATTTTTATCGACTGAAACTTCATTTTAATTGTTCTTACATATTATTAAACTTCCCTACAATATCCTTACATGTTTCTTGACTCAAAACTATCATTGACTCCTCAATTTCACCTTCAACTTGAATCATTTCACACACACCACTTAAGAACTAGACTTAAGAAGAAAACTTACAACAAGGATGGAGATTACCAACTGTAGAACCAAATCTATGCTACTGAATCCACCAAATCAGATTGCTTCCTTCTTGTTTTCACCTTTGAGAACTAACGAGAGTTGTGTGTGTGTGTGTTTTGCGTATGTTTGTGTGTGTTTTGTGAAGGCAGGGGATAAGAATCCCCCTTAAACCGACCCAAGTGGGTTTAATACCCCACGAGGGTATTTCGTTCTCCTATTCAACTTCTAAAGCAACTTAGGTTTACCCGTTTCAACTAACGGAGATATTTTCGGAATCATTAACTGAAACCGTTCAACTATTACCAACATTATCTATTTATGATATATTTCCATCTTTAGCTACATAACCACGTGTACCAACAAATAACAACAATTAATCAACAAAACAACTTAAACAACTTGGTTAAAGTCAAGGTACAACTATACAAACACGATGTACAACAAGCTACTACTAGGCCCTAAATTAGGATGTTACACATATGGGTAAATGTCAAGCTTCATATCAACCAAAAGACACGCCCATTATTGAAGTCATAAACGAAGTCATAAATCGTATCTTCTTATATTCTCTGTCTTATATTCTCTGTCTGATCAATGCATTTTTGTTAAAGATTGAACATGTGTTGTTCAACTATGCCTCTGATCTTTCATATGTAAAAATATCTCTTTTGTATCTAGTGAAAGATACAAACAAGATAAAGTTTTACCTCTGGAAAAGGTTAAAGCTACCTCTGAAGAAAAGATCCCGAAGATTTGTCAAGTACTAAAGTATGACCGGTAACTACTTTTTTAGTAAATTCGGATCTGAAGGAACTTGGCTGACCAAGAACGTTCTAACATGAAAAATGAAGTTAGAGTTTCAAGGTAAAAAGATAAGATGGATAATATTATTATATTACAAATGGGAAGAACCTTCTTTAGACCACTTGCCCATTTATTGTATAATAACATCTATGTCTTTTCTAATTGCCATGTCATCGCATAAAGGATTTTCCAAATGATCGGTCAAGAACTTCTATAAATAGACATGCATTCACAATATGCAAAACTCGAATACACGTCTAAGAGAAACTAGTCTATGTGTTAGACACTAATAGCTGCCATCTTTTATTGTATTAGGAATTTCCGCTTTCTTATACATATAATTCTTGCTTCATTATCAATAAAATTTATTAAAAGTATAAATTTGTGCAACTAATTCAAAAGGCTTAAGTTTGTATTCAACCCCCTTCTACAAACATTTGTTGTTGTATACTCACTTTGGGACTAACTGCTATTTTCATAATTCGAAGAAAAAGAAGGAAAGATGCTTTATCGACAACACAGTGACACATTTCTCAGAAATTTCTTTGTCGTATTTACAACCGAATAATTTCTAATTGGGTTTCTTTGTTAAGCTCTATGAGTAAATCATGTGACAATTTCTTACGAACTTAACATAAAAGAACGTTTTTCTTGTAACGTAGAAGTCACACCCCCTTAAACTTACTTCTATATCTATACCTTTGTCCACTACGAGACTTGGAACGTAAGATGGTAGGAATCACCTTAAACACCAAATTCTGGTAGGCCAAAGACACTACTTAGCGACAAATTTTCTATGGTTTTTTCTATTGACTGTACTTAATTTTAGTTTTTTTTTTAAATTAGATTTACACAGTAACCTCTCACTTGAAAATGCTTAATGAGAGCAAGTCCAATCTAAAATGAGAGGGATAAGGAGGACGACTCTCTATGTTTTGCATATTACTATTCCTTGCAATCTTAGACCGGAGTTTAGTTAGGCAGACATTAAGGCCAAATCAAACTCTGTCCAAAGGGGACACAATGGGTCATTAAGAAGTTGGTTATACAAGTAGCCGAAGTGTCCCAGCACCCCATAAAAACGCATTCGCAATTGCGACAACTCCTACCCACCACCAACTACCATCTATAGCCGTCATGCCACCACTTACCGCTTCTATCACTTGCATCAGCACTGTCCCACCGCCGCTACCACCGTCGCTATCACCAGGTGAAACATAAGTAACAACCATGGATGGTAACTAGTAAATCTCATAAAAAGGGAAGAAAAATTCTGATGAATGAGAGTTGGAGGACTGAGGTGCACCACAACAACAATATCCAATCTAGCGGGGTATGTGAAGGTGGCCCAAACCCAAGCCTTTATGAATGAATTCAAGTTTCGAGGAATTAATGATGTGATTTGAGTAGACATCAAAACTATTTCAAGAAAAACAAAAATGAAGAAAAACAAAAAGAAACAACTAACCAAATATTCAAAATAAAGATTTAAATACGACAGGGATAAGATGTGACCCAATGGGTTAACCCGCTTTCTAAAAATGACCCAATGCCATCTTAGCTATTACCTCAGAAGAAGAGTTATCAAAGACCTTAGCATCGATTATAAGAAAAGGCATAAGAAGGTGCCCGACTGGTGAGGAAACGGCATAGAATTTATCTCCACGACACAAGGGCCCAATTTTTGAACGTCAAACACACACTCACTAAACCTACTCCTAATCTACACCATTGTCCACACCGAGACTTGAACCCACAACCTCTTGGAATGAGGCATTACTCCATAACACCATATACCGCTAGGCTATAAGCCCTTTAGGCCCAATCTGTCTTCTAAGAAGGTGCTCGATGTGGCCATCACTTCCCGACTACAATGTGCCGGTTACTATTTTCATTCAACACATTGCTCAAAACATTTACATAATGTTAGCCCCTTGAACAAGATATACCATTGTATTGAAATGAATAGATGTTATCAAGATAATAATTAAACAATCTCAAGATATGTAGTTCTTATGGATGTCTCATGTCTTACCCGCTATGTTAAACTGCTCTGACAACACAATGTTACAATAGCATCTTAAATTCACACGAGCCCGAGCCCAAATTCCATCCAGTCATGTCTGATTGCCTCTATGCGAGTATATATATACGAGTAGCAACAAAATTCCATGAGAAGCAAATTCAACTGCTTTTGTTGGTTTTGTCAAGTGATTGATTAGTCATTAGCATTGCACCCACCCTTCTCATTCAGTTGTCACACTCTTTGCAAGATTCCTTGGCTGGTCAACATTGTATCCCCGTAAAACGGTTAAGTGATAAGCCAACAACTGCATTTAGAAACCCCAAATCGTTATAAACTATTTAAAAAGAGAAAAAAATTAAAAATATGTGGATTAATGAGCTAAAAGAGTATGTGAATCCATTATCACAAAAGTAACAGAAATATTCTCCATTTTTCCAGAAAGTTTTCTAAGAAAACAGAAAATCAGAAAACATGTTCACTTACACAGTTTTTCAAGAAAACGGAAAACTCATTCACTTTCCCAAATTTCTCAATTTTTTCAAACTTTCATACTTTTTCAGACAACATTTTCAAGAAAACACTCAAACTAAACATGTTTTCCATTTTATTCTGAAAAAATAAAACTCCACTCCTTCATCTAAATACGTCTTATAATTTTGTTCAGAAAATGAAAACTCTAGCATTTTTCACAGAAAAACAGAAACAGAAACAGCTAAACGCAGCCTAAGTATTTATTAAAAAAAATACCTGCAACGGGACTATGTTAACAACAGGTTGTAAGCAATCGACAACTAGAGGAACTTCAATTACTCGGCATGATCCACTACACACAGCTGTTGCATCACCTTCTGTACACATCACTATCAGGCGACCTTTTCGAGCCTTAAGTTGTTGAATAACCGACTGCTGTTTGCTGTTCAAGAGTTAAAGAGAAAAAAAAAAGAAAAATACGTGAATAAAGCAAACAAAATTGCAAATTGTTCTTAGTAAAACCGAAATGAAACTAAAGTAAACCTGAAGCATTGATCACGAGTAGCAATGACAACGATTGGAAGATTTTCATCGACTAAAGCCAACGGACCGTGTTTCATTTCACCAGCAAGTATCCCTTCACTGTGCATAAGTGCTACTTCCTTAACCTTCAAGGCACCCTCGAGAGCCGTTGCATAGTTATATCCTCTTCCAAACATAAGAAGTGATTGCTCGGAAATCAGTGATCTTGCAAGATCTTTCATCTCTTCATCAAGCTTCAACACTTGCCTAATTTTGCCTGCATCATATCTAAAAAGTCAACTTTGGGTATGTTTGGTGAAACTGGCTGGGGCTGGGGCTGATTAATTGATAATCCCAAGCCCAAGCCCAAGCCATAAGCTACTTGAAAAGGCTTTTATTTTGAGGGCTTACAGGGGCTTCTGGGGGCTTATGTTTTTAATAATCCCCTCACCCAAACGAGGCTAAAAGGCTGAGGATATAAAAACTAGAATCCCAAGCCCCTATAATCCCCTATAAGTCTGTTGCCAAATACACCCTTTTATATATAAAGAGGAATGTTCAATTTAGTCCATATTTAAGTCTTAATCCTAAGGGACTAATTTTAGTCTTTGGATCAATGGCATTAATGGTCCAGATTGCATTTTAAAATTTTGAGCGGAAGGGTATTTTCGTAATTCACATGTGATGCTTTTACAAATCACATGTGATTGTATACTGAATCACATGTGATTGCATTTTAAAATTTTAGGACTGTGTTTTTTACATAGATTTTATTGAACACAACTCTATATTTAAAAAAACAAACTTTGTACAAGGAAACTGAATACCTGGTAAGTTTAGAAGACTTTCTATTATTCCCTCTCTTCGTGGTTTAGTGGAAGTTGTGTCGGCCCCGATTGCTAGAGCCACCATAGCCATCACCACTATTTGACTAGTGTATGCCTGAATATCAACACTGTGAGATAACCAAGAAAAAACCGAAAAGAAAAGAAATTTAAGAAAATAAGTATATATAGGACCTTGGTACTTGCAACACCAATCTCACTACCCGCATTTATATGAACACCACAATGCGTATTGCGGGCAATAGCACTACCAACAGTGTTTGTAATGCCGACACATAAAGCACCATTTGCTAAAGCATAGTCAAGAGCATTCAAAGTGTCAGCTGTTTCACCAGATTGACTCACGAATATTATTGTATCATCTCTGTACACAGGTGCCTGCCTATCCAACAGATCGCTTGCTATCTCCATCATAACAGGTATACCTGTTAATCCATCAACCTAATCAATACTAACTACAACTTGATTACCAGATAAATAATTCGGCACATTTGCTTGTGAATTGGTCAATTGGGTCAACTTGAGGTCTTATTTAATCTCTAGCAGTCTAGGCGGGTCAAGCAGGCCAACCAAGATAAAATATTGTTAAAAAGTTGAGGTGTAAACTAATTATTTATAATTCACAACAACAACAACAATACACAATCCCTTTGAGTCGGGGTATGGGGGAGGTAACATGTAGACAATCATACCACTACCCGTAAGTAGAGAGACTGCTTCCTGAGATAGACCTTCGGCAACGAAAATAAAATAAAAAAAAAAGAAGAGAAAATAAATAAAAAACTAGAAAAATAAATAACAAAGAAAAATAGAAAATAATAATATAAAAACCAAATACATAGATAACTAAATAATTAAATAAATAAACAAAGACAATTTAAAAAGACTAACATAATAGAAATTAAAAGTGGGGTACCAATGAAAATATGGTAAAGTAAAATGAAGAAAAATAAATATAAAATAAAAAGAAGGTAAAAGAAATATGCAGTAACAAAAAGTATATAGAAAAAAAGAAATATAGACCCGTTTATAATCCAAATAAGACAAAGGGAAGTACGGGTCAAGTGGTCGACCCGACCCGTTGTAACCCAAGCCAAAAAAACCCGTCCAGACCCGTTTAGAGAAGTTACCAGAAAGTTCTTCCAAGATAGGTCTGGCGGCTAAAGCGGCATTATAGCTAGTACCACAACCAATGAAAACAATCCGCCTGCTTCTCCTAATAGTTTTCAGATGATCTTTAAGTCCACCCAACAAAACACTCTTTCTTTTGCTTGAACCAGCTCGTATAAGCCTGCCCCGCATTGTTGTGGTCAAAGATTCTGGTTGCTCGTGAATCTCTTTCTGCATATAATGTTCATACTTTCCTTTGTTTATTTGCTCGACCTCCATTTCAAGTATCGACAACGCCCGTTGTACAGAAGCAGGTCTTGAAAGAGATTTTCCATCTTTTCCTTTGCCATGATCAAACTTCAAGATCGTTACTCCACCATCCTGAAATAACCGATAACAGAAAAATGTTAAAAAAATGCGTACAATCCGTCATGCAAATATGATAAAAAGAACAGGACTAAATAAATGGTCTAGGACTACAAGAAAAAATGTTATATTAATACTGGATAATTATACGTGGTAAAGAATCTTAATAATAACCTATTTCTTAGGCATGCAAACGTCCAAGCCATTAAACTCTTTAGAAATCAACTTGGTCTGCTTTGGAGACCTTTTCGGATTACTATATATATTTTTACAAACTTAGCCTTAACAAAGATTCAAACTACAACTTTCTGAGGTCATCTACTTAGAACGACTGTTGATGTAGGATAACAAAAGCAGCACATGAAGCGTATAATCACAATGACAAGACTAAATAAAACAACGATAACATGACTTAATCCACGGCTGTACTACCACGAGAGTCAATCTATTTCTCCATTTTAGGGTTACTAAAACTTCTTGGGGATTAAGATCTACAATTACATAGAGATGTATCAGAGATGCTGTCTTCTCAACATTCATCCTCTTTTATAGCCATGTACTCTGTCTTGGTGGTAGAAACTAGAAAGAGCAACACTCTTCTAAAGCCGGGATTCCCTCTGACTATGAACAAAAACCCGGTAGTTCTTTCACTCGATTTAGACAACCTTCCAAATATGAATCATCACACCCTTAGAGAACCAATATTTTCCTTCAGAAACAGAGTATTGCTTTAGAAATGCCTTTCAAGCAGCACGTTAACCCCTTGACTGCTTAACGATGCTCTTTGCCTAAATTAAAAATGAACCTTCTAACCACCCTGACTGCATTAACATCAACCATTCGACTGCTTACAAATGCTCTGGCCTTGTACACTGCAATGCATACACATCCATTAAGCTGATGGTTGTTAAAGGCATACAAAACCTTTACCATTTCTTACTTGCCCTCATCCAATGTTGGTGATTCTTTCCTTGAAAGTTTGATGTGCCTGCCCGAAAGATACCTCACTCATGTACTCTTAGGGTAACAAAAAGTGCCTTTTGCCATTGCCATGTCCCTTTAGATGCACATAACTAGTATATACTTCGTTGCACCTACGTCTTTCATCTTGAATTGTAGTTCCAAATGCTTCTTCAACTTATTAATTATACTCGTTTCTATTTGTACTAGGAACATGTCATCAACATTACAACTAGAATATGATATATGAGGATTCTTATCTTTTCTAGTAACACTGTTAAGGCAAATCTCTCATACCTATTCTTCATGAAGTTGTCAAGCTTCCGGTACTATCATAGTGGTGCTTGCTTTAATCCGTTCAAACTTTTTTTAGCTTGCAAACCTTAACCTCCTTAACTTGCTGAAATAACTTTGGTTGTGTGACCGTGTCATGTACATTTCTTCCTCGAGATCCAGAAGATAAAAATTCTCCACATTTAGTTGCTCCCTCCGAATCTAATCATAGTCATCTCCACAACTTTATAGGACTCAATGTAGTAGACCAACCCTTTGACAACTATTTACGCTTGTATCTCTTGTTTCCATCTTACTCATCCTCGACCTTAAACACTCGTTCTACTAAACCTTCTTTCATGTTGATAGCTTAGTTAAGAACCATGACTGATATTTCTATAGTGAAATCATCTCCTCCTCTATATAGCCTCAGGCTTATGGCCCTTTCATTCAAGTTGACAAGCTCCACACATCCATATTCAAGGCAGCCTTCCACTTATTTAAGGTTGCAAAAATCCGAAATATTGTTCAGAAAGCTGACCATATCTTCCTTGTGACATGACATGGTGACATGAACACTTACTAATGGGACTGAAGTCGGACATCCGTACGTACAAACTTTAGCTTCTCTACATTTTGAGTCTTTCCTGTTTTTGCAAAGGTAACCTTAAACTTTCTACTTTCCAAGCACACAAGTCCTACAGAAGTTTAGTGCAACATACTTTAAGCCTGAATCCAGCCTTTTGATAGTAACATCTTAAAACCTTTGCCACTCGTGTGTAGGTCTTTGGTGCCACAAAGTGGATGATGCCAGCCCATGAGTTAAGATGTTCAACCTTTTCTCAACACTTCTGCCTAGTAAAAGGTCCCCATATCCATCACTCTTATAATTACCAAACTACCCTTAATACTTTCCACCGGATACTATGAAGAAGTCATGATGTCATTAAGTGTCCAACTGCCTAAATGAAATTAAATTCTCTTATGCCATGGAATGTACCTTACATCCTTTAGTATCTAACTAAAGATATGATAAACATTTTAACACCTCCTTTTAGGCTTTGATTTAAGGATTACAAACATTATATTTATAGGAATGTTCTATAAAAGCATTATCTAAGTAATCATATGTGCACATAGTACATCCAAGATGACAACCATAGGTATCCAAACACGAGTTCAAAGGCAAAAACGACAAAAGGACCAAGTTGGTGCATCTGAGAAGCATATGCTATAAGAGGTTAAGTTTCAAATTTAAAGCCATCTAAAAGACACAAACTACTTATAAGGAAGGGCTAAAGACTAAACAAATTAGGTGTGGCTTTATTGCCTCTTTCCTTCTTGATCAACACACTTGCCCAATTACAATTGGTATAAACTCTTTTCTATCAATTTATTTGGTAAAAGACCATGAATCCATGAATCAAATTTGCAGTAACCCTAGTCTAAAATATAGCATAAAAGATGTCTTAATTTATCATAACTAGTTAAAAAGTGGAAGAAGTATGTCCAAACGTGGGATGGTGGACCGTGGGCTGACCATGCTCTCATGGCAGGTACATAGAGTTTCACTTCCTATTTAAAAGCATTTGATTCCTCATGTTAAACCAACTCTTGCACACATGAAAATACTTTCAAATATTCATTCAAGTTATCTCTAGCTTATCTAACACTTTTCACTTATTAAAGGAGAGATCAAATATTACCAAGAGTGGCATAGTGTATAAAGCAAATATTGTAATATTCACCATACTTGTGATGACTACCTAGATTAATGAAAAGATTGAGAGGTGACACTACCTATATTAGTGAGAAGTTCAAAGGTGATACTTGGTGATTCCATCCACAATCCACAAATCTTCAAAAACTAGACGGTCCTTCACATTGCCACATCGTGACATATCAACTTACCCATCTCCAAAAACTCTCTTATAATCCATGGCCCTTCGTAGAATTCCTTAGATTTAATTAAATAAATTACATACATATTTTTAAATTGATCATAAGTAGGCCCACCATCTTCTCGTTCATAGTTGTCCTTGTAAAAGCATCAAACGCCCCATCTTTTTGCCATTCGTCTTAGGTGGCTACCCATAAAGGCTAAGGATGGAGCCACGAACGTCCTTGGTGCCCAATTGCAGGTGCTATGAGAAGTTGTTGCTTCGTGATCTCTTCTATAGTTCGATCTAAGACCTAGTAAATTGTAAATGAGATCTCTTGAGTCTTCAAGCTTTGAATTCTATTAAGGCTCTCTAATACATACCACTTTTTAACGGCCTCAGAAGCATTCTAATTAAACTACATCAACACACTCCTGCCTTTGAGGTACAAACCATCAAGTCATATACTCTCCACATGAATCAAAACAAAACTTTACTGATTGACATCATAATTCATAAAGCACGGTATAATAAACGTAGACTCAAAAGATAAGAAAATGGTTTCAAGAGTGTATATATGTTGCTATATGCTTCCACAAAACACGAGCACCCCTAGTACGTAGATGGAAGCTCTTATTATCATCAAAGAGTTTCATGGTTAAGGGCAAGAATAAGAATAGTAAAATACAATCAGATTTGGGAAACACGGAAAGAATCACCATAAAAAATCATATAAACTGATAACTAATATATGTTGAATTACCTAACTATCCCTAATGTTAGACACCTGATTATCGGATTACGCTTACGAGTTCCCCAGGTAGGTAGGTGGAAGCTTTTATTATCATCAAAGAGTTTCATAATAATACAATCAGATTTGGTAAACATGGAAAGAATCACCATAAGAAATCATACATAAACTGAAAATTAAGATATGCTGAATTACCTAACTATACCTAATGTTAGACACCTGATTGTCTGATTATGCTTACGATTATGTGTCACAATAATCCAGAAACCACCTACTAATCATTCAAGCACCAAGAGCACAGGTCACTAATTATATACACTAGGATTCTAAAGTGTTGCAAGTTATATTATTAATTCCCTAGAATAGAATACAACCAACTAAAAAAGTATTCAACTCAACAAACATATATAGGATACATAACATATGATGGCCCATATGAGATGATTAATGCACATTAGTATAGAGTATGCACCTTAATATCAACAACTTCACCATCCTCAATCACCAACACCTTTTTTGTGTGTTCAACAAGTGCATGAGGATCACTAGATAGGAAAAGTTCTTTGGGGTGACCATTTTTTGAAATAAACTTCATATCATTATAGGATGTTCCGTTGTTCTGCTCTTCAGAAAATTCCTGTACGGAAAACAAAACGTACTTTAACAAAGAACCCAAAAAGAAAAAAGAAAAAAAGTCGTACATTAGCTTTCAACGTGAAGAACCTACTTTTACACCAAGAAGCAGTGGACTACCGCGTTTACAAGCAATCAATTCATTTGGATAATGTCTGCTTTTAAAAATAAGTGCATATGCTCCTTCAAGATGACGCATAACCTCAAGCACAACTTCACTAAATGTGACAGTTTGATCACCTGCCACCAATAAAACATATATTGAGTTGATGGTGAAACAGGCAGTTAAACAAGAAACTATAGGATTCAGACAGATGTGTATGCAAAGTTTAAAGAGTAAATAAATAGAACTAAACAAAACAAACAATGATAAAGAACAAGATAACGACCTAAATTTTAGAAATATGCCACCTTAAGACTATATTTATCCAAAAACACTAATTTATCCAAGGCCTAACGCCTCCATCCTAGTGTTTTTAACATCTTCTAGGAAAAAATAGAAATTAGCTGCAATGCACAACATACAAAATCAAATTAGCAGTGGACAAAGTGAAATTCAATGAACTTCAAGTACCTCCTTCATTTGCTTTGTCAAAAACAAATTTCGCAAGCTTTGGGATCACCTCTGTATCAGTCTCAGATTCAAACGTATACCCATGTCGAAGAAGAGATTGCTTTAGCACCTGCAGTATTTTATGTAAGAAACAATATCAATCTACCTTATAAATATAAGTAATGAAGAACATAAAAGTTCATTAAATTCAACCACTGGATAAAGAAAGACAAAAGATTTATGTTGAAATGATCAATGCATCAAGAATTGATGAAGAACAATATCACTTAGATTCGTTCACAAACTTAAAATCATTGCTTCATACATGCTAAGATATAGCATTGCACCAAAACGCGCTATTGACTATACATAATAGCAATCAATATCTTGAAAAAAAATGAAGCAGTGAATACACAGATCAAATGTTAATAGAAAACTGTAATCACACCTCGTAATTAGTAATCACCCCATTGTGAACAACCAAAAAATCATTTCCAGCACCCGATGACTGAGGATGACTGTTTCTTGGGGCAGGCTCTCCGTGGGTAGCCCACCGTGTGTGTGCAATTCCAGCATGAACAGAAAAAGATTCTTCCAGATTTAAATCAGTAGCAGAAACCTCTGGAACACCGATTCACAAAGCTTAAATGATAAGTTTTTCCACAACTTTTTACCAAATTTTACATGATAAATGATCGAACAATTACTAGCATTAAATAGGCGCGCACACAACACATCATAAGCAGTTAATAATGTGAACTCTTTTAATGCAACTAAATTCTTTTAACACAGAAACAACTATAATATGAATTTAAAAACTGACAGTTATCTAGAGATGCTAGGTCGAGTTCAATATATTTTCAAAGCTGAAAATCCCGCTACATTGTATTATTCGCATAAAGACAGTTTATCACAATCAAACCATCATACTTGCTTTATTTGAAGGCAAAGAAAATGCAAGTTTGTAACAGTTAAGAATACCCTCTTATCTAGCAAAGCAATAAAATGGATTGACCTACACCTTTACTCCTACTTCCAAAAACTAATGAAGAAAAGTTAACAGTAGAAACATTAACCACAATTTTGGTAGCTCTTTGCATAAAACTTTTTTAAATATATGAGTTTTTTATAGCCTTATAGGACCCGATCTCATAGACGAACGTCAAACTTCTAGTTATCTACAAGGGCACGAAACTATAATGGTGAAAAGTAGAATCTATTTACATGCTGTCATATTCAAAACTGAGCTTTTCACTTGTGCAAAATTGAAAAGGGGGAAGCTTGATTTGATTTAGGTCAGTAGTAAGATAGCATACAAATTAGTAAAAACCCTCAATGCTCAAAAGCGAAAAAAACTTGTAGTATGGAATAAAGATAATAGAATTTCCTCGTACAGTAACCACAATGTTCGAAACTATTAGACACTTTTTCGAAATTCATAAACATTATAAACCATAACATGCATAAGAATAATTTCCAAGTAGCAATACCAGAAAACAAAATTAGGGTAAAGAATTACGTGACATTACGTAAAGGAAATTTGGAAGCATAAACACCTTGGTAAACAGACGTGACTAGAGATTCGATGTTTCCCTCCTGACGAAAGACAAGAGGGGAATCACAGGGCGGAGGAATGGCGGCGGTGACAGGGGAAGAATCGATGGAGATCCCGGCGGAATCGTAACCTCTGTATTCCAATCGACGGAGACCATTGAAGAGTAGTTCAAGGATGTAACGTCTATCTCTGCTGACATCGTAATTCAAGTAGGCGAAAATCCCACACATTTTGGTGGATTTGATTACTGGTTGGAGTGAAAACAGAGATCGGAGCTTGAGAAACGGAGATGGCGCCGGTGGGTAATCCACTTTTGAAATTTATTCAATTTGTTTATTTAGAATTTTTGATGCAGGTCAATTTCGGTGGCATATCCAGTCTTTCTTCTACACGTGGAAAACTCAATCAATTGGTTATACAAAAGAATTAAAAATGATTAGATTATTTGAACTTTTCAAAGTCTTCTCGTTATAGTCGACCCGATGCCATCGGGTGATGGCGAGTCCAAGCGGGAACACCAAAACTCATCATCGGGTACCACTATCGAGTTCAGCCATCGAGTCTCCAAAGCCGATGATTTCCCACTCTCCACCCCACCCCCCAACCCCTCTCAACCAATCACAATCACATACATATTTTTTTATTTTAATATATTAATAAAAAAATATAGATAGTTTTAAGGTAAGGTATGTAAAATGCGATATTAGTCAACATTTTCATGTATTTTCTACCTTTTCTGATTTCTTTACTTTTTTTTACAATCAACCATTTTATTAGTTGTTAAAATAGTTTTTGAAAAACAACTAAAAATTATTATTATTGAATAATTAGAGAAAAGGATATTATAGCCTTAAAATTGTATTGATGTAAGTAATTTAGTCATAATGAGATTAATTAAATAATTTTTGTGATGTTTAATGATTTATTAAAGCAATAATAGCCTTAAATTAGTTGAGATAATCAAGAGAATGATTGGTTAGTTTATTGCTTTAAGTGTTTATATCTTAAGTAAAAAAATTTGTACTACTTAAAATTAAGTAGTCTTAAAATTTTTAAAAGAGAGAAAGTTAAATATTTTATAATATAGTATAGATTTGATCCAGAAAATGCATATATTTTACATACAGTACGTACTTCAATAGTTTTTTATAAAAATAATTTCCTTCTTTTTTTATTTGTCTACTCTTTCTCATTCGGTATTGAAATACCTAGAATCACTACAAATTTTCGGTACCAAACAATTGGGGTGGTGTGCTAATCGGTACAGTATGTAACACTAGACATGTCGATGCTTTACCAATAGTATACTCTCACATTCCTTTCACAATACTTAAAATAAAGGGTAATGATTCTTTCATAAATAAAATTGATGTTGTTTATATTTCTACAGATAAAATGTCTTGTTAGTCCCAGATTGTATATTACAACAAATGTTTGTAGAATGTAGGTTGAATACAAACTTTGGCTTTATTATAATTAAAGACACAATTGTACTTTTATATAATTCTTATTGCTACGAATCAAGAATTACATGAACTAGAAGTGAGAATTCTAAGTACAATAAAAGGTGGCAACTAATTAGTCTAACACATAGACTAAGCTACTCCTAAACAACTTATGTAAAGAAGGTTTAACACATAAACGAGTTTGACTACACAAATGTAAAAACGTGTTCTTGCTTTAAAAGTTTGAACTTTCTAAATATTTCTTGAAATGTTGTGTAGATATTTTGTATGGTAATCATGCAGGAGTATAGAGCAATGGCATCGAGTCTTGCAAAGAATGAAGGGGACAAAAAAGACTATGAATAATAATATTATATTGATAAAGTTAGTGAATGAAAAATAAACTTATTTAATCAATAATTGAATAAAGTAAATATACTTTTCTGAAAAAGTACAATCCACTCATAATATAATAATATTAAATCCCATACATTTTGCTTTGAAAGTTTAAACTTCACTTTACATGCTTGTATTTTTATTAAAAGCAATGTTTTCTTCATATTTGATTTTACCAAGTATAGAGTTGTCAGTCATACTTACTCGTTGAGCAAATCTTCAAGATCTTCTTTTGAACTATCTTTCTCCTTTTCCAGATGATAAGATCGATCATTTTTGTCTCGTACTTCGAAAAAGTGTTTATACTTTTACGAAGATAGATCTAAGGAATAATAGAACAACACATGTTCTGCTTTTGATTTAAGAACAAATACAAAGTAAACAGCGTATTGGAATAATAAATTTTGTGACTCAGATGACAAAATATGCTAAAGTGCAAATATAAGTTTACACAGCATAAGTGTTGGATGATCAGATGATCATATAGAGAACTCAGCTGATAACAGATGCTCAGCTAACCAACGGTTATGCTTAAGATATACATAAGGTAATCAATCTAGATGATCAGTTGTTCAAAGATGCTCAACTAATCATTCAGAGTTATAAGCTTACTCAAAATAGAGTGAGTGTTGAAAAACTTACTTAGCTGACAGGAAATGGGCATAACTGATCAAATGGTTTGCTCAAAATGATCAATCTCATTGCTCAACTAATCAAATTTGTTGCTCAGCTGATCATAGTAAATGTTGATCATAGTAAATGATCAGCTGACGGACTTCTTTACTTGTATTTTCATCTTGACTGATCTCAGATGTTGTCCTTCATCTGATACTTAGTACATACTTAGAGAATTCTTCAAGTCGAATTCAAGCAACACATGTTTGGAATCATTCTAAGTCTACTGAATGTATAGTTTTATTATTATCAAATCCTATGTATTTCAATAGATGGATTTGATTATTGGGATAAAATATTTATCTCCCCAATATGTGTGATATTTGTTTTCATGTCTACAGAAAAATATATAGACTAAATGTCTATATTCTGTACCAAGAATACTATTCTTTAAACTTTAGAAGCTGTTTGAAAAAATCTAATGGTATAATGTAAATTTTTAATAAATACGTGAGGAAAATCCATACTTTCTAGTACAATTATTGAAACCAACTCGATTTTAAATAGTTGTTTTTATGGTTCTTTATTTTTTATTTTTTATTTTTTATATGATATTTAAGTGAACAAGAGCATAAGACAAATATAAGGTATCAATATCATATCAACAAAACTAACAAAAGCCGTAACTTGATATATATATATATATATATGTGTGTGTGTGTGTGTGCCATATGTATGTATGTATGTATGTATGTATGCATGTATGTACATATGTGTAATTACGTCTATATGGACCATTATAATAACATGGTGAGATTCCTAGTGAGCCCTGATCATAAATCGCAAACTGGAATTGTAAATAGAGATTTGATGCGAACCGTATATGGGGCCTTGAGGTGAATCGTAAACCATGAATTGAAAAGGGGCCTCGGTGTGAATCGTGAAATATGAATCGGAAACCTCAAATTGTAGAGGAGGAACCGGAAACTCAAATCATGAATCATGCAGACCCGGAATCGAAATAGTGAATCACAAATGGTCCTTAATACCAATCGCAAATCGTGAAACATGGTTTGTGTAAGGGTTGGATCGTTAATCACTAAACCGTAAACCATTAGATCCAATCGTAAAACTTAATTAGGAGTTGAATCGTAAAGTAAGGACGGTAATGTTACCGGAGTTTAATGTTATGTAATATCCTAATTGTAGATGTTTTCCGGTAATCACATAATTTTTGGGTATTCTTAAGTAAGTTGTTGATTAACGTCTAGACTGCAATTCAGGTGAGTTTACACTAATTTATTCATTATGATGTCACTTGTATAAAGTTATGCATGCTACATGTTCTTTTATATGTATAAACGTTTGTTAGCAACCAGAATACAAAAGGAAGAGTGTCATTTCTTTATATTGGCTTATGTATGCATAAGTTAATACGAGTATACATATTTAAACAAAGTGATGTGTACTTGTTTGTATAGGGTAGTAGATAGTGATGAGTTAATAGTTACAGCAGGTGCGCGGAGTTGGAGCCCGGCAAGTTCGCCCGCTGGGCTGAGTGTTCGCCCACTTCATAGTCTTCGCCTTTAGATAACAAAAAGTGTCCGTCCCTTAGGTTTTTAAGATTTGATCCATCTAAACAATCTTAAGATCCGAACCAAACCATCCAAATTACAATTCGGTTGGATCGGTTTTTAAAATTCGGTTTTCGTTATAACACAAATACATGTTTAAAGAGTCGAGATATTTTAAAACTAGATTCAATACATATATTATTAAGATTTTAATATAGTTGTCCAAGTTACAATAACTAGTGGGAGTAGTGGCTTTGTAAATATATAATTAAAAATAATAAGTTGTTAATAAATATAGACATGAAACGTATGGATCACTTTGTTACACTAGTGATATATATATATATATATATATATATATATATATATATATATATATATATATATATATATATATATATAAATTGGATCAATATAGATCCCTCCTTAAACAAAGATCCCAAAGTCCAAATCTTAACCATTAGATTAATCAAATCAATGGTTAAGATCTATAATGGCATGATTGTAATTAAGTAAACAGTTATATGACTTAATTTTAGAAGGAAGGGTATTATGGTAAAAACCATTTTTTTAAATTTTTTTTTACCCCTTAAACATTTAAATGACCATAACTATTTCAATTTTTTGAGTTTGAGCAAAAAAATTATACCAATCTTCTCATTTTTTAATCCTCTTTCAAACGAGACCACTCTTCCTATATTTCTGGAAAAAAAAAATTCGACGAAAATGACGAAATTCATCATTTCGTCACCTGTTGTTGCTGTTACGTGAAAACAGGTGACGAAAATGATAAAAATTCGACATTTTCATCATTTTCGTGCCCCCTGTATGTCACGTAAAAGCAGGTGACGAAAATGATAAAAATTCGTCATTTTCATCATTTTTTCGTGCCCCGTGTATGTAACGTAAAAACAGGTGACGAAAATGATAAAAATTCGTCATTTTCATCATTTTCGTAAAAAAAAAAAGGTGAACAGGTGTTCGAAAATGATGAAAACTGTTAGGTGTTTATGGGTATGAAGGTGATGGACGAAAATGATTAAACTGGTAGGTGTTACTCTTTTCCAACAGCCGAAAATGATTATTTTCGTCATTCATATCATTTTTGTCAAATTTTTTTTTTCCAAAAATATAGGAAGAGTGGTCTCGTTTGAAATAGGATTAAAAAACGAGAAGATTGGTATAATTTTTTTGCTCAAACTCAAAAAATTAAAAAACTTATGATCATTTGAAGATTTAAGGGGTAAAAAAAACTAAATCTGGAAAGTTTGTTAGAGTTTTTAAAAGTTGTTTTAATTCCAATTTTACCCTTTTAAATGAGTGGCTGAGATTGAGACTTTGAGATCTATGTTTAAGAAGGAGGCTATGTTGAAACTCACCCTATATATATATATATATATATATATATATTTTATATATATATATATATTCGGTTTGTTCGGTTTAAATTATAGTAACCAAAACCAAACCGGAATCCATAGAAATTATTCGGTTTTGATCCAATCCAATCCAAAAATCCGAACCAAATTGTCCGATCCAATATTTTCGGTTCGGTAATTCGGTTTTATTCAATGAGTGAACACCCCTAGAAGGGAGTGTTGCCGGAAAGGGGTGCTCGGCGGCCGGTGTAGCGAGTGTTTGCCGGAGCAGATCTGGAATAATGGTGAAAGACGGAGAAGGGAGTGTTGCCGGAAAGTGGTGCTCGGCGGCCGTTTCTTTGCCTGCTACGCAAATGCTTCTTCCTCCCGATTCTTTGTCTTCTCCGCCCCGCCTCTGCGGAGAATTGGAGATTGTAGGTTAATTTCCGATGACAGGGGAGAGAGAAATCATGTGTATATGTGTGTGAGAGAGAGAGAGAGAGAGAGAGAGAGAGAGAGAGAGAGAGAGAGAGAGAGACGGATGGACTATGGTAGGCGCGTCTGAAGTGTGGAGGAAAAGTAAAACCATGTATACACTATCATTTCCCAACTTAAAGTATTTGATGCAGCTTAACGTATGGAGGCATAGAGAAATAAAATAAGAATGATTTCTTTTTTCAAAGGTTTGGTAAAAGAAAAATAAAATATTATATCTTTTCTTGAAACTTTGGTTTATCTATCCTTTTAATTTATATATATATATTGTAGGATTTTCAAATAAAAATATATATTTAAAAGAGAATGGGAGAATCGTATTTTATTTGATTTGATCGGATAATTTACAATTGTCGCATAATTTAATTTATAACCCAACCCTGAATTACGACGATCATGAATGTCACGGGTGATTTCGACCATTAGATCTAATAGATCAACATTTAAATGATGATTATGATTGATTCTCTCATTCTCACCTAAATATCAATTCTCATAATGATTCTCCCCTATATATAATGGTTTCGTCGTAAATATAGTAATCTAATTTAGAAAATCTTATTTGTTTAATTCTAGCTCATAACTAATTAATCTTAGTAGATGATGATTTTAAACAAAAAAATATGATAGAACTTGATTTTAACTTATATGTGATTGAAGCAAACCAGCTTTCATTTAGAATTTTATAAGTCACCAAACATTATACAATATAAGATGAATTGTATATGATTTATCAATAATCAATTTCTTAATGATGTATCTTTCCGTCGCAATTGCGACGGCAATCAAACCCTCGTTTATATCAAAACGTAATTAATAAAACGGCCACAAACATGTATATACATTTTTACATCATACGTAGTTTAAAAGTTATAAAAAGAAAACAAAAAACTATAAAATGAATTCATTGAATAGAATAATAATAAAATTTCAATAGCGAGCCGGCGACGAAAGAAATAAAGGACAACCGGAGAGAAAAAAAAGGAAGACGCCTAGGATGAAGCTCAAACACAACACCTTTTCCTTTGAACTTTTTCATGTTTGCCAATCCGCCAAAGAGAGAAATGATAATTTATTGCAATTGAAAATATATAACTTTTAGAGAGTTACTTTTTATTGAAATGTTATATCTATCTATCTATCTATCTATCTATATCTATATATAAAAGGCTTGCAAATTTTTCTTTTATAACTATTAAATCAAATCTATTAACCAATCAAAACCTCCAATTTCAAAATCCTTCAATTTTACAAAATAATTTTAGAAAGATGCCTATAATCGATTTCAATTCTATCTCAATTTGGAGGGTGCTACATGAAAACTGTAAGGGACTTTTATAAAATATGTGGAGGGCTTTTAAGAAAATGTTAGCGGGTTTTATAAAAATATTATATTAATGTAATTAATTATAAATTGTTTATAAATTATGTATAGTTACTTTTGATATAGTTTGTTTAGAGAAAAAATAATCATATATTTACGATCGTCTTATTTTTATCTACGTTTTGGTATAAATTTTATTATAATATGACACTTTTTTAGAATTCTTATATTCGTAACTTTTTGTTATCCATTAATAGTAATTGGTAGATAATTTTTTGTTTAGCTGAGTGGTTATTTTGAGATTATGGTGATAAGCCGAGAGGTCAACGTGAGTATTTTATTCAAAGTGTTTAGTTATGCAAATTTTTTAAAAATAACCATAAATTGAATCTTAATTAACCAATCACAACCTTCAATTTCAAAATTATTCTATTCTCAAAACAATTTTGGAAAGATTAAAAATCGTGGAGAAATTTGAATTTAATTTTAAATATATTGAGAGGGGGTTGGATGAAAATTGTGAGGGGGTTTTATAAAAGATGTGAGGGGGTTTTAAGAAAATGTAAGGGGGGTTTTATAAAAATTGTATACTAATGTAATTAATTATAAGTTGTTTATAAATTATGTTTAGTAACTTGTGATATATTTTGTTTAGAGAAAAAATAATTATATATTTACGACCGTCTCATTTTTATCTACGTTTTGGTATAAATTTTATTGTAATATGACGTTTTTTTTAAATTAGTATATTCTCATCACAAAGATGATATTTCATTTACTGCATTATTTTTATTTGAAAATTTTAATATCTCAAATACATTTTCGAAATACCCGTATATGTATTAATTAACCAATCACAACCTTCAATTTCAAAATTATTCAATTCTCAAAACAATTTTGGAAAGATTAAAAATAGTGGATTAAAAATCGTGATACAAGAATTTGAATTCAATTTTTAATGAGGGGGTTAGATGAAAACTGTGAGGGGGTTTTATAAAACATATGAGGGGGTTTTAAGAAAATGTGAGGGGTTTTATAAAAGTTGTATATTAATGTAATTAATTATAAGTTATTTATAAGTTATGTTTAGTAACTTGTGATATATTTTATTTAAAGAAAAAATAATTATATATTTACGACCGTCTCATTTTTATCTACGTTTTGGTATAAATTTTATAGTAATATGACACTTTTTTGAAATTAGTATATTCTCATCACAAAGGTGATGTTTCATTTACTGCATTATTTTTATTTGAAAATTTTAATATCTTAAATACACTTATGAAATACCCGTGCGTACACGGGTCAATAAACTAGTTATATAATAAGAGAATTGTCTAACATACAAAAACGTAATCTTAGCATAATAGTTGGCTACTCATCATAGGTCCAAAAATGGTGTCATTTTTCGATACGCGTGCAGATGTAGTGAGTACGCAATGACAAATGCTTTAAAGCAAATCCTTACTCTTCCTTTCAAAGCCAAAGTCAACCACTTTGCTCAAAGGTAAACAAAAAAGTGGTTTAGTGTTAGATAACACACCTTTCATAGGAGGGTTGATCCACTTATTCATAGGTTACGAGATTCTTTTAGAAGGAATTACAAGTGTTGATTATCAATTATCCGAGTGGATTGTCACATAGTACTTAGTATATAAGTTCTGGTAGAGTCACGATATGGAAAACATAAGATTATTGTTTACATTAGCGTAGTTATCTTTAAGGTTACAGTAGTGCGAAATTGGTACTCACTATTGACATATACATATATCTTACACTTATGGTATTATAACAGAAGCCTAGCTTTCAAAATCACTTTTCATATTATTGAAAATACCCTTTGAAAGGTTAAGTCACCATGTCGTTTTGAAGGTATTTTGGTTTCAAGGATTTGGTATTGAAGGTTTAATGTTTCTCCATTAAGTGTTTTCCTTTTAGAAGTTGGTTGCCTTTTGGAGGTATGTATCATTTCTTTATTACTTTTTAGTCATGTTAGGTAGGGTTATGTTTGTGAGATCTTTTTGTAGGCTTATATTTTGAGAGCAAGATGTAGATGCACCATGTAATCATTCAACAACTAAGATTAAAGAATATCACACTCACATTAAAGTGATTTATACCATTCCTATATTTGTAAGTTTGATTTCTAATTTTGGGTTAAACTCGGTTAATATTAGCGAGAAGTTGTGCTTGTTGATACAAACACAAGTGTTGAGTTTCGAGGGGAAAATAAATAATCAAATACTTTTCTTACATATGGATATCTTTTTGGGTGGGGGTGTTGCCTTAAACCAAATACACCCCACGAGGGTGGTCTCCCACCAGGGGCACTGTCGCGTTACCTTAAATCTCGTGACTCAGAGTTCAATTCAGCTTATACAAACGTGTACTTGACACTTCTAAACTCGCATTATAACTAAAGTAAATCTTAACGTATCTCGGTTTAAACGAATAAACGAAACCGAACCGAAACGGTTCGGTTTATTCGGTTTTTAGTTTTTTTTTGCTGAAACCGAAACCGAACCGAAACCGAATAAACGAAGGCCATAACCGAACCGAAAACCGATAACCAATTTGGTTCGGTTTTTGGTTATAACCGAAAAAACCGAATACCAGAAAAACCACCCTTTTTTTTCAGCCCACAGTATCAAAATCAACAACTGGTTAATAGCAAGTAATATGAACAGATTAACTACCCAACCTCACAAACAATTATAACATCTCAACATTAAGAACTAAGATTGAAAGAAGTTACGCAGAATGAAGATAAGAACTAGGAACAATTGATTTTTACCTTTTCGTCTTTTCGACTACGGTGGACCGGTGGTCTCGTGTAACTGTTGAAGTAGAAGACTCACGACTGTGCTTCACTGCTTCAAGCACTCTGCTTCAGGCCTTCGGTGAATCGGTGGAACGAATGCGGTGGTCTCGTGGAGTCGAGGAACCGTGGAAGTCGAACGGCGGAGGAGACGAGTCGAAGACCAACGGCGGGAGGAATCGAGGATACGGTTAACGGTTTACGCCATTAGGGTTACGGCACACTCGCAGGTCGCAGCTCACACAGAAACGCAAAGTCGCAAATGGAATGAGGAACGGAACGGAGGAATGAGGATAGTTACGGACTTACATTTAGGTTTAATTTTTATTAAAGGTGTATAATATTTATTTAATATATAATATATATAATAAAAAATAATATAATATTAATTCGGGTTTTTCGGTTTTTTCGGTTTGAAAAATACAAAAACCGAAACCGAACTGAAAACCGAAATTGAAATCGGTTTCGGCTTTTACGGTTTCGGTTCGATTCGGTTTACGGTTTTAACGGTTTATAACCGAATATTGAACACCCCTAATATTAAATGAGTTAATACAACAAAACATTATTCCAAATACAACTTATTCTACCTTTTTTTTTTCATTACCATCTAGTAAATACAACTAATTCAAAGTTTAAGTGGCGAGTTTAAAAGGAAAAAAAAAATATAGTGGTAAAAGTTGGAATTATTAAAAACCTACAAAAGGGGGCAGAACTCCATCGGATCTAAAAACCCTAAAACGCACCAAAACCCTTTTGTGTTGAATCACAGGAAAATGACGCAGAAAACAGCTCAATTCAAAGGCCAGCAGAAGAGAAAATCTGTTCCTCCCAGCCGCCATGGAAAAACCCCTAAAACTCGCAAAGGTTTCAATTTCAAATTTTATTTTTTGCGTTTGTATTCTGTCCGCACTTGCGATTTGAAGATAATTGCTTAAATTGGGTTTCTGGATTTGTAGGAAAGAGAGTTGTGAAGCCTGCTAAGGTCACGAAGGAGATGGACACTGAACGTGTAGGTTTCTTTGCCTTCTTTTCATCCACTTGAAATTGCTTATTTTTTTGATTATTTATCACCACTTGTCCTGATAATAGCTTCGATTTAGAATGACTGAATGTTATTTGTACTGAAAATTGATCCAGAAAGTTTGAGTTCAACTACAAAATGTTCTTGACTACCTTTCTTATAGCTTATTGTTGTGGGTTAATAGGCCTACGAGAAGCTTATTGTCTCAGTTATTATGCTTTAATCGGGTACCAATTTAGTCATTCCACTTGGTCTTCTTTCGTGGGGTTGGCTGTTTATTTAATTGTGTATGTGTTTATTCTGCAATAAAGTTCAATAAAATTTTTTTTTTTGGTGCAAACCGAATTGAGATGATTACGTTATGATTTGATTACAGTACTCCTATTGTTGTTATCTGATTTGTGCCTAACCAAGCCTGTTCTTATCAATACTAATTTTAAAGTAATTTTTGATCTTCGAGAGGTCAATTCTGGACTATCTTTTACAGGGACTTTGGGAGTAGTTTTTATGCTAGCATCTTGTTTGCTACACTGTAATTCCCATGCTTTTATGAGTAATGAGTATGAATGTAAAAGTAAAACCATGAACGTGATAATTCAATTATATCTTTTGCTCATGGGGATTCAAGCATTCAACATATCGGTTTGTGGAAGTTGGAAGAGCCTGCAAACTGGGCAGTCAAATTTGGTGGGATACCGGTGGGATACAGGTGGGATACAGGTTCGGTCTTGGGATAAATAGCGGTTTCAAATAGCGGTCGGAAATATCGGAGGCGCTATTATCGCCGCTATTTCCGATATCCCGGCGCTATTTGAGGCAAAATAGCGGTGGGATAGCGGTTTTCACATTTTTTAATTTTTTTTAATTTTTTTTTGCAGATTATACTTGTTTTCGGTTTACATTCCATGGTCGATTCCCGTATTACTCTTTACTATATTAGTGTACTAAGTTTTATACAATGAATTTAATCAATGTTTTATGATTTTAATTATATATATACATATATAAATATATATTCTACGTAATATTAAAAACCGCTATCCCACCGCTATCCCACCGCGATAACCGCTATCCCAAATCAAGGACCTTGGCCGCTATTTGATTTCCCACCGCGATAACTGCATAGCCTGCAAATTTAGGCCCTTGTACAGTTGTACTTTCTATTGATAGTTAGGAACATAGTGCAGCTACGGCAAGGGTTATACACTTGTATGTTTGTAGTTGCTTGATGCCTTCATGACATTTTAGGAGCAAATAAGAATGGTTGGATACAGTTTTGATAGCCATTGTATATGGTGAGCTTGTGTTAACCATCTATTCTATTTTCAAAACAGATGAAAAACTTTATACTAGCGTAAATGGACAAAACATGATATTTATTCTTGCAAGTTTTTGCTATGGTTATAAGAGGTTTCTGCATACACAAGATATGATGCAATTGCTAGTGTTTTTAAAAATGTATAATGGTGGTTAGCTACAAGTGCAATAATGCGATAGTTAGAATCGCTATTACTCAGATAAGAACTGATACCTACGAATTGACTCCCATTGGATTACGGTGGTCCTAATTTTGATCTAGAACATCACTAGATATGTCCCGTTCTTGTTTGGTCATAGAATATCAATATATTTACTACAACAACATATTGGCATGTGCAATAAAGTTCGGTTGTTGCCTGTTGCTATGCATAATTGTTCCCATATTTTCTTGATAGTTAATATATGTGTTAAGTTAGAGTAGACGATAGACCGTTAACATGAACATGTCTCGCCTTTTATTAACACATCATGTTCTCAGATCTTTTGTCATCTCCTTTGTGCATCTTGAGAAATTGTTCAAGCTTCTCATTTATCATTGGTCTTTTGCAAATAATAAGGTTGTTTATTCTAAGAATATCGCTGTAAATGCGTTAGATATTAAGTATTAGTTAAAGAAAGCTGGAAAATGGACAAAAAAGGGCTTTTTGGTCGATATGGGCACACTTTTTCTCTGGTTGACCGACCCGTATTAAAGCGTATTAAATTTGACCTATTTTGACTAGTCCCTCAACTAGTCAACCCGTCTATCTTGCCACTTCCACTCACAATTCATGTTGCATTATATTTCTAATATACAGGCTATAAATTGTAATCTTTTTGTTGTGATCAGGAGCTGAGCAAGTTTATCAACTATTGCAATGAGGTAAAAGCAGCCACTGCTGCCAACAAAGAAGGCGGTCAATTGAGTATAGTCAAACATCAAACTGATGGTGCAAAAGAATAGTTCTGCTGTATGGTCCTGGAAAATTTTGTGGTTAATGAGTTTTGTAATCCTTATCAAATTTCTTTTATAAAATTTTGCAAGTTGAAATTAGTTATTTGTTTCTTTTATAAAATTTTGCTTGTTGGATGGACTTCAAGACTTTTTTTTTTACTTGGCTTTTGTTTGAAGATGTAGATTTTGAACTAGCAGAAATAGTTTACTGTTTGTGCAACAAGATATTTATTTTAATAGAAAATTTGGTTCTTCCACATAAAGTATAACATCATTTGGTAACGGAAGATGATATTTTCATAGAATTTTGATTCTTTCACGTAAAATACAAACGTAAAGTAACATTATTATGCAATGGGATCTTTCTAAAAAAATTGATCCTTCCATGTAAACTGTAAAGTACATCATTGTGTAGCAGGAGATGATATATTCGTGGAAAAATTGATTCTGTAACGTAAAGTACAACATTATTGAGTAACGTGAGATGATATTTATCATAGAAAATTAATTCTTCTATGTAAAAAGTACAACATCATCGTGTAGCGAAAGATGGTATCTTCATAAAAAAAATTGATTCTTTTCCGTAAAGTACAATATCATATATCTAGAACATACTTTTATTTTTGAAAAAAGTATCTTCTGTGTGCAAGAAATTCAACACTTTAATATGTCTAGATGTTTTTAAGAAATAATATTATATATTAACAAAATTCAAATCAATTGATTATTTTTTTTATCAAAATCGTATTTTAATTTATCTATACTAACATACAAATCATTTTGCTTATGTTTTAAAACCATTTTAAGTTAAGTAATATTACTATCAAAGGATCTTCTACATTACTTTAAAGTAATAAAAATTGAATTAGAGTTGAATTTAATATAAAACTAGTTTATTGACCTGTGCACGCACAAGTATTAATGAATAACAAAAAGTTACTAATATACTAATTTTAAAAAAGTGTCATATTACAATAAAATTTATACCAAAACGTAGATAAAAATGAGACGGTTGTAAATATATATTTATTTTTTTCTCTAAATAAAATATATCAAAAGTTACTAAACATAATTTATAAACAACCTATAACTAATTACATTAATTTACAAGTTTTATAAAACCCCTCAAACTTTCATAAAAGTCCCTTACATGTTTTATAAAACACCCTCACAATTTTCATCTAGCCCCCTCTCTATTGATTTAAAATTAGTTTAATTATCGAAATGTTATAGAAATCTTTCTTAATTATCGAAATGTTATAAGAAAATTTTCTAAAATTGTTTTAAGAATGGAGTACTTTAAAATTGAAAGTTGTGATTGGTTGATTAAGACTCAATTTATAGTTATTTTAGGAAAATTTGCATGCCTTTTATATAGATATATAGATAAAGGGTTAAAGTCACTAAAGACAAACATGTTTTCCCTCATGTTCTTATATGACACATTAATTTTTTTTTACACATATGACCATTTAACTTGTAAAAAACGTGTTATTATAGCCATTTTGGTGATTTTGACCTGCAATAGCAGGTCATCTTTTCCCCCAATTTTCTTTATTTCCAAATCAAACTTTGGAGCCAAAATTCTCCATGTATATTTAACGAAAATCAATGATTCTTGACTCTATGGAAAGGTAATCGAGTTGTCTATCAAGTAGTACAAAAAAAAAGAACAAAAACAAGTTTAAAATGTGTCAATTTATCGAAATAAAGTAAGGGTGTCGAATAAGGTCATTATCGACTTTAATTAACAATAACTTGGCCTACACTTGATGGTTTTTCATGAATTTGGTGTCCATTGAAAGGTAAAAAGATTATCTACGACAATCTATAAAAAGAATGATGTAAAATGATAAAAAATCAAGCAAAAAATGACTTTTTTTTCTGCCCTGTTTTCGAACAAAAAACCCAAAAAAGTTGAGACTTTGAGCTCGAAATTCTCCCTCTATACTTGACGAAAATTTATGATTTTGGTGTAATTTGAAAGGTATAATGATAATTTACAAGTTTCTACAAAAAAATTCACGCAAAACGATCAAAAATCGACCAAAAATCGCAAAAAAACGGGCTGGAACCGACTTGACAGGTTGCAGGTCGTGAAATGGGTATATCGAAATGGTTTTTGTAAGTTCAATGGCCAGATGTGTAAAAAAAAGTTAATGTGCCATATCGGAACATTGGGAAAAACATGTTTGTGTTCAGTGACTTTAACCCTAAAATAAATCACACAAGGCGGTTACAAAATATTTAAACTATAATTAGTAATGGTTAGGATTTTAATCACTAATAGTATTTAATACGCAATAATATATATATATATATATATATATATATATATATATATATATATATATATATATATATATATATATATATATATATATATATATATATATATATATATATATATATATATATATATATATATATAATCAACATAGTTCATATGCTTAAACATAGTCCATAAAGTCTAAATCTGGACCATTAGATTTATAAAATCAATGGTCAAGATCTAATAATGACATTAATGTAATTAGTTAAAACATTTATAAGATTTTATTATAGAAAGAATGGTATTATGGGAATCCTCCACCCATAAATTTCGTCCCTTCCAGCCCCAAAAATGATAATTTCCAGCCAAAAATGATTTTCCAACCACTGAAAATGATAACTTTCAAGGAAAAAATGATCATTTCAACCGAAAATGATAACAATTTCAGTTGAAAATAATATCATTTTCAAATGAAAATGATAATAATATACAAGATTCAAAATGATAACATATTCACATGAAAATGATAAAAATAGACTCATTTTCGGCCGAAAAATTATATAAATACGCATGTTTTAGCTGAAAATGATAAAAAAATACATGTTTCTAAAAGAAAATTATATAAATATACTCATTTCAGCTGAAAATAATATAAACACACATGGTTACAGCTAAAAATGATAAAAATTCACATGATTCAAAATGGTACATTTTGGTATAAATTTCATATGGTTTGCATTTTTAAAATAAAATTTTCAGAAATATGGAAAGAGTGGTTTTGTTTGAAAGATGATTAAAAAAATGAGTAGATTGGTATAATTATTTTGTTCAAATTCTCAAAATTGAAATAGTTATGACCATTTATAGATTTAAGAGGTAGAATAAAAAATAAAAAAGAAACTTTTGAGAGTCTTTGAAGAGGAATGTGAGTTTTATTAAAATAAATTGCATTTCCTATTATGCTATTCTAATTTGGTAGCTGAGATTTAACCTTTGAGTTCTATGTTTAAAAGTGAGGCTATGTAGATCCTTACTATATATATATATATATATATATATATTATAATTCTTCAAATTGTAATGATTTTCACTTATGTTTAATACTCTGGTACACAAGTATTTTTTTTTTAATGAAGTCAAAGAATTGACTAAGTTGTATATGATAAATATATATCTTTAAGGTATTAATAAGTAAGAGAGAAAATTTCACTCTGGTTTACCATTTATTACATGCACGGTCCTTTAAGTTCGTTTATTACATTGAAGGTCCTCATGGTATGTATTTTGTAATACTGATGGCCCCTCTTCACCTTGAATGCACTTAAAAAGACTATAATACCCTTTCTCTTTAATTTCTTTAATTTTTATTCATTAATTACTAATTAATATTATTCAAAAAATTAAAATGCTAAAATAAATAACAAACACCCCTTGATAACCCAAGCCACCGTCTGCCATTACCCTCACCGCCGTCAACCACTACCAAGCCACCTACACCGTCTGAAACAACCCCCACCACCGTCTGAAATGGAGAGGATGAATTGCATCAAAAATGGTGTTCTAAGATTGCCTCCTGGTTTTCGATTTCACCCTACAGATAAAGAATTGGAGGTACAATACTTAAAGCGCAAGGTACACTCTTTCAACCCATGCCACTGTCTGCCACTACCCTCACCACCGTCGACCACCGGCAAGCCACGTACACCATCTAAACACCCCCACCACTGTCTGAAACAAACAACCCCCACCACCTCCATCAAGAACAAGATCTAAAACTCAAACCACATCAAGACACAAAATCTGAAAATCACAAAACACCTAAATCTTTATGTGGTCTTGTTCATTTGCTCTCAAGCGGTAGAAGTGTTTTTTAGGATGTCAAGAACTAATATTCCTCTGCATCTCAGTCGACCCCCATTTGCTCAATTCAGTTGTGGTGGCAGTTCTGAAATCGCATGGGGTGAAGGATCTGAAATCGCATGCGATGATGGTGAGGGTGGTTATCTTCTCCGGTAGTGGCGGTGGCAGATCTGATATACGACATTAGCGGCCGGTTGTCTTCTCCGGCGAGGGTGCATCGGTGATGGTTAAGGTTGAGAGAAAGAGAGAGCGAGAGAGGGGTGAGGACGGTGGGTGGTTGTGGTGGGTGGCCGATGAGAGTGGTGGGTGGCTGTCCCCCCATCTTCTTCCTTCTGAACCACGACCTGGAATTTTCTGTATATAAATATATAATTTATATATTTAGAGGATTTTAAATTAAGAAAAAAAAAAAAAAAAGGAGGAGAGGGGTATTATAGTAGTTTGATTGAAAAAATAAGGACATTTTGGACTTTTTAGTTGGACCAGGGCCATCAGTGTAACAAAGTACGTACCATGTGGACCTTCAGTGTAATAAACGAACTTAAAGGGTTGTGCATGTAATAAGTGGTAAACCACAAGGACCATCCGTGAAATTTTCTCTATGTAAGATTAACTATAAAAGTTTATAATGTATAGAGTTAATTGCACCAATGGTCCTTTAACTATCCTAAAGTTGTGCTTTAGCCCTTTTTTTCAAAAAGTTGCAAAAATAGTCATTTAACTGCCAAAAGTTGCACCAATGGTCCTTTTTAACGTTTTCCGTTTATGAAGTCTGTTAGTTCAAGGGTATTAAAGTCTTTTTACAATTTTTATAATTTTGAATTAGTTTTAAATATTTTTTTTTTCAAAATAGACTCACACATACACACACCTCTATCCCTCTCTCTTTCTTCCTGCACACACACATACACACACATACACACTCTCTCTCTAAATCCTAGCCCCACCTCCACCGCCTTCATCACCGACGATACTACCGCCGCTTCATCTCCGGCGATACTTCCGCCGCTTTATCTCCGGTGATACTTGTTAGATTATGTGTAGAGATAGATAACACGTGTCATCGTGTCCAATGCTATAAGACACTAAAGGATCACAATGCTACACACCCAACTAGAACCATTTGAACTTTACCAAGTTATGTGTGTGGAATAACTAATTAGTTAATTAATTATTGAGGAAAAAAATAGTTATTTATTATTTTAAAGGTGGAATTAACATTCAGTTTAAATATTAATTGGACCAATTAACTAATAGTTATTAATTAATTAGAAAGGTCAAAGGGCATTTTCTGCAATTAACTAAAAGTTTAATTAAAGCTGGACTTTAATTAAACGGGCTTGGGCCTTAATAAGGTTTATTATATAAATAACCTTATAAGCCTTGGAATCACATAAGAATAATTACAATTGCAAAAGAAACCCTAGCTTTCTCCTCTTCCTCTCCTTACCTACGTCGAACTCAAGGAAGCCCCAAGGGGGTTCTCGGTCTTGGTCGAACACACACACACACACACACACGCATAGGTTTTGCGTGATCGGGTTTTTGGTGATATCCTCAGGCGGTCTAGCAGCCAGTTCGAGGTGGTGCAGTAGCGGTGTTCTACCTTTAGCTATCTGGATTATAGATTCAAGATTGTTCAATAAAATGTAAAACTTTATCCTCTACTCATGTTTAGTTTCCAGTACGAGTTAGATGAGATCACTAGAGGGGGTTTTGAATTTATTCCGCTGTGCATGTTTATGATATGTTTTTATACCCTACAAAACCCTTCAATGGTATCAAAGCCGCTTCTAACCTCGTAGGGAACTAGTTAGGTTTCTTTTTATTCTGATGAAATAAGTTTCTTTTATCAAGAAAAAAGTTTTTTGATTATCCAGGATAATAGGAATCAAGTTTTGATTTTTATTGGATAATTAATTAGTTTTTTGGATAAAAGATTGTTAGATTTAATTTTTGGTTAAATCTGTTTTTTTATAGATGTTATTTGCGAAAAACAAAATCGAACCACCACCATCATCGGCGGCGGCCTCAGGCGGTGGCTGCGGTTGGTCGGCGGCGTCCCAGTCCGTGGGCGTTGCTGGTCGACGGCGGTCCCAGGCAGGACGGCGGTCGCCGGTCGCTGTTCGACGGCAGCCCAGCAGGCAGCGGAAGTCGATCGGAACCACCAGCCGAGGTGGTTGATGTCGTGGCAGGTGATCGGCGGAGGGCAGCGGCGGCGGCGGCGTGGTGCGACTTCAGCCCAGGAGCCACGGCCCAAACCGGCCCAGCTGCGTATTGGGTCCGAGAGGGCTACGGCCCAAACCAGTTTTTGGTTTTGGCCCAGGTTTGTTTGTCCCGACCCAGTCTTAAGTGTTCGACCCAGTCTTAAGTGTTCGGTCGATGTAAAATTAAAATACAGTTGTTATTTTAATTTTAAGGTTAAATATTATTTTGAGTTTTTGATTAATTATCAAGCATTAAACTTGAAATATATATTTATTGCAAATAATAGGAAAACAATATAGGGGATTTTAACAGGTTGTTAAAATCAGTATTTTCATCAAGATGAATAATTAGAAATCAGTTGTTGTTTTACTTCATGTATTAATTTAGTACATGTTTGGGATGCCATAGCTGAGCACTGGACCTTGTGGATTGATTTTATTTACTGCACTTGTGGTTGTGATTGGTTTTTCTATTCTATGGTGTGGGGAGGCCTGCGTGCCACTTTCAACCCCTATTCTATAATGTAAAAGTACTAGATTAGCGGGTCTGCGTGCCTTTGATTATTTTGTAATTTTATTATTTCTAGTTTTTAGATTTTAGAATAGTCATATATAATAGGTTTGAAGCTAATGCAAGGAGCAAGGAGCAAACAGCAGAATTGGATGCAGGAGCCAGTGGGAGCTTCAGAGTTTCATGCCATGTGTGTTGTTTTCCGCTTAGGTTTTGGACCGTCGGGTTTTTCGTGTGGCTCACGAAACCGACATTAGTTAAGGGCAAGGCTAAGACATAGTTGTTGTAGTTGTTTTATTTCTTTACATATTATATATGTGTGGTTGTGATTCTTACGATGAAATAAAACAGGGTTTTAATAATAGTCATTATTAAACAGTGGTTTTCAAAAGAAAACTGGCAAAATCCTTTTTAGAAAAATCTTAGATCAGTGTGCTACCCACCTAATGGTACACCTTTCCTGTTAAACGGTACTCGGGTGTCGGAAGTGACCAAACCTTGGGCATTCGGGTTCAAGCCATTGCGGGGAAGGGTGTGAAAGACTCTACGATAATCGGGAGTCCCGGCCAGAGTTCACACCGTCTTAGGTGGTGCGATCTATTTTGGTGATAATTGGGAGTCCTGGCCCAAAATGCATTAGAGGGACTAAAGCATGCACGGTTCTTGTAGCCGATGTCCCGCGGATCTAGGAGTCGTGTCCAGGTAGGATAAAATTGGTATAGGTTTACCTACCAGAAATAGCATTGTCCCGGTGGGAAGTGCCCAAACCTTGCATTGGGAAATGTGAAATATGGATCCTAATCTAATAATTTATTTTTAAAAGGTAATAATTATTAGAAGATTAATCATATTACTGAATCGGTTTTATCTTTTCTTTTTCTGTAGATGTCTATTTTATCTGTTATTCCGTTTTACTCACCCGAGGAATCTCTAAGCCTTATCATTGGCAAGTGGAAGCTTTCAGGTCCAAACTTTGCTGTTTGGAAGATGCATCTTAAGAATGTATTAGATGCACAGGGAAAGCTATAAGTCATAGAGAATTGCCTCTAGAACGACCAGGGGTAGATGCCCAGGATAGTGAGTATGATGCTTACTATCAGTATCTGGCTGATGAATCTGATGTTATGTCGATTCTCGTTCTCTCAGCTTCGTCTGAGTTTACGGATGATCTCAGGGAGAAGTCATCTTTTGAGGTTGTTCAAGCATTAGAGGAAAGGTTCAAGAATAGTGAACGGGCATGTCGTTTCTTGCTAATGAAAGAAATTCTTTCGCAGAAAATGAAAGAAAACCAACCTATTAGTAATCATCTCATCAATATGAGAAGGTTTTTTGATTGCTATGTGATCCTTGGATCAGAATCAAAGCAACATGAGCTAGTGATGCTCTTGTTTGGTTCCCTATCTGACCATTATCAGACTAAGGTAATGGGTATCATAGGAGGTTTTGATATGACTGTCGCGAGTCTGCACGAGATCATCATGTGCATTAGTGACGATCTAGATCCAAAGAAGCTAGAGTCAACAGTAGTAGACCCTATGCTAGAGGATGACCGGTTGGAAGAGCTTGGAGAGATTTGTTGCCCAGACTGTGATAGAAAGGATTCATGCGAGAACTCACTCGGCATAGATCAGCTGGACATTGGTTCGCCCAATGAATCAGGTATCTTTATGATAGATTGTCTTATTACTTCTTATGAATCATAGGTATTGGATACCGGATGTGGTCATCACATTTGCAATCATTTACAGGGATTCAAGAGAAGTAGGAAGCTAAGACAAGGAGATATGGACATGCGGGTAGGCGAAGGCTCCATGGTTGGTGCTGAAGCTATAGGGACATATTGTCTTATTTTGCCTTCGGGTATGGTCTTAGAACTAGAACCTTGTTATTATGTTCCTAGACTTATAAAAAACGTTATCTCGTTTGATTTGCTTATAGACTATGGTTTTAACTATGTTTTGAATAGTAAAGTTATTTCTTGTTTAAAAAATGATGTTTTCTATTCCTCAAAATGGTCTATACACGCTAAATCTAGATAACGATGACAAAGACATATATCATATAAGTAAGAGATCCAAGAGTAACTTGAATCAGACTTACCTCTGGCATTGTCGTTTAGGACACATAAATGAGAAACGCATAGAAAAACTCCGAGATGACGGAATTCTAGAACTATTTGACTTGGAGTAATATGATATTTGCGAATCTTGTTTGTTCAGTAAAATGACAAAGCAGCCTTTCAACAGTGAGATGAAAGGGCAAGTGAGCTATTGGGGATAATACACACAGATGTTTGTGGACCCTTTACTCCAGAGGCTAGAGTAGGATACCGGTACTTCATTACCTTTACTGACGACTTCAGTAGGTTCGGTTATGTCTATCTTATGAGACTTAAGTCTGAAAGTTTTGACAAGTTCAAACAGTTTCAGAATGAAGTACAAAATCAGCAGGACAAGAAGATAAAGCTGCTTCGTTCCGACCATGGTGGTGAATATCTGAGTCAGGAATTCGACGACCATTTGAAGGAATGTGAGATTGTTTCACAACTCACACCTCCAGATACACCTCAGATGAATGGTGTATCAGAAAGAAGGAATCGTACATTGCTTGACATGGTACAATCAATGATGAGTCGAAGTTCATTGCCATTGTCGTTTTGGGGGCACGCACTCGAGACAGCAGCCTTCATGCTGAACCGGGTTCCGACAAAATCGGTGGAAAAGACACCGTTCGAGATATGGACGGGGAAAAAGCCCAAAATGTCTTTTCTCAAGGTTTGGGGATGTGAGGTGTATGTTAAGAGAACATTCACAGATAAACTCAATCCCAAATCAGATAAGTGTATCTTCGTGGGTTATCCCAAGGAAACCATGGGATACTATTTCTACAACCCAGACGAGAACAAAGTTTTTGTTTCTCGTAAAGGGGTGTTCTTGGAAGAGAAATTTCTAAACTCAGAGATTCCAAGAAAAGAAATAGAGCTTCAAGAATTGAAGAGGAAGAGATAATGTTGGTCCCGAATGGATACTACAACAACAAATGTTTGTAGAAGGGGGGGGGGGTTGAATACAAACTTTAGCAAATTAAATTTTAATAGACACACGGTTTACTTTTATATAATTCTTATTGATGTGAATCAAGAATTACATGAACTAGATGCGGAAAATCTAAGTTCAATAAAAGGTGGCAACTAAATTTGTCTAACACATAGACTAAGCTAATCTTAAACAACTTATGTCTAAGATGTTCAACAAATGAACAAGTTTGTTATATTGAAAATAAAATGCTAACTCTTCTAATTCTCAACAAATGAGATTTCAATATTCAAATATCTATTCGCCTACTTAGCATGTTTCCATGCATGAGTATATATAAGCAAGGGTGTCCGGGTTGATGAAGAGTAGAAGGAGACAAAGGTACTTGGTTTAATAATATTATAATAGATAAAGTTAGTGGGTGAAAAGTAAGTTAACTTTATACGCAAAGTATGTAAAGTAAACATACTTTTCAGCAAGATGGTAACGTATTTACCCACTGTCTATTATTATATTATTAAATTACTACCTTTATGTCTTGGGAGAGTAAACTTCTCTTTCCATGCTTGTACTTTAATCAACACCATGCTTTTTGAAGACTTGACTTAACCAAGTATAGAGTTGCCAGCCATACTTAGTTGTTGAAGCATATCTTCTAGATCTTCTCTTCTAAAGTATCTTTCTCCTTTTCTAGAGGATAGAGATCTATCCTTTTTGTTTCTTTACAGATCCAAAAAGTGCTATGTACTTTTACAACGAGAGATCTAAGGCATAATAGAACAACACATGTTCTGCCTTTGACTAAAGAAAATAATACACTGAAAAACTATTAGCTGATTAAAGACTCATCTAACAGACACTGAACAGCTAACATAATTTTGCTCAGCGAAGGACAATTGTAAAAGACTCAGCTAATTAGATCTGCTCAGCTGATCAAACTGATCAGCTAATCAATATAATTAGGTTACAGCTAATAAACTAATCAAAACAAACTCTCAGCTGATTCCAAGGGCTCAGCTAATCATTTGAGTATGATCAGCTTGTTGAGACAAGAATGAATAAGTGTAGAATACCTTATCTGACATGTGGGAGGCATTAGCTGACCAATGAGATACTGTCAGCTGATCCTTGACTGCTCAACTGATCTTTGAGGAACCCTCAGCTGATGGTTTGCACCGTCAGCTGATGCTTTGTAGATGTGCAGCTGATGTTTTCTGACTTGTCTTTTCTTCTTAGCTGATCTTTCTGAAGCTTGTCCTTTAGCTGATACTCAGTGTTTAGCTGACACAATGATTCGTCAGCTAACATTTCTTACTTAGAAATTCCTTTAAGTCTAATATGAAAAACAACACATGTTTTTCATTTATCTAAGTCCAAAACTGAATATGTGGTTTTGTTAACATCAAATCCTATTTTACTTAATAGACAGGTTTGATTTAGGTTTGATATTGCTATCTCCCCAACAATCTCCCCCTATTTGATGATGACAAAACCTTATCTTATTTAAGAAGAATCAGTTTGACTCGGATTTGTAAAGATAAAACTTTTAAGTGCAATTTGGTTACCTAGCTATCTGTTTTTGGTAACTCTTTAATATATGTTCCCTGATATTCTATTTTTGGAAATCTTTTCATTTATGAAGTACCATAGTTCTGTTTTTGTGGTATCTTTCTATCCTTTTTTTTTGCTTTTAGGATTTTTTATATTTTCTTTATATACACTATGTGAGCTATCTACTAAGAGTCATCTATACTAGCATTTTAGCCAAGTAGTCCATGATCAAAGTTTCAAGCTTGATTACAGAACAAAGTATTTACATCAGAGTTTGTACAATTTGAACATTAAGCTAAATTACAGAAGATGAACTATTCTAAGAAGTTGAAATTACATCTAATCTAGTTACGAAGTTTCAGTTTTCTTCCCACCAAGGTTCTTCTTTAACATCCAGAAGTCTGTCCAGAGGATTTTCAGCCAACAACTCTTCAGCTCTTGCTTGAATCAGACTTTCAAAGTGATCACTTCCTGTCTGTCCCCTTGTTGAAGTTGCTGCTTGAAATATCAGCTCTCTAGGGGCTCTTCCTAAGTCAGATTCTCTTAGGAATTTCCAAATACCAGCTCTGTTCTTGAAAAACATCCCTCTTTCAGGTTCAGTTATGTACTTAAACATTTCTGGTTCGATGTTGGAGGGTAGAGCAGTGTTTAGACTTTCATAAGCAGCCAGGTAAGGATGATCAGGATTAAGTATGATCTGTTCAGCAGGTACAAAAGCTTTGGAGGATTTCTTGAAGGCATCCTCAATCACATCAATGTGTTCCATGAATTGATCATGAGTGCATATCCTGTGGTAGACAGACATTCTGATCCAGTATTCAAGTTTGCTTATGAACCTTGTGGCAATTTCACTTTTGGATTTAAGGAGGTGGTACAGAGTCTCAATCATCTCAGTGAAGGAGAACAGTTTGCAGTGATGAAGGTAGGCATTCTCATGTGTTTGTCTTTCATCTTTTCTTACTATTCTGAGATATGGACATTCATCTGTACCCTTATATGGAGTAACTCTTGAGATGAGATTTGGATACTTCCTATCTACCAAGTTCTTTTTGTTTTCCAAGAGCTCTCTGATCTCCCTTTCTAATTGCTGAGTTGTAACCCCAAAGTTGAACTCATGCAATGCTTGAATGGCTTCTCTGTGAGTTCTTCCTCTTTTAGGAACTTTCTTAGCAGTAGGATCATCTTGCTGTGGTGCAACTTGTGTTGGATGTGATTGAGAAGATAGCATGATTAATTATTCTTCTTGTAATTCTCTCAACTCATCATCAGTAGCACCTATAATGACAGCAAGGTCTTTAGGAGTTGTGAAGTCCTGGTGTCTTTCCTTGGCTTTGAGAACCTCTTCAACTGAGGTGCCAAGTGCAGCAGCCAGCTCACTTAACTTCCTGAGATTCTCATCATCTTGAGTTAGCTCTTCCTCTCTTCTTTCTTCTTCTTCAATCTCCTCAGCAGACATTATTTTCTTTCCTTTTCTCCTTGATGTGCTGCTAGGAGTTGGTTGACTTGATTGTACTGGAGAGGAAGCTCGGACTGGTGGAGCTTTTGTAGAGAGGCTCTGCTTTTTCAAGTTGAACAGAGAGGACAGAGGCACCCTATCTTCATCATCATCATCATCAGAATCTTCTGATGGCACATTGATTGGTGCACAAGATTCATCGTGTCTAGGCTTTTTGGTCCTCTTCCTTCTGGCCATTTGTTTAAGTCTTCTTTTTGGCCTCTGCTCATCTTGAGCAGGTTGCTCCCCCTCAGATGGATTTTCCCTCTCAGCAGTTGATTGATTTAGAATATCTGCTTCATTGAGGTCTGCTTGATCTGCTGCTGCCTTATCAGCTTCTACTGCTTGAATAGGATCTGGTGAAGAGCTTGAGTTAGTGAAATCCGAGGCTGACTTCTCCCCCTTTTTGTCATCAACAAATGAAAAAGGAAAGTTGTCAGAAGGCTTGGCAACAGAGGGTGGGATAAAAGAATAAGGAGATGGAGAAGGGGTGGAGGTAGAGGGAGGGATAGTTGAAGGTGAAGGAGAGGTAGTAGGAATAGGAGGTGGGGTGAAAGATGGAGGTTGTCTTAGCCTTAGGATATCATCAGTGATTTTGGTGAATTCTTGAATGGTTTCACTGTGCCTTTGTCTGGAGGAGTGGCTTAAGTATGTGACCTCATCATCTATGGTTTGGAGAAGAGAAGGGACTCTAAGAAGAGAGTCAGGGATGGTTACTGAAATGTTAGGAAGGGAAGGTCTTAAGGTTTGAAGTTGGGAAAGAAGATTAGAAATGGTTTGGTTTAAGGAAGTGATGGTTTGGTTTGAAATGGGAGGTGAAGGAGTGGGAGTAGGGTGAGAAGTTTGGGATAAGAGTTGATCCAATTTATGAAGAATTGGTGATAGATCAACTGGGGCAGGGGTGGGTTGGGGTTGGGATTGGGTAGCTTTAAGGGACTCAACCTCTTGGATTAGATGAGAGATTTGAGTTTCTGTTTGGGTTTGGAAAGAGGTAAAGGAGGTTTGAAGACTATCCATCTTTTGAGAGATAGATAGTAGGTTTTGAAGTATTTGGGGTGAGGGTTCAGAAGAAGTAGAGGGAACAGGTTGAATAGGTACTGATTGAGAGTTGTGCCAAGAACAGGAATAGAGTGAGGTCCCTCACTTAGACCTTGGTATATAGGCATAAGATCACTGGGAGCAGATTGTATGCCTTGTGCTAATGGTTGGTCTATACCACTAGTATTGACAAGCAGTGCAGTAGCATGTGTAAGAAGTGAATCAAATACAGGTGCAAGCATGTGAGTATGAGTGAGGGTTGCACTCAGTAGGGTATCCCTTATTACAGTAGTAAGCTGTTGTGAACTTACTAAGGGAATGGATAGACTCAATGTGGGTGTAGACACAGTGTGACCTTGGGAGGAGGTCTGTCTTTCAATGGCATCACCCTGTTGGGAGGGTGATCCAGATTGCAAGAGTCTCATATTTACAAATGTGTCCTGTTGGGAGAACACATCCACTGGCAATTGGGTTAAAGCAACATCCATGAACTCCCCCTCAAAATAAGAGGTAGCTATAGAACTAGTGACTGTTGGTAGTACACTAGAGCTTAGCATTGGTGGGGGTGTTTCAACTGGAGGAGAGGGTGGGTTCTCATTGGTGGGGTTAACCAATTAAGTATCCTCAAGGGTGGTAGTGATTATACCTGAGAGATGCTGAGTTTTGCTGATCTCAATCAGTTGAATGAGATTGTCAGAAATTGTGTCATCCTCAGCATCATCACCATCAGCAGCATCTCCACTTTGTTGATTCTGTGGTGTGCTAGAACTAGAACTGACAGGGAATTCAGTAATGGGCATCCCTCTTTGAGAAGATGAGTTGGTTGTATCTTGAACATTTTCAATAGGAACAAACCCAGCATCACCACCATGAAAGTCATCATCTCCTTCATCATTATCACCTCCACCACTGTCAGCACCACTATCATCTGCATCAACATCCTCATCATCAGGATTAACAGGTTCATCCTGTGCTGGTGCATCATATGATCTTTCTTCTCCAAAACTGGCTTCATCACGAGTATGAGCAGTAGAGTGCTCAGAATTTTCAGTAACCACATCTGGGGACTCAGAATCATTAGCCATTGTTTCATCAACATGTTGAACATCACTTTCTTCAACCCCTACATCTTCTTCATCAGCTGCAATATCAATCAGCTCTTGCATTTGTGCAGTGATGGCAGGACCTTGATCTTCCCTTATTAAATGAAATATCTTTTGACCCATTTGAGGAATGGTCATTGCATCCAACACAACAGCTATCCCAGTATATTGTTCCCATTGAAGATGATGAAGTACAAGCAAACTTAAGTACCTTATGTAGGGAACAATAGTTCGTGTTGATTTCTTTGCTGTGCCAAGAGTGATTTTATCCACCATCTCTGAGAATATGACTTGAGCGAAGTCAATATTCCTCCCTGTGACTAAGGCATGTAGAATCATGAGTCCAGTTTGATTCATTTGGTCAAAACTTCCAGATTTATGACCAAAACACCGAGTGATTACACTTGCCAAATACTTCCATGGGTGTCCCAGCACAAACAACTTATACTGACCATGGGTAACAGCCTCATTGTAGCCAATTAGGGGTAAAACGTCCAGAACTTGATCCATTTGAGCAAATGGTTGATACGGGGCCAAGTTAGGCAGAGAGATGGCTTGTCGAAGAGTATTGACAGTGATGTTGATGTTGATGGTGCCATTGAGACAAGTGCAGGTGATTAGTTCTTGATCAGTATGGTACCTTGCAGTGTACCACATCTCAGCAACGATGTTTGGAAAGATGAAGAAAGGATGAGCAGAGAGACAGGGAAACAGGGGATGAGCAGTAATTAATGCTACCATAGGTTCGTATCCCTGGTTTGCCTTGTTCGCGGGAATGTCAGTGTTGATTAGAAAGTTGTTTGGACGAATGGTGATTTCTGAGTTTACGGTCATGTTCTCACCAGCAACAACATTAGGAGTAGAAACAGGGTTGAAGGACACCATGATTACAGAGTGAAGAAACTCTGAGTAGTGAGAGCTTAGGGTTTGTAATTTTGAAGAGAAGAAGAGTGTTTGGGAATTTTGAAAGCACAAGAAATGAAGAACCGCTAAAAACACCTTTATATCTTCTTTGGAAACCTAAACTGTCACATAAATATCTTTTTGAAAAAGTAACTGTCACATCTGCAAAAAGGGTAATAAACAGATAAGTTATTAAATACACGGACAACTAACGGACATTAAACAAATACTACCTAGTAACACATTAAATACAAATGATAAATTAATACCATAAGTGTGGGGACACAAGAATTTTAACTCTGAGAATCATCAGCTGACTGAATAGAGTGTCAGCTGATCCTTGTTGAGCTAAAATAAGTGTCAGCTAATGAATGCAATTAGCTGAGCGTCTAAGTCTTAGCTAATGGTTGATAAGCTGAGGTATAGTATCAGCTGATGGTTGTCAGCTGACAGAATACTACTAGCTGATTCACCATTAATAAGACATGAAGAAGCTTAGATAAGTACTTCATTTCACACACAACTGGAATTAATTTCTCACACTAAATTAACTACCTAAGAAAGGAATATGTTACAAATTTAACATGCCAAGTTTGGATATTAGGAAGTTGAACCGAGACTCATCCAAAGGTTTTGTAAAAAGATCAGCTAATTGAACATCAGTACTTATATATTGCATTGAAACTTTCTTTTTCTGTACATTATCTCTAAGAAAATGATGTCTGATTTCAATATGCTTGGTTTTAGAATGCAAAACCGGATTGTTAGAGATAGAAATGGCACTAGTGTTGTCACACAGGATTGATGAGTTTTCAAACTGTATGTCATAATCAAGTAGTTGATTTTGCAGCCATAATAGTTAAGCACAACAGCTTCCAGCAGCAATGTATTCTGCCTCAGCTGTTGAAGTTGAAACAGAGTTCTGTTTCTTGCTTGACCAGCTGACTAATCTTCCACCTAACAGCTGACAACCACCAGATGTACTCTTTTTGTCTAGTGTGCAACCTGCAAAATCAGAATTAGTGTATCCAACTAACTCAAAATCAGAGTCTTTGGGGTACCAAAGACCTAGATTAGGAGTTCCTTTGAGATACCTGAAAATCCTTTTAACAGCAGCTAAGTGAGATTCTTTGGGATCTGCTTGGTATCTAGCACAAATACATGTTGAAAACATAATATCTGGTCTAATTGCAGTGAGGTATAAAAGAGACTCTATCATACCCCTATAAGCTGTAATGTTCACTGATTTACCATCAGTGTCCTTTCCAAGCTTTAAGGCAGTGGACATGGGTGTTTTCATTGAAGAACAATTTTCAAACTCAAATTTCTTAAGTAAGTAATTTACATACATTGTTTGATGAATGAAAATTCCATCAACCTCTTGTCTAATTTTAAGTCCAAGGAAATAGTTTAGTTCACCCATCATGCTCATCTGATAGTTATCAGACATGAGTTTTGAAAACTTTTTACAAAGATCCAAATTTGTAGACCCAAATATTATACCATCTACATATATCTGTACAAGTATTACATCACCCTTGAATTTTCTTATAAACAAAGTGCTATCTATGCTTCATCTTATAAAGCCTTTGGTGGTTAGAAAAGAAGAGAGGGTATCATACCAGGCTCTTGGAGCTTGCTTTAGACCATACAAAGCTTTGTTTAAGAAGTATACATGGTCTGACTTGCTTGCATCCTCAAAACCTGGAGGTTGTTTGACATATACCTCTTCCTTCAATTCTCCATTGAGGAAAGCACTCTTAACATCCATTTGGAAAACTTTAAAGTCTTTGAAGGAAGCATAAGCTAGAAATAGCCTTATGGCTTCAAGTCTTGCAACAGGGGCAAAGGTTTCATCATAATCAATACCTTCTTCTTGGCAATAGCCCTGTGCAACTAACCTTGCTATGTTTCTGATGATCAGCCCTTGTTCATCCATTTTGTTTCTGAACACCCACTTAGTACCAATGATGGATTTTTCCTTTGGTCTTGGGACCAAAGTCCATACATTGTTTCTGGTGAATTCTGCCAATTCTTCTTGCATGGCATTAATCCAGTGAGGATCATTTAGAGCTTCATCCACCTTCTTTGGTTCAATCATAGAAACAAAACCTGTGTATAATAAGAAATTACAAGGTTTTGATCTTGTTAGTACAGGTGCTTCTATGTTACATATGACCTGATCTTTAGGATGATCCCTGAGGTCCTTATAGGCATTTTGGATTCTGGGAGAGTTTGGATTATTTTGGATTGTAGGAGTGAAAATTTTTGGTTTGGATCAGCTGATGAGACTTTTGGTTGATCAGCTGACAGAATTTCAGGAATGTTATCGGTTGGAACTTCTACTGATGAGGGAATGTTTGATATGGAATTAGAGTCCATTGATGTTGAATCATGATTCTCATCTTTTAGTAAAAGTGTGGGTTGGTTTAAAATAGAATGTGCATTGGTTTGATGTATATTTAGAACAGTTTCATCTAAATCCTCTACATCAGCTGATGGGAGTGGATCAGCTGATACTAGAATGTTATCTTCAGTATGTAGCAGATCATTAAATTCCTCACCTGTAGATGGATTAGTAGAACAGGAAGTAACAAAGTCATTTTCATTAAAACTTACATTGATTGATTCTTATATGACCTTTGTTCTGAGGTTGTAGATTCTGTAAGCTTTGGAGATCACAGAATATCCAACAAAAACACCTTCATCAGCTTTTGATGCAAATTTCTGCAATTGATCTCTCTGGTTCAGAATGAAACATTGACACCCAAAGATATGTAGAAATTGAACAAATCAAATAAAAGTGTCACACACAGTAAATCAAACGACAAACAATCGAATGCTTTTATTAAGAAGATGATTACAATGCTTTGAATAAGAAGATGATTACAATAACTATCAAGTAAGCAACTCTTGATATATAACCACCTAATATAAATCTCTCAATCTCTCAAACTTAGCTATATATAATCAACTTATGATTATAGATACTGACGACTCTCTAAACAGGATTTACACAGATTGATAACTTACCAATATCACAACTGATGTGATAGTTCGAACACACGAACACCTTGGCAATCTGTGAATTTCTTGATCACGTTGAACTAACAAACAGTAATCAAGATTCGTAACACATACGGTGAAGTGAGGTTTGGCTCTGCAACACTAAGTTGTTTTTGTATCTAAGTCGTACCTCTAAACTTATCAGGAGATAAGTATTTATAATCCTGTTCCTACGACTCCTAACAAACTGGACTAATCCTAATTTGCTAACTAACTATCGGATAACTCGGAATCTTGAATCTTGAACCTTCTTATCTTGTGTCTTCAATCTTCAATCTTGATTCTGAAGTCTTCTTATCCTTCCCGTAGATATAGAGAGTTAAAACAGAATTTAAAACACATTTAAATCCTTTTAAACTGACTTCTTTAGTCAGGCTGAGTTACTCAGCTTGAAACTCATCAAGCTGAGTTCTCGAGAACACACTCGAAAACAAACATAGACTAATATGTATAACTATTAACTCATCCTTAGAAGTCTAAAGAATTAACTAAAACATATTTAGCAACTCTATTGAGCTGACTCAGTATTCACACTGAGTCGCTCAGCTTGAAGCTCATCAAGCTGAAACTCAATATATATATATATCTTAGTTTACGCACACAGCTTATCAAACAGATTGATAATCTTACTAAGATATAGCTTAAGCTGATCAAACATATGTACAGCTTACACTCAGCTTATACTCAGTCTGAATCACTATAAGTGTTAAGTCTGACTAAGCTTCATAATTCTGTTTAAGTTATATGTAGAAATCATCTTACAAACTCAACTTTGTCTCATCAAATCTTAACTGATGAGATCATTTTCCCAACAAGAATTCTTATGGCCATATCAGCATATTTTGACTATGAGATATGGCAGATGGATGTCAAAACCGCCTTCCTTAAAGGGAAGTTGACAGAGGACGTATATATGATACAACCGGATGGTTTTGCGGATCCAAAGAATCCTAATAAAGTATGAAAGCTGCTAAAAATCCATTTATGGGTTGAAGCAGGCATCTAGGAGCTGGAACTTACACTTTGATGAGTGATCGCACATTCAGTCCCTTCCAGATGACTGAAAGCGTGAGGGCTAGTATGTGAATCTTCTTCGTGTAATGCTCCGTTTTACAAAACCGATAACACCTTGGGTTAAAGGAATACGGGGAGGGTTCCCCGTATTCCTCTCCGATGATAAAGTCAATAATGCTCTTTGAGAGTGTCAGGTTGAAGATAAAGTATGTAAGTTGTGTAGTGTTAATATGTGCATGCATTTTTATATTAGAAAGGTGCGTACCTGGGCCTTTGGATGGATGTACAGGTGTCAAGGATCAGCTAATGGTGGTGATTGCACGTACTTAAGGATCTTCTTGAAAGATCCTTAAACGGTACCAAAGTCTGCCGGTTGTACTTATTTGTCGAACATCCCGTACTTATCATTTAATGCGATTAGATAGGTGAGTCTGCTTCTTAGAGATGTCTATTTTGCCTATGTGAAGTGGAAGGACAAGTATACCCCTGGTGTGGTATGCCTCCAGGGGCCTGTGTTGGTCCCTTGGTGAGAATAACAAGAAGCAACAGATGTGTAGAAAGGGGGTTGAATACACTTTCTGCGGAAATTGAACAAATCAAAATAAAGTGTTACACTAAGTAAATCAAACCACAATCGAATGCTTTGCTTTTCATTAATAAGAAGATGATTACAGACTCTATCAAGTAAGCAACTCTTGATATGTAAACACCAAATATAAATCTCTCAATCTTTCAAACTTAGCTATCTATAATCAACTTATGATTATAGATACTGACGACTCTCTAAACAGGATTTAATCACAGATTGAAAACTTACCATTCTCACAACTAATGTGAGTATTCAAACACACGAATAGCTTGGCAATCTGTGAATCTCTTGATCACGTTGAACTGAAAAACAGTGATTCAAGAATCGTAACACATACGATTGAGGTGATGTATTTGGCTCTACAACACTTAGTTGTGATCATCGTTGTAGTCGTACTTGAGTCGTACCTCTAAACTTATCAGGAGATAAGTATTTATAATCCTATTCTTACGGTTCCTAACAAACTTAGACTCAGCCTAATTTGCTAACTAACTATCGGATAACTCGGTATCTTGAATCTTGAATATTCTTATCTTGAGTCTTTAATCTTCAATCTTGATTCTGGAGTCTTCTTATCCTTCCCGTAGATATTGAGAGTTAAAAGATAAATTTAAAACATATTTAAATTTTCTTTAAGCTGACTTCTTGCTCGGACTGAGTTACTCAGCTTGAAACTCATCAAGCTGAGTTCTTCGAGAACAAACTCGAAAAACAACATGAACTAACATGTATATTAATAAACTCATCCTTAGAAGTCCTAAGAGTTAGCTAGAACGTATTTAGCAACTCTGTTGAGCTGACTCAGTATATACGCTGAGACACTCAGCTTGAAACTCATCAAGCTGAAAGCTCAATATATCTTAGGTGACACACACAGCTTATCAAACACATTGATAATCTTACTAAGATATAGTCTAAGCTGGTCGAACATATGCTCAGCTAATACTCAGCTTATATTTAGTCTGAATCACTATAAGTGTTCAGTCTGACTAAGCTTCATAATTCTGTTTAAGTTGTATTTAGAACTTATCTTACAAACTTAACTTTGTCTCATAAAATCTTAACTGATGAGATCATTTTCCCAACAAACTCCCCCTATTTGATGATGACAAAACCATCAAACAGTTCTCAAGTTTGTTTAACCGAATTATGTTTTAAATCTCAAACTTATTAAGATTTTATTTTTGAACTAATCAAAGTTTAATTGACATCAATTTTTTAATTGAACTTATCAATTATAAGTGGAACATACCAACTTTAAGTTGAACAAACCAACTAATTATATCAATGAATAAGAACTAATAATTTATTCATTAAGCTGAACTTATCAGACTAATAATTATGAACATATCATAACACAGTTAAACATATCAAACAAATATTTGTATTAATTGAACATATCATAATACAAATTTTTTTAATCACATAGATCATGCACACTTAGTGCTTACAAAATTAGAACTAATCTAATTTTTACAATAGAACTAATATATTCAGGATGCAGTTCTTCAAACTCCTTGATCTCCTTGTTGATTTCTTCAAGGATTTCTTGCAAATTAGGCAAGTGTTGAAGCTGATCCTTTTGAGATCTGATTGCTCTGTTTATTCTGTATCTGAACCTTGCAGTTTGTTCAGTCTTTTCCACAATTTGTCTCAGAGCAAACACTTGAGATACCCCACATGTGTATATGTTTGCATCAGACTGGAAGCATTGTTCTCCATTTCTATCCAGGTACATGAATCCTTTCTCAGGATTTTACACATAGGTGTTTTCTTTGAACTTCAAGCCTTCAGGAAGATTCAGAATGTACTTATCTGCTTTTGCTAATCCAGCTGTCTTTTTCAACTTGTCTTTCCTTATTTTGTGAAAGGATGGTAGTAGGGTTACAATCTCAGACCTGGGTATGAGTTTCATCGAATCAGCTCTTGCAAGTAGCCTCAACAGTTCATCTTTAACTTGACTTCTAGCAGAGGACTTTTCCATCTGCTTGATAAGTACGACCAATTGCTTCCATTCTTCATATCCCAGTCTATGAAGTTGATTCAGCTCCAAAGAAGATGTTTCACCATCTTTTAAGACAAACTTCATAATGATGATCCCTTGAGCTGAACTCAACGTTAGTGAATTTATTTGAGAGGAGAAGTAGGTCCTTGTATAACACTGAGTTATATCTTCCCCTTCAGGTTGATCCTGGATAGGAAGTTCCTCTACTTCTTCCTCCTTGGGCACAATTGGCAGTCTGAGTTTGGCTAGATCTTCATTCTGCTTTCTGATATGCTCATCCCATACTTGTTCTCTTCGCCTTTTCTCATATGGTAACATAGCTTGAACATCCATTTGTCTTCTTCTTAACTCATTGATTGACATCCCAAGCTGATCAGCATCTTGTTGTTCCATTCTCCTCACGGCCATCAGTGAAGTTCTTTCTTGTAGAGTCATTTTGTCAGCAGAGTCTTCATCTGAGGCTGTTGATTCACTGAGAATCATTTTTCTTCTTTTCTACTGAGGGGGTTTTGACTCTTCTGAGCTAATCACTGCTGGTCTCTTGCCTTTTGCTTTTTCAGTCAGCTCAGCTTTTTTTTCTATTTCTGTCTCTCCCTCAAGCTGTTCTGCTCCCTTTGCCAATAGTAGTAGAGCATTAGCTTTGACCGACTCAGCTTCAGCATCTTGAAACTTCTCCCCCTTTTTATCATCATCAATAGGGTTTGAAGTCCTTTGTTGGAGTGCAGCAACTGCAGATTTCAAGTTTAACACCTCCTCATCTAGAGAATCTAAAATCATGATCATTTCCTTCTTGGTCTGCTTTCTCTTGAGGTGCAGCTTGTCAAACTGACATTTAAAGAAATTCATCAAGTCATCCAAGTCAGCCTGAGAGGGTTGGAATTTGGGTGCATCATCCAAGGGTTGGTGTATACCCTCAAACTCATTTGCACCAGAGTTTGGACCCTGTGAATCACCTTGGTATGAAGATGAAACATTGACAGGTTGTGCTTGTGAGTGTGAGAAGTGAAGAGAAGTAATGGGGCTCGAAACCTAAAGTGTATGGGTAGGTGGTTGGCTAATTGGTTTGGAGGGGGGTGATTGACCCTGGGGATTGGTCATTTCTTCAATGTGACCTAAGTGTGTCTGCTTAGGCACAGTAATGGGCTCTCCCATGGCACTAGAGAGTGTGGGCTGAGTAGACACCACACCCGGCTTAGGCTGTAAGGTTGAAATGAGCCTCGAGGTTGACACCTTAAGAGTATGCGTCTCCCCCTCAACTCCTGCCTGGGGAGGGATCAGTGTGATCTCAGCTCCAGGGATGCATTTAGGAGTGGCACCACCTTTGGCAGTTTTCCTGGTGTATGTTTGGATATTCTCCCTAGCAGCAGTGGGCATACTAGGGGTGGCTTCAGAGTGGGATTTAAGATGAACAAAAGGTGGAGGAGATGGGTTAGACTGGGTTGGGTTTACCACAGCCTTATCTCCATAAGTAGATGGAGAATAATGAGAAGAAAGACAAAGTGGAGAGGTCTTACCAGAAGCAGCTTCAGTGTGTACTGGTTCAGCTTGAGCAGAGTGCTCAGCTTGAACCTCCGTGTCAGCTTGGGAAGCTCCCCCTTGATTTGATCCCTCTTCTTCACTTTCGGAAGAAGCTGCCTCAGCAATCAGGAGCATAGGTTCACTCAGACCCTCTTGCTCTGGGAAGATGTCATTATTGAACATCTTGGGGCTGAGTGTAGGAAACAGGAACATATCCTGATCAGCTTCCTAGGGTGCTGTCCCCAGCTCGGCTTCAAATGCCAAGGACAGGTACCTTATGAAAGGTACATGAAGATCCCTTGTGGTCTTCATCACTTGGACCCTGAGTTCGTTGAAGATGAGCTGAGCATAATCCAAATTGCGTGCAAAGTATATGTTGTACAGCAGCTGCATCTCGAACTCGTTGACCTGGTCCAATCCTCCAACCTTGGTACCAAGTGAACGGATCACTGTGGACACCATGAAACCCCAACTGGTTGGAAAGGTGACCTTTTTTTATTACACCCCCTGTCTGCGGGTGTCCCATTCTTGGTAGGACAGACCTAGCCACCTGTCTCGTCACCGCATGCTTGAACTTATTAGATTGAGGGAATTGAAGAATCTCCCTTAGCTTGTCTATGGTGAGAGTAATCGTCCTCTCTCCATTCAGCACTGTGCCCCGGATTTCGTCGTTGTTTTGGTCGTAGACACACGTATACCAAAACTCGAGCAGATACCCATTGTTCGTATCCTCTGTTAATTTTGCGTTGATGGATTGCAAGACAGGCACGCTGATTGTTGATTTTGATCAGCGGCAATCCGTTCTTCTTGAACGCAGCACCCCTTACCATTCTGTCACTGAGATTCAGAACGGTTCCGTCCATCGTTGAATTTAGAAGATTACACGAAGTAACTGTTCTATTCGCACTGAGCAATTTAAGTCTCACTGAGCAATATTAGATTCGCACTAAGCGATTTAGGGTTTCGTGATCGATGAAACGAGGAATTGCACTGAGCAATATGTGGTTGTTTGCGAAGGGTATTGTAGAAGGTGAGAAGTTAGATTTGTAAGCTTAAACTTCTCTAAACCGGTTATGATTGATATATATACCTTTCTGAGGAGAGAGAAAAGTTACCGTTAGAATTCCATTTTTATCCGTTACGCCGGAAAAATTACGGCGTGATGTAACAGTAAGAGGGTAGAAAAACATCATCTTCCAACGGATACAAGTGTAAAATAATATCAGTGACCTACACAAATATTATTAACGCTGTTGTATTACACCAATACCAAATTAGTATAATACGCGATTTGAGACTTACTCAAATACGCAGATACACATGAATCAATAACACTTAGTAATTAAAAAATGGTTTTGGACACACCAAGTCTGATTAAACTTATTACTCAGTTTATGTCAAGCACTCAGCTTGATTTGAGCACTCAGCTTGAGATTGGTACTCAGCTTGAGTAGAGCACACAGCTCAGTATTAACGACACTCAGTCATGAATGTTTTAGACTGACTTAAACATGTAATTTAGCTACACTAAGTAGGTAAAATATGTTTGGAACTTACCAAACGTGTGAACCAATCACACAGTTTGAGTTAAGCACATAGCTCAGACTCAATGACACTTAGTCATTTATGTTTGAGACTGACTCAAACTATATCATAACTACACTAAGCAGTTAAAATATGTTTGGAACTCACCAAACGTGTGAACTCATCATTCAGCTTGGCAGGTTATACAGTTTATGAAAACTTATCTATAAACTGTGCACTCAGCTTAAGACACTTAGTCTCTGTCAAACTGAAAACTCAGATTCTAGACACTTAGCTAGGGGTTGAGCATACCCAATTCACTTAGCAGATACATAAACCTCTTCTCATGAAGTGGTTTAGTAAAGATATCTGCTAATTGGTCATCAGTAGAGATAAATTTAATGTCAACTTTACATTTTTCCACGATGTCCCTGATGAAGTGATGTCTAATTTCAATGTGCTTGGTTCTTGAGTGGAAGACTGGATTGTAAGTTATGGCTATAGCACTTTGGTTATCACAGAAGATAGGAGTTTTCTTGAAACTGATACCAAAGTCTTGAAGCTGATGCTGCATCCATAGGATTTGAGCACAACAACTTCTTGCTGCAACATATTTAGCTTCAGCAGTTGAAGTAGCTACTGAGTTCTGTTTCTTACTAGTCCAGCTTACTAACTTCCCACCAAGAAGTTGACATCCTCATGTTGTTGATTTTCTATCTAACTTGCACCTAGCATAGTCAGCATCTGAAAAACCAACTAACTCAAACCCAGAGTCCTTTGGATACCAAAGACCTAGATTTGGACTACCTCTAAGGTACCTAAAGATCCTTTTCACAGCTTGAAGATGTGATTCTTTAGGATCTGCCTGATATCTTGCACAAACACATGTAGCAAACATGATATCAGGTCTACTAGTTGTCAAATAGAATAATGAACCTATCATTCCTCTATAGGTAGACTGACACACAGACTTACCATCTGAGTCTTTACTCAGCTTGACAGCTGGTGACATGGGTGTTTTCATGGTTGAACTAGAATCAAAACCATATTTCTTAATCAAATCAAGAACATACTTGCTTTGATTGATGAATATTTCATCAGGATTTTGTTGAATTTGTAAACCCGGGAAATATGTCATCTCACCCAGTCATGTGCCTTGAGCATCCACTATCCAAGTACCATTTACTTGAACCCTGCACATGATATAAAAACTAAACACATTAGTTTTGTTTTGGAACTCACTTCTTGGTGGGTTCTGATGAGGAGCACTTAGCATCTCCATCTTGTTGAACTGACCGTGTAGCTTGAGCAGGAGCTGAGTCCTGTGTAGGCTGATCAGCTTGTTCTTGTTCAATCCTTGAGATTTCAACATCACAATCCTTAGCCTCATGACCTCTACTTATGCACTTGTAGCATCTCCTTCTTCCAATGATTATAGGAGGTAGAGTGTCCAATAACCCTTATGAGAACTTGATCTCAGTCTTAGGATTATATGTAGTGGATAACTTTTCAACTTTCTTTGCAAGTTGATTCACTTGATGCTCACTGACTTTGGACTTACCTTTGTCAGATCGTTGTTTCTTGTCCTTTTGATTAGAAGCTTGAACAACAAACTTCTTTTCCATGACCTTGGACTTACCTTTGTCATGCTTACTGGACTCACCAGTTTCAACAGGTTTGGACTTACCACTGTTGATCTTCTTGGACTTACCAAGATCCACAACTTTGGACTTACCATTGTTGTAATTTGACCTCTGATTTACAATGGTCTTCCTATTCTTGTAACTTCTCTCCGAGCCAGATAGAGAATGTTGTATTTTGAAAGGATTTGTGTTAAGCCTTTCCACAACTAAAGTTCTTTGAATAGGCTGAGTGCCTAATCTTTCCAGCACAGACTTACCATGCTGTTTGGATGTTGAGCACTCATTTTCATGATCTTTAGCCTTTACAAACATATTGTATTTAAGGTTTTGATTATGTTTCTTCTATGAGGCTGACTTTTGAGACTCAATCAGTTGTCTATCCTCCTCAGAGTCTGTACTTGCTATCTCATCATCAGCTACATAAGCTGCAGTTTGATAGTCACCTCTAAGTACAACTTGTACATATTTAGGAATTTGTTGGTTTATGAACTTTTCAGCAAGCTTTGATGACTTACACCAAGACTCAGTGACCTTTTGAAGTTGGTCAGCTTTGACTTTAGCTTCCCGAAGTTCTTCACTTAGAAGTTTATTAATGTGTCTTTGACATTCAAGATCACACTGTGCTTTCTGAGAGATTGATTTTCCTTAATCTCATTCTTCAGTTTAGCTATCTCAGCTTTGAGGTCCTTTTGAGACTTAAGGATGGTCTTGAAATCATTCAACAAATAATCGAAGGCAAGACCCTTTTCTTCATCGGTGTAAGAGTTGAAATTACTAACATTGTACATGGAAGCAGGATTCCAATCACTAAGCTTGCTGTTTTCCTCAGCTTCCTTCATATCGTCTTCAAAAGTTGACTCGGACAAACCATAATTAACTTCATCAATTTCAAACTCTTCATCTTCTTGAGCCATTAGACAAACATCATCATCATCTGAGGTAGATGATTCTGTATCCCAGGTTTCAGCATAAAGTCCTTTGTCTTCTGGCTTTGCTTTCTTGAGCTGAGTATATTTTTTTATACTTATCAGTCCTGTAAGCATTCTTATCAGCAACTGATGCTGATTCTTCCTTCTTTAATTTGCACTCAGTAGCAATGTGTCCCTTCTTCTGATAGTTAAAGCACACAGCCTTCTTGGGATCAAAGGAACTCTTCCCTTTGCCTCTGTCAGATCTTCCTCTTCCCCGTGAAGCTCTTCTCAAACGTCTGGCCAACATAGCCATCTGCTCAGTGATAGTCTAAACATCATCAGTATCACCTGAGTCTGAGTCTGAGTCTGAGTCTGAGTGGTCAGCTTGAGATTCTGACTCAGTCTCAGATTCAACAACTAAAGCCTTGGAGCTTTTCTTCTTTTTCTGTGCAACTAATGCAATTTCTGCTTTATCCAAGGACTCCTTAAGTTGTTGTTGAGAAGTTCTCTTGTGCTCTGTGATCTGTTCATAATTGAGCAAGAACCCATAGATAGACTGTAGGTTGTACACATGCAGTGTTCCTCCAGCCCTCAGTGCTGTGGTTACTTCATTGAACCTTTCTGGTAACACATCCAGAAATTTCAGCACAAGTTCAGCCTCATCTTTCTTCACACCTACACTTAGCAGGTCATTTATCAAGCAGTGAAACCTTGTGAACAAATCAGGCAAGGTTTCATTCTTCTTCGAAAAGAAATTTTCTTAGGATCTATTTAGATGACTCTTCTTTTGCTGCTTGACCAGATCAGTGCCCTCATATGTAATACTCAGTGTATCCCAGATCTCTTTTGCAGTTTGACACCCAGTCACTGTATGCAAGATCTCGTTGGTCAGGGCATTTTCCAGAACACTCTTTGCCTTGTCATCCAGATTGTAAAGTTTCCAATCTTCATCAGTCCAGGATGCAGTAGGCTTTCTCATATCCTTTTCAGATCTGCCAGGAGACGCATCACTGACAGTTGCAGGAATCTTGGGGATAATGGGTCTTTTTGTGATGACATCGTACATACGATTGTCAATGGACATGAGGAATAACATGACTCTGAACTTCCACATAGGATAGTTAGATCCATCGAATATGGGACAGCCTTTGGCAGACATCTGTGGAAAGTTTGAAGAATTGTTGCTTGTAGACATTGTAAACTTTCTTATAATCTTGAACTTTCAATTTATGATATCGTTCAGCCTGCTCTGATACCAGTTGTTGGTCCCTTGGTGAGAATAACAACAAGCAACAGATGTGTAGAAGGGGGGTTGAATACACTTTCTGCGGAAATTGAACAAATCAAAATAAAGTGTTACACTAAGTAAATCAAACCACAATCGAATGCTTTGCTTTTCATTAATAAGAAGATGATTACAGACTCTATCATGTAAGCAACTCTCGATATGTAAACACCTAATATAAATCTCTCAATCTTTCAAACTTAGCTATCTATAATCAACTTATGATTATAGATACTGACGACTCTCTAAACAGGATTTAATCACAGATTGAAAACTTACCAATCTCACAACTAATATGAGTATTCGAATACACGAATAGCTTGGCAATTTGTGAATCTCTTGATCACGTTGAACTGAAAAACAGTGATTCAAGAATCATAACACATACGATTGAGGTGAGGTATTTGGCTCTGCAACACTTAGTTGTGATCGTTGTTGTAGTCGTACCTGAGTCGTACCTCTAAACTTATCAGGAGATAAGTATTTATAATCCTGTTCCTACGGTTCCTAACAAACTAAGACTCAGCCTAATTTGCTAACTAACTATCGGATAACTCGGAATCTTGAATCTTCTTATCTTCAGTCTTCAATCTTCAATCTTGATTTTGGAGTCTTTTTATCCTTCCCGTAGATATAGAGATTTAAAAGATAAATTTAAAACATATTTAAATTTTCGTTAAACTGACTTCTTGCTCGGACTGAGTTACTTAGCTTGAAACTCATCAAGCTGAGTTCTTCGAGAAAAAAACTCAAAAACCAACATGAATTAACACGTATATTAATAAACTCATCCTTAGAAGTCCTAAGAGTTAGCTAGAACGTATTTAGCAACTCTGTTGAGCTGACTCAGTATATACGCTGAGTCACTCAGCTTGAAACTCATCAAGCTGAAAGCTCAATATATCTTAGGTGACACACACAGCTTATTAAATACATTGATAATCTTACTAAGATATAGTCTAAGCTGGTCGAATATATGCTCAGCTTATACTCAGCTTATACTCATTCTGAATAACTATAGGTGTTCAGTCTGACTAAGCTTCATAATTCTGTTTAAGTTGTAATTAGAACTTATCTTACAAACTTAACTTTATCTCATCAAATCTTAACTGATGAGATCATTTTCCCAACAGTCTGTACTTCTGGAGTGTCAGGGGAACGATCTTCGCATGGGTCCAGGGGACGGACGTACTCCAGGGGTGTTGTAGGTTCCGAAGTACTTATGTTTTGGACCCTACACCATTAAGTCCCCCCAGTCTGATAGTATAGTATCTTGTGCTATGCTATCAGACTCACTATTTTAAATTACCTCTTCCTCTGGAACTATTCTTTCTGGAGTGGGCATTCCCTTTTAAAAAAAACTAGACTGTTCCTCTATCGTGTCAGTTATTAATGGGTGCGTTACACTCGACTATTCATTGCCTATAACTGTCTTTGAAAATCGTGTTGACACGTGTGTGGCCCAGATTTAATCCATTTTTGGAGAGTGGCCCTATATAATTCCCTCGTCCCGCTCAAATCACTTTCCTCTTCTTTTTTGAAAACGTTCCCTGGCGTTTCTGGAAATTCTCCCCTTCGATCAAAATTCAAGCCATTGCTCTTCTTCGTTTGTTGGTGACTCGCACTAGTTCGTTATGAAGAAAGGTTTGTAGTTCCTTCTTTCTTATTTCTATTGCATAGCTTCTTTTTCGTCATTGTGTAGTTTCTGTAAGCGTTTGTTATTTTCTTTAAGTTTAATCATGGTGGTTCCTGCCGTCGATCAGACATTTTGTAGTATGTATGATTCTCAGTTTCAATCCATATGTCGTGTGGTTCCGAATATCTCTGATTACGATCCCGTAAAGCCTGCCTGCGATGATGTGTTGGTTCGACCACCACCGGGCAAGGTTGGGGTTTATTGCCACTATCTGGAAATTAGCAACATTCGATTTCCTTTGCACCCTTTTTTTATTCGGTTTTTGTCGTTTCTACACATTGGCCTTTATCAACTCCATCCCCTTGCAATGCGCAAGGTTACCAATTATATTGCCCTTTGTGCCGGTTTTGGCCGAAGGCCTAACATTGCCTGTTTTCTCCAATACTATAAGCCCATGAAATGTGGGAGTTGGATGACCTTTGAACCACGTAACAAGGGTCGTGGTGTGCCTCTGTTTGATGAACCTCGTACTTCGTAGAAATATTGGCGAGAGAGGTTTATCTATGTTTCTGACCGGATTATTCCTCCCCAAAATATTGCTTTAACCGGTTTTCGCGAAGAGCTCCCTGCATATATCTTTAAACTTCCTCATGACCAACACATGGACATGGGGCTTTACTCTCAATTTGAGGGGTTACGGGTGAGGATTCAAGAGTTCCCGAAACCTATGATGGTGTTGGCTGGTCTCAGCCAGAATTGGGATGATCCTCAGAGGGTTCCTGTCATTTTGTATGGGCAGGAGGGTAATGTTTTACTACTCTCTTACTTTGTCTTTTTAGCGTGTTGTAATTTATTGTGTTTTCTTTTGCCTCTATCTCGCAGAGATCTCTTTGACGCGCTATTTAACCATGGGGTCTACCACTGGTACAAATGTTGGAAAGCGTGACAGGCCCTCCTCTCCCTCTCCGGCTGTTCCAGAGGGTGATGACCAGTTGGACTTGTATCTCCTGGATGTTCAAAATCAGGAGCGTCAGAACCTTGTTGAAGATCATTTGTCTCCTGTCCGAGATGATGCTGCTCCAGAAGTACATGCACTGGAGAGAGCTCTACTGGTACTTTTATCTTTTGCTCCTTAAGGTTTACCTTGTGTGTTGGTCCCTTGTATGAGAATAACAACAAGCAACAGATGTGTAGAAGGGGGGTTGAATACACTTTCTGCGGAAATTTAACAAATGAAATAAAAGTGTTACACAAAGTAATTCAAACCACAATCAATCAAATGCTTTTTATTAAGAAGATGATTACAATGCTTTAAATAAGAAGATGATTACAATAACTATCAAGTAAGCAACTCTTGATATATAATCACCTAATATAAATCTCTCAATCTCTCAAACTTAGCTATCTATAATCAACTTATGATTATAGATACTGACGACTCTCTAAATAAGATTTACACAGATTGATAACTTACCAATATCACAACTAATGTGATTATTCGAACACACGAACAACTTGGCAATCTGTGAGTTTCTTGATCACGTTGAACTGACAAAAAGTGATTCAAGAATCGTAACACATACGGTGAGGTGAGGTTTGGCTCTGCAACACGTAGTAGTAATCGTCTCTGAGTCGTACCTCAAAAATTATCAGGAGATAAGTATTTATAATCCTGTTCCTACGGTTCCTAACAAACTGGACTAATCCTAATTTGCTAACTAACTATCGGATAACTCGGAATCTTGAATCGTGAATCTTCTTATCTTGAGTCTTCAATCTTCAATCTTGATTCTGAAGTATTCTTATCCATTCCGTGGATATAGAGAGTTAAAACAGAATTTAGAACACATTTAAACTCTTTTAAGCTGACTTCTTTAGTCAGGCTGAGTTACTCAGCTTGAAACTCATCAAGCTGAGTTATTCGAGAACACACTCGAAAAAAAACATGAACTAACATGTATAATTGTTAACTCATCCTTAGAAGTCTAAAGAATTTACTAAAACATATTTAGTAACTCTATTGAGCTGACTCAGTCTTCACGCTGGGTCGCTCAGCTTGAAACTCATCAAGCTGAAACTCAATATGTATATCTTAGTTTACGCAAACAGCTTATCAAACATATTGATAATCTTACTAAGATATAGTCTAAGCTGATCGAACATATGCTCAGCTTATACTCAGCTTATACTCAGTCTGAATCACTATAAGTGTTTAGTCTGACTAAGCTTCATAATTCTATTTAAGTTATATGTAGAACACATCTTGCAAACTAAACTTTGTCTCATCAAATCTTAACTGATGAGATCATTTTCCCAACATTGTGTTCTTTTGTGCTTATCTCATATTCTTCTTCAGAAGATACGTTGGATGACAAACCCCTATTTGATGATGACAAAACCGTCAAACAGTTATTAAGTTTGTTTAACAGAATTATGTTTTAAATCTTAAACTTATCAAGATTTTTACTTTGAACTAATCAAATATTAATTGAACATATCAATATTAATTGAACTTATCAATTTTAAGTGGAACATACCAACTTTTAGTTAAACACACCAACCAATTACATTAATGAATAAGAACTAATCAGTTATTCATTTAAGCTGAACTTATCAGACTTATACATATGAACACATCACAACACAGTTGAACATGTCAAACTTTATACTTGTATTAATTTGAACTTATCATAATACAAAATGTTGATCACATAGATCATGCACACATAGTGCTTACAAAAATATCAGAACTAATCTAATATTTACAATAGAACTAATCTATTGAGGATGCAGCTCTTCAAATTCCTTTATCTCCTTGTTAATTTCTTCAAGGATTTCTTTCAGATTGGGAATGTGTTGAAGCTGATCCTTTTGTGATCGTATTGCTCTGGTTAGTCTATATCTGAACCTTGCATTTTGTTCAGTATTTTCAACAATTTATCTCAGAGATACCCCACATGTATAAATTGATGCATCAGCCTGGAAGCTTTTTTCATCATTTCTGTCCAAGTACATGAACCCTTTCTGAGGCTTTTCAACATATGTATTCTCTTGAAACTCCATGCCTTCAGGAAGAGCTAAAATGTCCTTGTTTGCTTTTGATAAACCAGCTGGATTTTCCAGTTTATCCTTTCCTATTTTGTGAAAGGAAGTTAGTAGGGTAGCTATCTTTGATCTAGGTATGATTTGCATCACATCAGCTTTAGCGAGTATTCTTAGAATTTCATCTTTGACTTGATTCCTTGCAGAGGACTTCTCCATCTGCTTGATAAGAATAGCTACTTGCTTCCACTCTTCATAACCCAGCTTATGAAGTTGATTCAGCTCCAGAGAAGGTGTTTCACCATTCTTTAAGACGAACTCCATGATGATGATCCCTTGAACTGAATTCAACTTGAGTGAAAGTAGTTGAGAAGGGAAGAATATTTTTGTATAGCAATCCATTATGTTCTCCTCCTGTGGTTGATCTTCCATCAGAGGTCCTTCTTCCTCTTCTTCCTTAGGCACTATGGGTAGCTTGAGTTTAGCCAGTTCCTCATTCTGCCTTTTGATTTGCTCAGCCCAAGCCCTTTCTCTTGCCTCTTTTTCACTGACCAACACAGCTTGAGCATTCTTTTGTGTTTCTCTTAATTCATGAACAGAGACCCCAAGCTGGTCAGCATCCTCCTTCTCCATTCTTCTAACTGCCAGCAGTGAAGCTCTTTCTTGTAAAGTCATTTTATTCGCAAAGTCTTCATCTGAGTCAGATGATTCACTGAGAATCATTTTCCTTCTTTTCTGTTGAGGAGGTTCTGATTCTCCTGAGCTGACTACTACAGGTCTCTTTCCTTTAGCCTTTTCAGTCAGCCCAGCTTCTATTTCCATTTCTTTCTCCCCCTCAACTTGATCTGCTCCCTTTGCCAATAGTAATAAAGCTTCAGCTTGAACAGACTCAGCTTCAGCTTTTGGAACCTTCTCCCCCTTTTTGTCATCATCAATAGAGGTTGAAGTCCTTTGTTGTCATAGGGCAGCCACTGCAGATTTTAACTGTTGTACATCTTCCGCTAGAGAATCCAAGATCATTAGCATGTTCTTCTTGTCTTGTTTTCTCTTGAGGTTCAGCTTGTCAAACTGACTTTTGAAAAAGTTCATTAAGTCGTCCAAGTCAGCTTGTAAGGGTTGGAATTTGGGTGCATCATCCAAAGGTTGTTATCTACCTTCAAACTTATTTGCACCAGAGTTTGGACCCTGTGAATCACCTTGGTTTGAAGATGAAACATTGACAAGTCGTGCAATAGGGTGTGAGAAATGAAGAGAAGTAATGGGGCTCGAAATGTGAAGTGTATGGGTTGGTGGTTGGCTTATGGGTATAGAGGGGGTGATTGACCCTGGGGATTGGTCATATGTTCAATGTGACCCGAGTGTGTCTGCTCAGGCACAGAAATAGGCTCTCCCATGGCTAGAGTAGGTGTGGGCTGAGTAGTCACCACACCCGGTATAGGCTATTGGGTTAAAATGAGCCTCGAGGTTGACACCTTAAGAGTAGGCATCTCCCCCTCAACTCCTGCCGGTGGAGGGATCAATGTGATCTCTGCTCCAGTGATGCCTTTAAGAGTGGCACCACCTATGGCAGTTTTACGTGTATAGGTTCGGATATTCCCCCTCGCAGCAGTGGGCATACTAGGGGTGGCTTCAGAGTGGGATTGTATATGGAATGAAGGTGGAGGAGATGGCTTAGACTGGGTTGGGCTTACCACAGCCTTATCTCCAAAAACGGATGGAGAATAATGAGAAGAAAGAGAAAGTGGAGAGGTCTTACCAGAAGCAGCTTCAATGGTTGATGGTTCAGCTTGAGCAGAGTGCTCAGTTTGAACCTCCGTGTCAGCGTAGGAAGCTCCCCCGTGAGGTGATCCCTCATCTCCACTTGCAGATGAAACTCCCTCAGCCATCAAGAGCATTAGACCACTCAGACCCTCTTGCTCAGGGAAGATGTCATTGTTAAACGTCTTGGGGCTGAGTGTTGGGGTAGAGAACACATCCCATCCAGCTTCATATAAATCCCCCAACTCAGCTTCAAGCACCAAGGACAAGTACCTTATGAATGGCACATGGAGGTCCCTGATGGTCTTCAGTACTTGGACTTTGAGATCGTTGAAAATGAGCTGTGCATAGTCTATACGTCTGTCGAAGAACATATTGTATAACAACTGCATTTCAAACTCGTTAACTTGGTCCAAGCCACCAACTTTAGTCCCCAGTGAACGTACCACTGTTGAAACCATGAAGCCCCAGCTGGTTGGGAAAGTGGCCTTCTTAATCACCCCTTCAGTTTGAGGGTGACCTATTTGAGGTAGAACTGATCTCGCCACTTGTCTAGTCACGGTGGGCTCGAACACATCTTGAACAGGGAGTTGAAGAACATCCCTTAGCCGTTGAACCGTGAGGGCTACTGTTCGATTGCTATTGAGAACAACGCCTGTTATCACTCCTCTGTTCTGGTTGAAGGTGCATGTGTACCAGAACTCCAAAAGATGATGCGGAGCAATATGAACAGGTGCTCCATTGAAGGCAAATGCCAAAGGGCATTTCCGGATGTAGTCTAACCAGATTTCATAACCTCTGCCCTGTTTCCTCGGAGGAATAGCAAGGCAGGCACGCTGATTATTAATTTTGATCAACGGCAATCCGTTGTTTTTGAAAGAAGCACCCCTAACCATTCTATCACTTAGAATAAGAGTGGTTCCTTCCATCATGAAAGTTTGAAAATTACACTGAGTAAAAATTTTTGTTGCACAGGGCAAAGAGCGTCGCACTGAACGAGTTAGGGTTTCGAAATCGATGGAACAGAAGATTGCACTTAGCAAATTTTTAGAGAGGTATATAAGCAAATGAGAGGTTTAGAGATGAGAAGTTTAAGCGTAAACCTCTAAAATGCGGGTAAAGTCGTTATATATACCTTTTCGAGGAGTGAGAAAAATTACCGTTGGAATCCCTTTTTAATCCGTTACGCCGGTAAATTACGGCTTGATGTAACATTTAGAGGGTAGAAACACATCATTCACCAACGGATACAAGTGTAAAATAATATTAACAAATAATAAGATTTTTTTAACACTATTGTATTACACCAATACCGAATTAGTATAATACGTGATTTTGAGACTTACTCAAATATGCACTTGCATATGAAGTAATTACACTCAGTAATTAAGTCATAGTTTGGACACACCAAGCTGAGGAAACTAATCACTCAGCGTGAATCAAGCACTCAGCTTGATATCATCACTCAGCTTGAGATTGATACTCAGCTTGAGTTTGAGCACTCAGCTCGATTTTGAGCACTCAGCTCAGAATCAGTGACACTTAGTCATATATGTTTGAGACTCACTCAAACTTTTTTCTAGCTACACTGAGTAGTTTAAAACTTGTTTGGAACCAATCAAACGTGTGAACATATCACACAGCTTGAGTGAAGCACATAGCTCAGAGTCAATGACACTTAGTCATTTATGTTTGAGACTTACTCAAACTGTATCATAACTACACTAAGTAGTTAGAATATGTTTGGAACCCAACAAACGTGTGAACTCATCATTCAGCTTGACTTGTTATATAGTTTATGAAAACTTATTTATAAACTGTGCACTCAGCTTAAGACACTTAGTCTTTGTCAAACTGAAAAACTCAGATTCTAGTCACTTAGCTAGGGGTTGAGCATACCCAATGCACTTAGCAGATACATAAACCTCTTTTCATCAAGTGGTTTAGTAAAGATATATGCTAACTGGTCATCAGTGGAGATAAATTTAATGTCAACTTTACCTTTTTCCACGATGTCCCTGATGAAGTGATGTCTAATTTCAATGTGCTTGGTTCTTGAGTGGAAGACTGGATTGTAAGTGATGGCTATTATACTTTGGTTATCACAGAAGATAAGAGTTTTCTTGAAACTCATGCCAAAGTCTTGAAGCTGATGCTGCATCCACAGGATTTGAGCACAACAGCTTCCTGCTGCAATATATTCAGCTTCAGCAGTTGAAGTAGCCACTGAGTTCTGTTTCTTACTAGTCCAGCTTACTAACTTCCCTCCAAGCAATTGACATCCTCCAGTTGTTGATTTTCTATCAAACTTGCACCCAGCATAGTCAGCATCAGAAAAACCAACTAACTGAAATCCAGAGTCTTTTGGATACCAAAGACCTAGATTTGGTGTACCCTTAAGGTACCTAAAGATCCTTTTCACAGCTTGAAGATGTGATTCTTTAGGATCTGCCTGATATCTTGCACAAACACATGTAGCAAACATAATATCAGGTCTACTAGCTGTCAAATAGAGTAATGAACCTATCATTCCTCTATAGGTAGACTGACACACAGACTTACCATCTGAGTCTTTACTCAGCTTGACAGCGGGTGACATGGGTGTTCTCATGGTTGAACTTGAATCAAAACCATATTTCTTTATCAACTCAAGAACATACTAGCTTTGATTGATGAATATTCCATCAGACTTCTGTTGAATTTGTAGACCTAGGAAATATGTCATCTCACCCATCATACTCATCTTGTACTTTTGTGACTTTATTTTGGAGAACCACTCACACAGAGATTCATTGGTAGAACCAAAGATAATGTCATCCACATAGATTTGTACAAGAATCACCTGTCCTTTACTCTTTTTAATAAAGAGTGTCTTATCTATACTACCTCTGGTGAAATCCATTGATAGTAGATAAGTGGACAGAGTATCATACCAAGCTCTTGGAGCTTGTTTAAGACCATACAAAGCCTTGTCCAACTTATAGACATGATGTGGAAACTTTGAACTAACAAAGCCAGGAGGTTGTTTCACATAGACTTCCTCCTGAAGTTTTCCATTTAGGAAAGCACTTTTCACATCAATTTGATAGACTTTGAATTCTTTGTATGCTGCATAAGTCAGGAACAGCCTTATGGCTTCAATTCTAGCAACAGGGGCAAAGTTCTCATCATAATCAATTCCTTCCTCTTGCTTATACCCTTGTGCTACCAGCCTGGCTTTGTTCCTAACTATCACTCCATCCTTGTCCATTTTATTTCTATAGACCCACTTAGTGCCTTATAATAGAATGATTTTTGGGGGCAGGGACAAGTTTCCAGACTTTGTTTCTCTCAAATTCATTCAGTTCCTCTTGCATAGCATCAATCCAATCCTCATCTTCTAAGGCTTCTTCAGTCTTCTTTGGTTCCATTTGAGATAGGAAGCCAAATTGAGCAGCATAGTTAGCTGTAGCCTTAGATCTGGTCATGACCTTTTCTTGGACATTTTCAATAATTTGATCTTGAGGATGATCTTTGAGGAATTTAAACGTTGTAGTTGGAGAGTCTGGTTCTGAATCTGAGTGATGTTGAGAACTCTGAGGTGAACACACATCCTCAGTCTCAACAGCAGCTTTGTCAACAAACTGATGATCACTGAGATTCTCAGGCTGAGTGACTTCAGCTCCAAATGGATTGACGAACTCATCATCCTTCTCAGCTTGAGAATCCATTTGAGCATGTGATAGACACACATCATCATCACTATCATTTCCTATTACATACATAGGATTTGATAAGTTAGTTTCCTTAGGCCTTTCAAGCTCACTCAGACTGACCAAGTCAGCTTGACTCTTATCAGCTCGATCAAAACAGTCTTCATCAAAAGAGACATGAATTGACTCTTCTACGGCCTTTCTCCTTGTATTATATATCCTATAATACTTGGAGATTGAGGAATAGCCAACGAATATTCCAAGATCAGCTTTGGGTTCCAACTTATGGAGCTGATCTCTTTGATTCAGCACATAGCATTTTGAACCAAATATATGGAAATAACCTATATTGGGATTTCTAGACTTATACATCTCATATGATGTCTTTCCATGTCTTTTGACAATGATTGACCTATTCTGAGTATAACAGGCTGTACTGACAGCTTCATCCCAGAAATAGAGTTTCAATCCTGCCTCACATAGCATTGTTCTAGCAGCCTCAATCAAGGTTCTATTTCTCCTTTCAGCAACCCCGTTTTGTTGTGGAGTTTTGACAGATGAGAAATTTTGTAATATCCCTTTTTGTTCACAGAAGTTTTCAAGAGTTGAGTTTCCGAACTCAGTCCCATGATCACTTCTAAGTTGCTTTACAGACAAACCTTTCTGCAACTCTTCCTGTTTGATAAAATTGATTATCTCCAAAGCAGCCTCACTTTTGGCTTTAAAGAATATTACCCAGGTGAATCGTGAGAACTCATCTACTATCACCAGTGTGTACTTCTTGCCACTTAGGCTTGGAGTACTTATGGGTCCAAACAAATTCATATGCAACATATGCAATGGGTCTGTTATTGAAAAATTTTGCTTTGATTTAAAGGACCCTTTATGATGCTTCCCTTGTTCACAAGCTGAGCACAATTTGTCTTTGACAAATGTGATCTTTGGTAATCCAGAGACTAACTCTTTATTGGATAGCATATTTATATATTTGAAGTTTAGATGAGATAAACGTTTATGCCATAACCAACTCAGCTTAGGAACAGTATGGGAATACAAGCAGGTTTCATTATAGGGATCAGCAGAATTTAGATCAAGTAGATACACATCTCTTTCTCTTTTAGCTATTAATACATGCTTTCCCTTAGCATTATAAATTGTTCCTGCTTTCTTCCTAAAAGTAACAACATTATCTTCATCACACAATTGACTGATACTAATCAGGTTGTGTTTGAGGCCTTTGACATATGCAACCCTCTGGAAAGTAACCTTGCCAGCTTGCATCTTCTCATAGCCTTTAGTTCTTCCATGGGAGTTGTCACCAAATGTTACTTTAGGACCTTCATCTTCTTGGAAATCACTAAGAAGTCCTTTCCACCCAGTCATGTGCCTTGAGCATCCACTATCCAAGTACCATTTACTTGAACCCTTATACATGGAAGCAGGATCCCAATCACTGAGCTTGCTGTTTTCCTCAGCTTCCTTCATGTCAGCTTCAAAGATTGATTCGGACTGACCATAATCAACCTCATCTAATTCTAACTCTTCATCTTCTTGAGCCATAAGACATACATCATCATCTGAGGTGGATGATTCTGTATCCCAGGTGTTACACTGTACTTTTTAATTAATAATTAACTGCGTGCGGAAGCTAATTACATATAATTAGATTTAAAATCTAAAAGATATATGGTTATCATTTACAAAATATCCACTACAGTGTTAGTTACAAAACATGCTCTAACAAAAACCTTTGACATCAGAGTAATGGTCTGTCCAAAATCCCAGTCTTCATTATCTACAAACCCACCTCGGAGTATCTGCAAAACAATCTAGTGGGGAATAAGCACAAAGCTAAGTGAGGGAACCAATATCTAAACATACACAAGGCAAACATGCCTAAACCCAAATAGCTCATGAATCCCAGGAGAACCAGCGGTGTTGCAAGCACCAACAACCAAGGTCGGCCAAAACCAAGGTTTACCGATAGCCCTGCTAATATGGACAACAATACCAGCCTTCTTGTGTACAACAAATGTACCACAAGATCTGATACGGTAAATCCCCCAGCAACAGGCCCAGACTCAATCTGATCTCCAAATAACATGTATATACAATCCAAACAAGAGCATTCCAAAGAGGATATCATATCCTGTATATCAATAGATATAAACCCACTCACCACAGTAAGCACTGTAGCACACTCAGTGATCTAGTTCACTGAGTCTTCTCAGTTCCTGAGATTAGATAACCAAAAGTCAGTATTTAATTCATAATACTGATTTATAATACATAATACATGCATTAATACATTACATGATAAATATTCATGTATAACTATCATGTATACCAAATCATAGTTTGATCTTTAGGAATAACTCCTAAACCCCAAATTCCGATAAAATCCAGTTCTGATCAAAGTCGGATTCCGAGTGATTGAAAAATCCCGATAATATCCAATTCCGAGAATGGGGAATTCCGATTAACACCAAATCCGAGAAAAGGCACAATCCGGTAAAATACACAATCCGAGATTATGCACAATCCGATAAAAGGTCCAATTCCGATAAAAGTGTTAAGACATTTATCATATCCCGATATAAAATGTTAGGGCATAGATTAAATACCGAGAGAATGTCCAAATCCGAGAAAACCAAATCCGAGAAAACATACAATCCCGATAGAATCAAATCCGAGAATAATGTCAAGGCTACAGTTTGTCTTTATCGGTATTCAATACAATCCTATCAATTTGCTCGGATTCATCATCATCCATAGAATATTCTATCGGATTTCATTAATACCGATACATTCATACTCCAAATCCGACATATTCATGTGTTCATCCATAAAATCTATTTCTAACTTAAATCTCGTTGATTTCATGCATACAAGTTATATAGGTTTCCAGAAATCATCCAACTCATAAAAATAACATGTATAGATCATAGTTTCTAACATGCATACATCCTAATTCATCAAATCATCAAAAATCAATCGGTGTTTATATATATATATATATATATATATATATATATATCAAAACCGAATACAATATAACATATAACATATAATTCCAGAATTCTAACCTTAAAATGATATCAAATAATCAACTTAAATGCAAACAAGATTGAAGTTTGATTTTCTTCTCTACCTTCTTCTTCTCCTTCTCGGCCGAGAACACCCAAGAACATACACACTCTCTTGTATAATTTTACAAGTAATGAAGTATGGAGGAGGAGTGGGTGGTTATACCCACCAAACCGGCCACACCCCCCTACCCACTCAATAAAAAATTAATATAACTATTTACCTTAAATAATTAAAACAAAACAATATCACAAATTATTATCAATTAACACATTTCTACAAATAATTCACATAAACAATTAAATTTCCAGATTAATTAATTAATTACCTTAATTAATCTAGGCCGGTCGAGAGGGTGTTACAAATCTACCCCCCTTAAGAAGATTCCGTCCTCAGAATCTCATCGCGCTCAAACAAGGAAGGATACCGGCTTCTCATCTCTGCTTCAGTCTCCCAAGTCAAGTCTGAACCCAATCTATGTTTCCACTTAACCAAAACCATGGGTATCTGTTTCTTTCTCAATTTTGTGACTTTACGATCCAGCAGTTCAATTGGTTCCTCAATAAGTTTCTGGTTAATATCCATACGAAGATCCTGTACTGGTAGAACCTGTGTCTGGTCATCTACATTACACTTGCGCATATAACAAATATTGAAGGTATCATGAATACTCGCTAGTTCATCAGGAAGATCCAATGCAACAGCCTGATCATTAACCACTCGTTTGATTCTGAAAGGACCAATGTAACGGGGAGCCAACTTCCCGCGTTTCCCAAAACGAATCACACCCTTCCACGGAGAGACTTTTAAATAAACCCTTTCTCCCTCAACGAAAGACACCGGTCGACGACGCGGATCTGCATACATTTTCTGTCTATCCCTTGCAGCTTTTAGTTTATCCCGAGCAATAGCAACCTTATCAGCTGTCATCTGAACAATATCAGGCCCTGCAAATTGCTTTTCCCCGGCCTCTAACCAACAAGTCGGAGTTCTACAAGGACGACCATACAACATCTCATACGGTGGCATACCAATGCTGGAATGATAGGAATTGTTGTAAGCAAACTCAACAAAAGGCAAATGTGAATCCCATGAACCCCCAAACTCTAATACACATGCTCGCAGCATATCTTCTAAAGTCTGAATAGTTCTCTCTGATTGACCATCTGTCTGTGGATGATAAGCTGTACTCAGATTTACCCTGGACCCCAATTCCTGTTGCAATCTGTTCCAGAAGTTAGACACAAACCTCGAATCCCGATCTGAAACAATAGATAACGGAATTCCATGTCTTGATACTATTTCATCTATGTACAGTTGTGCCAGTTTACTCAAAGTAGCAGTTTCAGCAGTAGCAAGGAAGTGTGCACTTTTGGTTAATCTGTCAACTATTACCCAAATCATATCATGACCTCTTTGAGTTCGTGGAAGTTTAGTTACAAAATCCATCGTAATGTGATCCCACTTCCACTCGGGTATATCTAATTGCTTCAATGATCCATACGGTTTTTGATGTTCAGCTTTAACTTGCGCACAAATATGACATGTCCCAACAAATTTGGCAATATCTGTTTTCATTGTCGGCCACCAATAACGAGTCTTTAAATCACAGTACATCTTTGTACTACCCGGATGTATCGACAATCTAGACTTATGAGCCTCATCTAGAATTAATTCCCTCAAGCTACCAAATTTCGGTACCCACACGCGCGTATGATAAACCTTCAGACCACGCGAATCGGTAGTTAATTCATGTTGTCGTTTAACCATCAGTTCATCTTTCAGATTCTCATCTTTCAAATCTTCAAGCTGTGCAGCCACAAGTTGATCCACTAAATCAGACTTAATCTCTAATCGCATAAATTTTACAGTAGCCGGAGATCCCTTCCGACTGAGTGCATCTGCAACTAAATTAGCTTTACTCGGATGATACTGAATGTCACAATCGTAATCCTTGATCAATTCTAACCAACGACGTTGTCTCATATTCAGATCTTTCTGTGTAAACACATACTGAAGACTTTTGTGATCAGTGCAAATCGTGCACTTGGTTCCATACAGATAATGTCTCCATAGTTTCAGAGCAAATACTACAGCTGCTAATTCCAAATAATGAGTCGGGTAATTTCTTTCATTCGGTTTCAACTGTCTCGAAGCATACGCAATTACTTTACCTCTCTGCATCAAAACACAACCCAACCCGGCGTGAGAAGCATCGCAATACACAACAAAGTCTTTTGAACCCTTAGGCAAGGATAGAACAGGAGCCTGACACAACAACTGTTTCAACATCTGAAAAGCATCTTCCTGAGATGAACCCCACTGAAAAGGAACATCTTTCCTATTCAACTTAGTCAACGGACCAGCGAGCTTAGAAAAATCTTTGATAAACCTGTGATAATAACCCGCCAAACCAAGAAAACTCTTTATCTCAGTTGGTGTTTTCGGTGCACTCCAATTCATTACTGCTTCAATCTTGGACGGATCCACTTTGATACCATCTTGACAAATTACATGACCCAGAAACTGAACTTCACGTAACCAGAATTCACATTTTGAAAACTTGGCATACAACTTATGTTGTTTGAGAATCTCCAAAACCTGTCTCAAATGTTGATCGTGTTCATCCTCTATCTTCGAATACACCAAGATGTCGTCGATAAACACAATGACAAATTTATCTAAGAAAGGTCGGCAAACACGATTCATTAAATCCATGAATACAGCAGGTGCATTTGTCAAACCAAATGGCATCACTAAGAATTCATAATGACCATATCGAGTATGAAAAACAGTCTTAGGTATATTCTCCTCTGCTACTCTGACTTGATGATATCCTGACCTCAGATCTATCTTTGAAAAGTACGAAGCCCCTTGTAATTGATCAAACAGATCATCAATTCTGGGCAATGGATACTTATTCTTAATGGTTCTTTTGTTCAGATCTCTGTAGTCAATACACATACGAAGAGTTCCGTATTTCTTCTTTACAAACAAAACCGGTGCACCCCACGGCGAAGAACTCGGACGAATAAACCCCTTATCTAGTAGCTCTTGAATCTGTGTCATCATCTCTCGTATCTTAGATGGAGCTAAACGATACGGAGCTTTCGCAATCGGTGAAGTACCAGGCATCAAATCTATCTTGTACTCAACATCTCGAACAGGAGACAATCGTCTGGAAATCCCTCTGGATATTCAGAGACAACACGAACATTGGTAACAGGTCGCTTCTCCTTCTTCACATCAACGGCGTAAGCTAGAAAAGACGCACACCCTTTGGCTAGAGATTTTCTAGCCTTCATATACAAGATTATTGGAAAAGAAGATCGAGATCTATCCCCATGAGCCATGACATGCGACACGTCAGCCAAAGGAAAAGTAATCAGTTTCTTATGGCACTGTATACTAGCCCTATGGAGCTTAACCAATCCATGCCTAGTACTAAGTCAAACCCCGGTATAGGCATCAGTAAACAGCCTACAGGAAACCTAGTACCATCAATGTCTATCAACACCCCAGTCACATAAGAAGTTACAGGAACTATCTTACCATCTGCTATCTCTACTTCTAAAGGAGTAGTAACCACAGAAGCAGGCAGTTTCAATTTATCACACAAAGATACATATATAAACGATCTATTTGCACCAGAGTCAAATAACACACGGGCAGGTACAGAGTTTACAATAAACATACCCGTGATCACATCACTGTCTTCCGCAGCCTCTGTAACAGTCATCTTGAAGGCTCTCCCTTCCGCAGAAGGTGCAACCTTTCTCTTCTGACCTGCAGATGACGATCCCCCGACATTGCCTACCCCTTGCCCCGTCCCCTTTGACCTCGGTTTTGTGCAAGCTCCAGCTCTATGACCCTCTTCTTGACAATTCCAGCAAACATTTGTTTTAAACCGACAGACTGATGGTTCGTGGCCAAATCCACCACAACGCAAACATCGCTTCGTCTGAGTAGTACAAGGACCAGTGTGACTAGAGTTGCAAGGTTTACACCATGGCTTGTTCTGATAAGACCCTGAACCTTTAGATTTCTGATCTCCTCGGTTCTGATTATTCTGCCACCTTCCTTTATTCCCGCCTTGATTTCCACCAGATTTGTGAGACGACCCTTTCTCACGATTCATTCTTTCTCGAGCCCTCACGTCACCTTCTGCAGCCCTAGCAACAGTAAATGCCTGTACCAACGATGTTGCCATCCGGGTGTTACCCCGATACTCAGGCAACAGGGCTTGAACGAAATGATCTATCTGTGATGGTTCATCAGGTACCCACTGCTTAGCAAACCTCAGCTTTTCGTTAAACTTTGCAATCAATTCATCCACTAACATCTTGTCATCCTGAGCTAGATCCATGAACTCCCGCTTCACCTTAGCCAAATCATAGGTATTGCAGAATTGCTCACAGAACTTGGTTTGAAATTGATCCCATGTAACAGAATTCATAACCTCCCTGGATAGATGAGCAGTTAGAGAATCCCACCAGGTTGCAGCTTGACCCTTCAACTTCCGAGTTGCAAAACTATCCCTATCGGATTCCTCACAATTGCAGGCATCTAAAGCCTTCACCATCTCCCTTAACCAGTTCAAAGTATCACTTGGATTTGAGCTTCCAGAATACTCAGGTGGTTGGCAACCCATGAAATCCTTGTATTGCCCTTTCGGTTTAAAACCTCCTTGAGTTGGGTACCAAGGAATGATAAAGTTCTGCTGTTGCGGTTGGTGCTGTTGTTGGGGTTGTGATACAGGTGATATAGTAACGAATGGTAAAGAACCAAATGGTGTTGACACTGTATTGAAGGGTGCAGCAGAGTAAACAGGAGGTGGTATCGACTGAGTAAATACAGCTGACTCTCGAGGCATATGAATAGTCTGAGTTTGATGAGAGGACTGAGTCTGATGTTGCTGCTGTTCCAACTCCTGAACCCGATCTCTCAAACTTTGCAGAGTGTCTTCCAATTGCAGTACATAATCCTGCTGATCAGATTCACCATTATGTGAATTACCAGCTCTGTTGTGTTGCTCATTTGCTGCGGTGGAGGATTGATTGTTTCTTCTGGGGGACGCAGGGGTAGTTGTCTGGTTCATGTTGTTAGCCATTTCTGTTCTATTCATAGCATCTCACCAGTTGTTAGATATAACCCGTTAGTATAAACACACTAACCACCCTCCAAGCTACACTACTAATTACCCACCCTGGGAATACTGACCAGAGCCTCGGTTCGAGTATTGCACAAATCATTCATGCAATTCCTCAAACCAGGGCTCTAATACCAATTTGTAACACTATACTTTTTTATTAACAATAAACTGCGTGCGGAAGCTAATTACATTTAATTAGATTTAAAATCCAAAAGATATACAACTTTGACTGGTTATCATTTACAAAATATCCACTACAGTGTTAGTTACAAAACAGGCTCTAACAAAAATCTTTGATATCAGAGTAATAGTCTGTCCAAAATCCCAGTCTTCATTATCTACAAACCCACCTCGGAGTATTTACAAAACAATCTAGTGGGAGATTAGCACAAAGCTAAGTGAGGGAACCAATATCTAAACATACACAAAGCAAACATGCCTAAACCCAAATAGCTCATGAATCCCAGGAGAACCGGCGGTGTTGCAAGCACCTACAACCAAGGTCGGCCAAAACAAAGGTTTACCGATAGCCCTGCTAATATGGACAACAATACCAGCCTTCTTGTGTACAACAAACGTACCACAAGATCTGATACGGTAAATCCCCCAGCAACAGGCCCAGACTCAATCTGATCTCCAAATAACATGTATATACAATCCAAACAAGAGCATTCCAAATAGGATATCATATCCTGTATATCAATATATATAAACCCACTCACCACAGTCAGCACTGTAGCACACTCAGTGATCTAGTTCACCGAGTATTCTCAGTTCCTGAGATTAGATAACCAAAAGTCAGTATTTAATTTATAATACTGATTTATAATACATAATACATGCATTCATACATTACATGATAAATATTCATGTATAACTATCATGTATATCAATTCATAGTTTGATCTTTAGGAATAACTCCTAAACCTCAAATTCCGATAAAATCCAGTTCTGATCAAAGTCGGATTCCGAGTGATTGACAAATCCCGATAATATCCAATTCCGAGAATGGGGAATTCCGATTAACACCAAATCCGAGAAAAGACACAATCCGGTAAAATACACAATCCGAGAATATGCACAATCCGATAAAAGGTCCAATTCTGATAAAAGTGTTAACACATTTATCATATCCCGATATAATTTGAATCCCGATAAAAATATTAGGTCATAGATTAAATACCGAGAGAATGTCCAAATCAGAGAAAACATACAATCCCGATAGAATCAAATCCGAGAATAATGTCAAGGCTACAGTTTGTCTTTATCGGTATTCAATACAATCCAATCAATTTGCTCGGATTCATCATCATCCCGAGAATATTCTATCGGATTTCATTAATACCGATACATTCATACTCCAAATCCGACATATTCATGTGTTCATGCATAAAATCTATTTCTAACTTAAATCTCACTGATTTCATGAATACAAGTTATATAGGTTTCCAGAAATCATCCAACTCATAAAAACAACATGTATAGATCATAGTTTCTAACATGCATACATCCTAATTCATCAAATCATCAAAAATCAATCGGTGTTTATATATATATATATATATCAAAACCGAATACAATATAACATATCACATATAATTCCAGAATTCTAATCTTAAAATGATATCAAATAATCAACTTAAATATCAAATATCAATTAACACATTTCTACAAATAATTCACATAAACAATTAAATTTCCAGATTAATTAATTAATTACCTTAATTAATCTAGGCCGGTCGAGAGGGTGTTACACCAGGTTTCAGCATATAACCCTTTTCCACTGGGTTTGTCTTCTGGCTTTCCTTTATTGAGCTGAGTATATTTCTTTCTTGTATTTATCAGCTCTGTAAGCATTCTTATCAACAACTGATGTTGATTCCGCCTTCTTTGATCTGCACTCAGCAGCAATATGTCCTTTCTTCTGACAGTTGAAGCACACAGCATTCTTGGGATCAAAGGAACTCTTCCCTTTGCCCCTGTCAGATCTTCCTCTTCCCCTTTGAGCTCTTCTCAAACGTCTGGCTAACATTGCCATTTGCTCAGTGATATTCTGAACATCATCAGTATCACTTGAGTCTGAGTCTGAGTGGTCAGCTTGAGATTCTGACTCAGTCTCAGATTCAACAACTAGTGTCTTGGAACTTTTCTTCTTTTTATGTGCAACCAATGCAACTTCATTCTTATCCAAAGACTCCTTGAGTTGTTGTTGAGAAGCTCTCTTGTGTTCAGTGATCTGTTCATGATTTAGCAAGAAACCATATATAGACTGTAGGTTGTACACATGTAGTGTTCCTCCAGCCCTCAGTGCTGTAGTTACATCATTAAACCTCTCTGGTAATACATCCAGAAACTTTAGCACAAGTTTAGCTTCATCTTTCTTTACACCCATACTTAGTAGGTCATTTATCAAATAGTGAAACCTTATGAACAAATCAGACAAGGTTTCATTCTTCTTTGAGAAGAAGTTTTCGTAGGATCTATTCAAATGATTCTTCTTCTGCTTCTTGACCAGATCTGTGCCCTCATAGGTAACACTCAGTGTATCCCAGATATCTTTTGTAGATTGACACCCAGTCACAGTATGCAAGATTTCATTAGTCAGGGCATTTGCTAGAACACTTTTAGCCTTATCATCCGGATTGAAGAGTTTCCAATCTTCATCAGTCCAAGATGCAATAGGCTTTCTTGTATCCTTTTCAGTTCTTCCAGGAGACGTATCACTGACAGTAGCAGGAATCTTGGGGATGATTGGTCCTTTTGTAATGACATCGAACATACGAATGTCAATGGACTTGAGGAATAACATGGCTCTGAACTTCCACATAGGATAGTCAGAACCATCAAATATGGGACAACCTTTGGCAGATATCTGTGGAAAGTTTGAAGAATTGTTGCTTGTAGACATTGTAAACTTTCTCAGAATCTTGAACTTTCAACTTATGAAATCGTTCAGCCTGCTCTGATACTAGTTGTTGGTCCCTTGTATGAGAATAACAACAAGCAACAGATGTGTAGAAGAGGGGTTGAATACACTTTCTGTGGAAATTGAACAAATCAAATAAAAGTGTTACCCAAAGTAAATCAAACCACAATCAATCGAATGCTTTTTATTAAGAAGATGATTACAATGCTTTAAATAAGAAGATGATTACAATAACTATCAAGTAAGCAACTCTTGATATATAATCACATAATATAAATCTCTCAATCTCTCAAACTTAGCTATCTATAATCAACTTATGATTATAGATACTGACGACTCTCTAAACAGGATTTACACAGATTGATAACTTACCAATATCACAGCTAATGTGATTATTCGAACACACAAACAACTTGGCAATCTGTGAGTTTCTTGATCACGTTGAACTGACAAAGAGTGATTCAAGAATCGTAACACATATGGTGAGGTGAGGTTTGGCTCTGCAACACGTAGTAGTAATCGTCTCTGAGTCGTACCTCAAAACTTATCAGGAGATAAGTATTTATAATCCTGTTCCTACGGTTCCTAACAAACTGGACTAATCCTAATTTGCTAACTAACTATCGGATAACTCGGAATCTTGAATCTTGAATCTTCTTATCTTGAGTCTTCAATCTTCAATCTTGATTCTGAAGTCTTCTTATCCATTCCGTGGATATAGAGAGTTAAAATAGAATTTAGAACACATTTAAACTCTTTTAAGCTGACTTCTTTAGTCAGGCTGAGTTACTCAGCTTGAAACTCATCAAGCTGAGTTATTCGAGAACACACTCGAAAACAAACATGAACTAACATGTATAATTGTTAGCTCATCCTTAGAAGTCTAAAGAATTTACTAAAACATATTTAGTAACTCTATTGAGCTGACTCAGTCTTCACGCTGAGTCGCTCAGCTTGAAACTCATCAAGCTGAAACTCAATATGTATATCTTAGTTTAAGCACACATCTTATCAAACATATTGATAATCTTACTAAGATATAGTCTAAGCTGATCGAACATATGCTCAGCTTATACTCAGCTTATACTCAGTCTGAATCACTATAAGTGTTCAGTCTGACTAAGCTTCATAATTCTGTTTAAGTTATATGTAGAACACATCTTGCAAACTTAACTTTGTCTCATCAAATCTTAACTGATGAGATCATTTTCCCAACATTGTGTTCTTTTGTGCTAATCTCATATTCTTCTTCAGAAGATACGTTAGATGTTCCGTCATGACTTCGTAATTTATACTCTCTGAGTTAATTCCCAGGAGTTGCCTGAGTTTTCTTCGTGGAGTTTAACTCATGGCTGGTGCCCTTCTATATTTTGAGGGTATTCCCCTGCGTCTAGGGGAATGTTGTGCCCTTGTGCTTGCTATTTTAATGTATGTTTAGAGGATTTAGACTTGTGTCTAAAAAATTGTCATACTAATAGAGCAAAGCATTCATGAAATGTTTGGATATCTGGTACTGTTACAATAGGATTGTTATACATGAAACTTGCGTAAGTTAGACGAATGCCAGGTACGGGGTAAAGGTTCCCCTTCCATGTTTTCCAATGTATAAGCTCATGCTTTGTTTGCTGTGATGACCCTGTAGGGACCTTCCCACTTTGGACCTAGCTTTCCTTGGTCCTCTTGTCTGCTTGCTTCGTTTTTCCTCAGGACCAGGTCTCCTGGCCTAAATGTCCCCGGTCGGACTCTTTGATTGTAAAGCTGGGCCATCTTAGCCTTCCTCTCCGCCTCTCTAAAGTCTGCCATCTCTCTTCTTTCTTCCAACAGGGACAAATTGACCAGGAGCTCTTTTTTATTTGTTTCCTTACTGAAATGGGTTGTGCTGTGGGTTGGCATTGTTACTTCCGGAGGTAGGACAGCCTCAGTACCATACACTAAACTGTACGGTGTTTCCCCAGTACTCTGCTTCGGGGTTGTCCTGTGCCCCCAGAGGACGTTTGGCAATTCTTCTGTCCAACTGGCTTTGGCTTTTCCGAATCTCGCTTTGATTGCGTGTACGATGTCTCTGTTTGTAACCTCTACCTGTCCATTGGCTTGAGGGTGAGCTACCGAAGTAAAGCACTGTTTCACATTAAGTGCTAGACACCATGATTTAAACGGATCCTCTGCAAGCTGCTTTTCGTTGTCGCTTACTATCTCATGAGGCACGCCAAACCTGCAGACTATGTTATCCCAAACGAATAATTTAATCTTCTTGCCAGTGATTGTGTTCAGTGCCTTGGCTTCTACCCACTTGGTGAAGTAATCTATCGCGATAACCAAGAATTTTACCCCTCCAGGGGCTGTGGGGAAGGGACCTACTAGGTCTATTCCCCACTTGTGGAAGGGCCATGCCCCTCTGACCGGTATTAAATCTTGCTTCAGCGTTCTTGACAGTGGGGCATGTATTTGACAGGATGGGCATTTGAGCAGCTCTCTTTCTGCGTCCTTTTGCATGGTTGGCCAGAAGTACCCTATTCGCAGTGCTCTTGATACCACGGACCTTGGACCTGCATGAATTCCACATGTACCTGCATGTAGATCTTTTAATACTTTCTTTGCTTTGTTGGGGGATAAGCACCTGAACCACTGCCTCCCAAAGGACTTTCTGTATAGGCTGCCCTGCTGCAGGGCATACATCACTGCCTTCATGCGTAGCTTCCGGGCCTGGTTTTCCTCTTCTGGCAATGTTCCATCCTTGAGATAGGATACTATAGGGGTTATCCAGCTTTCTTCATCCTCTTCCACCTCCATGGACTCGTTTGCCCTGGTTGTTGATTTCTCTACGAGGACCTTCACCAACACCTCTTTTGTCAGATGTTCGTAGGCCAGTGCTGCCAACTTGCTTAGAGCACTGCTATTTTATTTTGACTTCTAGGGACCTGTGTTATACACCAGTGATTGAATTGCTTTAGGTGTGCTCGAACTTCATCAAGGTACATAGGCGTTTAAGTTTAGGCGTTTAAAAATCCCCTTCACTTGGCTGGCCACCAGTTATGAGTCTACATAGGCGTTTAAGTTTTTGACCTCTAGAGAGCTTTCCAGCCGTTGGCCAGCGAGGAGTGCCTCGTATTCTGCCTCATTGTTTGATGCCGGGAAGTTGAACTTTAAAGCGTAAGTATATTCCTTTTCCTCAGGGGGAGGACTAATCAAAATTAAACTTGCCCCGGCACCTTCTTCACTTGAGGCTGCATCTGTGTATAAGGACCATTGACTTGCTTCTGTTTCCTTCGGGAGAGGGGTGACCTCCCTTTCACTTGCTTCTACTCCGTCTATTTCTACTAAAAAATCAGCCAGTACTTGCCCTTTGACTGCTACCCTTGGTTTGAACGTGATTTCATGCCCCCCAGCTCCACGGCCTAATTAGCTAATCTGCCCGATACTTCAGGCTTGTACAGGACCTGTCGTATTGGGGCGTCGGTGTATACCACAATTGGATGGGCTTGGAAATACCTCCGGAGGCGTCTTGCTGTGAACACTAGTGCCAGCGCTAGCTTTTCTATCCCGGGGTAGTTGACCTCTGGACCTTGGAATGCCCTACTGGTGAAGTAAATGGGTTCCTGTTTTGTGTTCCTTTCTGCTAGCAGAACAACACTTACTGCTTTGTCAGATGCTGCTAGGTATAGAATCAGAACTTCTTCAGCTTTTGGTGAACACAAGGTGGGAAGGTTGTTGATGCTCTTCTTTACCTCTTTGAAGGCTTCTTCGGCTTCCCTAGTCCATTGAAAGTCCTCTTTCTTGACACAGCCTTTCAGTATTCTGAAGAAAGGCATGGACTTATCAGCTACCCTGGACATGAACCTGTTAAGTGCTGCTAGCAGCCATTCAGCTTCTGAAGTTCTTTCTTGCTTCGCGGTCTTTTCATGTCTAGGATAGCCTGGACCTTTGTCGGGTTTGTCCTTATCCCTTTTTCGGTGATGACATGACCTAGGAATTTCCCTTCCAGGACCCCGAATGAACATTTTCCCGGGTTTAGCTTCATGTTAATTTTGTTCAAATTATCAAATGTTTCCTGGATGTCTTTGAGCATTGTCTCCTCTGCTCGACACTTGATAACCATATCATCAACGTATGCCTCTAGGTTTCGCCCGATCTGGTCACTGAAGGCCTTGTCTACGAGTCTTTGGTAAGTTGCTCCTGCGTTCTTAAGACCAAAAGGCATCTTTTTGTAGCAAAATATGCCTATGTCTGTGTGGAATGCAGTCTTGTCCTCGTCTTCTTCGGCCATCTGAATCTGGTGATAGCCTTTGTATGCGTCCAAAAAACACTTGATTAGGAAATCTGCTAGACTTTCTACTTTCCAAGAGATTTCAGGTAAGGGATAGTTATCCTTTGGGCAGGCCTTATTGATATCTTTGAAGTCTATGTACATTCGCCATGACCCATCTCCCTTCTTTACCATTACAGGGTTGGCGATCCAGGTCTGGTATCGCACTTCCCGTAATATTCCTTCTTCTGTCAGTTTCTTCACCTCTTCAGAGGCATCTTGGCTTCTCTCTAGATCTACCCCTCTCTTCTTCTGCCTGACAGGGGTTACGTTTGAGTGTACCCCCAGCTTGTGTTCGGCTAGGGTCCGAGTAACCCCTGTCATATATGCGGGCTCCCATGCGAAGACGGATATGTTGTTACGTAATAGTTGTATCAGTTGAGCCCTGATGAGCCTTGAGATATTTCTTCCTATGGTTACTTTCTGCTCCGGGAAACGAGGGTTGACTACCACCTCAGTGGGGTGGTTGTCCCATAATTCATACCTGGGTTGAATTTCGGCGCACATACCCCATTTGGTAGATAAGTTTCTTAAGGTTCCTGTGCCTCCATTCTTAGGGAAGAGGACTAGTCCATGGATGGTGGACACGATGGCCCCGAGCTTTCTCATAGCAGGGCGCCCTAGGAGTATGTTGTGCTTTGAAGGTGCTTTCACTATCAAAAAATCCAAGTCTGTAGTGGCCGTCTGTGGGTAGGTCTCGATGATTGATCGAAGCCTAATCTGTCCTATTGGCCATACGACTTCACCTGAGAACCCCGACAAGCGTGCATTGGTTGGCTGGATCTGGACCGTCACCCTTGGGGTAGTTGCTGAAAACAGTGATCGTACATTATGTCAACGGAGCTTCCGCCATCCCAATGTGCCCGGGATATCTCGTAATCAGCTACCCGGATGTTGGTGACCACTGGCTCTTCTTCGAAGTCTTCTGCCCCTAAGCTTGGTATCACTAGACGGAAGGCGGGTGCTTCCGAAGACTCTCTTCTCCGCCTTCTGTCCATACCCCAGGTTTGGATCATATTGAGATCCTCCCCTCCAGGGGCTTCTCCTCTGTCTGGGCCACGGGCTATTTCCAAGATGGGTCCTTTCTGACCTCTCCCTTCCTGCATTCCTTTATTGTTTGGACCAAATGGTCTAGCTTTCCTGCCTTTACCGCTAATTCTATCTCTTTCTTGAGTTCTCTACAACTGTCTGTGTCATGTCCCTTGTCTTCGTGGAACTTACAGTATAGTCTGCTGCTGAGCCTTCGTGGATCGGTCATTGGTGGAGGAGACCTGAAGCCTGTCCTAGCGCCCTCAGTTGCGAGGATTTCCTTTAGAGTTTTAGATAGGTTTGGGATGAGCTGGTTTCTACCTTCGTAGGGTCTCTCTCTCCGAAAATCTGTGAATCTTCGGGATACCCGATCTTTAGAGTTTCCCCGAGAGTTAGAACCCTCTCCTCCCCATGGCTTGCCTCTGGGAGATTCTTTCTTGTTGAGACTTCTGACCTGGCTCCCCATCTCCTTCCCTTGGACCCAGGCGTAAGCCCTGTCCATGCACTCCTGAAAGGTGAGCGGTACCTTTGTTGATAAATCTTCTATGAGTTGCTGAGGTCAGATACTCATGATGAAGCCTGACACGACCTGGCTTTCTGGGAGATTTGGTATTTTTGCTCTTTCTTTATTGAAGCGGGGAATGAAGTCTCGCATGCTTTCATCTTGCTCCTGTTTTACGAGGTGGGCCCTCGGGTGGGACTCCACATGGACTTTTTGTGGCCTGAAGTAGTTTCTAAACTTGTCCCTTAGGTCTTCGAAGCTTTGCACACTTCCAAGAGACAGGCTTGCAAACCATTCCCACGCGCTTCCCTTCAGGGTCATGGGAAAGACGTGACATGCCACCGCTGCGTCCCACTTCTGGAATTTCATGGCTCCTTGGAATAAGTTGATATGGTCGTCAGGGTCTCTTGGACCATCGTATGTTCCAACTATCGCCGGTATCTTGATATTGTCAGGTATCTGGTGATCTTCGATACAACGGACAAAGGGGGTGGTGTTGGGATATGCTAACGCTCCTCTAGGTGGAGGCGGGATGGCTTGCAAGCCTCCTTCCCAACTTCTTCCTTGCATTGCTATGCTTTTCCAGTAGGCTGCTTGAGCCTGTGCCTGCGCCAGAAGCAGATTTTGCAACTGGTGTTGCGTCTACATAGATTGGTTATGTGCTTGCCCGGCTTGATCATTGACTTGACCAGGCGTGTGAGGTGAGTGGAATAAGTTTACAGGAACAACAGGGGACCCTACTATTCGAGGGGGTGGTCGAGAAGTCTGCGTCCCAGGCGCCACTAGCCCCCCTTCTTCGTTGTTGAGATAACCAAGACCTCCACGTGTTAAGCTAAAAGGTTGCGCAGGGGTATGATGCGAGACTCTTAATGGGGTTAGTTCTGGCGGGCCATCACTATTTCCGATGAGAGGCATTAACAGTGTTACCAGATGGTGTTTGGTTGGGAGTAGTCATCTCTTAGGTGTTTAAACAGGTGTAAGGTTTTACGAGAAATGTATCGGAGTAGGTTAGAGATCTTTCGGTCCCACGGATGGTGCCATTTGATCGCGCATTCAGTCCCTTCCATATGACTGAAAGCGTGAGTGCTAGTATGTGAATCTTCTTCGTGTAATGCTCCGTCCTACAAAACCGATAACACCTTGGGTTAAAGGAAGATGGGGAGGGTTCCCCGTATTCCTCTCCGATGATAAAGTCAGTAATGCTCTTTGAGAGTGTTTCAGGTTGAAGATAAAGTATGTAAGTTGTGTAGTGTTAATATGTGCATGCGTTTTTATATTAGAAAGGTGCGTACCTGGGCCTTTGGATGGATGTACAGGTGTCAAGGATCAGCTAATGGTGGTGATTACACGTACTTAAGGATCTTCTTGAAAGATCCTTAAATGGTACCAAAGTCTGCCGGTTGTACTTATTTGTCGGACATCCCGTACTTATCATTTAATGCAATTAGATAGGTGAGTCTGCTTCTTAGAGATGTCTATTCTGCCTATCTGAAGTGGAAGGACAAGTACACCCCTGGTGAGGTATGCCTCCAGGGGTCTGTACTTCTGGAGTGTCAGGGGAACGATCTTCGCATGGGTCCAGGGGACGAACGTGCTCCAGGGGTGTTGTAGGTTCCGAAGTACTTATGTTTTGGACCCTACACCATTAATGAGCGCATCAAAGAGTTTGGTTTTACCAAAAGTGAGTTCGAGTCATGTGTTTACACTAAGTTCAGTGGGAGCACGGTAACCTTCCTAGTCTTGTATGTAGATGACATACTGTTAATAGGAAACAATATACCAGTATTACAAGGAGTAAAATCCTGGTTAGGTAAATGTTTTCAGATGAAAGACTTGGGAGAAGCTGCTTACATACTTGGTATTAAGATCTATAGGAATAGATCTAAGCGGCTTATCGGACTTAGTCAAAGTACATATATCGACAAAGTCGTGAAAAGATTCAAGATGGATGAATCCAAGAAAGGGTTTATTCCAATGCAATCTAACACAGTTTTGAGCAAAGCTCAGTGTTCTGTATCTAGTCAAGATCAGAACAAGATGAAGTTGATTCCATATGCCTCGGTAATTGGATCAATCATGTATGCCATGCTATGTACTAGGCCCGATGTTGCCTATTCCATAAGTGTCACGAGTAGATACCAGCAAAATTCGGGTGAAGCTAATTGGGTAGCTGTCAAGAACATTCTCAAGAATCTGAGAAGGACAAAATACATGCTCCTAGTTTATGGAGGTTCGATGGACGAGCTTAGTGTAACTAGTTACATTGATGCTAGTTTCCAAACCGACATAGACGACTTTAGGTCGCAGTCAGGAATTGTCTTTACCCTAAACGGAGGAGCTATATCTTGGAAAAGTCAGAAGCAAGATACAATAGCATATTCGACTACAGAGGCAGAGTATATTGCAGCAAGTGATGCGGCAAAGGAAGCTGTCTGACTGAAGATTTTTATCTCGGATCTTAGAGTTGTTGCCAGTATCTCTAGACCGATTGATATACTCTGTGATAAGTCAGGGGCTGTGGCGCAAGCTAAAGAGCCAAGAGATCATCAGTGGACAAGGCATGTACTCAGAAAATATCACCTAATCCGAGAAATTATTGGAAGAGGGGATATTAGACTGCAAAAGATACCGACGGACGACAATGTTGCTGACCCGTTGACGAAGCCGCTAGCTAGAGCTAAGCATGAGAGACATGCGAATTCTATAGGGATGCAGTACCTAGAATATAGCAGCTAGTTCAAGTTTTTTATTATTACTATAGATGTAACTTGAAACTCTTTTATTATGTATTTACATTTCATGGGATTGAAATAGGAGGTATTTACATAATTGTTTCTTGTTGTCTATTTTTAGCATGTTTTAACTTATTCATGACGAATTCAATTAAGTTATGAATTGTCTAAATGCCCGTAGCTACTTAATGTAGTGGGAGCTACATTAGGGAGATAATGCTATTATGAATATTTGATGATTTATTCGGGGTTGAATAAAAGCACAAGGTTGTGACCAAATATTCGTAGATATTTATCAGGAGGGATAAATATTTGGAGTGATCCGCATCGAGTTTACTTCATGGAGAACCATCATAAGTAAACTTGATAGGTTATCCTTAGACCCGAGATATTTGGTTTTGGGCATAGTAACTTCTGTACTTTAGCGCGTTCTAACGTCACGCCGTAACAGGGTGATTATAAGGGGCATGTCTAGGTGTAGCGGAAGCTGTGTGCTCAAATTGCAAATAGTCAAGATGGGATTTGCACATCCTTTTTAGGAGAGATGTTTCAGGACCCCTCGACGATCGAGACTACTGAAAATGCGTGGCCGCGCTCGGTTAGAATGATAGGTTTCATTCGGTAAACCGTAACTGCAGAGTGTTGAGATCAGAGTCTAGAAAATCTGAGTATTTAGAATAAGATGCCTGCTCCATGTCTAATACTCACATTAGGGAATATCGCGATGCAAAAAGGAAAAGCCTGAATAATCCAATGGGTGGATTATATCTCTAGATATAAGAGATCTTATAGTCTGGTTAACCTAAGTGTCTGGCTAGGGACCTCCTTAGGCTAACGGTGTACAAGGAGTGTTACTTATCTTGCACAAGTAGGAGAGTCTGTTAGATTATGTGCAGTGATAGATAACACGTGTCATCGTGTCCAATGCTATGAGACACTAAAGGATCACACTGCTACACACCCAACTAGAACCATTTGGACTTTACCAAGTTATGTGTGTGGAATAACAAATTAGTTAATTAATTATTAAGGAAAAAAATAATAATAGTTATTTATTTTTTTAAAGGAGAAATTAATATTTAGTTTAAATATTAATTGGACGAATTAATTAATAGTTATTAATTAATTAGAAAGTCAAAGGGCATTTTCTGCAATTAACTAATAGTTTAATTAAAGTTGGGCTTTAATTAAACGGGCTTGGGCCTTAATAAGGTTTATTATATAAATAACCTTATAAGTCTTGGAATCACGTAAGGATAATTACAATTGCAAAAGAAACCCTAGCCTCCTCCTCCTCCTCCTCTCCTTACCTGCGTCGAACTCAAGGAAGCCTCAAGGGGGTTCTCGGCCTTGGTCGAACACACACACACGCATAGGTTTTGAGTGATCGGGTTTTTGGTGATATCCTCAGGCGGTCTAGCAGCCAGTTCGAGGTGGTGCATTAGCGGTGTTCTACCTTTAGCTATCTGGATTATAGATTCAAGATTGTTCAATAAAGGTAAAACTTTATCCTCTACTCATGTTTAGTTTCATATACGAGTTAGATGAGATCACTGGAGGGGGTTTTGAATTTATTCCGCTGTGTATGTTTATGATATGTTTTTATACCCTACAAAACCCTTCAGTGGTATCAGAGCCGCTTCTAACCTCGTAGGGAACTAGTTAGGTTTCTTTTTATTCTGATGAAATAGGTTTCTTTTATCAAGAAAACCCTCCACCGCCGCACCCTAAAAATGTTAAAACCCTAAAAATGAAACCCTAGAAAATGATTTTGAACTCGCAGTAAGGGGGCTACGTGGTGCCGGCTGTCGTGGTGCACGAGGGTGGAAGCGATTGTGGTGATGAATAGTTGGTGTGTGGCGGCAGTGGCCTGCTCCGGTGAGGGGAGTCAGGGCGGTGGTATGGGTAAAGAGGAGAGGAGAAAACGAGAAATGGTTGGGGGTGTACTGGTAATTAATAAAGTATTTAATTACTACTATTATTATATATAATTATTAAGAAAGTCAATAAAAAAATTAAAGATAAGGGTAGAATAGTCCATTTACAAAAACTAAAAGATCTAGCTAACAGAAACTGTGAAAAATGACTACGAGTGCAACTTTTGGGTAGTTAAAGGACTATCGTTACAACTTTTTGAAAAAAAAAGACTAAACCTACAACTATAAGATAGTTAAAGGACCATTGGTGTAATTAACTCTAATGTATATTATAAAAAAAAACATATTAGAACTATATATATTTATTTAAGTTTCAATGTTTTCTTATAATTTCATATTAAAAAATAACTTTTAGAATTAAGGTTAAAAAATACAATAAATTGACTTCCAATTAATTATCAAGTAAACTAAACAAATAAGATGGAAACCAAAAACGATTCATTTAAGCAAAAAACATGAATTCATTAGTCAAACTAAGTTTTCAATTAATTTTAAATTTGTATAACATTTACATGTTATTGATAGCGATAGATCAAATTGAGATCTTTAAAAAAAATCTTATTGTCTCCCACCGATCAAGCAGGTAAAATAATACTTCCTCAATTCTAAAAATATCAATCACTTTTGACTTTTTTACGTCTTTATTTTTCAACTTTAACCTTAAATATTTTGTTTATGTTATATATTAATCGTATTTTAAGTGTATTTTCATTGTTATAACTTTTGTAAAGTATTATTTAACATAAACAAAAATATTTCAAATTAGATCTATCACTGTCTCTGATTTATATGTAACTATGTGTAGTTTTATTCTTATATAGCTTTGATAACTCTGATACTTATACAAACATTTCATTTCATTGTTATGTAAAGCATTTCTCTGATCATTTAATATTTGTGATTTGAAAGTTAAAATATCTTAGAAAGTGCTAATGTGTATAGTGGAAGTTAGAATATCTTAGAAAGTCCATATGTTGGAGTATGGCTAAGACTCACAAAAAGAACCGATCGTAACTTCACAGAAGCGATTTAGAATTAACATATTTGAAAGTCTTTAAACTTGTTCACATGTTGAACACTTTTAGAGATTAGTTGGTTTAAGGATTGACTAGTCTTGTTGTCGATAATAAGAATTATATTAAAACTATATTCTTGTTCAATAAGTTTAAAATATAAAATTTATATTCAACATCCATTCTAAAAATATTTCAGTTTTGAGTACCTAATCTGAGACTAATGTAACGACCGCGTTTTGTAGGTTTATAAATATGAAAATATATTTAATAAAAATAAATTAAATTAAAAGATGAATAAACACGATTTGAATATAGAATTTAATACGCATGCTCACGGATGTTAATCGGGTGATATAATTCGTTTACACGTCACATGATGAGTGTCATGTAATATGGATGGATAGTTTATATTCGTTGGGGTTTAGTAATAGTTACCCTATAAGATTTCTAACAAACTAGAATGCCTAGGACCAAAGGATTAAAAGAGAAATTTGAAGGATTAGTTTGTAATTAAGGGAATACTTTAGGGATTAATTAGTGAATTAGGGACCAAAATTAAGTAGGGTTAAACCCTATTTGGCAGCTTTAATATCTCACGGCAGCTCTTGAGGGTCATACTCTATAGTTGCTCTCGACCGACTAAAAGGAACGCAAGGATTCTCGGTGGTTTGGGAAGAAAATCATCCTGGTAAGTGTACTTGATCTTTGTTCATGTAATACATATGAATCGTGATAGGACATAATGGCGTAAATATGAGTTAATTTATGAGGAAATCATCGAACAGTAAGTTTTGTGAATGTAAAATAAAGGAGGTTAGGTGGCTTAATTTTGCAATTGACATTAGGAATTGGTAATGCAATGTATTCTTGAATAATTGATGTAGAGTCGTACGTTTTGGTTTAGGAAATCAAGGCTTTATGGTGTTGTATGGTGTGTGTGTCAAATTAATATTTATGTGTGTAAATTGATTTTGTGCGTTTCTGTGTCGTATGGTGTGCGTGGGTGTCAAATTAATTTCCATGTGTGTGTCAATGGTGTGTTGATGTATGTTAATTTGATTGTGTTTAGGTGTGTATTGCATGGTGTGGGTGACAAAGCTATGTATAGTGTTTGTATGGTATGAAGGATGTGTTTTAAGTCAATTTAACAAGGTGTGAACGTATGTGTTAGAAGATGGTTTAGAAGGTTTTGCAAAGTTGTGGTTTTGACAGAAGTTATGGGTTAGCTTAATTAATTTGTATAAAATCACTCGGGTGTCTAGGGTTTATTATAAATGATTTGAAAGATTAAGATGTCTACTTTGAATGGCCTTTAGACACTAATGCCTATTTCATAAGTTTAAAGGGTTAAAAAACGAGATTGTTGCAGTTGGTCAACTATATTTAGTGGATGCGCTCTGGTTTTCATAAAATCATAGTAAATCACTTGTAAAGAGTTAGAAGGTGAATCATATATCGTTAGAAAGCTTATAGGATATACTTTATAACAAACCAGATTTCAAAGGCTAAATTAATTGTTGTAGGTCGTTGCATGATGTGGTTTCTACACGGATTCGGTAATTTTACACTTCAGGACTTCAGGTGAGTTCAATAACATTTCTAAAACCGAGTACAATGACAAAACCATTTTCGAAAGGTTTTACAACTTTAACTTGAGTGATTAATTTGTGGTATGTGACACTTTTGTGGGTATTTGATTCACTTTATTTGATATGATATTGTATGTATACGTGGTTACTTTAGTATAATGTTGTATCGTGTATGCTATGAATACGCGATTAATGTTATACGATTATGGATTTAACTTAGTGGGTAGGCGAAGCAATCATACTTGATCATTTGCGGATATGCGGACCTAGTAGGAAACGGGGACCTTCTAGGACAAAGTGTTAGCCATATACGGGGCTGCCAGGTTTTCTAGATAACCTTGGCGAGACATGGTGTATAGGTACCTTGTGTGCCTGTATGCTGGAGCGGCGTTGGCCGAACGGGGGGCTTGATCAAACATCACATGGGTGTGAGGAGGAGACGAACGGGGGTTTCCGTTTGTACTTACACCTGAACGACAACGCGGTACTTATACTCGTACCGTCCGAGTAGCGAAATATATGATATGCCACATGATATGATTATGATTACGCTGATGACTAATATGATGATTATGATCGATATTTGACCCGGTAAGTGGTACATGATTTTGGTGACGGTTCGGGTCAAATACACGATGGGTCGGGTGTGGTTAGTTAATTATTTATCATATTAGATATAAACAACTGTTTTATGGTTTCTTATTCTAACACCTATTGACTCACGAGGCGTAAGCTGACACTTGTTCTTTTGAAATGTGTCCGCAGGTGGTTTAGAGCTTGACTTGGTGAGCTGGGTTCACTTTGGGTAGATAGTTTTAGACTTCGGATACCAATGTATATTTAATATTTTAATTTCTATTGGAATGGTAACGGTTTTACAGTTTCGGTTATGGTGTGACACTGTGATTTTTTCGGGTTGCATTTATTGCACATATGGTTTAAGACTTCCATTGCAAAAGATTAATGATTACTATAAAAAATTTGTTAAACGACATTTTTAAAAATCACGGTGTTACAACTAACAAAGTTGGTCTTTATAGGAGAGAAAAAAACTAAAAAAATTTGATAGTTGGGTTACCATAATTAAAAAATGGATAGAGTCGTGCAAGTTATAAGGGTGTTCAAAATAATCCGAATCCGAGCATCCAATCTAATATCCGAAAACTCGATACGAAATTATCTGAAAATTTGGATATCCGAATTTTTGAATTCGGATTCGAATAGTGATTTTCTAAAGTTTCAGATATTTTGATTATCCGTATCCGAAAAATAAATTTTATTTTTATATTTCTCATTTATTTGAATTTTTAAACATATATATATATATATATATATATATAGTTTTATATACATCTATTTTCATTTTGAACCATATTTAAACTACTTTTTGGTAATTAAAGTTTAAAGTATGGTTGTTTAGTAATTATATTTTAAAAAATATATGTTTTTGAAATTTTCAGATATTTGGGATATCCGAATCCGAAATTTCGATACCCAAAATCTCGGATTCAGATATCGAAAACTGACTATCTGAAATTTTGGATATCCGGTTTTAAGCATCCATAACAGGTTACAGAGTCATGCTAGATGCCTACCCCTAGGGGTGAGCGTCTTAACCGAGAAACTGAGTCGTAACCGATAAAACAGTTAAAACCGAACCATTAAAACAAACAAAATGAAATTCGACAGTTCGGTTTTAAAATATCATTAACCAATAGTTAGTGGGTTGGTGTTGATTTTGTACCTCTAACAGAAGCAATATCAAACCGAACCATTAAGGATTTATTAACTATTATTTTATATATTTAATTATAAAAAAGACAAAATAATAATAATAAAAGAAAGTAGAAAAGTATTAAGTTGGATTTTAGCCACAAACCAAATCTTTCTTGGACCACTCACTCTCACAATTTCTTTTGTCCTCCATTCTTGGACCAGTTATCGCCTCTGTGTCTCTCTCCCTCTCGCTATCGTTATCGCTTGTTGAGCATGATTCTTCTTTTACATCAACAAACACTCCTTTTATTAAGATCACTTTAAGAAGAGTGTACATTTTATTTAGAGACTATTACACTTATTATTTCTTGTATTGTATTTGGATTCTTAGGTTAGTTGTTTAGTGGTATAGAGCAAATGATCTCCATGCCTATTTATAGTTGTTCTTCACCTCCTCTTTGGAAGATTCTAAATCTTCCTACACACCGGATACATTTGTGATTATTCTAGAACATTCTACCACAATCTATATGACTATATCTATTAGAATCTTCTATATGATTCTAGAATGTTCTACCATATTCTAGATAACTCTAGGACGTTCCAACGTCTTCAACGATCTTCTAGAATGTTTCATAATCTTTCAGGGTCTTCCACGATATTCTTGAATATTCTAGGACATTTCAGAGTATTTTAGGACATTCTAGAACGTTCTGTTTGGGCTAGTGACGATTCTTCATCGCTCTCCTTACTCCCGAGTTCCGACTTCCGCTGATCGCATCCAAGGAGAACCCTAGCCACCGGCGTCGGCTACTTTGACAGTTTGAGAATCGAGACCCCCAGGTCTCAGTCCCCATCCTTGTTCGAAAATTTAAGTCTTTGAGAAAACTCTAGCCGCTACTCAAAAGTAAGTCGACTGTTCTTGACCTTCTTTGTTCGACAGCTTGAGAACAGACTACACTACGCACTACTTGCTTCTAAACGCTATTGGCTATTTAAAGGTAAGTTGTTCTTAACCTTCTTGGTCCGATGGCTATGTATTATGCAAGTAAATAATATTTTAATCAGTTAATTTGGAGAGATGTGTTAATCAAAAATGAATTTACAAGTCATGAATTGGTAGAATACTAGAGAATAGAGATGTGTATTAATAGGCCCATTTTGTAATATTGTTTAGCCAAATTTAATGGGTACAATAAGTTATAAAACAATATAAAATGATATAACCCAATTTCATGGCCCAATCCTGAAATATTGAAGGCCAATAAGTTGGTCTAGCTAAATATAACGGTTAACCATTAAATCTGATAACGAAACCGATCTGCTATCATTAATCGTTAACCGCCCCACTAGAAATGATAACCCAACGGTTTGAAAATCACATAACCGATATTATCGGTTTTGGTTCAGTTTAGGGTCAAAACCGACCCATGTTCACCACTACCTACCCTGATAGATTGAGAGAGAGAGAGAGACGGAGGGGGGGTGATGGTGTTCAGTGTTCCCATATGACCCATAGACCACACACCCTCACCGGCTCACCTGTGTATTATCTACGCTTGGTCTAACATCCACCATCACTCTTTCCTATCTATTATCATTCAACACACATGGTGCAATAAAATTTAAACTAACATATAGAAATTGAATATAAACAAACGACAAATAGAAACTTAATCTCATTGTAATCATTACTATCTTAATCTCCATTTGAAGTAATAAATAAATATTAAGACAAATCTAATCACAAATGAAACCAATATATATAAAATAAGAAACATAAGAAACAAATGAAGAAAACCAAGAAAAGAAGAGGAAGGGGGAATGAGGCGGTGTGGTAGGTAGTAAAAGAAAAAGAGAGATGAAAATGATGATGTTGAAAAAGTAAAAGTACAATTTTTAGAGAGATTTCTAATTTCTTTAAGAGAATTTCTACACTTCTCTTTTAATTTTAAATAATCTTCTATTCGTACTATCAAGATAAATTTTAAAATTAAACGATGATAAAAGAGAATTAATGTATTACATATGTCAATATTTAAAAAGATAGGAGAAGTAAAGAAAACTTTTTTTTATTTAAGAGTGAAAAGAAGATGGATTTTTCTATTTTTATAGTAGGATTATATAAAGACAATTAGATCCTTATAGGGGGATGTTATGGAGCCAAAGATAACAATGTAGACATCAAGGATTAAATATGTAACAGAAACATAAAATCAGGAAGCAGTGATAATTTGTTAATGTAATGATCAAGTTTTGAAGTAATTTAATGAAAAAAATAGAACTAGTCTCCAAATTGAATAAATTTAGAGTACTTCTATTGAGTTCTCTTTGATAATCTAGATAACCCTTTTTAACATTTGAGTGTTCGGGGTATTACTATTTAGCCCTCTTCCATTCACATCATACATATTAAATTACTTAATTATAAATTTCAATACATGTCATACACTTACATGTATCATATCAAATGGACATTGTAGATTATTAAGGATGCTCAATAAAATTAACCGAGTATATGACATATATTAAAATTTGTAATTGATTATTTGATTAATTTAATATCTATGATATATACGTGAAGAAAGGTAAATAGTAGCATCGCATATTTATTTAAAAAATATTGTTTTCATAGACACGATTAAATACCATGACCCCACATGGATTGTGACAGTGACTTATCTGGTTTGACCACTTGGTCCTTGTGAGCATATACTTCACGTTTGCATATACTTTTGTCACCCAATCACCACCCTTCATTTGTTATCAATTTTTTTTTTTTTTTTGTCATCTATAAATCTTATTTCTGAGTCCTCTTCCTAACATGCATAGTATCAAATGATGATCATCTCGAGTCCTATAGACTTTAGCCTAAAAATTTTTATTGAGAAATGTTTTATCATTTACATTTTGTTTCTATTTATTTCACATGTGTGTTTAATAAAGTACATATAAGAATATAGTTATTAGATTTTAATATTTAATTAAATATGATTCAGTATATAATCACATGTGATTGTAAAAACATTATATGTTAATTACGAAAATGACAACCCGCCCAAAATTTTAAAATTCAATTTGGACAATTGATGAGGTTGATCCAAATTCTAAAATTAGTCATTTAGGACTATGAAAAAAGTATGGACTATATTAAACATTTCTCTTATCTTACTACTCAGTTGATCAAGATAAGTGTTAAAATCAAGGGATAATATAAAGAACAAGAATTAGTGACTTACACATATCAAACATTAAATATGAGATGAATTAGAAACAAAAATAATAAAAAATATATTTTTTTATCTTTTTTATTTTTTAACAACACATGGATTTTATTATAAAGAAACAGGATAATAAAGAAAAACACAAGAAAAAAACAAGATTATAAAGAAGCCTTTATCTAGAATTACAACTTCAGTTTCTAATTTTCTTATTTAAGATTGTCCTAATTTCTCTTTAAGATGTCCCTAACATTAAATCAAAAGAAAGCAAGACTTTTTGAACTATTCTAATGAGAAAGAAAAGACAGCTGATTTGGAATCAAAATTTTTATCAATTCTGTAGCTCCACAAAATCAAACAAAAAGTATCAACGTATCAAGATTGAGAAGGTGGGGGTGATGATCATACATTCAGGTTATGGCTTATTGACACCTTAGTCTATATTTTGTAGTTGGTTACGAGACTTACTTTTTATGTTTTTCATGTTATTTTAATATTATTAAATTATAGAAATAGGATAGGGTGTAAGTAATAATACCGGAGGTGCACCTTTGAACCAAGCCTAGGACCGGCCTCATTAGTATACAAGTGTCAAGTGCCCATGAACAAGGTCAAACTTTTAATAGGGATCCATAAATTTAATGCATATGTATAGGTAAAATGCTCTTTATGGCGCAACCCAAATACGTCTTTAAGGTTAATAAGTTTAAAGTTTGGAATACGTGCGAAGAAATTCGGTCCTGGACCGGTGGTTCTCGGTGGACCGGTCTTCGCGTAAGACCATTCGGTTTTTAGACGGCCCGGTCTCTTTTCGGATCAGTCCTCGTCTGGACCGGTCCGACTTCGGTCTAGACTCATCCGGTTTTCGTTCAGACATTTTGCGGTTCGGTTTGGACATATCCGATTTTATATTTTAAGTTTCGGTTAAGAGATTTTCGGTTTCCTTTCGTTAAAATTATTTGACAATTAAATGGAATAAAATCACAAGTTATAAACATATATAATTATTGAAAAGATATGCTCGTCTTATTGAAAATTTCAATGATTGTGCACTTGTACGAAATAAAATTACATATTATTGAAAATAACTAAAATGTTCTTCAAAACTAAACTACATATTGCTCGAAATAAATAATGTGACAAGGCATTGGGATACAACTACTAAAACGTAAAGTCAGGATTGAAATTCCAATAGTTTTAGGCAACGTAGGCATATCCATATTGAACGAATTCGTTTGAATTGACGTTGGATGATGAACCCGCGACATTTCTATTTTGAGTGTCGTCAACATAATCTTCGCCGGGTTCTTCAACTTCGGGTTCGGTGTTAGTGTTCGATGTTCCCGAAGCGAGCGTGCTCTCCATTTCATCTTCTAGAATCTCCTCCTTCGTATGAGTCAAGTCTTCTTCAAAATCCACATAGTTTTGATGTCTTTTCATAGAATCATAATAATCCTTAAACATGACGCTCATTTTGCACCGACTCTTGTGTCAACATACACCTCCGTGCGCTCAAAATCCCACCACTGAGAGAAAATCAACATTCCGAGCTTGGACCATCATTATGTCCCTAACCATCGAGGCTAGATCCTAAATTGACCAACTTTTCTCTTTCTTGACACCATTTTAAAACATCAAATTGTGTGAACTCTTCGGGGGTTACAGTATTAGTGTAATCGGTTTCTTTATATATAGAATGTTCGTTTAAGTATGATTGAATTATTGTACGTTTCGATTAAAACATGTCTTGAAACCAAGACGTCTCAATTGTAAAAGGATTTTTTGACCTAGAGGTAGATGACATTTGTGAAGATGATGACCTCAGGGTGGAAGTAGTTTCTCCCCATGACGCATATTCATTGTCATAAACTTTATATAATCCTTTAACATAGCTTCAATTTTTGTTATATCTGCCAAAATTTCTATATCACTTTGACCCAAAGCACCCCCGATACTACTTTGAGATTTGACTACACCCTTATAATTAGCAGAATACCGAAGCAAGCAAAAAGATTGATGGAAATTCATTGAAATAATTTGTAAGAGTAGTAAACATTTCGGTCGTAATATCATCCCAATCGGGATCCAATGAACCAAAACCCGATAATGTTTTTATAATTTCACAAACATATAAAAGCGCGTAAGATGTTAGAAAATATCTTTGTGATAGCATCGTCACTTGATATAAAACTCCCAAAGTGTCGTGTAACTAAGAAAGAAGATCCCAATCAACTTCCAAAATTACATTATGTAAATGAGATAGGTGTTCTCGATGATATTGGGTAAGTAAATCCTTTTGTTATCATTAGATAAGTCGAGTTCCATCTTATGGCCTGTTGGTCCCGAATGGATACTACATCAACAAATGTTTGTAGAAGAGAGGATTGAATACAAACTTAAGCTTTTAAAATTTAGAGACACACAGTTTATACTTTATATAATTCTTATTTAAATGAATCAAGAATTACATGAACTAGATGCGGAAAATCTAAGTTCAACAAAGGTGGCAACTAAACTGTCTAACACATAGACAAAGCTAATTTTAACCAACTAATGCTTAGGATGTTCAACACATGAACAAATTTGTTTGCACTGAGAAAAATATATTGCTAACTCTTCTAGATCTCAACTTATGAGAAATCAGTGTTCAACTCGGATGGATACTTAGCATGTTTCCATGCTTGAGTATATATAAGCTTTTGGTGTCCGGTTGGTGGAAAGGAGAGGAGACGAAAGTAATAAGGATAATAATATTATAATAGATAAGTTAGTGGGTAAAAAGAAAGATTCACTTTATACACGCAAAGTATAAAGTGAATGTACTTTTCTATAAAAGTACATCATACTATCTATTATTATATTATTAAACTCATACCTTTTGCCTAGGAAGTGTAAGTTCTCTTTCCATGCTTGTACTTTATACAACACCATGTTTTCTTCATATTTGACTTTACCAAGTATGGAGTTGCCAGCCTTACTTAGTTGTTTTTGAAGAAATCCATGCATGTCAAGAAACCCGAGAGCAACGGAAACAAAAACTAGTTCAAAAGCATTTTTCGGGATCTTTAAAACCAACATGCATGTATTCCCGAGTGGGGATCAGGATTACAAGAAATATAGCAACAAAATACATAAAAGAAAGGAGGAAATAATACCATCTTGTGGCTGGAATCAAGCAACAACCAAGGAGGATGTGTAGAACCCGAAACCGAGCTCCTCTACCGAAAGTCTAAACCAAGTTCGTTTGATCCCGTCTTGCTAATAACCCAAAACTCGAGCCTCATACATGAACTCGAGATTTCTGGAACAACACATGCTCTTCATCTATGCCACACACATCCTTACATGCTAGATATCCCTTACTATATGAAAAAGGATGTGTATTTTAGAGAGAGAAACTAGAGAGAGATTTCTAGAGAGAGAGAGAGACCAATTCTCATACTCCTCTTTTGTCCAAAAACACCCCCAAGTGCCTTAAACCCGGCCACATTTGCATGGATGTTGATTAGACCATCAAATGGTCCAATTAGAAGGCAAAAGACACTTCAGCTCCCCTTCACGGCCCATACTGGTCGTGAGGGGTCGTGAAGCATTAGGCCTTCATGGCCTGTGAAGAAGCTTCATGGTCGTGAAGCCCTATGCATTCACAGCCCATGAAGAAGCTTCATGGTTATGAAGCAACCAGCCTTCATAGCCTATGAAGCCAAATCCTTCATGGTCATGAAGCACCATTTCAAGCAAAAACCTCAATTTTGCTTCTCTCTCTTTTCAAGCATGTTGTCGGGATCAATCCTTGGCGTGTGACCCAATAGGCCCGTGCCTCGTTAGCAGTGATACGTGCGTGCGTGTGACAATGGGAAGACGCTAACAGACTCCCACTTGCACATGGCACACCGCATCTAAAGTATCACAGATAACGAGCGGCCCTAGCAAGGCATCCTTACCCCCAAGTCAGCACATGTTATGTCATCCTCGACAAATCCTTATAGCCACAAAAGGCTAAAGGTCCTATAGATAAGTGATCATAACATCCCTTTGTTTGCGATATCCGTGTGCACACGAGACATGGATAAAAGTCAATCTCCATATCGTTTATGATTATGTTTCTTGATTCTAGATTGGTGGTGACCAAAATAACAAGTTGTAACTGATCTATCATCATTGCAGCTTGAGCACGGCCATGCATATTTGATAAGGAGTCCATGGATATCTCTCTACACAGAGGAACAAATCCTTTCGACTACATAGTGCCGTCACACGTCTCATACTTTACTTGAGAACTTCCTTTATAGCATCCAGTTACGAACTACGTTTGAAAGCAATCAAAATAAAGCAGATTAACGCTTTGGATACTCATGTATCTGTGGTCTAAGGATGAAATGATATTATCATCCTGAGTCACTTGTGACCATGATCCATGAAGTGAACTCAGGTTCAGGTCTTCCAGTCACTTGAAACTCTTTTCAAGCACATGTTAGTCTTGCGTTACATGTATTCAATCCTTGATTAATGCATAACCAAACCCTAACCTCAGTCTTAAATCAAACTTCCTTCACATGAAGAATGACTGACTGCGGAAATTTAGAATGTATAAACATTTAGGGAAGTGGTTAAACATGCTAAAATGGAACACAGTAAAGACCAATAAAAGTAACCTCATCTTACGTATATATAGTCTCCACTATATATCGATACAATTATCAGTTACAGTACTGCTTACAGTTCCCAAAGATAATATACTCAAACACGTGCCAAAACGATGTTCAAGCCAAGTCGTTAGCATAAAGGATGCCAATTTACCTAGTATGACAATCATCACTAGTTTATGCCAACGGCTTAACAATGGAATCATCAACGCAATATTCTTATGTACTTCTTTATCTCTATTAACTAAACCACTTTCCAAGTGTTTGTTGAAGAGATCACATGCTAATGTATCAAAATCGTCATACCCTCATTGTTACCGAAGGTCACAATAGGGTCAGTGACGCTCAAGAAGGTTTCTAACCACTGATTAACACCACAAAACTAGAGGATCATAAACTTCGATCAAGATCGATAGTTATCCTACTTTGAAATCAACTTTATAGTAACTACTTAATCAAGGAAAAATTCCTTTCGTCGAACATTAAGAACATACTTCAGTATTTCTTGAATTCAAGATTTTTCAACTTTGTATTTCCTATGTGTCTTTTAGAACTTATATGGCTCCCACTACCCCAACATATCTTTTGGCTTTATCTATGCTTTTTAGAAAACTAATTTCTTTGATATTCTCATAAAGCAAAGATTATAGCTATATGATGCAAGTTTAAGTCCAAAAGGACTCCTTCATGATTGTAGACCTAGTTTGGATGTTATGGATACATAAGACCCTCGGAAAGTGCTATAAGCATTTTATCAACTTCGCCCTGTAAAGGAGCGTGGTCTTTCACATCCAGGTGAACTCAATTATTGCCATAAAAGTGACAACAAATTTTCACAAAAAACCAAATTATCTTCAATATAGCCACTAGGATAGGTTTCTATATAGTCAATATGAAACCCTTTGCCACTAGTCGGTATTGAAGTTGTCTGCCATTGCATATGTGTTAATCCCTTTAACCTCCTTGGTTTGTACCTCGGTATGGGATTAACCCAAGTTGAATACTTGGATGTATCTTTAGCTATTAGTGAACCCTGGGCCTACTATGTCCTTCCGATAGGTGGTGACCTCATCATGATTCACCATCAAGCTGCTGCAACTAAAACATGAGAAACTCATATCATAATAGCTCGTTATGACTTCTAACTGATTCGAAGAAGTAATGTCTCTTTGTCAGGTTTCGCTAGCATCTCTATGCTGGTTAAATGCTAGTGTCAACATCATGTCTTTTATTTAAGTCTCACGTTCTTACACTGAAATGCTTTGGTTATTGTCCTCTATTTATGAGCAACTAAACGAGGTTCTATGAAGGCTATGAAACAAGTATCCAAAACTCAGTAGAACTACTTAAATATATAAGCATCAATTTTAATCCAAAATTCATCTATCTCACACTAAATGTAGACTGGATAATTTCAAATTGTGAGATTGACAAGCAAAGAACTCTTTCCAGTCATATCTCATTAGATGCTCGAGTGACCGTCTTTGTTGGTTTTAGATTGAGGACTTGATTCACCAAAATTAATGTATACCAACAAATTGAATACACGTATTAGGCTTACGACTTACCAGATTATCTTCAATGTTATCCGGCTTCCTACAATATGACACCATGTACCAATGTGTCTTAGCAGGAAATGAACTATGAGATAAACTCATGATTCATTTTTCGGTTATCCAATATAGATATTTATAAGAAACCTTAGCATCTTAACCAGATGTAAGTATCTTTATCTATATGCCCCTATTGATTCTTTGTTAACTTTGGTTAGTTCTGAATATCTCCCAGGTTTTAGACATAAACCTTTTGACTAGTAAACACTCTCACAACAACTATCGTTAAGATGGTGATGGAGAAGTTTCACTATTCTTACTCCTCGTGGCTTGCTTGAATGGATTATCCACACAAGTGTGATCAGTAGCCAACAAGTCTTAATCCCTCTTACTAATACCGACGAAGGATTCCTTAATCATCTTGCCTAATAAACAAGATTTGTATCAAAAGTTTAACCCGAGGCTAAACTCTCTCAAAGATCCTAACCACCTGGATCTAAGTGATGCAACTCACGTTTATTTGGTTAAGTTGATTATGTCATAGAGTTAACATATCCAAACCACTTTTGGATCTAAGAATCAATTATTCATAATTGTCTTATTACTTAAAACGAGCGTTTATGTATGATATGATATGGATAAGTTTTGATTTCTACAAACATCTCAAAATATTTTTCAAAATGAATATCACAATTCAAAGTCATATCCGTCGTCATCAAATGTATATATTTAAACACCACAAATGGTTAAAATAATACATAAGCACTGACATGGATAAACTTTGAAATTGAATGAGCAATATGAAAAATCTTTTATATCAAAACTATGAAATTCAAAAGGTATCCATTATCTTCAAAGAGCATACAATAAAGGAAAACTTGACACGCAGGGCTAAAAGTAATAAGTAATCCGGAATTAGCAGCGAGATCAATACTCCCAATTCTTTTGTAGAGGACAATCATCAATGTTTTCTCTTCAAAGATCCGGTTCTTCATGCTCTTCCTTCTTTCAACGAATAGACTTACACTTTGCAACAAAATAAATTGGTGACAAACATGAGTCTTATAGCTCGGGTCAACAACCCAGCTTATTAAGGAATAGCAACGAAGTATAATAATGAATGTACCTAAATAGGAAAATTAACTCTCTCTTTTCTAAGAAGTTTTATATCCTCTCGGCACGTAGGGCAGACTTGACGGCCCCAATCCCCAAATCTTCCGCAGAAGTAGCAAACCACCCCATGTTGAGTCTCTTGTTTAGGCACATGGTCAATGTCCATAGACTGCATGCTTAGAACAGGCTTGGAGACTCCAACCTCTTCTATTGGGGTCGGTTTATTCTTCTTCTTAGTTTGTTGTTCCTTTGATCCAAACCGGGAATGGATGAGATAGATCACGCTTGGCCATGTTAGACTCTACAGTCTTTAACATCCCATGCAATTCAGTTATGGATTTCTCCATTCCATGCATATGATAGTCCATAACAAACTAATCATATGACGCGGGCAGGGACTGATGTATGAAGTTTACACTGAGCTCCCTCCCTATGGGAAATCCTAGCCTCTCCAATTGGTCCATGTATGATTTCATCTTAAGAACTTTAAGAACATGGGCACTTACTCTCCTACCTTCGTGCATCCTACAACCGGATATACTTTTAACACACTCATAGTGTTCCAGTCCAACTTGATGTTGGAATATATCCTTCAGCTTGTTAATCATGTGTTCGAACTGGTTTTGCAGCTCCGAGCTCATAGTTGACAACATGAGACAGGAAACATGGTGTGTATCCTTAACATTCTTTTCATACGCGTATCGGACGGTCCAAGCCGTGTTAGCAGCAGGTGGTTCAGGAAGGGGTTCCTCAAGGATGTGCAACTTAGACTCGGCACGAAGGACAATTCTCAATTGCCTAAGCCACTCAACAAAGTTCACTCCCCTGAGTTTCTCCCTTTCTAGGAACATACGAAGTGAAAAGTTCGACGTGGTGTTATCAAGATTTGACATCTGACAGATAAAGGAGTACACGAATTAGTTAGTTTGATTTAATAAGCGTTAAAATAATTACCCAAAACGTTTTGAAACACAAGTTATTTTAACAAGGGCTAAGAACCATATTTCAACCCACTACATGACGGGTTTACCGCGGATCACTTCATGGAGTTATTTAGGCCGGTAACCGTATTACCGATTGCAATCTCTATTGTAACTCTTAGACACTTGCGGGATCATACGACAACCATCGGTCATTGGACATGTTTGATCCCTACCTGCACCAATTCCAAACTAAAATTCTTGATAGACTCGTGCTTAGCTCGACAATTACTCAAGGATTTTAATTTGCAATTGTAAATCGTCCAACAAGATACACGATGACATCTTGACAACTATAGGCTCGTGCTAAGCTCGACAACCAATAATTTCAAGTTGCCACACTCATTTTCCACATAGATCCACATGGAATAACTCGTTCTTAGCTCGACAATCATCCCATGCTTCACTAGAATCAGGTGGTGTCATATCTTGGATTGCGTAAGATTTACATTTTAGAAAACGGGCTTTTGTTCTCAATTAAAACCAAGTTTTAATTTAATCAACAACAAAACTAATTTTCACTAAAGTTTGTTAATCGGGCGCTCACGAGAGTTGTTAACCATTTTAAAACTCTTGTGATTTTATTAACTAGAAAAAGTTATCACGAGCATGCGAAGAAAACTAAACAACCATGCATAAATATAAAATCACATCACACGCGTACAAAGATGTTGGTAACCATGCCAAAACCTATGCATCCTTCCCGCGAGCCAAACCGGGAGGACAAGGTCCACTAAGGACAACCTAGACTATGTCGTTCTCCTACTGAATCCGCTACTGCGATCGGGACCTCTTCGGATCCATGGTCTTCAAGACGTCTCCTCTTTGACTCTTGATTGTGGTCTTCATATTACAAGTACATATAAAAGAAAGGAAATGGCATGCAAGCCAGGATATTCCTATCAAACTAGTACAAGTACATATGAATAAATGAAACGACATGCAAGCCGCAATAATAATTACAATTATAAATTTCAAAAGAATAAATAATTACAATTATTACAAACCATGTGACACAAAGGTCACCAAATAAATATAACCATAACGGAACCATGAAGCACAACCATAAAGTCTTGGGCAATGGTTACCAACCTAAGTCAACTAAAACAACTAAACAAGAACGGTGTGCCAAAAACCGTGACAAAATATATTTTGGTAAGAATTTCCAACACAAACACTCAAGACACAAAGGGAAATTCTTGTACATATGCATTAGGGCACAAAACCAACTTTTATACCCATATTTATATATACACATCACAAATATATGCAAGTATGCATTTCATGCCAAAACCATAGCATGCATACAAGTGCATGTACCAAAATATATGAGGGGATATCAAAAACAGGATCTGATCAAAACCAGAAAAACCTCCAAAACTCGAAAAACGGGAAAAAAAATTTTAAGTCCAAAAACTGCTCCACGACCCCTTCATGAACCCTCACGGCTCATGAAGCCCAAAAGCTTCATGACCGATCACGAGCCAGAAGGACCTCGTGAGCCAAAAAACCAACTTCACGAACTTCTGTTCACGACAAGCTTCACGACCTCCCACGACTCGTGAAGCCCTAGAGCTTCACGACCTCTCATGAGTCGTGAAGCGCTCATGAAACCTAAAAATCCTTCCACGAACAGACCCCTCACGAACATTGGTAGTGTGGTCTTCACGACCCGTGAAGACAAGCTTCACGGCCCGTGAAGACCTTCTGGACAGAATGCAAACTTCTAGAAATCAATTTTTCGAGCCATATTCGTGCTACACTTGTAGCCTAGGCTCTGATACCACTGAAGAAATCCATTTATGTCAAGAAACCCGAGAGCAACGGAAGAAAAAACTAGTTTAAAAGCATTTTTCGGGATCTTTAAAACCATGCATGTATACCTGAGTGGGGATCGGGACTACAAGAAATATAGCAACAAAATACAGAAAAGAAAGGAGGAAATTATACCATCTTGTGGCTGGAATCAAGCAACAACCAAGGAGGATGTGTAGAACCCAAAACCGAGCTCCTCTACCGAAAGTCCACACCAAGTTCGTTTGATCCCGTCTTGCTAATGACCCAAAACTCGAGCCTCACACATGAACTCGAGATTTTTGGAACAACACATGCTCTTCATTTATGCCACACACATCCTTACACACTAGATATCCCTTAATATGTGAAAAAGGATGAGTATTTTAGAGAGAGAAACTAGAGAGATATTATTAGAGAGAGAGAGACCAATTCTCATACTTCTCTTTTTTCCAAAAGCTCCCCCAAGTGCCTTAAACCCGGCCACATTTGCATGGATGTTGCTTGGACCATCAAATGGTCCAATTAGAAGGCAAAAGACACTTCAGCTCCCCTTCACAGCCCATACAGGCCGTGAGGGGTTGTGGAGCATTAGGCCTACACGGCCTGTGAAGAAGCTTCATGGTCGTGAAGCCCTATGCCTTCACAGCCCATGAAGAAGTTTCATGGTCATGAAGTAACCAGCCTTCACATCCCATGAAGCTAAATCCTTCATTGTCATGAAGCACCATTTCAAGCAACTAATGCTTAGGATGTTCAACACATGAACAAATTTGTTTACACTGAGAAAAATATATTGCTAACTCTTCTAGATCTCAACTTATGAGAAATCAGTGTTCAACTCGGATGGATACTTAGCATGTTTCCATGCTTGAGTATATATAAGCTTTTGGTGTCCGGTTGGTGGAAAGGAGAGGAGACGAAAGTAATAAGGATAATAATATTATAATAGATAAGTTAGTGGGTAAAAAGAAAGATTCACTTTATACACGCAAAGTATAAAGTGAATGTACTTTTCTATAAAAGTACATCATACTATCTATTATTATATTATTAAACTCATACCTTTTGCCTAGGAAGTGTAAGTTCTCTTTCCATGCTTGTACTTTATACAACACCATGTTTTCTTCATATTTGACTTTACCAAGTATGGAGTTGCCAGCCTTACTTAGTTGTTTTTGAAGAAATCCATGCATGTCAAGAAACCCGAGAGCAACGGAAACAAAAACTAGTTCAAAAGCATTTTTCGGGATCTTTAAAACCAACATGCATGTATTCCCGAGTGGGGATCAGGATTACAAGAAATATAGCAACAAAATACAGAAAAGAAAGGAGGAAATAATACCATCTTGTGGTTGGAATCAAGCAACAACCAAGGAGGATGTGTAGAACCCGAAACCGAGCTCCTCTACCGAAAGTCTAAACCAAGTTCGTTTGATCCCGTCTTGCTAATAACCCAAAACTCGAGCCTCATACATGAACTCGAGATTTCTGGAACAACACATGCTCTTCATCTATGCCACACACATCCTTACATGCTAGATATCCCTTACTATGTGAAAAAGGATGTGTATTTTAGAGAGAGAAACTAGAGAGAGATTTCTAGAGAGAGAGAGAGACCAATTCTCATACTCCTCTTTTGTCCAAAAACACCCCCAAGTGCCTTAAACCCGGCCACATTTGCATGGATGTTGATTAGACCATCAAATGGTCCAATTAGAAGGCAAAAGACACTTCAGCTCCCCTTCACGGCCCATACTGGTCGTGAGGGGTCATGAAGCATTAGGCCTTCATGGCCTGTGAAGAAGCTTCATGGTCGTGAAGCCCTATGCATTCACAGCCCATGAAGAAGCTTCATGGTTATGAAGCAACCAGCCTTCATAGCCTATGAAGCCAAATCCTTCATGGTCATGAAGCACCATTTCAAGCAAAAACCTCAATTTTGCTTCTCTCTCTTTTCAAGCGTGTTGTCGGAATCAATCTTTGAAGTGTGACCCAATAGGCCCGTGCCTCGTTAGCAGTGATACGCGCGTGCGTGTGACAATGGGAAGACGCTAACAGTTGTGAGCAAATCTTCAAGATCTTCTTCTTATAAAGTAGTTATCACCTTTTCCAGGGGATCAAACTCCATCCTTTTTGTCTCTTTGTATATTCAAAAAGTGCTAATACTTTTACAAAGAAATCTCTAAAGGCAAAATAGAACAACACATGTTCTGTCTTTGATTTAAGAATAAAAACATCTAAGTGTTTAAACTTTTCACGACTCAGCTGACAAACTATCTTTAAACTGCAATTATAATTTTGCTCAGACGAGGAATGAATTAAGGACTCAGATGTATAAGCTAATCAACCTATATGATTAGTAGACCAAAATGTTCGGCTAATCATTCTGAGTGATAAGCTTATAGAGAAAGACTTAGTGAAAATGAATTTCTTATCTAATGGGGGAAAGCCTCAGCTGATCTTCTTTGGGGGCTCAACAGATGCTTTTGAGGGCTCAGCTGATCAACTTTGTTCCACAGCTGATGGTTGTAAAGCCTCAGTTGATGCCTGTATATCAAGGGTTTTTTAAACCACTTTCTCTTTAATTTGAAAACCATTAAAAAAATTTATTATCAAAATATTATATATTTTTCCACCCTCGTGTGGGTGAGGAAAGTTTACGAAAGCAAGAATACGTTTTTGCATAAACCATGTTTTAGGATCTATCTAATGTACCATGAACAAATAAATGAGATATTGATAGTATGTGGAGCGGTCCAAATGTCAGTGGTTAAGCAAACTCGACCATCAAATTTGGCAAAAAATTCCTTTAAGTCATGATATATTTGTTTCCATTTTTCATAGCTTTACGTTTAGGAGTTGTTCGACTTACAGTGCACCATTGCAGTTGTAAAGCTTTTTTGATAAAAGTTATCACTCTTGGGCAGGTGAAGAAATCGAATGGTAACTCTTCTTGTATTACTATTTGCATGCATAACTCTTGAGCTAGAACGGCATTGTAACGCCATATTTGACCATTAACTTGTATTTGACTTTTTTAAGAGCTCTACTTGTATTTGATTATCAACCGATGCTGTCGTTCTTTGCAATCACAAGATCTATTTTTTTTTAAGTTTATTAGAACTAGATGTAGATTATTATTATTAGAATTTGAATTACATACATTATTATAGTTATTGATCCTAAAGTAATAAGTTTGACTACCAAGCAAAGGGTGGCCAGGCAGGTTCCTTTCGGTGTAAAACCTTTCGAAAATCTAACAACCACAAGCTGATCGTTACTATTTTAGACACCACTCTACGGGTTATATATACTAGTATTACAATTAGAACTAATAACTAAGTTACGTATTTAATCCAACTACTAATACAATTATAAAATTATAAAGCATCCTAATGCAATTATAAAATACACTAGACTAAACTATATTAAACTTAGTTCAATTAAAATAAAATAAATTAAGTGTAAATGATCTAATTTAAGCTAAGGGTTTAGTTTCTGAAAGTGTATCGAATTTTTCATGTTTTGCTATTGTTTATACTCAAATTTTAAAACTACCATTTTGTAATACCCGTTTAAGATTAAGAACATAGTCGTTCCTATCATTAAACACTTTTCTTTAAATTATGGATGGTGTAATTAATCCTGAGTCAATTTTTTTAATCCTTAAAGTATGAGATATAATAATAATGATAATCATTATTATTATTATTCAATTACAACAATAAACATACAGTTATATGTATGTATGGAATCGATTGGGCCAATTCCGGTAGGTCAAAGTGAGACACAAGTATGAAATACTTGTATAGATTCTTATTTAAATACATATTAGTTCTTCTTGATTATAATTCCTATTACAATCAAACTCATAAATGTTTTCCCCTTAATCACAACCTTAGAAATAATGACTATTATTTCAAGTGTTTAATTCTAGTTCAAAACTTGAACTTGTTTTTATAAGCACTTATAATTACTTGATTAGATAGACTCTCTAATATATATATATATATATATATATATATAACACTAGCTGTGTTATTTCAAGTAATACAACAAGTCATAGTCAAGCAACAATATTAATCATATTACTGAAATGGTAATTAATGCATATGGACTAAAATACTAATAAGTCAAAACTTTGACTTGTTAGTCATCCTCCAGTCAAACTTGACTAGATGTAATCATAAGGTACGCGCAAGGATATATCAACCAATAATTCATAATGTTTTAAAAAAAAATCTTTTAAGAAACCATTACAAATTTTAAATCCAAAGTTTAAAATAAGTAAAATATGAATTATAAATATCCTTCTCCCGCACGCATCGTCCTTTTAGCATTCCAAGGCATCCTTTGCTTCTCATTGACCTATTTGCAATAAACGATCGCAAAAGTCAAAAAACACCACTTATATAGAATAAGTTGAAAGCAAAATACTGAAGTTAGTCAACGAAAGTACCTATGGCGTTTCCGCCACCCTCGTGACGCTTCGGGCAATTGGCCTTATAATGGCCAACTTCACCGCACTTGAAGTACCGGTTCTCGGCCCTCGCTTTGTTCGGTTTAAACTTCTTGTCCTTGCCTTTGCCTTTGCCATTTGCCTTGGCCTTGGGTGCAGATGGTCCTGGCTCGGTTTTACCCTTACCCCTGCCATTGCACCCCTTCCTCTTTTTCACAGCTCCACTCTCCACCACTAGGATATCCTTGGACTTGTTACCCAGATTTGACTCCGCTGTCTTAAGCATGGAATGCAACTCAGCAATGGATTTCTCCATGATGTTCATGTTGTAGTTCACAATGAACGACTTATAATCATCTGACAGCGAGTTAAGAATCAGGTCCGTTCCAAGCTGCAATGGGACCGGGTGTCCGCGCCTTTCCAAGTGGTCTATGTACCCTTTCATTTGCATGACGTGGGTACTAACCGAAGTACCCTTTGCCATCTTGCAAGTATTGAGAGCCTTAGTGACATCGTAGCATTCTGAACGAGCCTGCTCTTGAAACATGTCCCTCAGCTGACTGATCATGTCATAGGCTGATGTATCCATCATGCTAGTTTGCAACTCTAGACTTATCGTCGCAAGCATGAGGCAGCTTACATCTAGCGCATCATTGACACGCTTCTGATAAGCCTCCCTAACATCTGCCCTTGCATTATTGGCCGGGGCATTTCCTACTGGTTTCTCCAGGACGTACCATTTCCTCTCGTGCCTGAGCACAATCCTCAGATTGCGCTCCCAGTTAAGGAAATTAGGTCCCATGATCTTATCCTTCTCTAGGATGGAGCGGAGTGAGAGGTTGTTTGTATTGGTAATGTTTGACATCCACAATTTTATCATGTAGTCCAATTAGTAACACAAATAAGACCTTGCTAAATACAAATTCATAAAAACCCTTAAATTATTAAGTATTAGCCCTAGGATCCTTATTTCACACGTGTTGGTGCATGGTTTGGGCACGACAACACCAAACCCGTGCTATATCAGGTAGGTAGGTTCCTTTACCAATCGTATCTAACTTGATACGACTCTTAGACCTTGTAGAGATATTTAGACAAAAACATCTAAGTATGTTTATCTCTACACTAAGTGCATTTTGGGCCCGTCATATCGGGGAATCACTAAAATAGACCGCACCACCTAGGACGGGGTAAACTCTGGCCCGTCACATCAGGGAATCGCAAAGTCTTTCACCCCCTCCCCACAGCGTTTTCAACCCCGGTGTGCACGGTTTGGGCACAACAACACACCAAGGTACCGGGAGAAGGAAAGGTGTACCACTAGATGGGTAGCACTACTAGTCTAAGATTTTCATGGGTTTTATCCAAATTTGAAAAACTTGATTCAAGTTTTGTAAAACCATTTTAAAACTATCTATTTTAAAAACCGTATATCTTAGTATACCTTGAACTAGGTACACAATACGTCTTATGACAAAATCATTTTGAAAAACAAAACTGTTTTTAAAATGCTGATACGACAATCATAAAATATTAAATTTTATAGGATTGTTGTCGTATACCAATTTTGTCATATTCGTGGTTTTACCTCTTGATTAATAAAAGCCATTATGAATCACATACATCAATTTTACAGTTTGATAAAAGGCATACAATTAAAGCACAACCACGCAGTTAATAATATGTTATAATTTTGCCAACTATGTCCTAGTGAGGTCAATCTAAGGACAACTAAACTAGTTAGATCCTGTGGCTGGATCTAATGAAAGATTTTCTTGCTCCCACTGGCCTTGACACCTCGGATCTTAACCAGAGCAACTCCGTTTGATTTCTCCGTTTTGTAAAGTCCTTTGTCTTCGGTGTTGGTTACAACCATCTAATCTAGAATACATATACCTATTCTATTACAATTACATAATAGAAAGGGGTTGTAAGTGGCTCGCAGGCCTCCCCGAAATACTTTTACATTGTAAAAAGGGGTTGTATGTGGCACGCAGGTCTCCCCAAAACCAAAAGAAATACATAATAGAAAAACATAACAACCACAGGTCTAAGTTGGCAAAACCTATAACCTACATGTCCATCCTCAAAAAGAATATAATGTTGACTTGTTTAAATCAAACACTTGTAGTTGACATGAAAAACTACAAATGTGACTTAAAGATATATATACTAATGCGATTTTAGTATACAAGTCGACTAATTCAACATATACATATCAATAATATATATATATATATATATATATATATATATATATATATATATATATATATATATATATATATATATATAGAAGCAACCACGCATTAAAAATAAACCAATAATAATCCAAGTATACTCCTTTTCTCATTCCTTCTCAAACTAATCAAGCTGTTAATTTGAGAGAAAAAAATATTTGACAAAACTTGTCAAACTTACTTTAATCAATTTTATAAACTTATGGTATAATAACTATCATACCAAAACGTGTTTTAAACTTAAAACACTTAATTGATTAAAGATTTACCTTTGTTCAATTGTATAATAATAATACACCATTATGGTTAAAGTTTTATTTTAACTAGTTAAGTTTTATATATATATATATATATATATATATATATATATATATATATATATATATATATATATATTTATAAGTATACTAATTTTCGGTACATAAAATTAATACTCATATATATATAACACCTTGTATTATTTATTTTATCCAAATAAAAAATCCCAATATACTATCCAAGTCCTAATGGGCCTAAGCACATTCTTGAATTTTCCTAATTGGTCCATCAAGCCCATTAAGGTCATTAAACGCCTTTAATATCATATAGGCCCATTTTAATTTAAATAAAAACAATTATTAATTAAAAACAAAAAAACTTGGGCTTTTATGAAACCTAATTAATGAACTATCCAATTCAACCCTAGCTGGGCTGAAAGAAGGCTTATTGGGCTAAAACCAAAAAACCGGTCGTGACCACGTGCTTCGCGCCGCTAACTGGGCCAAACCATCAAACTGGGCCGAGCACCCCCTTGGGTCGAGACCTCAGTTTGGGCCGAAGCCCCTTGGGCCGAGACTCCTCTTGGGCCGAACCCACTTGGGTCTCAAGACTCCCCTTGGGCCGAGGACCCCTTGAGTCGAGTCTCCTTTCCGGTTATCTTTAATTCGGATCCTTTTTACGTATTGAATATATATATATATATATATATATATATATATATATATATATATATATATAATTCTAGAAATTCCCTTATTATCAAAAATTCAAATTTTAAAACAAAACTTGTTTTATTATTTAAATTTTGAAATCATATTTATCAACATAGAACTCATTGATAAAGATGGGATTTCTTAGTTTTAAGGTTTATTCTTTAATCTTAAAACTGAACTAGTTTTGATTAAAAACCTTAAACTATCCATATTAACGCAACTGGTTTATATATATATATATATATATATATATATATATATATATATATATACATATGTATATACATAAATTCAAATACATAAAATTAATCTTTTATAGCTTTAATCCTTTTTAACCAGTCAAACCTAACTGGTTTAACTTTTCTGATTAAAAATATAAAAACTATAAAATATACAATTTAAACAATAAACTGAGATTGACATAAGGTCAATCCCTATCATTCGAAAATATGCATATTAAAAGATAAGCATATAATTTCAAATAACTTGTTTATTGATTTAATCATTTAACCGGTTAAACCTAACTAGTTTACCTTTCTGATCAAAGGTTTAAATCTACAAACCTTATCCAAAAAACTGTTCTTAGATAAACTAGGATTGACACGAACTTGTTATAAACAATTAATATTCTTTAAACACCATACACAATTAATATTCTTTAAACATGATAATAACATGATAATAACAGATATACCAACACACTGTGATTTTCAAAACATGATAATAACAGATAATAACAGATATACCAACACCATAAACAATTAATATTCTTTAAACATGATAATAACAGATATACCAACACACTGTGATAAACTGAGCTGAGGCTCTGATACGACTGTTGGGTTTTACAGGTCACAATTCACACTTGAGTTATCCTGATTCTTAACCAAACTAGTTTGAACCAACTCAGAATTTTATATGATCCAAAACAGTTATTATTCATAAAAGCCGAAAAAAAATTAATAAACTTAATCCTAAAACGCTAAAGGATTAAATATCTTTGTTTACCACATGTGTGTATATATCCATTATATGGTTTTTGAAAAACATGAGGTTCAACAAAAAGCTAATTTGCGCAAAACATGAATAGGGCAAAACAGGATTGAATTAAACTTGAAACTAAACATGCAATCAATCCTACAAACCAATACTGGAATTCAAAATATGTGTACACACACACATATACCCATCGAATTCACCACAGGGCATCAAGAACATGTTAGATGAAGAATCATACCTGGATTGCTCAATGCTAATCCACCCGTAATGAGGTACCACAAGAGCCTGCTAGAAAGGCTTAATCCAAAAGTTGTTCTTGATTTTCTTGGTTACTTGAAAAACAGCAAAATCTCAAATCCCCTTGCCCTGGGGTGTTATTGCCGTCGAACCAAAGAGAGGAGAGGGAGGAGAGAGAGTTTTTCTTTTTTGTTTCAAGGATTAACCTAATTGTTTAGGTTTAAAGCGTATTTATAGATAACTATCTAGTTATCCTTAAATTATGCAACCTTTTAAACCTTTATTATTAATATAAAATATATTATAATATATATATATATATATATATATATATATATATATATATAAATCGGCCCATTATATATATATATATATATATATATATGTGTGTGTGTGTGTGTGTGTGTGTGTGTGTGTGTGTGTGTGTGTATGTATATAATCCTTTAATATATTTTATCTTCTTTAATAATAACAATTAGTAATAACAATAACCCTTTTTATTAATATCCAAGATATTAACCCAATAATTAACAATATATATTTATTAACTAATAAATAGATATATTCTTGTTAATTTCATTAACCTGATTATTTTCTCAACTCTCAATACTGGTTTATGACTAACTGTCATAACACCCATCTCTCACAGCATGAATTTTCCTTCTTAAATTACGTACCCTCACAGGTGTGACCCTTGTGTGTTTTATGGAATTGGGCGTATTATCAGGGTTCGATGGTTATGCACACAAATCCTATCATATATATATATATATATATATATATACACAAAAGTTCATGCGAGAACCGTTGTTAACGCGAAAACCGCGAGAACCAATCTAAGTCGTCCAATTCCTCTTCCTTCAATGTCATTGCCCACCCATGAATTCCTCACATGCATCCTGCCACACTCTATCCCTCCACGCTCTCCATCCGTTTAACTTCCTATATCCATGGAACGGCTGAGATTGGTTCTCGCGGTTCTCGCATGAACTCTCCCCAATATATATATATATATATATATATATATATATATATATATATATATATATATATATATATAGGGGAGGGTTCCATTGAGAACCGATTTTAATGCGAGAACCGCGAGAACCAATTTTAGCTGTTGATTTGATAAGTGGAATTCATGGATGGAGAGCGTGGGGGGATCAAGTGTGGCAGGGTGTATGTGAGGAATTCATGGGTGGGCAATGACATTGAAAGAGGGGGAATTAGACGGCTCAGATTGGTTCTCGCGGTTCTCGTACTAAAAATGGCTCTCAATGGAACTTCTTCCTATATATATATATATATATATAAAAGATGTTTGCATAATTGTTTTAATCTGGAGATTATATAATACTAATGGTTACAATGTGATTGTTATTTTATTATTATTGCAAGTGCTTAAAATATGCAAAGTAAATATTATAACTTGAAGTCATAGTTAAATGTATAATTTAGATTGATGATCTAGAACTTTAGATTTTTGTTTCATAGATAGAGAAGGAAATTGTCTTAAATAGAGTTTACTGAATTGTTTTGTATGAATTAATTTATTTAGCATGACCTTGTCTATGCAATAAACATGTTGTGTTGTTGTTGTTGAGTTTGAACCGATAAGTTATAATAAAGAAAGAATAGAATCGCTTTAAAATGATTTGAATTATCGTTATCGCTTGATTAATTACTTGGGATGAGGAAATTAATGGTAAATCCATTGTGATAAGGAAGTTATTAAGTTTAAAAGTTATTTAATTGTGAATTAAAGACGCTTATGGAAAAGAAAGGTACGCATGGTGATATGTTAATAGTAGTTAAGTAAATAGAAAGGAAAAGAATAGAGAACTTTAAGAGTTATCCAATGGATTATGTTAATGGTCAAAGTAAAGATAGAAATAAATTACGTATTAGGTGGCTAATAGTGATATTAATTATAGGAATTAGAGGAGGTTAGTCTATCAAAAAGTTGAAGAGTACATTTATTTGATTTTTAGACTTTGAGTTATGCCAAGGGATATTTAGTAATGTTAATGTTAGTATCATTCCTTTGAAAATGAAGGTTAATGTTTAAATAAATAAAGTAGTAGAAGTTATATATATATATAGGGGATGCCTCACTACGAGAACCAATCTTAGTCGTTGAATTCATGGGTGGATGATAGTATTGAAGGAGGGGGAATTGAACGGCTCAGATTGGTTCTCGCGGTTCTCATACGAAAAACAGTTCTCGTTTGAACTTTTGCATATATATATATATATATATATATATATATATATATATATATATATATATATATATATATATATATATATATATATAGGAAGAAGTTTCATTGAGAACCATTTTTAATGCAAGAACCGCGAGAACCAATCTGAGCCGTCCATTTCCCCCTCTTTTAATGTCATTGCCCACCTATGAATTCCTCACATACACCCTGCCACACTTGATCCCCCCACGCTCTCTATCCATGAATTCCAATTATCAAATCAATGGCTAAGATTGGTTCTCGCATTAAAATCGGTTCTCAATGGAACCCTCCCCTATATGTATGTATGTATATATATATATATATATATATGTATGTATATATATATATATATATATATATATATATATATATATATATATATATATATATATATATATATAATTGGGTTCAAGTAAAAAGAAAGTTAGGGTAAAGAATGTAAGAAGAAATCTAAGCCTGATATGTGACAGATCTGATAAAAGGGTAAAGATGGAACTTTAATTAATTTCTTTCTCCTCTATACCTATACACCCCCACGTTATAATCTAGAAATATGCACTTTTTTTACGCCTCCCCATCCCCTCTCGTACGTACGTTTGAGCCTCCCCCAAACCCTAACTATTCAACAATCTGCAACACCAGTCACCGCCTATGTGACGTTTGCCGACCACCACCGCCTCTGTGACGTCGCCCAGATCCTGCTAAGATTGTTGTGTGCATCGGCGACACCATCTAGGGTTTCGGTTTTCTTGATAGCCCCGTCACCGCTGATTGCATAGCACATCGCAGCCGCCGCTGTTGCTTGCATATCACCGTCGCCGGTTGCTTCAAAATCGGTTGCGTGATGCTCTCTTTCTTTGCAAGTGCTCAAGGTGCATCGCCTACCACCACTGCCGCTGCACCACCGCCGCCGCCACCTAGGGTTTCAGTTTTCTCAAGAGCCGTCACCGTCGCTGTTCACCGCCGCCGCCATTCTCGATAGCCACCACCGGTTGCTCTATGGTAAAGTTCATTTTCTGGATTTCTTTGTAATTGTTTTCATCATCTGATCAAGGTTCATCTCTGGTATGTTTCATTTTCTGGAGATCGACGGTGGCTTGTGCATCAAATTGAGTTCATAATATATCCGAGTGTTGTATCAATGATTCATATTTATAAACCTCCTTATTCGATTCTTTTCAAGTATATGAGTAACTTTTTTTGTTGAATTTTTTATGTAAAAGTTATAGTTGGTATGAAATTTGTAAATTGTTGATATAAAATTAGTTATGCATCAATCTATTATTGATGATTTTCTTGATGGTGTTAATTTATTATTAATGATTTGTGGTGTGCATCAAATAATCTTGATGTATTTTAGTTGAATTTTTTAAATTTCATTTGTGCATCTACTGAATTTGTGTATCCGGTGAAGAACAATGTGCATCAAGCTAATTATGGAAAACCTGGAAAATATTCGGAGTAAATAAATTAAAAAATGCTGAAATTTTAAAACTTTAATGGACGATTATACCCCTAACTGCTTTTTTTATATTTAAAAGAAAAGGAAAAAAAACTATTTTTAGGATCAGATTTTAAAATTTGGATGGCTGAGATTCCACCTTACATTTAGTAGCTTTATTTTATTTGTAGTATAACCCTACCCTATATATATATATATATAGGAAGAAGTTCCATTGAGAACCATTTTTAATGCGAGAACCGCGAGAACCAATCTGAGCCGTCCAATTCCCCCTTTTTTAATGTCATTGCCCACCCATGAATTCCTCATATATATATATATATATATATATATATATATATATATATATATATATATATATATATATATATATATATATATATATATATATATAGGAAAAGGTTCCATTGAGAACCATTTTTAATGCGAGAACCGCGAGAACCAATCTGAGCCGTCCAATTCCCTCTTTTTTAATGTCATTGCCCACCCATGAATTCCTCACACACACACACACACACACATATATATATATATATATATATGTGTGTGTGTGTGTGTGTATATATATATATATAGGGGAGGGTTATTGTGAGAATATATATTTAGGTGAGAATGGGAGAACAAATCCTAGCCATCAATCAGATGTTGATCTATTAAACCTGACGTTCGCAATTGACCTGTTGCAATTCATGACCATTGCAATTCATGGTTGAGTAATGAATATTAGAAGGGCCAAATGTAGATCATTCGATCAAATCAAAACAAGAGCCATGATTAAGTCTCCCATTCTCACCCAAATATATATTCTCATTTGAACCTCCCACTATATTATATATATACATACATACATATCGGAACTTTGTTGTTGAAAAGAAAATGTGAATTTAAATAACTTATGTTTACTCGATTCAGAATTGATTTATTAACTGAGCTTTATAGCTCATCAGATGTTTTTATAAACTTTTCAGGTGATTTAAAAGGGGTGTCAGCGAGGCTCCAGTGGATGACGATGTGCAACTTTAGTTTTATGTTCCGTAACAAGTTGTTGTCCCTAAACTTTTTGATAAATGTGGTTTGTAATGTATGAAGTAATGTATGAATTATTGACTTTTGCTTTCAATTGGGATATACTATCTAACCGTTATGTTTTATGTAAAGATATTTAAGATCGCTTCCGCTACTTTTTAATTCAGAAATATTAGGGTTGCACATGATTTTATGCAAATTAAAAAGTTTACCAAATCAGATTTTTTTTTGTTTTGAAATTGGGGCGTTTCAGTAGGAGTGTAAACGAGTCTAATTGAGCTTGAGTTCGAGTTTGGCTCGACAGTTTGATGAGCTTTCATAATTGAAGCTCGAGCACAGCTCGACAATGTATATTATTAGCTTGAGCTTGGCTAGAAAAGCTCAATAAAATAAAAAAATTTAATTCAAAAACCAAGTAATTGAAAATAGGATAAAATCCGAAAATAATGATTTTAGCAATTATTTTTATAAAAAATATCTATAGAATGTATTGTTTTAATAAGTACTCATTTTAAATATATTTCAATATTAGTCACTATATATATATATATATATATATATATATATATATATATAGGAAGGTTCAAACGAGAACTTTTTTTTATACGAGAACTGGGATAACCAATCTTAGCCGTTGATTTAATAAGTGGAATTCACGGATGTAGAGCGTTGGGGATCAAGTGTGACAGGGTGCATGTGATAAATTTATGGGAGAATGATGACATTAAAGGAGAGAGAATTGAATGACTTAGATTGGTTCTCGCAGTCATTATATGTGTGTGTATTATATAATACCTATAATACAAGGTTGGAAAAGCTTAATAAAAGCTTAGAGCTCTTAAATGCTCGAGTCATTAAATAATAAGAGCTTATTTTTTGAACTCAAACTCAAACTTTATAAAGTATCACTGTATCAGACAAACAAGCCGTATTAGAGTTAATTAAAATCTCTATAGTTTAATTTGAACACCTAGTTATTAGATTCTTATATGTTTTTTCGTCCCTAATCACCTAGAAAATTTCCTAATCAAAGTATGTTTGAAAATCGGGTTCCTCATTATATACGTGTTTGCTTTTTGCCATCTCTAAACAATAAATAAGTAATTTAAGGATACCAATAATTTTCTATTTTGGGAACATCTTATACGCACTTTAATAATTCTTTTGGATCAAATATTATAATTATTATTGTTTTAGTGAAAAGAGATATACCAAAAAGTAACAACTTTCGTATGGCTATTGAAACACTAAACAATTAAATTACAGTATTGGTCCTTCGACTCTTTGAAAACCACAGTTTTAACCTACACAAAAATTTACAAAAATGTTGCTTCCTTTATTGATATTAATAAAGAAACCTGATCATTACATAACCGATATTAGTCATAGACAACAAAATATAAAAGTTAATATACATTGTGTTAAATATAGTCCATATAAAAATATAGTTTTAAATTTTAATATTTAATCACATGTGATTCAACATAAAATCACATGTGATTCACAATACAATCACGTGTGATAGTAAAATCATTACATCTTAATTACAAAAATGTCACTCCGTCCAAATTTTTAAAATTCAATCTGGACCATTGATGGGGCTGATCCAAGGGTTAAGATTAGTCTCTCAGGACTATGCAATAAGTATGGACTATATTGAGCATTTCTCAATATACATAATACAAGTTAATCTTGTATAAAATTATTATATATTACCAATTTCGTTACGTAATAAAAGACAATTATGTCTAAACAGGTCGTATCTATGATGCATGACCACATCATGAATAAAGTTATGAAAACAACAAGGTCATAAGTTTCTTTTTAATTTTTATTTTCTAATAAACATTTAATTACAAGATGCACAAAAATAGATATTTATGGATGTTCAATAACTGAAAAAGTATTAAAAAAATTCATACTTATTTGGTATGAGAAATCAATATATACTAGGGGTGTTCATAGATAGTTAATTGAGCATACGGTTAATTGAAGTATCGGTTCGTAATTTTTATGAACCTAAACCTAGTTAACCAATAACCGGTTAACTATTTTTCGGTTCGATTTTTCCGGTTAACTAATTAACCATTTTTAACTACTAAATATATTTCTAAAACAAAAGGTTTCAAAATTTAATATTCATATCTCAACTCTAACAAGACTTAAATGAGAAACTTATAAAACATCACGAACTATGTTATTTATGTATCAACTAATTATGACATAATAAAATATTTTGAACAAAAATGTGACTAAAGTAAAGTGAAATTAAGTAAATAAATAGTAAATGATAAGATTTACATAATATATATATATATATATATATATATATATATATATATATATATATATATATATACACTAATATCTATATCGAAAAGTAAAATATACATATTGATTTTGGGTAATAATTAGTGATGAGTAGATAATTATTGTATGTAAATATTGATTAATTTGTTAGTAATGATAAAAGTAGAAAATAAAATTTGAATTTTAAAAGTTTTCGGTTAACCATCCGTCTCTAAATTAATGAACCGTAACTGAACCGAATAACCGGAATTTTTTTAGGTTTGGTTAACCAAACCGAAAAATTAAAATATCCGGTTTGGTTTACCTAGATTTCGGTACAGTTGGTTGGTTTTTAAGTTCGGTTTTTCGGTTTCGGATATTTTTAACACCCCTAATATATACCAAAATTTTTAGTATATAGAAACATTATGATAGCCAAGTGCTTTATTATTATTATTATTATTATTATTATTATTATTATTATTATTATATGTTTTATTATTGTAAACTTTTTCATATCTTATTTTATTAATTTAAATTTGTATTTATTAATTATTTTCTATTATTTCTGCTTTTTCATGTCTTCTATCGTTTTTTACTATTTTATTCCTGAAAACAATCTCTCAATTTACGGATAAAAGTATAATTGTCTATATTTTAACTTCGTCATGCCCCAATCCCCACACCGTTGTTGTATGATGGCCTAGTGTTATTATTATAGTAAATATTAAAAGGATGTTTAACTTTTGGACTAAATTTACAAGATAATAAAAGTGTAGGGAAGTGTTTTGTAATTTGAAATTCTTTTTGAAGTGATGTAAAAGCTTTTATGAAAATAACAGCACAACCCAATAGGATAGCAGCCACTACAAATAATATAATACACAAAAACAAACAAACAAACTCTCAATCTCCTCTCTCCGCCGTCACCACCTACCGGAAAACCTCTCCGCCGCCGCACATGGGTGGTACAGAGCCTGTAAATTGCATCTAACCCATCTCTTTACTTTCATTCTCTGTTTCTGCATCAAATATCCAACTCTCCCCTGTTTCTGCCCAATCTTTTTGCAGGTTTTAGAGAGAGAAAATGAAGATGCTGTTGATCAACAACAAAAGGAAAAAGATGAAGTCAAAGAAACCAATAAAGATTTGGAGAAAGGTGAAATGGATGTTAATCAACAGCATCATAAACAACCACCACCCCCAATAGATTTGCATATGTCAAGAATGCAAAGATTAAGTTACACAAATCCATTAAGACTTGTGATGGATAATGCCACCAGAGTACCCCCTACACCAACCACCAAGTCCACCACCGCCAGCCGCCAGCCACCACCACCACAACCACCGCCACCCACCCAACCCCAACCCCAACCCCAACCCCACCACCCATCTCCACCACCACCACCACCACCCACCGTGAATCCACGCGCCATCCCCATACCAATCCACATCCCCGCCCACACTCCTACCCATAGCACACCTACCCCTCAAGTAAGTTACTCTTTTTCATTTCAAAAAATTCAATCTTTCCTTCAAAATTTCAATTAATTTTCAATTAATTTTCAGTTTCCAATTCTGGGTATTCTTAATTATTCTAATTTATTAACTTAATTTTACTTAATTGCTTGTTTATCAGCAATATTTGACTACCCTGAATTCAAGAAAGTACACCAACAAGATATCCCTGTTCTTATTCACATTACATTTACTGGTTGCAATTTCTTTAGTCTTCTTCTTGGTATTCAAAGGAATCCAAGGTCTATTACAAGGAGGAAGTGCAAGAAGAAAAGAAAGAAGGGTAATTCAATACTTCCTCCCACAAGTCGAAGCAGCATCTTTGTTAAGCATAACATTAGCATTCTCATGGCAGAAAGCAGTTAGGGTTTGGCCAAAATTCATGGTACATTTCATCCTCTGGAGTTCGTTTCTCATGTCATTATCCGCCGGAATCCTCTTAATCTGTTTCCAACGGCCTGAAACCGACGGCGTTGGTGTTGCGTTAATCTTTTTCGCCATTGGAAACGGTTTGTATTCTTGTTGGGTAACTCAAAGAACAAAATTCTGCAGTAAAGTTTTCATAAAATCTCTCGAACCCGTTTCGAAATTTCCGGATATAAACCGACCCACGTACTGGATGCTTGGAATTGGGTTCATTTGGATGTCGATTTGGATATTGGCGGTTATTGGGGCGTTGAATTTCTATTTTCCGCCATTGGTGATCATCTTGTTGGTTCTGAGTTTGCTTTGGACGGCAGAGGTGATGAGGAATGTGGCGAATTTGACGATCAGTAGAGTGATTGCTTTGTATTATTTGAGGGGAATGCAATCGAATACGCAATTTTGTTTTCAAAGAGCAATGTCGAAGAATCTTGGGAGTGCTTGTTTAGGGTCTTTATTTGTTCCCACCATTGAAGCTCTGAGAATTGTGGCTAGAGGTTTGAATTTGCTTGAAGGAGAAGATGAGTTCATGTTTTCTTGTGCACATTGCTGTCTCAGAGTTATGGAAGCAATTTTTAGATATGGGAATGGTTGGGCTTATGTTCAGGTAAACAATTTTCTTGCAATTTTTTAATATTCTTTCAAAATTTCTCGTCGTTAATTGTATGTTTGGTAAATATTATCTATCGATCTGTTTTTTAATTTAAAATAAAAAACTCATTTTGTGACAAAATAGTAGAAGATAATCTAAATAATATCTCAATAATTGGTTTTTTAATAAATCAAAATTATTTTTTTCTACTTTTTTTTTTGTTTTTTAAGTTGTTTTTAGTGCTTTCCTTATCATCGTTATAACATTTTTGACAGTAATTCAAAAAAATAATTTAATAAATTCACCTTATGTATTTTTTATACAATTTACTTTTTAGTCCCTATAATGTCTTATCAACAATTTAACATCCTATTTTTTTTAATATTTATCATTTTTCTGTGTTTATTAATTTAGAATTCTGGTACTACATCAATTAAAAATTACCAATTGCTTAAAATATGGTATCATAATTATAAAAATACAAAAAATTACCAATTGCATAAAATTTATGATAAAGGACTCACTTTGTGATAGAATGTTAGAAAAGACAATTTAAATAACAATTCTATAATTATTTTGAAGGTTTTTAGTGCTTTCCTTATCATCATTATAACATTTTTTGAAGTAATTATAAAATTCAAAAAAAGTAATTTACTAAACTCATCTTATTCAGTTTTTTGTTCAATTTACTTTTTAGTCTCTATAATGTCTTATCAACAATTTAGCTACCAATTTATAAATATTTAATATTTTTCTGTGTTTATTGATTTATAATATATAAAATTCTAGTACTGCATCAATTAAAAATTACCACTTGTACTATAATTAAAAAAAAAACAAAAAATTCGAACCAATAATTAATAAGTAGAATGATACAATATTTAAAAATACATCAATCAACTAAGTACCATACCCAACTACCCAAGATACAATATTATTATTGTAAGTTGGTTGATTATATGCTATTTTGTGGTTTTTTTAATTACAAGATAGATATATACTTTATATTTAGAGGCAATTTCATATAAAATATTTAAATTATTTATACTATAGAACCATGCGTTACTTAATTATTTTGTTAACAGACTGTCCCTTAGACCTTAAGTGCAGTTATACGCGCATACTATTTAAATTATTAAAACACTCAAATGATTAAAATATCAGTTGTTTAAATAATACGTGAATGTTGTAAATTGTTTTAAGCCACTCTTATCTCATATGGTACCTTTTTTATATTAAACTGTGACAAATTCCAAAAACATGCTAAAATAAAGCGGTTCCATTTGATTTGGCTATACGAATGTGATACAAAATGAAAGAGAAATTTCATGATTATTGCTCTTTTCCTACAAACATTAGATGTATTACCTTAAATGTGCAAAAGTTAATATATGTTTCACTTTTTGTAAAATAAGATACATTGTTTAAAGAAAGATATTTGCTTATGGTTTATAATTATCCTACCCGTTCAATAATTCACATGTGTAATGTATTAGTTGTTTTTTTATTATCTTATCTTTTGTTTCTGATACTTGTATTAATCAAGTGAGTTTGTTAATAAGTAGAAATATTTAGTAAAAGGATAGATATAGAATTTCTTTTGTTCAAAATAACAAAATAAAAAAACATATTCTTATTTGCATCTATAGTTTGTTATGAAGTTTTTTTTTTTTTTTGTCTTTTTTACTTATGTCATTTTTAGTAATTATTACGTTTTTCAGCTCTAGTTATCAATACTATATCAAACATTTGTGTACCAAATAAAAGTATTAGTTTCGGTCGTCACTATCTACAACTAACAACTAGTTTTACCAAACATGTCCTTAATCATTTTATTGCCATATGATTTTAACTTCAACTTAACCTTTTCCAATTTATTTTACTATACTCAAGATTGTCACTTTAAACTCTTATTCAATCTATGCATTTGAATATGATAAGTGATTTTACAAGTTATAGATAGCTGCATATGGTAAAGGATTTGTAAAAGCATCACAAGACACCTGGGAATTGTTTGAGAAGCGAGAGATGGAAGCCCTCGTTGATTCCGACATCACCACCGCGATATGCTTTCTCACCGGGGTTTGCAGCGGTTCGATATGTGTTATCATGGTGGCAGCTTGGACTGCCTCTGTGCGCGTAAGCTTCACCGCCACCATCTCTCTCCTTTCCTTCATCGTTGGCTATTTAATGGTGAGTAACACCGTTTCTTTTACTCAAGAGGGTGTTTGAATACGCTTAATTCCCACACAATCACACTGTACCATCACACTGTATCACGTCAGCTTGGCCATCACTAGACGTGTATCTCATCACACGATCACACTCACAAAAAACAAAAAGTAAATATTTTTTATATGTTTCTAATGATCTTATTCTTTGATTTTCAGACAAGGATAGCAATGGCATTGCCTCATGCTTGTGTGAATTGTTACTATGTATGTTATGCAGAGAATCCTGATAATAGACTGTTTGATAAAACAATTCCGGATCGTCTTGCTTTGATTAAATCTAACAGAGATTTGGTGGTGATGACACCTCGAGTTCCACCAAGGTTTAGAAGATAACAATAGGCCTTCGATCAATTTGTTAGTAAGAACATTTTGTAAATTTTGTATTTATTTTTTGGTTTAACAAATTTTGTTCTTGTTAATTATATAAAATATTGAATTTGCGAAATAAAACAGTTGTTGTGAATAACACCTATAAATATCATTACTGGACTCGCAAACAGTTATGATATCAATCTTGGTCAGAAAAAATAACAATGAGGGACTTCGCTCGCTACTGTGGTAACGAGCTCCATCTTAATGAGCGAAAGCGTAGTGGCAATAATGGAAAACTAGCTTCGTCATTGAAAAAATATATGCTGGTTATCATGGATAAAACATCCATTTTGATTGCTCTTATAGGTTGGCATTTAATTTACATCGACTTGATTTATTTTATTCTTTTTATTAATAAAGATTGGAGTATGATAACAACTCTCCTTTGAGTAAAAAGTTAATAGTAATTTTCAAACATAACACTTACAACTCATATTTCATAACTAACTTTTAATGTTTGAAGCTTTAATTATCTTTTATTTATATTTCAATTTTTTAAACATAAATTATGGTTACCATTTTAAAGATATTAAAACTATATATTTAAAGTAAACTCTTATCCTTACCCATTATTTTATTAAAAGAAATTAGTTATCAAGATGTCATAGACTCATTTATTTAGCTGGGATGATGGTTTTTACTTTTTATTTAGTTTGATGTGATGGGTGCAATAGTAAGTATAAATATTTTAAAACTAGTAAATTAAGATATTTGAAAATAAAACTCTTATAATCTATATTATATTTTAAAACATTTAAGATTCTCTATCTTAAAATTTAAAAGACTACTTAGTTTAAGTAGAACATGTTTTTATGCAAATTGTAGAAGCTCTTAAATCAATAGCTCAATCAATTATATCCTTATTTACGTCAACCAATTTATGGTAATTAATATTACTAACTCATCAAACATGACATCAACAAAATTTTCAAAAATTAAATATTTTTCTATGTAGTTAATTTTCTAATATTTTTCTTATTTTATTGTTCTTTAGAAATTACTTTAAAAATTAACAAAAGAGTTCATGGGAAAATAAGAAATAAAGATAATAGAAAATTAAAAAGAAATATGTTGTTGATTAGAAAATATTTGCTCACACCGCATTCTGTGAGTATCATACCTTTACATTCTTGAAATCGACACTCGAACACAAATTATTCCCCGCCGCAGCATGGCGCGGGTACAATGCTGGTATAATATAATGAGAAAAGTTATTGCGCGAATAAATATCTAGGTGAAAATATGAAATAAATGCTAGTCATCAATTAGATCTAACGATCACAATTCATCCATTGTAATTCATAACTATCGCAATTCATAATTGATCAATGAATAAAATAAATATACAAATATAGATCATCCGATTAAATCAAATAAAAAACAAAGATGCAATCTTTTATCCTTATCTAAATTCATATTCTTAATTTAACCTTCTAAATGATATAATTATATACTTAAGGTCAAATATAATAAAAAAAATATTTCCATGAGAAATTTGAAGCATTTTCTGCCAAAAGGAAAAACAATATCTTGTAGAATGTTTCTTAGTGGAGGACCAATGAGGAGTTAAAGGAGTAAAGTAGAGATGTGCCTTTTTAATTGGCTGTCATTCTGACTTCCTCAAGCCTTTTAATCTTTTATCATCTATGTACAATTGTACACTCCCCAAAATACAAGGGGAAATTTTGTCTTTACGGCAAACCTTTAGGGGGTTAGTTGTATGTAAAGAAAGATTAAGGGGGGTATCTTTAAATATTTAAAAGACCATATTTTAATGAGTTTAAAAAAAATAATGATAAGAAAAAAACTGTTACAAGTAATTAAAAATAAGACGCCAACGGTTACTGCATGTTTTGGACACGTCGTATACGTGTAATTCGTAATCTTTCGTACGATTTAATATTCTTAAAATATAAATATTTTATAAAAATATTAATTAATAAATAAAAACGATTTCATCCACATGGTTTGGTACATTGATGAGTCAACCGCGTGTGGTTTAGACTTTATAGAATCATAAACATGGTAATCGTGAATAAATTTTACTCGTTAATATGTCGTCTTATAAAATATTGGGTATGATATTTAACGAATAATTTTATCTGATAATATATTATTTCATTTTTTTTCTCTTTTTTCTATCAACCACTTTTTTCAATTTTAAAAACAACAAAACAACTCTTCATTTTTTGTGGACGGGAAACTGTCTAATTTTGAAAAAGTGTGTTTATTGATGTTTGTAAAGTATGAGAATATGAGTGTATGATTGAAAAATAAATGTTATTTTTAGGGGTACATTTTAATAAATTTTTGATTGTTGAAATGTTTTAATGATTGAGTAAAGTAGAATATAGAATGTTAAATATATTATTATATAGTTTAGATGATACAACATTTTAAATTTTTATAAGAAAAAGAATTAACTGCAATTGGAATAACAATGGTTAGGTTTTATGAAGATATTATAGGGATTACGGTAGTTGCCTCCTTAAAACTACTTTAAAGAAATATTGATATTAGATTCTTTACACCGATGATGTTGATGAAAATGATGTTGTTAAAGAGCTAGTCGAGAAGAAGAAATGTGTTGTTTACCATTTGTTTTATAAACGGATCAAATTGGTTTTAGTATTACCCATCAACTTTGGTTAAGATATCATTTTCAACAATCAGATTGTGAAGAATTGAGTACGCAATAAGATTAGAATTAGTGGATAAATGATTACTTGATTACACATATTGACAAATAAGTTTTTCAAATCAACAATTAACTAATAGTGAAAAGATATTAAAGAGTTTCCACTAGTGATACTCATTAGCCAAAGAGATCCCATGTAAGTATTGAGATCAACAATTAACACGTATTGGCACTCCAAAAATGTGACGGATAACTATCGGGTCTGTGTTTTGCAAGTTTTTTGTATGAAAAACTACTACTTAAAAAATGAAAAGCTACACTACTAGAAAACAGCGCGATTTCCGAGGGATTTCCGAGGGCGTTGATTCCCTCGGAAAACTTTCCGAGGAAATTCCTACATATTTCCGAGAACGTGAAGTTACCTAGAGTTTTCCGATAAATTTCCGAGGGAAGGAAATTCCTCGGAAATTCCTCGCAAATTTTCCGAGAGACTTCCGAGGAAATACACCCTCGGAAAACATAGCGAGAGATTTCCGACAGATTTCCGAGAACTAACATGTCCTTGGAAATTCCTCGCAAATTTTCCGAGAGACTTCCGAGGAAATACACCCTCAAAAAACATAGCGAGAAATTTCCGAGAGATTTCCAAGAACTAACATGCCCTTGGAAATTCCTCGCAAAATTTCCGAGAGACTTCCGAGGAAATACACCCTCAAAAAAGATAGCGAGAGATTTCTGACAGATTTCCGAGAGCTAAAATGTAATTTTTGTACATTTGTTACTTTAAACACATATTATCAAACATATAGACATACATATTCAAATACATGTATCAAGATGTATCATTAAGCATAAATTAGTATATTTATAGTAATATACCTATATGAATGAATGTTCGTAAACAAATACGTGTATATAAATGTGGTTGAGATTTGTGTTTGTCATCGTGATGTTTATAGTATGTTAATATCATATTATGATTTATTTGTTTGATTATGCTTATTAAGAAATATGCATATGCTTATTAATGTTTTGCATTTAAAAATAGTTTAAAATATGAAAAAAACGATTTTTGTCCTTGGAAAGCCGAGCAGACTTCTATTGGGCACAATAGACTTCGATCTTCAGATCTTGAAGGGCCGATTGACATTGGGTTCAAAAGGTTTAAGGTGTGATTGAGCAGCGCTTCAGCGGTTTTTATTTATGATATCCATCTTGTCGTTGCAAGTTCAGGTTCCTTTCTTCACTTCTCTATTGGAATATTTTCCCTTAGTCTATAAATATGATATTGTTACCTAGGGCCACAATTGAGGGTTTTCTTGGTGCAGATTAATTTGGCTTTGGATCCTCTAATTTCTTTTTATAACCTCAGATTTTGTTTAGAAATTCAAGCAATTTGTTTTCTGTCTTTGATACCAAAGGAAGCTATATGTATATCAGCATAGATACAAACAAATTGAGGTAATTGTTAGTTTTTTAACTGTTTGGGTTTAAGATATCCTATTGAAGTGGATTGTCCCTAATTACCTTGTTGAATATACATTGTTGTTTTTCTGTTGTGGTGCAGAAGTTTGCATCACCATCAATATACTTGCTACCTCACCCATTACACTACGAAATGGTATTATATCCTTTGACTTTTCCATTATATCCATTGATATTAATAGCAAAGTGCGTCGTAGTACTGTAGTAGACAAACAAATTGAATTGTTAGTCCCGAATGGATACTACAACAACAAATGTTTGTAGAAGGGGGGTTGAATACAAACTTTAGCAAATTAAAAATTAAGAGACACACGGTTTACTTTTATATAATTCTTATTGATGTTAATCAAGAATTACATGAACTAGATGCGGAAAATCTAAGTTCAATAAAAGGTGGCAGCTAATTTTGTCTAACACATAGACAATGCTAATCTTAAACAACTAATGTCTAAGACGTTCAACACATAAACAAGTTTGTTACACTGAAAGTAAAATGCTAACTCTTCTAATTCTCAACTTATAAGATTTCAGTGCTTCTTCAACGTATTCGCCCACGTAGCATGTTTCCATGCATGAGCATATATAAGCAAAGTGTATCCGGTTTGATGAAGGGAGAAGGAGACAAAGGTACTTGGTTTAATAATATTATAATAGATAAAGTTAGTGGGTGAAAAGTAATTTAACTTTATACACAAAGCGTGTAAAGTAAAAGTACTTTTCAGTAATGAGTATACCCACTATCTATTATTATATTATTAACTTACTACCTTTATGTCTTGAGACGGTAACCCTATCATTCCATGCTTGTGCTTTAATCGACACCATGCTTTCGGCAGATTTGACTTTACCAAGTATGGAGTTGCCAGCCACACTTAGTCATCATATCTTCAAGATCTTCTTTTCAAGTGTATCTTTCTCCTTTTCCAGGGGATAAAGATCTATCCTTTTTGTATCTTTGCAGATCCAAAAAGTGCTAATTACTTTTACAAAGAAAGATCTAAGGCATAATAGAACAACACATGTTCTGCCTTTGACTTAAGAAAATATTACATAGAAAAGTTATTAACTGAGATATACAATAAAGACTCAGTTAACGGACACTGAACTGCAATTGTAATTTTGCTCAGCTAAGGATAAATGTGAAAGACTCAGCTGACTAGATTTGCTCAGCTGATCAAATTTGTCAGCTGATAATACAAATCATAGCAGTAGCTAATAAACTGATTACCTCAACTGTCAGCTGTTCCCAAGGGCTCAACTAATCATTTGAGTATAGTCAGCTTACAAAGAGAAGATTTGATAAGTAGGAAATACCTTATCTGACAGATGGAAGGCATCAGCTGATGATTGTGATAGTGTCAGCTGATCCTTGACTGCTCAGTTGATATTGAAATCTTCATCAGCTGATAGTTCTAGGCTGTCAGCTGATCAAATGTGATTCCTCAGCTGATGCTCTTTGACTGATCTTTTCTTCTCATCTGATATTTCTGAAGCTGGTCCTTTGGCTGATACTCAGTGTTCAGCTGACACTTGGATTCGTCAGCTGACATTTCTTACTTAGAAATTCTTTAAGTCTGATATGAAAAACAACACATGTTTTTCATTGATCTAAGTCCAAAACTGAATATATGATTTTGTTAACATCAAATCCTATTTTATTTAATAGACATGTTTGATTTAGGTTTGATATTGCTATCTCCCCAACAATCTCCCCCTATTTGATGATGACAAAACCTTATCTTGTTTAAGAAGAATCAGTTTGACTCGAATTTGTAAAGATAAAACTTTTAAGTGCATTTTGGTTACCTAGCTATCTGTTTTTGGTAACTCTTTAATATATGTTCCCTGGTATTCTGTTTTGGGAATCTTTTCATTTATGAAGTACCATAGTTCTGTTTTTGTGGTATCTTTTTTATCCTTTTTCTGTTTTTAGGATTATTGATCTTTTCCATATTTACATTATGTGAGCTATCCAGTAAGAGTCATCTATACCAGCATTTTAGCTAAGTAGTCCATGATCAAAGTTTCAAGCTTGATTACAAAACAAAGTAACAGAGTTTATACAGAGTACACTAATTATGAGTTAAACTAAGTACGGAAGTTGAACTATTCTAGGAATTGAAATTACGTCTACTCTAGTTATGAAGTTGTCTTTAATCCCACCAAGGTTCTTCTTTGATGTCTGGACGAAGTTCAACTGGAATGGTAGCAACTAATTCATCAGCTCTAGTTTCCATCAAACTTTCAAAGTGTTGACTTCCGGTCTGTCCTCTTGCTAGTCTTATAGCTTGAAAAATTAAAGCTCTTGGCGCTCTTCCTATTTCAGCTTCTCTTAGGAATTTCCAATCACCAGCTCTGTTTTTGAAGAACATCCCTCTTTCAGGCTCAGTTATGTACTTAAACATTTCTGGTTCAATATTGGAGGACAGAGTAGTGTTGAGACTTTCATAAGCAGAAAGAAAAGGATAGTCAGGATTGACAATGATCTGTTCAATGGTGACAAACGCTTTTGAGTTCTTTTTGAAAGCATCTTCAATTAGATTGATGTGTTCAATGAATTGATCATGTGTGAAGAGCCTATTGCAGATTGACATCCGAATCCAGTATTCAAATTTTGGCATGAACCTTTGAACAATTTCACTTTTGGACTTGAGGAGATGGTACATGATCTCTATCATTTCAAAGAAGGAGAGTAGTTTGCAGTGCTGAAGATAGATATCTTCATAAGTCTTTCTTTCATCTCTTCTCACAACTCTGAGATAAGGACCCTCATCAGTACCTTTGTATGGAGTAACCCTTGAGATGATGTCTGCACATCTTCTATTGACCAAGTTTTATTTGTTATCTCTGAACTCCTTGGATTGCTTTTCAGTTTGCTGAGCTAATCCTTCAAAGTTGAAGTTCAGCAGAGCTTGAATGGCTTCCCTGTGAGTTTTTCCTCTCTTAGGGGCTTTCTTGGTAGAAGGGTCACTTTGCAGTGGTGCTACTTGTTCTTGAGGAGCTTGAGATGATAGTAAGATCATTTCTTCTTCTTGTATTTCTCTTATCTCATCATCTGTAACACCAACTGCAGCAGCAAGATCCTTAGTTGTAGTGAAGTCTTCCTGGTGCCTTTTTCTGGCTTCTATTACTTCTTCAATTGTTGTACCCAGGGCAGCAGCTAGATCACTGAACTCTTTGAGATCTTCCTCATTTTTCTGTAATTCTTCCTCTCTCTTTTCTTCTTCTTCAATCTCCTCAGCTGACATTATCTTCTTTCCTTTTCTCCTTGATGAACTGCTGGGAGTTGGTTGACTTGATTGAACTGGAGAGGAAGCTAGGACTGTTGGAGTTGTAGTGGAGGGGCTCTGCTTCCTTATGTTGAACATAGAGGACAAAGGCATTTCATCTTCATCATCATCATCAGAATGCTCAGATGGTAGTTCGATTGGAGCACAGGATTCACCTTGCTTTGATTTCTTTGTCCTTCTAGCCATTTGCTTTAGCCTTCTCTTTGGCCTCTGCTCTTTTTGAGCAGGTTGCTCCCCCTCAGATTTATTCTCCCCCTCAACAGCTGATCCTATTTCATCAGGGGTAAATGCATCATCTGTTTGTAAAACAGACTTTGTCTTAACTGACTTCTCCCCCTTTTTGTCATCATCAGAGGAGGGAAAAACAGTAGACTTTGCAGAGGTAGCAGGAGTGGTGAAAGAATAAGGAGTTGGGAGAGGGATAGAGGTAAAGGGTGGTATGGTTGAGGATGAATGTGAGATAAGAGGTTTTAGGCTGATGATAGCGTCAGTGAGATTGGAGAATTCTCTCAGAATATCACTGTGTCTTACCTTAGCAGAGAAGCTGGACCTATTGACCTCAGTATCAATGTCTTTTAAGAGTTTGGGGATAGTTAGAAGAGATTCAGGAATGGTAATGGAGATATCAGGGGGTGAGGGTCGAAGGGTTTTAAGTTGGGAAAGGAGATTGGAAATAGTATGGTTTAAGGTAGAAATGGTTTGGGCAGGTATAGGAGTGGAGGATGTAGGAATAGGAATAGAGGGTTGGTTTAGAAGTTGATCTAGTTTGGTAAGAATAGGGGAAAGATCAACAGAGGCAGGGGTGGGTTGGGGTTTGGGTTGGTTAGCTTTAAGTGACTCAATCTCATTGGTTAGGTGAGAGATTTGAGTTTCTGTTTGAGTTTGGAAAGAGGTAAAGGAGGCTTGAAGACTATCCATCTTTTGGGAGATAGATAATAAGGTTTGAAGTAGTTGAGGTGAGGGTTCAGAAGTAGTAAAGAGAATGGGTTGAGTGATAATTGATTGAGATATGGTGCCACGAACTGGAATGGATTGTGGTCCCTCATTTAGACCTTGGTTTATAGGCCTAAGATCACTGGGAGCAGAAATGGTACCCTGTACCAATGGCTGGTTTATGCCACTAGTCTTGACAGGTAGTGCACTAGTATGTGTAAGAATTGAATCAAAAACATGTGCAAGTAAGTGAGTGTGAGTGGGGGTTGCACTCAAAGGGGTATCCCTTATTACAGTAGCAAGTTGTTGTGAACTTACTAAGGGAAAGGCTTGACTCAATTGGGTTGTAGACACAGTATGACCTTGGGAGAAGGTCTGTCTTTCAATGGCATCACCCTGTTGGGAGGATGACCCAGATTGCGGCAATCCCATATTTACAGATGTGTCCTGTTGTGAGGATACATCCACTGGTTGAAGGGTTATGTCAACTTCCATGAGCTCCCCCTCAAAATAAGACGTAGCTATAGGAGTTGAGGTCAGAGGTGCAGTATGCAATCCCTCTGAGATAAGTGCAGTGTGCACCATCTCTAATGACCTTGTTTCTATGTGGGTTACTGAGGGAGTAGAAGTAGTGACTGTTGGGAGTACACTAGAGCTTGGCTGTTGTGAGGTTGGTACAACTAGAAGTGAGGATAGGTTCTCATTGGTGGGGTTAACCAAATGAGTGTCCTCAAAGATTGAGAGTGTACCTGTGATGTGTCTTGTTTTGCTGATCTCAATGAGCTCCTCCAGCTTATCAGAGATCTCTTCATCATCAGGGACATCTTCATTTCCACTACTTGTTGCTCTATGAACAGAGTCACTTGATCCTTGTTGTTGATCAGGATTGGGATATGCAATAGTACCTCCAAGAGTTCTACTTGGAGAATCATCATCAGATTCTTCATCCCTTTCATCAGTGCTTAGGTGTCTGAACGTCTTTGAAGTAGAGGAACTAGAGGGAAACATTTGTAATGGCATTCCACGTTGACTGGATGAAGTAGAACCAGATTGATAAGGCTCATCTCTCATGTGAAATTCACCAGCATCATCATTATGGCCATTACCACCATCACTGTCATCTATATTTTCTCCTTCAAATGTGGCTTCATCATGAGTAACAGATTGAGCCACTTCCTCAGTTACAGCATCAGGGGACTCAGAATCATGAGCCACTTCTTCTTCATGCACGTCCTCCTCATCATTATCATTAGCAATATCAATGAGCTCTTGCATCTGTGCAGTGATTGCTGGACCCTGATCTTCCCTTATCAGATGAAAGATCTTTTGACCCATTTGTGGAATGGTCATTGTGTCCAAAACAGCAGCAATTCCAGTGTATTGTTCCCATTGAAGATGATGAAGTACAAGCAAGCTTAGGTACCTGATATAGGGAACAATAGTTCTGGTGGATTTCTTTGCAGTGCCAAGAGTGATTTTGTCTACCATCTCAGAGAATATGACTTGGGCAAAGTCAATATTCCTCCCTGTGACCAAGGCGTGCAGAATCATCAGTTCAGTTTGATTCATTTGGTCAAAGCTTCCAGACTTATGGCCAAAGCACCGAGTGATTACACTTGCCAGGTACTTCCATGGATGTCCCAGCACAGACAACTTATATTGACCATGGGTGACAGCTTCATTGTAGCCAATCAGGGGTAAGACCTCCAAGACTTGATCCATTTGAGCAAAAGGTTGATATGGACCCAAGTTGGGCATAGAGATGGCTTGACGAAGAGTAGTGACATTGATGTTGATGTTGATTGTGCCATTTAGACAGGTACAAGTAATGAGTTCTTGATCCGTATGGTACCTTGCAGTGTACCACATCTCACCGACAATGTTTGGAAAGATGAAGAAAGGATGGGCAGAGAGACATGGAAACAGGGGATGAGCATTGAAGAATGCTACCATTTGTTCGTATCCCTGGTTTGATTTATTTGGGGGAATGTCAGTGTTGATTATGAAGTTGTTTGGTCGAATGGTGATTTCTGAGTTTGGTGCGACATTCTCACCAGCAATGGCGTTTGGAGAAGTTTCAGGGTTGAAGGTCACCATGATTACAGAGTGAATGAAGTTTGAGCAACGAGAGTTTAGGGTTTGAAAGTTTGAGAGAGAAAGAGTGTTTGGGAATTTTGAAAGCTTAAGAAATGAATAACCGCTCGAAAACACCTTTAAATCTTCCTTGGAAACCTAAACTGTCACAAAAATATTTTTCAAAAAGTAACTGTCACTTCTGTAAAAAGATAATAGACGGAATAGATATAAAATACACAGACAACAAACGGACAATATAAAATGAATTAAATACCTAGTTAGTACAATAAATACAAATGAGAAATTAATAAAATAAGTGTGGGGACACAATATTTTTGACTTTTGAAGATCATCAGCTGGCAAAAGAGAGTGTCAGCTGATCCATGCTGAGATAAAATAAGTGTCAGCTAATGAATGCATTTAGCTGAGCTTCTAAGCCTTAGCTGATGGTTTATCAACTGAGGTATAGTGTCAGCTGATGGTCGTCAGCTGACATAATTCCATTAGCTGATCTACCATAAGTAAAACATGTAGAAGCTTAGATAAGTACTCCATTTCACACACGAATAAAATTATTTTCTCACACAAAATTAACTACCTAAGAAAAGAATATATTACAAATTTAACATGCCAAGTTTGGATATTAGAAAGTTGAACCGAGATTCATCCAAAGGTTTTGTAAAAATGTCAGCTAATTGAACATCAGTGTTGATATAATGCATTGAAACTTTCTTTTTCTGCACATTATCTCTAAGAAAATGAACAGAATTGGAGAGTTTTCAAACTGTAAGTCATAATCTAGTAGTTGATTTTGCAGCCATAGCAATTGAGCACAGCAGCTTCCAGCAGCAATGTATTCTGCTTCAGCTGTAGAAGTTGAAACAGAGTTTTGTTTCTTGCTTGACCAGCTGACTAATCTTCCACCTAATAGTTGACAACCACCAGATGTACTCTTTCTGTCTAGTGTGCAACCTGCAAAATCAGAATCAGTGTATCCAACTAACTCAAAATCAGAGTCTGTGGGGTACCAAAGACCTAGATTAGGAGTTCCTTTGAGATACCTGAAAATTCTTTTAACTGCAGCTAAGTGAGATTCTTTGGGATCTGCTTGGTATCTAGCACAAAGACATGTTGAAAACATAATATCTGGTCTACTTGCAGTTAGGTATAAAAGAGACCCTATCATACCTCTATAGGATGTAATGTTCACTGACTTACCATCAGTGTTCTTTCCAAGCTTTAAGGCAGTGGACATGGGTGTTTTCATTGAAGAACAATTTTCAAATTCAAATTTATTAAGTAAGTCATTTACATACTTTGTTTGATGAATGACATCAACCTCTTGTTTAATTTGAAGACCTAGAAAATAGTTTAGTTCACCCATCATGCTCATCTGATAGTTATCAGACATGAGTTTTGAAAACTTTTTACAAAGATCCATATTTGTAGACCCAAATATTATATCATCTACATATATTTGTACAAGCATCACCCTTGAATTTCCTTATAAACTAAGTGCTATCAATGCTTCCTCTTATAAATCCTTTATTGGTCAGAAAAGAAGAGAGGGTATCATACCAGACTCTTGGAGCTTGCTTCAGACCATACAAAGCTTTGTTCAAAAAGTATACATGATCTGGTTTGCTTGCATCCTCAAAACCTGGAGGTTGTTTGACATACACCTCTTCCTTCAATTCTCCATTGAGGAAAGCACTCTTAACATCCATTTGGAATACTTTGAAGTCTTTGAAGGCAGCATAAGCTAGAAACAGTCTTATGGCTTCAAGTCTTGCAACAGGAGCAAAGGTTTCATCATAATCAATACCTTCTTCTTGGCAATACCCCTGTGCAACTAGCCTTGCTTTGTTTCTGATGATCAGCCCTTGTTCATCCATTTTGTTTCTGAACACCCACTTAGTACCAATGATGGATTTGTCCTTTGGTCTTGGCACCAAAGTCCATACATTGTTCCTAGTGAATTCAGCCAATTCCTCTTGCATGGCATTTATCCAGTGAGGATCATTTAGAGCTTCATCTACCTTCTTTGGTTCAATCATAGAAACAAAACCTGTGTAAAAACAAATATTGCAAGCTTTTGATCTTGTTAGTACAGGTGCTTCTATGTTACCTATGACCTGATCAATTGGATGATTTCTGAGGTCCTTGTAGGCATTTTGGATTCTGGGACTTGAAATTCTTTGGTTTGGATCAGCTGATGAGACTTCTGGTTGATCAGCTGACAGAATTTCTTGATTACAATCTGATGAGACTTCTACTGATGAGGGAATGTTCGATATGGAATTAGAGTCCATTGATGTTGAATCATGATTCCCTTCATTTAGTAAAAGTGTGGGTTGGTTTAGGATAGGATGTGCAGAGGTATTTTGTAAGGTTGGAACAGGTTCATCTAAGTCATCTATGTTAGCTGATGAGATTGGATCAGCTGATGGGAGTGGATCAGCTGACACTGGAATGTTGTCTTCAGTTTTCAGCAGATCATTAAATTCCTCACCTGTAGATGGATTAGTAGAACTGGAAGCAACAAAGTCATTTTCATTAAAACTTACATTGATTGATTCTTCTATGACCTTTGTGTTGATGTTGTAAATTCTGTAAGCTTTGGAGATCATAGAATATCCAACAAACACACCTTCATCAGCTTTTGGTGCAAATTTCTGCAATTGATCTTTCTAGTTCAGAATGAAACACTGACACCCAAAGATGTGTAGAAAGCTGATGTTGGGCTTCCTTCCCTTGAGCATTTCATAAGGAGTCTTGTTGTGCCTCTTTATTATAAGGGATCTGTTCTGAGTAAAACATGCATAGCTGACAGCTTCAGCCCAGAAGTTGAATCCTAACCTACTCTCACACAGCATGGTTCTTGCAGCTTCAATCAAAGTTCTATTTCTTCTTTCAGCTACACCATTCTGTTGTGGAGTCCTTGAAGCAGAGAAGTTTTGAGATATACCTTTCTCATCACAGAAACCTTCAAGAGTTTGATTTCTAAATTCAGTTCCATGATCACTTCTAAGCATCCTTATCAGATTACCATTAAGCACTTCCATCTTTCTAATGAAACTAATAATTTCTTCAGCAGCCTCACTCTTGGCTCTTAGGAAGATGACCCAGGTGTATCTTGAGAATTCATCAACCATTACCAATGCATACTTACTTCCACCAATACTAGCAGTAGTAACAGGACCAAATAGATCCATGTGCAACATGTAGAAAGGTTCAGTAATGGAGAAGGCTTGCTTAGATGGAAACGAAGTCTTGTGCTGCTTTCCTTTCTCATAGGCAGAACAAGGTTTAGACTTAACATACGTCAGTGAAGGTAGTCCTGACACTAGTTCACCCTTGCTCAACTTGTTAATATTTTTAAAATTTAAATGGGAAAGCCTTTTGTGCCATAACCAGTTTGTGTCAGTTACAGACTTGGTATACAAACAGGTTAACTTGGATGGATCACCAGATGACATATCAAGAGTATATACATCCTTGTTTCTCTTTGCACAAATTATTGTTTTTCCTTCTTGATCTAAAATGGAACCACCTATCTTTGTAAAGAGGACTTTATGATCACCATCACATAACTGACTTATGCTGATGAGATTGTACTTAAGCCCTTTAACATATGATACCTTGGACAAGGTTAGGTTCCCATTATGAAGTTCTCTGTAGCCTTTTGTTTGCCCACAATTATTATCACCAAAGGTTACTCTTGGACCTTTTTCCTTCTTGTAGTTACTAAGCAGAGCTTTACAACCTGTCATGGTCCTTGAACATCCACTGTCAAGATACCATGTGTTAAGACCCTGCATAGATGTGATTGAAAGAAGGTTAGTGACATTTGGGCATCCACATTTAAGTGGACCCCTGTGGATTGCACCTAGCCATCTACTTTATATTATGTTGTTTATGAATGATAGAAACAGCTGTGTTATCATAATCAGTCCGCTGTCTTGAGTTACCTTCTAGAGAACAATTACCTGCCTTATGTTCTTTGCTCCACATTTATAACATTTTTGATTTTTGGAGCTTTTAACATGTTTTGGTAATTGACTAAGAGATGTCTTAACTGTTTTCTGATGACTATGGGTCATCAGCTGACAAATTTCACCATTCAGCTGTTGCAGCTGATTCTGTAAACCAATAAGGTCTTTGTTTACAGTCACCTTAGGTTGACCCTTAGTTAAAATGAGTTTTTGATCAACTTTAGGTGTGGCAGACTTAGACTCTTTGTAAACAAAATGTCCTTTTCTCTTAGTTTCTCCTATTAAAAGAGTTTGAAGTGATGTTTGATCAGCTAAACAAACAGAAGAGGATCCATGATCAGCTGACAGGCTATCAGCTGAGCAGTTATCATCTACTTTTTGATCAGCTGATGTAACATCATTAGCTAAAGAATTTTCAGTCAACTGAGTTCCTAGATTTAATGTATCAGTTTTCAAGGTTTGACAACAGAATGTCTCTTTGGTATCAACAAATGATTCCATTCCTTTACTTACTTCCTTTACACTTAAATTTTCAGAGCTTTTGCTTTCTGTTAAGACAATAGAACTTGAACCAACTTTTGAAGAGTTTGAGTCTTTCAGCTGAGGACTTTTACTTTTGACAAATCTGTTAGTGATAATACTTTTTCCTTTTACGATCTTTTGAAAAGTAAGAGGTAAAATATCAGCTTTTTCTAAGATATTTATGTTCTTGCTAAAATCAACACAGTTAGCAGCTTGGGAGTAATTTCCACCAATAATAGCTTGAACTTGTTTTGGAATCTGCTCATTGACACACTGAGTGGTCTTCTTAGCAGAAACACACCAAGATCTAACTACTTTTTGAAGGTCATTAAACTTTATTGTTGCTTCATTGGTTTCTTTTACCAAGATCTGATTAAGTATCTTTTGATTAGCTAAATCATCTTCCAGTTTTGTCATTTGTTTAAGTTTCTCATCTTTAAGACTTAATCTCTCTTTTAGTGATTCTATTTCTAATTTTAGCTTCTTTTCTCTTTGAATATTTGACTGAAACTCAACACACAGATAATCAAACATAGTGTTCTTTTCATTTTCTTCATAGTTAATAAATTTTCCAACCTGATACATAGAATAGTGATCCCAGTCAGGAGAAGTACAAGCCCTGTCAGCTTTCTTCATGTCCTCATCAAAAGAACTTGTACTTGCTGTGCTAGCCATCAAACTGAACTGAGCTGTGAGGACCTCATCTTCATCACTTGAGAGATCTTCCTCAGCCCAATCTTCTTCTTCACCTACCAGCACCATGTTCTGAGCTTTCTTCTTCTTCTTGTCAAGAACAGCAGCAAGAAGCTTCTTATATTTAGCTTCATAATCAATCTTGCTGTCTGAGCTTGAGGAACCCTTGAAACCTGTGTTTACTTTGGACTTACATTCACTGGCATAGTGACCAGTCTTGCCACAAGAGAAACAACCTTCAGAAGCCTTTGGTTTTGACAAGGCTCTTTCTCCTTTGTAGGGTTTCCTTTCAAACCTCTTGACACCCTTTCTTTTCAAGAAAGGTTTGAACCTTTTAACCAACATGGCAGCCTGCTCAACAGCAGCTTCAATGCTGTCCATGTTCTCCAGAACTTCATCCCCATCAGCCACTTGCTCTTCATCAGAAGATTCCTCCTCTTTTTCTTCATCACTGGACTCATCCACAACTGCAGCAAAACTCCTAGATCTTGTATCTTTAGACACAAGGGCAGTAGATGGAGCTTTTGCAGCCTCCTTCATATCCTTGGTAGAGATCTTCCTTTGTTTCACTGATTGTTCATGATTCATAAGATTTCCATATAAACCAACCAGTGAGAGACCCTTGATTTTCTCACCATGTTTAAGCACAGTGATAAAATGATCCCAAGATTCTGGGAGAGAGTCTAGAAACTTGTTTACAAGTTCCTTATTGCTCTTGGGAACCTCTACCCTTCTTAAGTCATTAATAAGGCAGTTGAACCTGGTGTAAGTCTGAGTAAGACTTTCACCTTTATGAGCAAAGAAGAACTCATATTCTCTAACCAGAAGGAGTTTCTTGTTCTCTTGCACTTCTTCAGTGCCTTCATATGCAATGGTCAAGGTGTCTAGCATTTCTTTTGCAGTATTACAGTTAAGAACTTGATGATAGACATCATTTGGTAGTGCAGAGACTAAGGCTGTTCTTGCTTTAACATCAAGATTAACAAGCCTTTTGTCTTCATCAGACCATTGATTTATAGGCTTTATAATTAGTCTTTCAACAGCAGGAGCTTCATCAGTTGCTTCAGTTACTTGGATAGTTGAGGAAGGAACATGAGGACCTTCAGTAACAGTTTTAAGCATCACATCATCAAGGCTTGACATATAGAGAAGAACTCTACTCTTCAAGAGAGAGAAGTTCTCTCCATCAAATATAGGACACCTTGTGAGTGAACCATTGTTAGAAGAACCATTAGAAGCAGCAACAGAAGTGACCATTTTGTAATGTGGGGTAGAAGCAGTTGAAGAGTAAGCAAAACAGATCTTAGATATGAATTATCTAGCCTGCTCTGATACCAGTTGTTGGTCCCGAATGGATACTACAACAACAAATGTTTTTAGAAGGGGGGTTGAATACAAACTTTAGCAAATTAAAAATTAAGAGACACACGGTTTACTTTTATATAATTCTTATTGATGTTAATCAAGAATTACATGAACTAGATGCGGAAAATCTAAGTTCAATAAAAGGTGGCAGCTAATTTTGTCTAACACATAGACAATGCTAATCTTAAACAACTAATGTCTAAGACGTTCAACACATGAACAAGTTTGTTACACTGAAAGTAAAATGTTAACTCTTCTAATTCTCAACTTATGAGATTTCAGTGCTTCTTCAACGTATTCGCCCACTTAGCATGTTTCCATGCATGAGCATATATAAGCAAAGTGTATCCGGTTTGATGAAGGGAGAAGGAGACAAATGTACTTGGTTTAATAATATTATAATAGATAAAGTTAGTGGGTGAAAAGTAATTTAACTTTATACACAAAGCGTGTAAAGTAAAAGTACTTTTCAGTAATGAGTATACCCACTATCTATTATTATATTATTAACTTACTACCTTTATGTCTTGAGACGGTAACCCTATCATTCCATGCTTGTGCTTTAATCGACACCATGCTTTCGGCAGATTTGACTTTACCAAGTATGGAGTTGCCAGCCACACTTAGTCATCATATCTTCAAGATCTTCTTTTCAAGTGTATCTTTCTCCTTTTCCAGGGGATAAAGATCTATCCTTTTTGTATCTTTGCAGATCCAAAAAGTGTTAATTACTTTTACAAAGAAAGATCTAAGACATAATAGAACAACACATGTTCTGCCTTTGACTTAAGAAAATATTACATAGAAAAGTTATTAACTGAGATATACAATAAAGACTCAGTTAACGGACACTGAACTGCAATTGTAATTTTGCTCAGCTAAGGATAAATGTGAAAGACTCAGCTGACTAGATTTGCTCAGCTGATCAAATTTGTCAGCTGATAATACAAATCATAGCAGTAGCTAATAAACTGATTACCTCAACTGTCAGCTGTTCCCAAGGGCTCAGCTAATCATTTGAGTATAGTCAGCTTACAAAGAGAAGATTGGATAAGTAGGAAATACCTTATCTGACAGATGGAAGGCATCAGCTGATGATTGTGATAGTGTTAGCTGATCCTTGACTGCTCAGCTGATCTTGAAATCTTCATCAGCTGATGGTTCTAGGCTGTCAGCTGATCAAATGTGATTCCTCAGCTGATGCTCTTTGACTGATCTTTTCTTCTCATCTGATCTTTCTGAAGCTGGTCCTTTGGCTGATACTCAGTGTTCAGCTGACACTTGGATTCGTCAGCTGACATTTCTTACTTAGAAATTCTTTAAGTCTGATATGAAAAACAACACATGTTTTTCATTGATCTAAGTCCAAAACTGAATATATGATTTTGTTAACATCAAATCCTATTTTATTTAATAGACATGTTTGATTTAGGTTTGATATTGCTATCTCCCCAACATGAATGTTATTCATTGTTTTGTTTAAAGGCTACTCACAGAAAAATTTATTTGAAAACATATGTACTTTATTTAGGTTATATGAATTTGCCAAGTTAAAGAAGCTATCTGTTCGTAATGATCATATGATGATTGGAGTTAAAAACACACATTATATATTTTTATTTCTCTTTAATGATTATGCATGTTGCCGATCAAGCAGATTTTTGTGATTTTAAGATCCTTTTCTCTTAGGAGAAAACAGAGAAGATATTTGTGATTTGCTTCATGTGTTACCATTAATTCATCTGATACTTGTGATTTGCTTGGTAGATACAAATCCCCGGCTTTAAAAAATGATTTACAGCACCCGTTAAGGTATTACACTAATTCATATTGGGATGAAGTGGTCATATAGGGGCCTAGGGGGTAGTTTATTATATTGGATATACATTACATGTAATAAGATACTAATATTATTTAATATTGGTTATTTTTTACTATGTGTTATTTAGTGATATTTAGATAGTAATTTTGTGTATCTTTATGTGTTTACTAATTGTAGATACAAAGAGTGAAACAGACGTATCAGCATTGCGAGAAAGTGAACAAACATTAAAACACGATATAGAAGCACAAAGGTTGTCTACGAAACAACAACGAAAGCATTGCAAATACAAGGGACAACCTTGACTCCGGTGATGACTAAACAATTTCAACCTCGAGACCCTCTTTAATCCATGTAGGAGCACATATCATTTGTATTTGTTAATCAAAATTTGATATATGGATCTTATTTTTGTGTATGAATGATTTATCTTTATTTTTAATGAAAAATTTTTGTATTACTAAAAAATAAAGAATTTAAGTATTTTGAAAGCTTGATATTTAGTGAGGATTTTTTGATAGATTTGCGAGCATCGATGTCCTTGGAAATCTCTTTGAAACTTGTCCTTGGAAAACTATCGGAAAATAGTCCTCGGAAATCCCTTGGAAATTTCCCTCGGAAATCCCTTGGAAAATCATTATCTCGGAAATCCCTCGGAAAGTTTATGTCGACGGAATTCCCTCGGAAATGTATGTCCTTGGAAATACGTCGGAAAATTCCCTCGGAAATCCCTCGGAACTGTTTTCCGAGGAGGGTTTTTACTAGGACAGATTTTCCTCGGAAATCCCTCGGAAAATGGCCATTTCCGAGGGATTTCCGAGGGAATCTGTCCTCGGAAACTCCCTGTTTTTCTAGTAGTGCTACTACTTATAAAAAATAGAATTACTACTTAAAAGACGTGATTATTGTTCTAAATTTGCCCCCACAATATTCATTTTCTGGCTTCACCTCTGAAGACACTGACATATCAACAGAAGAAGAAGAAGAAAAATGAAACACACAGCTAAGACATTATTTATGAGTCCATTCGTATTTGCGACAATGACATATCAACAAAGAAAAACAATACAAACAACTAGTACATTGTTTATGGGACCATTTGTATTTGTTTAAGGTTTGTGCATATCAAGTGATTAGGAGATGCGTTTCTTGAGAAAGAAACCTAATCCTTGGCATTGTCACTATTGGTTGACAGAAGGACACTATAGTGTGAGCTATACTACCAAGACATTATGACACTTTCTTCTAGCCAACGATTTTGAAAATGCATATGAATTGATAAGAGAATGTGATGCATACCAAAAAGGTGACAATTTCGTCAAGGAACAAGATTCTCCAAAATACATCTAATAATTTGATCAGAAATTTCTGGGATCTTGGGAATTGATTACGTAGGACCATTTATCTACTTTAAAACAAAACAAGTATCGTTCTGTTATTGTGAGATCAGTCCGTTGATTTTATAGACGATGTGTGGTGAATAGAAAATGAAACTCGTTATATTTAAGCAAAATTTACGATAAACATTACACCAATAACCAAAACAAAAAGCATGAAAGCTTGAATAAGTGATTATAGGACCTACTTCTTTGATGCCCAATTGGATAAAAGCACTTAACATTCTTTTGATGTCTTATCACCCTTAAACAAGAGGTTTAGTAGAGATTACTAAATAAGGGCTAAAACACATTTTAGATGAGACTCTAAGAGACAATAGGAAGATTTGGTCTAACAAACTAAATATGCTCTTTGGGCATTGAGGAAAACTTACAAGACTCCAATAGAATCATACCTTTCTAATTGGTTCTTCTAAAAGTTATGTCACTTGCTGGTTGAGTTAGAAGACATGGTGTATAAGGCCATGAAGACTTCTAACTTCGACATAGAAATATCTAGAGAGTTACATTTTTATAGCTAAATGAGTTAGGTGAGTTTAGGGACCAAGCCTACATAAACTCACACATTTACAATTAGATGACGAAGAATTCACTTGGTCATGAAGTTTAGAAAGGTTGACAATATGTGTTGCACAACCCTTGACCGGAGTCGTTTCTCGGAAAACCACAATAAAGATGGTCTAGATCTTATGATTCATTTGGTTTTCGTGTGTCACGGATAATTCCAAGCTAAAACAAAAGACGACAACACTTGAAATAAAGTAGTGCACCTATCATTTATAGAATAACACTGATAAGAAAATATTGGAACACTTGGAGAAAGAGTAACTATTTTCACCATTACTTCACAACTATCGACCATTCGGAGACTCATTGGTTTTGGTAAAATTGACCAACTACGAATAATTTTTATATAAAACTAAAACCATCCTAAAATTAATAAATTCGCAAAATAAGCATTGTATACAAGTTTCATACATTTGAGATCACATAAAAGTAGCTTGATCAGTTTCTCAAAGTCAGCACTTAAACCTTAACAATCATAGGTTATATCAATATTTATTAGAGCTTATTATGATATATACCATATTGATTTTATAGTAAACCTTTGAGTTTTTTTATCACTTATAAATATGGATGAAAGACATTTATTTCATGCACCAATTCTTCTCTCCCCTCTAGAGCCGATTTGGGAGTTCTTTTTCGGGTACACCGAAAGTTGGTTTTCTTAGTTAAATAGCATAACAAACCAAGTATGGGTTTGTTCGGAGTTGCTTGTTCCGCTAGAAGGAGCTTGTGAGCATTATCACACGTGAGTAAGCTTGAATATCCAATATAATATTATAAACCCTCTTATAGGTCATTTTGTAATTATTTGAGTCACACTATATCACGTTCTAGGTTTTATAAGTTTTAATTGGTTTTATATTTAATCGCTTCTCATCTTTGTTTATAACTTTTTAATAAGATTTCTTAACTAACAAGTTCGTAATTTTATGAAAAATAAGTTCATCATGTCTTGAATTTGATAGATTGTTTTTAATTCGATAAAACCCAACAATATATTTATACCATTTTCTTCTCATACAAACTGTCTCTTTCCTGAAAATTCTCTTTAGCATTAGAGTCATCGTGTGCCCAAATTAAATAGTGCTCTATTTCTCCATTGTAAAAGAATATTCAATTCTCCAATTTGATTAAAAATAAAATAAAAGTGTTGATGTAAAAACATATAATGTCATTGATTTATATACAAAATGTTATCTTTTGATAACTTTCGATCATTGTGAACATCTTTGTTTGTAGAGCTAAGCAAAATGCTCAACCCAAGTCGTTCTAATCTCGTTGGTAGGGGTATAGTGGTGCAAGATAATTGTTATCCAGAAGTTGTGGTTAAACATGACCTATCATCAGTGGCGGATGCAGAAAATAATTTTAGTGGGTTCACCACTGAGCCCTGGTTTTTCCCGCATTTCACCTGTCAACTTTTTTTTCCATTGGAACATAACTTTGCCACTGATACGGAGAATTCCAGCACTAACGATTAGAAGAAACGATTTTTTAGAGAAATATATGAGAAGTATGTTGGAACCTAGAGAGGGGGGCTGAATAGGTTCTTTTACTTAGTTTACCAATTTTTACACTTATAAAATTTAGTAAGTTGTGCTATAAGAATTAATCTTGAAATTTATAGCAACACAACAAATATTTGCAAGAATTTAAGGGGAGTAGAGATAGAGAGATATCACCAAGTAGTAGACAAGATATTTATAGTGGTTCATGCAAGTGTTAACAAACTTGCACTACATCCACTCCTTGGCATCATCCACCTAGAGTTTGCTTCACTAAAACTTCTCTCTTTGAAGGTAGAGATAAACCTTTACACCTTCTCTCTTTAGCTTACAAGAAATAATCTTCTTTCTTGCAAATAAGGCTTAGATAAACCTAACTTCACTCTAATTATGTTGGCTAGAGTTAATCCTCATTTCCCTCTAATTCCATAGGCTAGAGATGATCCTTACTTCAGTCTAATTTGAAAGGCTAGAGTTGATCCTTACACTATTACAAAATATGTAGAAGGATGATGTAGTGTTTAAGCTTTGAAAGCTTTCCTCTTGCTTAATTCTTGATCTTGAATGATAGATAAATTATCAAAGAATATGAGCTACAAGATATGAATATATGTTCTGTGTTCTTCCGTCAGCATGCTGGAACTTTTTGAGCCTTGTAAATAAAGACGTTGGCCTTTTAACAAAACCACACATAACCCATTTTTACCATAAAAATGTGCTGAAAAGGAACCTTGAAGTTTGCTTCTTTGAGAGATTCCTTTTCCTATAAGTGGTGTTGTGTTATTTCAATGGAAGATTATGTTTGGTATTTGCCAAAATGGGAAGTCTTATACTTTACCAACCAAGCTTGTGAGTTTTATAAAAAGTTTTTCAATTTTTATAAAAGTTTTTATAAAAATTACTTAAACTTGTTTAATTAATTATTTTGTAAGCTCATATATTTCGAACTCTTGTTTGTAGATATCTTCGTCATCGGCTTTGAAGATGTCATCTTCATTTGTTGAGTACGAGTTCGGTTGACTTGAAGAAGAACAATATTTAAGAGTTGTGAGCTGACCATCGACGGTTGATTCACGGTCGACCGTGGGATCGACCGTGAAGGTTGAATGCTTTGCTTTTATCGTGTTTTCTTCTTTTCTTGTTGATTTGAAGTCTTCACTTATTTGTTCTTCACTTGATCATTAATTTTAGGTTTGTTAACCTTTTAAATAATGTAAATATGAACATATGAATAAATTTGATAAGCAATAATATTACTTGTTCATATTTTTATCATCATCAAAATAAGGAGTGTATTTTTTAATGTGTGGCTATGTATGCAATAACAAAGTATATGTGTGGGGACATCGTGTAGGAACGATTTTGGGATATGAGAATTAAAATTTTAATCTAGCTTTCTTTTTATAGATTGTGTAATTGGGTTCACAACCCCACGTCAATGGGTTTGTGGCTTCACATCCAAAATTAGTTGGTTTCCATATATAATTTTTAAACATGTTACATATAAAATTGATTTAAAAAAAAATAATGGGTTTACTGCCACCCACTGCTTAATGGGTGGATCCGCCCCTGCCTATCATGTTCTCATTTGGGGATTTGGAAATGGTGAAACTAACTTATTCACATACATGAATTGGCAAATGAATCAATCTTTGTATGAGTATATATTCTTTCAGGTTATTCTCTTATATTGTAATCAAACATGACATATCATATTCTAACATAAATCTGAATGTGAGTCCTATAAATTGATCTATTCTTAACATAAAATAAAAGACCCACTCTTATATATATATATATGAAAATATAATAAGTGATGTTTACCACAACATAGAAAAATGTTAACTCATTTTCTCTCTTAGCCAAGATTCAAGAATATGCTCTCTTTTAGATGCAAAGCAAGAGTAAAAAGCCATACATGTTTTGGGAGTTGGATATCAAAACCATTGGGCGTGGATGCAGCTTTGTCATGAGAAGGGCAGGCTGTAAGTTTTTGCTTTATGTTGGATTTTGGTAAGCTACTTTTGTAACACCCCTCCTTTTTCTTCAAGGGTTTTGCTCCCTTACATATTATAGCAATAATATCCATTTAGCCTTACAAAATAAATAAATATAAAATTCAATCATTATTTGTTTACATTGTATGAATATGATATATTTAAAAAATCATGAAATATATATATATATATATATATATATATATATATATATATATATATATATATATATATATATATATATATATATATATAAACATGTGACACAAACATAATTGAGAATAATATCATTTAATGGTTGGTGGGATAAAATAAATGTTAAAAGACCCCACTGAGATTGGTTAGAAAGTCGGGTATTATAAAAACATGACATGTTTTTCAGAATTATATAGTCTTTTGTGTAGTGGCCTTAATATAAAGCTCCACTACTACTAGTAGTTGTTGTACTCCATTATTCAATGAAAAATTTGATTTACTTTATCTTCATACTTTATTTTCATATCTCTTTAATAATTTACATGTACTTTGAGTGTATTAATTCTTTTTTATCATATTATTTTTTTAATTTTAATTCATTTTTTAATTAAATAAGTAGAAAAATAAATAACATATATAACAGAAAGATATGAAACCTCTCTGTTCAATTTGATCAATGACCACCAAGGATACTACAATCACTCCTTGATTAAGATAACAAGAATTAGCGACGAACTTTTTGTTGGAATATGCCCACTGACGCACGTACGCCATATGAATCACTACCGATGATGTATGGGCCTATTGGGTCACACACCGGGGATCAATCTCGACAACAACCTAAGTGGAGGGACTTATTTTGTCAAATTGCAAAGAGTTGGCATGCTGATGGGAGTTAGCGGCTCTAACTATTTAGAGTTAGCGGCTCTAACTCCTTAAGGTTAGCGGCTCTAACTAAGGGCCCGATAGCGGCGCTAACTTTTATAGTTAGCGGCGCTAACCCCTAATAGTTAGCGGCGCTAACCCCTGTCAGATTGCATGCAACTTTTGCATGTTGCCTCCCATTTGCTCCAATCATGTTGCTTCCTTTTGGCCGGTCTCTTGGGGTCATAAAGAGTTCTGGAAGAGCTCATTTAGCCAAGGGACATGCATTTTCTCTCTAAGGTAGAACTCTCTCTTGCATAACACACATACAAACACTCTCTTGGTGAGGTGAGTTTGAGTTTTCATGGTGTGATCTTGAAGAGGAGAGCAAGGAGGAAGCTAGGTTGTTGTTCCAGAGGTGATTTCACGTGTTGAAGATCACCGAAGGCTTGCTAGTACAAGGAGGTTGTACAAACCCGGGGTGGACTTCCATAGAGGAAGCTTTTTTCGGCTTCTTGGATCTTCACCACCAACTTCATCTTTTCAGAAGATTAATAAGGGTATAACTATCTTTCTCCTCTGTTTTTCATGTTGCTTTTCTTAGTTATGGAGTTTGGTACACTTTCTTGGGGTTTCCTAGTTTTTATGCTTTATTAGCTTGTACTTCATGCTTCCGCTGGTCGTTTTCGAAACCCCAACACTTTTTGACAGGCATATAAGCGTCAGATTTTTTTATAGTGTGGAAATGATTGATGCTTAGAAATTTAAACATTGATTTGTAGCTATATATGTTTAGATGAGGTGGGTGGAGTTTTTATTTTTCAGAAAAATGAAAACATGTTTGATGGAGATGTTCTTTTAGAAAAGTTATTTGGTAAAGTGTAGGAGTTTGAAAAAATCTAGAAAAACTGAAAAGTGTAAGAGAAGTGGTGGAGTTTTCTATTTTCTTGGTAAATTTTGTAAGTGAACAATTTTTCAAGTTTTCAGGTTTTTTGGAAATTTTGTTTGGAAAAGTGAAGGATTTTCTAGAATTGAACGCATCAATTTTGTTTACTTTTGAATGGTAAACATACATACTACGAAGCTTGCTTCTAATTATATATTCATGAGACTTGAACCATTGATCTCTTAAAAAAAAGACACAATTTATTAATATTTGATACCATTAAACTACAAACCATTTGTTTCCAAGTAGCTAACTGCCTAACTATCTATGTCACTTACATATTGGTCAGCTTCGTGTGAATGACATAGTATTTAGGGAGAATTTCATATATATATATATATATATATATATATATATATATATATAGGAGGGTTCATGCGAGAACCGTTGTTAGTGCGAGAACCGCAAGAACCAATTTCAGCCGTTCCTTGGATATGGGAAGTATCATAGATGGAGAGCGTGGAGGGATAAGGTGTGGCAGGGTGCATGTGAGGAATTCATGGGTGGGTAATGACATTGAAGGAGGGGGAATTGGACGGCTTGGATTGGTTCTCGCGGTTCTCGCGCTAACAACGGTTCTCGCATGAACTTTTGTCTATATATATAGACAAAAGTTCAAACAAGAACTGTTTTTCGTATGAGAACTGCGATAACCAATCTGAGCCGTCTAATTCCCCTTCTTTAATGTCATTGCCCACCCATGAATTCCTCACATGCACCCTGCCATACTTGATCCCCTCCACGCTCTCCATCCATGAACTTCTCATATCCAAGGAACGGCTAAGATTGGTTCTCGCAGTTCTCGTACGAAAAACAGTTCTCGTTTGAACCATATATATATATATATATATATATATATATATATATATATATATATATATATATATATATATATATATACAACTTCGTAATTACGTTAGGTTGTATTACACCTTTTTCGAACTCCAATCCTTCAAGCCTCTTAATTAAGTCATTAAGATCTATTATGACCCAATATGATTTCCTACCCATTAAGATCCATACGGACCATAATGACCATCTTACAATCCAAAATATCATCTTATGATCCATGATTATCCATTATAACCCAACAACCCAATATTACATCTTCTAGCCCATTTAGATCAACTTTTTATAACCCATTACGACACATCTTGACATAGAGATGGACAAAATCGGTCCTGTACCGGTTCTGGACCACAGCCGGTCCGGTCCGGTCCGGACCTAGTCGGTCCTGGCCGGTCCGGTCCTCGGCGGACCGGTCTTCGCGTAAGACCATTTCGATAAATTCGGTCTTCAGGCGGTCCTAGACCACTTCCGGACCGGTCCAAGTCCGGACCAGTCCGACTTCGGTCCTGGACCGTTCCGTTTTTCGTTCGGGTATTTTCCGGTTCGGTTTAGACATTTCCGGGTTTTTTTAGTTTCGGTTTAAAATTTTCCGGTTTTCGGTTCGTTTTTTTGTTTGAAAAAAAAAGTGACTTGTTAATTTAAAAAAAAATTGCAAGTTATAAACTATAAAGTATAAACATATATAATTGCAAGTTAATAAAAACATATAATAACATTGCGATACAATTACGAAATAAAATTATATTGTTGAAACTTGAATTATTTTTTTAACAAGAAAAGGGAACTCTAGCAATTGAGCTTCGGCATGGCCATCACCCCAAGTTAGAGACCCGAAAAATACATATTGTTCGAAAGAAATAACGTCACAAAATATAAAGAGACTGTTGGTCCCTTGTATGAGAGAGTAACAACAAGCAACAAGGTGTAGAAGGGGGGTTGAATACACTTTCTGCGGAAATTGAACAAATCAAAGAAAAGTGTCACACACAGTAAATCAAACCACAATTAATCAAATGCTTTTATTAATCAGAAGATGATTACAATGCTTTAAATAAGAAGATGATTACAATGACTATCAAGTAAGCAACCCTTGATATATAATCACCTAATATAAATCTCTCAATTCTCTCAAACTTAGATATCTATAATTAACATATAATTATAGATACCGACGACTCTCTAAACAGGATTTTCACAGATTGAATCAACACATGATTACTTACCAATATCACAACTGATGTGATTAATTCGAACACACGAACTTCTTTGGCAATCTGTGATTAAATCTTGATACTGAATCAAGACTCGTAACACATACGATGAGGTGAGGTTTGGCTCTGCAACACTTAGTTGTAATCGAATCAAAGTCGTATTGAGTCGTACCTCTAAACTTATCAGGAGATAAGTATTTATAATCCTGTTGCTACGGTTCCTAACAAACTAGACTTAGCCTAATTCGCTAACTAACTTTCGGATAAACCGGAATCTTGAATCCTAAATCTTCTTATCTTGAGTCTTCAATCTTCAATCTTGATTCTGGAGTCTTCTTATCCGCGCCGTAGATATAGAGAGAGATAAAGATGAATTTAAAACATATTTAAATTATCTTCAAACTGACTTCATTACTCGGACTGAGTTACTCAGCTTGAAACTCATCAAGCTGAGTTCTTCGAGAACAAATCTGAATTCATACATGAACTAACACGTACATTGATAAACTCATCCTTAGAAGTCTAACTTAGTTGACTAAAACATATTTAGCAACTCTGTCGAGCTGACTCTGCTTTCGAGCTGAGTCACTCAGCTTGAAACACATCAAGCTGAATACTCGATATATACCTTATGTGACATACACAGATTATCAAACACATTAATAATTTAACTAAGGTATAATATAAACTGATCAACATATGCTCAGCTTATATTCAGCTTATACTCAGTCTGAATCACTCTAAGTGTTCAGTCTGACTAAGCTTCATAATTCTGTTTAAGTTATATGTAGAACTCATCTTACAAACTTAACTTTGTCTCATCAAATTCAAACTGATGAGATCATTTTCCCAACAAACTCCCCCTATTTGATGATGACAAAACCATCAAACAGTTCTTAAGTTTGTTTAACAGAATTATGTTTTAAATCTTAAACTTATTAAGATTTTATTATTTGAACTGATCAAATATTTATTGAACATATCAATATTAATTGAACTTATCAATTTAAATTGGAACACACCAATTTTTAGTTGAACACACCAACTAATTATATTAATGAATAAGAACTTATCATTTATTCATTAAGCTGAACTTATCAGACTTATAGCTATGAACACATCATAATACAGTTGAACATATCAAACTTTATATTTGTATTAATAGAACTGATCATAATACAAAAGTTGTTGATCACTTAGATCATGCACACATAGTGCTTACAAAAATATTAGAACTATTCTAATATTTACAACAGTAGAACTAATCTATTCTGGATGCAGCTCTTCAAACTCCTTAATCTCGTTATTTATTTCTTCAAGAATTTCTTGCAGATTAGGTATATGTTGAAGTTGATCCTTCTGTGATCGTATTGCTCTGTTTATTCTGTATCTGAACCTTGCAGTCTGTTCAGTTTTCTCAACTAGTTGTCTCAGAGCAAACACTTGAGATACCCCACAAGTATAAATGTTAGCATCAGCCTGGAAGCATTTTTCACCATTTCTGTCCAAGTACATGAACCCTTTCTGAGGCTTTTCAACATATGTATTCTCTTAAAACTCCATGCCTTCAGGAAGAGCAAGACTGTACTTATCTAAATTTGCTAGTCCAGCTGGCTTTGTTTGCTTCTTCTTTCCAACTTTATGAAAAGAAGTTAGTAGGGTAGCTATCTCAGACCTGGGTATTAATTGCATCGCATCAGCCCTAGCAAGTAGTCTAAGCAGCTCATCTTTAACTTGATTCCGAGCTGTGGACCTTTCCATCTGTTTAATGAGCACTGCTACTTGTTTCCATTCCTCATAACCCAGCTTGTGCAGTTGATTCAGCTCCAGAGAAGGTGTCTCACCATTCTTTAAAGAGAATTCCATTATTATTATCCCTTGAGCTGGGCTCAACTTTAGAGAATCAATCTGAGAAGAGAAGTGCAGCTTTTCATAACAGTGAGATATATATTCTTCCTCAGTTTGATCTTGGATAGGAAGTTCCTCTTCTTCTTCCTTGGGCACGATAGGCAGTCTGAGTTTTGTCAATTCCTCATTCTGCTTTCTGATCAGCTCAGCCCAGTTTTGTTCTCTTATTTCTTTTTCTCTAGCTAACACAACTTGAGCATCTAATTGTCTTCTTCTCAGTTCTTCGACCGAGATCCCAAGCTGGTCAGCATCCTCCCTTTCCATTCTCCTAGCAGCCATCAGTGAAGCTCTTTCTTGAAGAGTCATTTTGTCAGCCGAGTCTTCATCTGAGGCTGATGATTCACTAAGAATCGTTTTCCTTTTCTTCTGTTGAGGGAGTTGTTCTGATTCTCCTGAGCTGACCACTACTGGTCTTTTGCCTTTTGCTTTCTCAGTCAGCTCAGGTTCTTTCTCTGTTTCTTTCTCCCCCTCAATCTGATCTGCTCCCTCTGCCAATAGTAGTAAAGCTTCAGCTTTGATTGACTCAGCTTCAGCTTCTTGAACCTTCTCCCCCTTTTTGTCATCATCAATAGGGGTTGAAGTCTTTTGTTTTTGTAAGGCAGCAACAGCAGATTTTAACATCAACACCTCCTCATCCAGATTATCAAGGATCAGCAACATATCCTTATTTTCTTTCTTACTTTTGAGGTGCAATGTATCAAACTGACCTTTAAATAATGTTAGAAGATCATCCAAGTCAGCTTGAGTAGGTTGGAATTTGGGTGCATCATCCGAAGGTTGGTGTTTACCTTCAAATTCATTTGCACCAGAGTTTGGACCCTGTGATTCATCCTGGCTTGAGGATGAAACATTGACAGGTCGTGCAAGAGAGTGTGAGAAGTGAATAGAACGAATAGGGCTCGAGACGTGAAGTGTATGGGTTGGTGGTTGGCTTTTGGGTATAGAGGGGGGTGATTGACCCTGGGGATTGGTCATATGTTCAATGTAACCTGAATATGTCTGTTCAGGCACAGAAGTAGGCTCTCCCATGGCACGAATAAGTGTGGGCTGAGTAGACACCACACCCGGTTTAGGCTGTTGGGTTTGACTGAGCCGTGAGGTTGACACCTTAAGAGTAGGCGTCTCCCCCTCAACTCCTGCCGGGGGGATCAATGTGATCTCAGCTCCAATGATGCCTTTAGGAGTGGTACCACCTTTGGCAGTTTTTCTTTTGTAGGTGTGAATATTCTCCCTAGCAGCAGTGGGCATACTAGGGGTGGCTTCAGATTTGGATTGTAGATGGAATGAAGGTGGAGGAGACGGGTTAGACTGAGTTGGTTCTACTGCAGTCTTATCTCCAAAAGTAGATGGAGAAAAATGAGAAGAAAGAGAAAGTGGAGAGGTTTTACCTGAAGCAGCTTCTGTATGTGCTGGTTCAGCTTGAGCAGAGAGCTCAGCCTGAACCTCGGTGTCAGCGTGAGAAGCTCCCCCTTGATTCGATCCCTTATCTCCACTTGCAGATGAAACTCCCTCAGCTACCAAGAGCATTGGACCACTTAGACCCTCTTGCTCTGGGAAGATGTCATTGTTAAACATCTTTGGACTGAGAGTTGGAACAGGGAACACATCCCATCCAACTTCATATAAATCCCCCAACTCAGCTTCAAGCACCAAGGACAAATACTTTATGAATGGTACATGGAGGTCCCTAGTGGTCTTCAGTACTTGGACTTTGAGCTCGTTGAATATGAGCTGTGCATAATCGATACGTCTATCAAAGAACATGTTGTATAGCAGCTGCATTTCGAACTCGTTAACTTGGCCCAAGCCTCCAACCTTGGTCCCCAGTGAATGTACCACTGTGGAAACCATGAAGCCCCAGCTGGTTGGGAAAGTGGCCTTCTTAATCACCCCTTCAGTTTGAGGGTGACCCATTTGAGGTAGAACTGACCTCGCCACTTGTCTAGTCACGGTTGGCTCGAACACATCTTGAACAGGGAATTGAAGAACATCCCTTAGCCGCTGAACAGTGAGGGACACTGTTCTATCGCCATTAAGAACAGTGCCGGTTATCTCTCCTCTGTTCTGATTGAAGGTGCATGTAAACCAGAACTCCAACAGGTGTTGGGGAACAATGTTGAGTGATGCGCCACAGAAGGCGAATGCCAGGGAGCATTTACGGATATAATCAATCCAAATTTCATATCCTCTGCCTTGTTTCCTCTGAGGAATCGCAAGACAGGCCCGTTGATTGTTGATTTTAATCACTGGCAGTCCATTGTTCTTAAAAGTAGCACCTCTGACCATCCGCTCACCTAGAACAAGAGTGGTACTTTCCATCGTTGAATGGTTAGATTACACAGAGTAATCAAATTGTAACTCGCACTGAGCGATCGTCAATTGCACACTGAGCGACTTAGGGTTTATTCGATGGAACAGAAATTTGCACTTAGCAAAGAAAGTGAAAGGTATTTTAGTATGTGAGAAGTCTGGATTGAAAGCGTAACTTCTCTAATTCGACTCTGATCGATATATATACCTTTCCAAGGAGAGATAAAAGTTACCGTTAGAAATTCCCCTTTTTATCCGTTACGCCGAAAAATTACAGCTTGATGTAACAGTTAGAGGGTAGAACCACATCATTCTCCAACAGATACAAGTGTAAAATAATAATATTAACAAATAATAAGATTATAAACACTTTGTAAATATATCAATACACAATTGATATACGATACGAATTGGAACTGATTCAAATGCGTATGGACCGAAAAATTAATAACACTTAGTAATTAATTCATAGATTGGACACACCAAGCTGAGTAAACATATTACTCAGTCAAAGTCAAGCACTCAGCTTGATTCAAGCACTCAGCTTGAGATTGATACTCAGCTTGAGTAGAGCACACAGCTCAGGCCCAATGACACTTAGTCATTTATGTTTAAGACTGACTTAAACATGTAATTTTAGCTACACTAAGTAGGTAAAATATGTTTGGAACTTACCAAATGTGTGAACCAATCACATAGTGTGAGTTAAGCACATAGCTCAGACTCAATGACACGTAGTCATTTATGTTTAAGACTGACTTAAACATGTAATTTTAGTTACACTAAGTAGGTAAAATATGTTTGGAACTTACCAAACGTGTGAGTTAAGCACATAGCTCAGACTCAATGACACTTAGTTATTTTGTTCGAGATTAACTCAAACTAACATTTCAACCACACTGAGTAGTTGAATTATGTTTGGAACTGACCAAACGTGTGAACTCATTATTCAGTTTGACATATAGATCAGTTTATGAAAACTTATTTATAAACCGTGCACCCAGCTTAAGACACTTAGTCTCTGTCAAACTGAGAACTCAAATTTTAGACACTTAGCTAGGGGTTGAGCATACCCAATTCACTTAGCAGATACATAAACCTCTTTTTATCAAGGGGCTTAGTAAATATATCTGCTAATTGGTCATCAGTGGAGATAAATTTAATGTCAACTTTACCTTTTTCCACGATGTCCCTTATGAAGTGATGTCTAATTTCAATATGCTTGGTTATTGAGTGAAATACTGGATTGTAAGTGATGGCTATTGCACTTTGGTTATCACAGAAGATAGGAGTTTTCTTGAAACTCATCCCAAAGTCCTGAAGCTGATGCTGCATCCACAAGATTTGAGCACAACAGCTCCCTGCTGCAACATACTCAGCTTCAGCAGTTGAAGTAGTCACTGAGTTCTGTTTCTTACTAGTCCAGCTTACTAATTTACCTCCAAGCAATTGACATCCTCCAGTGGTTGATTTTCTATCTAACTTGCACCCAACATAGTCAGCATCAGAAAAACCAACTAACTCAAATCCAGAGTCCTTTGGATACCAAAGTCCTAGATTTGGTGTACCTTTAAGGTACCGAAAGATCCTTTTCACAGCTTGAAGATGTGATTCTTTAGGATCAGCCTGATATCTTGCACAAACACATGTAGCAAACATGATATAAGGTCTACTAGCTGTCAAATAGAGTAATGAACCTATCATTCCTCTATAGGTAGACTGACACACAGACTTACCATCTGAGTCTTTACTCAGCTTGACAGCTGGTGACATGGGTGTTTTCATGGTTGAACTTGAATCAAAACCATATTTCTTTATCAAATCCAAAACATATTTGCTTTGATTGATGAAAATTCCATCAGGCTTTTGTTGAATTTGTAGCCCTAGGAAATATGTCATCTCACCTATCATACTCATCTTGTACGTTTGTGACATTATTTTGGAAAACCACTCACACAGAGATTCATTGGTTGAACCAAAAATAATATCATCCACATAGATTTGTACAAGAATCACCCGTCCCTTTCTCTTTTTAATAAAGAGTGTCTTATCTATACTACCTCTGGTGAAATCCATGGATAGTAGATAAGTGGACAGTGTATCATACCAAACTCTTGGAGCTTGTTTAAGACCATACAAAGCCTTGTCTAACTTATAGACATGATGTGGAAACTTTCAACTTACAAAGCCAGGAGGGTGTTTCACATAGACTTTCTCCTGAAGTTTTCCATTTAGGAAAGCACTCTTCACATCCATTTGATAGACTTTGAAGTCTTTATATGCTGCATAAGCCAGGAACAGCCTTATAGCTTCAATTCTAGCAACAGGGGCAAAGGTCTCATCATAATCAATTCCTTCTTCTTGCCTATACCCTTGTGCTACCAGCCTGGCTTTGTTCCGAACTATCACTCCATCCTTGTCCATTTTATTTCTATAGACCCACTTAGTGCCTATAATTGAATGATCTATGGGGGCAGGGACAAGGGTCCAGACTTTATTCCTCTCATACTCATTTAATTCCTCTTGCATAGCATCAATCCAATCCTCATCTGCTAAGGCTTCTTCAGTCTTCTTTGGTTCCATCTGAGACAGAAAACCAAAGTGAGCAGCATAGTTAGCTGTAGCCTTAGATCTGGTCATGACTTTCTCTTGGACATTTCCAATGATTTGATCTTGAGGATGATCTTTGGGGAATTTAAATGTGGTCGTTGGAGAGTCAGGTTCTGAATCTAAGTGATGTTGAGAACCTTGAGGTGAACTTATCTCCTCAGTCTCAACAGCAATATTGTCAACAAACTGATTATCACTAAGATACTCAGTCTGAGTGACATCAGCTCCAAAAGGATTGACGAACTCATCATCTTTCTCAGCTTGAGAATTCTTTGAAGCTTGTGATGATTTCATTGATGAACACACATCATCATCACTATCATCTCCTATGACATACATAGGATTTGACATGTTGATTTCCCTTGGCCTTTCAAGCTCACTCAGACTGACGGAGTCAGCGACTTTTCTCAGCTTGATCAATACTGTCTTCATCAAATGAAAAATGAATTGATTCTTCAATGGCCTTTCTCCTAGAGTTATATACTCTGTATGATTTGGAGATTGAGGAATAACCAACAAATATTCCAGGATCAGCTTTGGGTTCCAACTTATGGAGCTGATCTCTTTGATTCAGCACATAGCATTTTGAACCAAAGATATGGAAATAACCTATATTGGGCTTTCTAGACTTATACAGTTCATATGAAGTCTTTCCATGTCTTTTGACAATGATTGACCTATTCTGAGTATAGCAGGCTGTACTAACAGCTTCATCCCAGAAATAGAGTTTCAATCCTGCCTCACATAGCATTGTCCTTGCAGCCTCAATTAAGGTTCTATTTCTCCTTTCAGCAACTCCATTTTGTTGTGGAGTTCTGACAGATGAGAAATTTTGTAATATTCCTTTTTGTTCACAGAAGCTTTCAAGGGTTGAGTTCCTGAACTCAGTCCCATGATCACTTCTTAGTTTTTTTACAGACAAACCTTTCTGCAACTCTTCCCTTTTGATGAAACTTATTATCTCCAGGGCAGCCTCACTTTTGGCTTTTAGGAATATTACCTAGGTGAATCGTGAGAACTCATCTACTATCACCAGAGTGTACTTCTTGCCACTTAGGCTTGGAGTACTTATGGGTCCAAACAGATCCATATGCAACATATGCAATGGGTCTGTTATTGAAAAATTCTGCTTTGATTTAAAGGACCCTTTATAGTGTTTCCCTTGTTCACAGGCTGAACACAATTTGTCTTTGACAAATGTGATTTTTGGTAATCCAGATACTAACTCTTTATTGGACAGCATATTTATATTTTTAAAGTTCAAATGAGACAAACGTTTATGCCATAACCAACTCAGCTCAGGAACAGAATGGGAATACAAGCAGGTTTCATTATAGGGATCAGCAGAATTAAGATCAAGTAGATACACATCTCTTTCTCTTTTAGCTATTAATACAGGCTTTCCCTTAGCATTATAAATTGTTCCTGCTTTCTTCCTAAAAGTAACAACATTGTCCTCATCACACAATTGACTGATACTAATCAGGTTGTGTTTGAGGCCTTTGACATATGCAACTCTCTGGAAAGTGACTTTACCAGCCTGCATCTTCCCATAGCTTTTGGTTCTTCCATGGGAGTTGTCACCAAATGTTACTTTAGGACCTTCATCTTCCTAGAAATCACTGAGAAGTCCTTTCCATCCGGTCATGTGCCTTGAACATCCACTATCCAATTACCATTTACTTGAACCCTGCACATGATATAAAAACTAAACATATTAGTTTTGCTTGGGAACCCACTTCTTGGTGGGTTCAGATGAGGAGCACTTAGCAGCTTCATCTTGTTGAACTGACTGCTCAGCTTGAGCAGGAACTGAATCCTGTGTAGGCTGATCAGTTTGTTCTTGCTCAGGCCTTGAGATTTCAGCATCACAGTCCTTAGCCTCATGACCTCTACTTCTGCATTTGTAGCATCTCCTTCTTCCAATGATGACGAAAGGTAGAGTGTCTAACAATCCTTGTGAGATTTACTTTCAGTTTTAGGATTGTATGCGGTGGATAACTTCTCAACTTTCTTTGCAAGCTGATTCACCTGGTGATCACTGACTTTGGACTTACCTTTGTCAGGTCTCTGTTTGTTATCCTGAGAATATTGACTAACAACCTTCTTCTCCATGACTTTGGACTTACCTTTGTCATGCTTACTGGACTCACCAGTTTCAACAGGTTTGGACTTACCACTGTTGATTTTCTTGGACTTACCAAGATCAACAACTTTGGACTTACCATTGTTGTGATTTGACCTCTGACTTACAGTGGTATTCCTGTTCTTATAACTTCTCTCCGAGCCAGATAGAGAATTTTGTCTTTTGAAAGGATTTGGATTAAGCCTTTCTATGACTGAAGTTCTTTGAACAGGCTGAGTGCCTAATCTGTCCAACACAGACTTACCATGTTGTTTGGATGTTGAGCACTCATTACCATGATCTTTGGCCTTCACAAACATATTGAATTTTAGGCTTGGATCATGTCGTTTCTCTGAGGCTGACTTCTGAGACTCAATCAGTTGTCTATCTTTCTCAGAATCTGTACTTGCTATCTCATCATCAGCTACATAAGCTGCTGTTTGATAATCACCTCCAAGTACAGCCTTCACCTGTTTAGGTATCTGTTGGTTTATGCACTGTTCAGCAAGCTTTGATGACTTACACCAAAACTCAGTGATCTTTTGAAGTTGATCAGCTTTGTCTTTTGCTTCCTGAAGTTCTTCACTAAGAAGTTTATTAATGTGTTTATGACATTCAAGGTCACACTATGCTTTCTTACCAACATCAATGAGAGATTTATTTTCCTTAATCTCATCCTTCAGTTTGGCTATTTCAGCTTTGAGGTCATATTGAGACTTAAGGCTGGTCTTGAAATCATTCAACAAATAATCAAAAGCAAGACCTTTCTCCTCATCTGTATAAGAGTAGAAGTTACTGACCTTGTACATGGAAGCAGGATCCCAATCACTCAGTTTGCTGTTTTCCTCAGCTTCCTTCATGTCAACTTCAAAGATTGATTCGGACTGACAACCTCTTCCAATTCTAGCTCTTCATCTTCTTGAGCCATTAGACATACATCATCATCTGAGATGGATGATTCTGTATCCCAGGTTTCAGCATATAAACCTTTTCCACTGGGTTTGTCTTCAGGCTTTGATTTCTTGAGTTGAGTGTACTTCTTCTTGTACTTATCAGCTTTATAAGCATTCTTATCAACAACAGATGTTGATTCTACCTTCTTAGATTTGCACTCAGCAGCTATATGCCCCTTTTTATGACAGTTGAAGCACACAACATTCTTGGGATCAAAGGAACTCTTTCCTTTGCTCCTGTCAGATCTTCCTCTTCCCCTTTGAGCTTTTCTCAAACGTCTGGCTAACATGGTCATTTGCTCAGTGATGGTCTGAACATCATCAATATCACTTGAGTCTAAGTCTGAGTGGTCAGCTTGAGATTCTGACTCAGTCTCAGATTCAACAACCATAGCTTTTGACCCTTTCTTCTTCTTCTGTGCAACTAATGCAACTTCTGTTTTATCCAAAGATTCTTTTAGTTGTTGTTGAGAAGCTCTTTTGTGTTCTGTGATCTGTTCATGATTCAGCAAGAACCAATAGATGGACTGTAGGTTATACATGTGTAATGTTCCTCCAGCCATTAGTGCAGTGGTTACTTCATTGAACCTTTCTGGTAACACATCCAAAAATTTCAGCACGAGCACAGCTTCATCTCTCTTTACACCCACACTAAGTAGGTCATTTATCAAGCAGTGAAACCTTGTGAACAAATCTGTCAAGGTTTCATTCTTCTTTGAAAAGAAGTTTTCATACGATCTATTCAAGTGATTCTTCTTTTGCTGCTTGACCAGATCTGTGCCCTCATAAGTGACACTTAGCGTATCCCAGATATCCTTTGCGGTTTGACACCCAGTCACAGTGCGTAGGATTTCATTAGTTAGGGAATTCGCTAGAACACTCTTTGCCTTGTCATCCAGATTAAAAATTTCCGGTCTTCTTCAGTCCAGGATGTAGTAGGCTTTCTTGTTTCCTTTTCAGTTTTGCCAGGAGACGTATCACTGACAGTAGAAGGAATTTTGGGAATGATTGGTCCTTTTGTGATGACTTCCGACATACGGTTGTCAATGGACTTTAGGAAGAGCATGGCTCTGAACTTCCACATAGGATAGTCAGATCTATCAAATACGGGACATCCTTTTGCAGACATCTGAGGAAAGTTTGATGGAGTATTGCTTGTCGACATTTCAATCTTTCTCAGAATCTTGAACTATTCAACTGATGAAATCGTTCAGCCTGATCTGATACCAGTTGTTGGTCCCTTGTATGAGAGAGTAACAACAAGCAACAGGGTGTAGAAGGGGGGTTGAATACACTTTCTACGGAAATTGAACAAATCAAAGAAAAGTGTCACTCACAGTAAATCAAACCACAATTAATCAAATGCTTTTATTAATCAGAAGATGATTACAATGCTTTGAATAAGAAGATGATTACAATGACTATCAAGTAAGCAACTCTTGATATATAATCACCTAATATAAATCTCTCAATTCTCTCAAACTTAGATATCTATAATTAACATATAATTATAGATACCGACGACTCTCTAAACATGATTTTCACAGATTGAATCAACACATGATTACTTACCAATATCACAACCGATGTGATTAATTCGAACACACGAACTTCTTTGGCAATCTGTGATTAAATCTTGATACTGAATCAAGACTCGTAACACATACGATGAGGTGAGGTTTGGCTCTGCAACACTTAGTTGTAATCGAATCAAAGTCGTACTGAGTCGTACCTCTAAACTTATCAGGAGATAAGTATTTATAATTCTGTTGCTACGGTTCCTACCAAACTAGACTTAGCCTAATTCGCTAACTAACTTTCGGATAAACCGGAATCTTGAATCCAGAATCTTCTTATCTTGAGTCTTCAATCTTCAATCTTGATTCTGGAGTCTTCTTATCCGCGCCGCAGATATAGAGAGAGATAAAGATGAATTTAAAACATATTTAAATTATCTTTAAACTGACTTCATTACTTGTACTGAGTTACTCAGCTTGAAACTCATCAAGCTGATTTCTTCGAGAACAAATCTGAATTCATACATGAACTAATACGTACATTGATAAACTCATCCTTAGAAGTCTAACTTAGTTGACTAAAACATATTTAGCAACTCTGTCGAGCTGACTCTGCTTTCGAGCTGAGTCACTCAGCTTGAAACACATCAAGCTGAATACTTGATATATACCTTATGTGACATACACAGATTATCAAACACATTAATAATTTAACTAAGGTATAATATAAGCTGATCAACATATGCTCAGCTTATATTCAACTTATACTCAGTCTGAATCACTCTAAGTGTTTAGTCTGACTAAGCTTCATAATTCTGTTTAAGTTATATGTAGAACTAATCTTACAAACTTAACTTTGTCTCATCAAATTCAAACTGATGAGATCATTTTCCCAACAGAGACAACTACTAAAATGGATAGTCGGAATTGATATTATAATAGTTGTAACTATCGTCGGTATGTGGCCTATGCCCATAATAGGCGACATCGTTCGAGTGGACGTTGGATGATGAACCTGCGTTCATTCTATTTTGAGTGTCATCAACGTATTCTTCGCCAGGTTCGGGTTCTTCAGTTTCAGCTTCGGTGTTAATGTTTGATGTTCCCGATGCGAAGTCCCTATTGTAATCGTCTTCCATAATCGCTTCCTCCAAATTAGTTAAGCCTTCTTCGAGATCCGCATCATTTTGACATCTTTCCATAGAATCATAGTAGTCCTTAAGCATCACGGTCATTTGCACTGACTCGGCCTTCAACATACACCGTCGTGCGCTTAAATTCCTGCCACTAAGAGAAAAACAACATTCCGAAGCTACGCTACTAGCTTGGACGGTTAGTACGTCCCTAGCCATACGGGCTAGGATCTTAAATTGACCAACTTTTTCTCTTTCTTGCCACCATTTTAATACATCAAATTGTGCAAACTCTTCGGGGTCAATATAATTAGTATAATCAGTTTCTTTATATATGGAAAGTTCGTCTAAAGACGATTGAACTCGTGTACGTTTCGATTGAGACATATTATGAAACCAAGACGTTCCAATGCTAAAAGGATTGTTTGGCCAAGTAGCCGATGTTTGTGAAGTCGAAGACCTCGGGGTGGAAGCAACTTCTCCCCGTGGTGCACATTCATTATCATAAATAGTATATAAGTGTTTAACACAATTTTCAAATTTTGATATACTTGTCGTAATCTCATCTGGAGATTGACCCAATGCTTCCCCGATAGAAGTTAAAGATTCCGTTACACCCTTAAAATTAACAAAAGGGTTTAATGCCAAAGTAATCAAAAAATTTGTTGGAAACTCTTTAAAATATTTTATAAGACTTTGACACATTTCGTTGGTAATCATATCCCACCTTTGATCCAAAGAACCAAAAGCCTTTAATGTTCTCAAAATTTCACAAACACCTATCATAGCGGAGTGAGATGATGGAAAATATGTTTGTGATATCATCAATGTGGCTTGATACAAAACTCCCAAACCGATGTGTAATTCTTCTAAAATATTCCAATCAGTTTCCGTAAGTACTTCATATAATTGGGGTAGGTGTTCTCGATGATATTCGGTAAGTAAATCCTTATTTTGTATAACGCCCAATCATTTTATAAGTCGAGTTCCATCTCACGGGCATATCTAAGAGAGGTCTCAAACATCTTCTTCTTTTTGTTTTACAAAAATGCTCATATTTTTCGAACGCGATGGGTCCGCTTTTAAAAATTATCTCATTTAATCTTTTAAATTTCAAAAGACAAGTTTCCATAGACTCCAAACCTTTTTGGACAGCGAGGTTGAAAATATGACAACAACAACGTACATGCAAAAATTCCCCGTCACATATTGGGTTTAAAACTCGTTTCAATCGTCCCATAGCGTTTGTATTGTTGCTTGCATTATCTAGGGTGATTGAAAGTATTTTTTCTTTAATTTCAAAACCGTTAAAAATCCTTAATAAAATATCGTAAATTTGTTCACCTCCATGCGGGTGAGGAAAGTTTTCAAAAACAATAATACGTTTTCGCATAAGCCATGTTTTAGGGTCTATCCAATGTATCGTAACACAAATAAATGAATAATGGGTTGTATGTGGAGCGGTCCAAATGTCGGTGGTTATGGAAACTCTACCATCGAATCTAGTAAATAATTCCTTTAAGTCTTGATATATTATTTTTCATTTTGCCATAGCTCTACGTTTAAGAGTTCTTCGACTTACAGAGGAATAATGAGGTTGTAAAGCTCTTTGATAAAATTTGTGACTCTTGGGCGGGAGAAGAAGTCAAATGGTAATGCTTCTTGTATTGTTAACTGCATGCTTAATTCTTGAGCTAAAGCGGCATCGAAACGCTATGTTTGACCATCAACTTGAGTTTTACTCTCAACTGCAGCGGCTTGTCGCGCCAAACATTTAGTCTAATTTTTTAAAGTTTATATTAGAATAAAATAAGTTCAAGTAATGTAAACTATATTTAACTAAGGTCATGTATTTAATTCAAGTACTAAACTATATTTAACTAAGGTCATGTATTTAATTCAAGTACTAAACTATATTTAACTAAGTTCATGTATTTAATTCAAGTACTAAACTATATTTAACCAAGTTCATGTATTTAATTCAAGTATTAAACTATAGTTATTGATTCTAAAGTAATACGTTTGACTACCAAGCAAAGAGTGGCCAGGTAGGTCAGTCGGGGGGCAGGATCCTTTCGGTTTAAAACCTTTCGGAAAATCCAACAACCACAAGCCGATCGTGACTATTCTAGACACCACTCTCCGGGTTATATCTACTAGTATTACGATTAGAATGAATAACTAAGTTATGAATAACTAGAATTACATACCCTAACCATAAATATAAAAAACCTAGTTTTGCATAAACTAAACATAAATATAAAAAAACTAGTATTAAATAAACTAAACTTAAATATAAAAAAAACTAGTATTAAATAAACTAAACTTAAATATATAAAAACTAGTATTAAATAAAATAAACTTAAATATAAAAAAACTAGTATTAAATAAACTAAACTTAAATATATAAAAACTAGTATTTAAATAAACTAAACTTAAATATAAAAAAGAATACTTACTAAATGCCGAGCGAGAGAAGAATTAGAGCCGGATAAGATTCCTCCACAATGCGTACACTTCGCATATTTTTTGTTATTTTGTTTGAGTTGTACAAAATCCTTCCAAATTTCCGCAACTCGATTTGTTTTTGGAACTTCTTCGTACGGGAGATTTATATTGAAATCACTTCGACCCGCGTTCAAATTGCTAGATCCTTCACCCGCCATTTTTTATAATCTTGAAGCAAATCGAAATATTATATAGAACACTTGTATATAAAAGCAAATACTTGAAATATAAAGTATAAACTTGAATTCTTGAAATATAAACTTGAGAGAATGAGAGAATGAGAGGTTGAGAGAATCGGAGGTTGAGAGAATGAGGTGCAAGAAAAAATGTCTTCAAATGGGGGGTATTTATAGGAGAAAATGGAAAGAAAAAAAATCGAAAACAAACCATTGGGACCGGTTTGGACCGGTTTATAGCCGTTTTTTTTCAAAAATGGACCGTTGAAACTTGGACCGGTTTGGACCGAGTTTGGACCGGTTCATGGACCGTTTTGGACCGGTTTTGTCGTTGGACTGGTTCGGACCGTTTCTCTCTCCCGTAGTCTTGGACCGGCTCGGTTCATTCGGTTTTCGTTGGACCGACCGGACCGGTCCTAAAAGCCCATGTCTATCTTGACATCTTGTAATAATCCAATTTGGCATCTTTTGACACATTATCACGAAAACTGACCCATTGGCCATTGAGAAATATATAACTCATTAAGTCATTAAAACTTAGATTTATTTCATATTATGAAATTTAGAACAATTAAAAACTTGTTTACTATTATGTTAAATAAATATTAGAATTGTGTTATATATATATATATATATATATATATATATATATATATATATATATATATATATATATATATATATATATATATATATATATATATATATATATATATATATATATATATATATATATATATATATTGGGAGGTTCAAACGAGAACCTTAAATTAATTGAGAATAAGAGACTCAATCTCAGCCGTCTAATTCCCCCTCTTTGAATGTCGTTGCCCACCCATAAATTCCTCACATACACCCTGCCACACTCGATCCTCCCACACTCTCCATCCATGAATTCCACTTATCAAATCAACGGCTAAGATTAGTTCTCGCGGTTCTCGCACTAAAATCGGTTCTCAATGGAACCATCCCCTATATATATATATATATATATATATATATATATATATATATATATATATATATATATATATATATATATATATATATATATATATATATATATATATAGGAGTTGAATCAAGTAAGATGGAAATATTGGTAAGAGGGGTAAGAGGAAAGCTATGAGTGACTCATGGCACTTTTAACAAAAGGGTATAAAAGGTATTTAACTATTATATATTTATTAAATCTAATTATCCTAATATTTGATTTATCCCCACGTTCCCTTCATCATACGTACATCCTATCTCATCTAACCCTAGAGCCGCCTCACTCCAATGGCGACTGTAATCTCTTCGCTCCGACCGGCGACACCGGACCACGCATCAATCAGCTTCGCAACCTTCTCCCATCGTTTTGGATTCTATGGAGAACATAAGATCTTTGCAGCCTTCATCCACCCCTGTTATTTTTTACCATCGCAATGTGATATTGACGGGTTGACGCCGCTCCAATCCACCCTCGCCTCCGTGCCCTGATCTATTATCGCCGCCCCTAACTGTTTCGATTTTGAGAACCCTCCCCCGTTCGATTGCATCAGATCTGAAGACTACCATCGATTTTGGGTTTGAGCAAGGTTGGTTTTTTTTGCTTCGATTTTGAGAACCACGCCCGTTCGATTGCATCAGATCACCATCGATTTTGGGTTCAAGCCTTCAAAACAATTTATTCATCAATTTCTTCTTCGAGTTTTGAAGAAGGCAAACACATCTCGAAATCAGTTATATTCATCAGTTCTTTTGCATAAGTGTTTTTCATCAATTATGAATCATTGTGTTTTGTTTCATTAGTGGTTTTCTTCATCAATATATTGAATCAAGTCTGTTTCCGTTTGTAGTGTTGTGTTTTGTTTGTTTTCATCAGATTCTTGTTCTGAAATAATATCATAGGGAAACATTTGATGAATGACGAGATAATGACATATACATCAATGTTTTGTTCTTGTTGTTTGTTTATAGTTCAGTTGTGTTGGCATGATTCATCAATTTATTTAATCGTTTCTTTTAAATCACCATGTTGATTCTATCTTTTTTGTTTTTTGTCCAGTAATGGAATGAATCATAGAATGATTCATCAAATTATCAAGGAATTTTAGTATTTATGTATGAGATCTGTGCATCTAGCTACAAACGGTGAATTGATTACTATAAATATTTGGCTTTTTAAAATGGGATAATTTCATATATATCCTTACAAACTTCCTTAATTACATATATATCCTTACAAAATTTAATATTACATTAATATCCTTCTAAACCTTTAAAACTCTCAAATATATCCTTCTACTTATTTTAATATTAATTAAACCATTTAAAATTAAAAAAAACATTATCCTAATTTATTTTACAAGTGAAATCTCCTAAATACCCTCATTCTTTCCTTCAATTAACACTTTACCTAAAGCTAATAAATAGAAAAAATCGAAAGTCCCCATCGCTACTCTGCAACTATCAATTTTCACCACAAACTTATTCATCCAAATTCATTTCAGTTTACACCATCAAATAAGTATTCCATTAAATTAGGATATTTGGAACCATCAGAGAAAAAAGGTGGAGGCGATTACGAGAAGAAAAAACCAAGTGAATTCCCATCGCCATGTATTCTTGTACCGTCTCCGACACTCGGGACTTCGGGAGCCACCGTCTTTCACAGTGACTGCTGCTAATTTCTCCCTAAGGATTTCACGCTATTGCGGATGGAATTGGGAAGTTGATTCGTGAGGAATTTGTTCTTAAAAGCCGAAAACTTAATTTCTGTGTTTATAAATCAAAACAACGATTGTGATAATTTTCGTTTAGATTTGGTTTAATGTCTATCAGATTTTATTTTACAAATAGTTAAAAGTCATTTTGAAATATCAAATTTAAAAGAAATTGATGATTCAAGACTATGTGTTCTTGAAATGATCGAACGGGGTTTTTCTTGATTTACATAAGTTGAAGATTTTTGAAGAATTTGATATTTTTTAATACAGGGTGTGGTCGGGAATGGGATTCTTGAGATAAATCCATGGCTAAAGGAGATAATTCTAGTGAAGGAAGAAGGTAATAAAGAATAAGGGTATTTAAGACATTTTATATGGAAATTAAATTAAGAAATATGTTATATAAATTTTAAATGATTTAGTTATATTTAAATTTAGTAGAAGGCCATATTTGAGAGTTTTAAAAGTTTTAAAGGATATTGATGTAATATTAATTTTTGTAAAGATATATATGTAATTAAGGAAGTTTGGAAGGATATATATGAAATTTTCCCTTTTAAAATTTGTTTTACCTAATTTGCCCTTAAACGTCATTTAAAATGTCAATTATCTATCATTAATTTTGGTCAGATCTGTTGATTTTTTATGTTGATCGTACGGCTTAAAACCCCTCTAACACCTCTTACCATTTCTCCCCTCTTACACTATCCCTATCCTATATATATATATATATATATATATATATATATATATATATATATATATAGGGGAGGGTTAATGCGAGAACCGTTGTTAGTGCGAGAACCAATCTCAGCCGTTCCTTGGACATGAGAAGTATCATGGATGGAGAGCGTGGAGGGATAGGGTGTGGCAGGGTGCATGTGAGGAATTCATGGGTTGACAATGACATTGAAGGAGCGGGAATTGGAAGGCTTAGATTGGTTCTCGCGGTTCTCGCGCTAACAACGGTTCTCGCATTAACTTTTCTCTCTCTCTCTCTCTCTCTCTATATATATATATATATATATATATATATCTATACTACTATATAAACCATTTAACACTCTCTCTCCTTCAAACTTTAAGAACTTCTTTAAATTATGTCAATCTCTAATCTCCACCATTCTTTTATTCTAAATTAATCTCATCCACTCAATTTTTAACCATTTCTCTCTCCTAATAAATTTTAACCTTTTTTTATTTAAAATATATTCTTCCATTAACACACTCTCTTACACAAATACAATTATTCACCCACATCAATATAATTTTCAAAATCTTATTAACTTCTCTCTTCTTATATTTCATAAATATAAAAAAAAAATTCTAATGTTTTTTAAAAATTTATTTTTAAAATTAATAAAATAGTTGATAAAAATTTAAGAAAAGTTGAAGAAAAAAACGGACATGTTGCTGAATTTTTTCCGTGACATTGAATTACGTGTAACATCCTTGAAAACGACATGTTGCAAAACAGAACTATTTACCGCCGCAACATTGCGCGGGTACACTGCTAGTATATATATATATATATATATATATATATATATATGGATGAGATCAAATAAAAGGTAAATTAAATTACAAAGTGTAAGAGGGATGATTAGTGATAGTTTTTCAGTATATACATCAACTGATAATTGTTAGTTCATCATCTTTATTGATTAAAACTAGTTCTTCATCGATTTCTTTTTGATGAATCCAACATATACATCACTTTTTAGATGAAAACATTTTGTTCATCACCAAATTATTCCAAAAATTTGGTTTCAAAATCTGTATTTGAAAATCTCTTTTGGTGTGTAAAAAGTGATGTATATGTTGGATTCATCAAAAAGAAATCGATGAAGAACTAGTTTTAATCAATAAAAAGGATTTGTTATTGCCTCTTACCATTTTTACGTTTATATACCTTTTACTTGATCCTCACCATATATATATATATATATATATATATATATATATATATATATATATATATATATACATATACATATACATATACATATACATATACATATACATATACATATACAGGAAGAAGTTCATTTGAGAACCATTCTTAGTACGAGAACCGCAAGAATCAATCTGAGCCGTCCAATTCCCCTCCCCCCCCCTTCAATGTTATTGCTCACCCATGAATTCCTTACATGCACCCTGTCACACTTTATCCCTCCACGCTCTCCATCCATAAACTTCCCATATCCAAGGAACAACTAAGATTGGTTCCCGCGGTTCTCGCACTAACAATGGTTCTCGAATGAACTCTCCCCTATATAATATATATATATATATATATATATATATATGTAACACTGTTCTTACTAACACTATTTCAAACACGCGCGGAAGCTTAATTAACAAAATATAATATAATATATATTTGATCAAACACAACTAAACAAGTTTTACTTTACAAATCATTTACAGTGTTATTACAAAACAGGCTCTTTCCAAAAACATCATATATCAGAGTTAGATCAGTCCCAAAATCCCAGTTTAGCTCTTTAATCCATCTACCTGGATTCTCCTGAAAAGAAATCAACAGTGGGGAATTAGCACAAAGCTAAGTGAGAGAATAGATACCACAAACATACAAGGCATCAAGCCCAAACCAACAATGCTCAAACAAACAAGAGAACCGGCGGTGTTGCAACACCTACTACCAAATGCCGGCCAAAGCATAGGTTTACCGATAGCCAAGTTACAACAGACAACAATAATAGTACTTCTTGATTACAACAAATGCTTATAAAGACAAATACTAATACTGTATATCTCTAAACATAGGTCCAGCTGAATAACAACCGCCAAGCTGATCTCACAACAACATCATGTATATATACAGAAAAGAGCAACAATCAGGTGATATATCTTATACATCCAAGATATATATCCACTCACCGATATCTTCAATGCTCAGGGAAACTCAGTTCTTTTCTACTACTGAGTCTTGCTACCACCTGAACAAATAATCAACAATCAGTATTTGCTTAATCAACAAACAATAAGCAAAATACTAAAATCAAACATATATGTACATATAAATCCACAAGTACATATCAATTCATGTATATGCTACAATACACCATAATTCACGATTACCCTTTACTTACTGTAATCCTGTGAATTCATTCAACTCCTTAGCTTGGGCAAATTTAATCATTCCTTTCATAAGCTAAGGCCACAAATTTATGTTTATCTTCATATCATCAATGCATTTGATCTTCCATGCAAATCTCATATAAATCGAATGATTCCCACCATGAATCGCATGCGAATCAAACGTATTCTTCCTTTGTGAATCGCATGCGATTGATCCATGCGAATCGCATGCGATCAATACTAAATATTTCTATGCGATTCATAACTTAGTCAAATCCAATGCAACCCAATCCAAATGCAATTCAACTCCAACATTTAATGCAATATATAATTATCCTTCCATTCATTCAAATGCGATTCAAGAAGTTAGGGAAATTTAATCCAATTCCATCCATTGTTATCAAGTGCGATTCAATCACTATCCAATGCGATTCATCTAATCGAATGCGATTCAAGGATATCCATTCCACTACTATTAGCATGCGATTAATACAATCAAATGTAATTTAAGTTCCATGCGATCCAAATCCAGCAAGGGCATTTCTAAGTGCTTAATGAAATTCAATTCTACAACAGTCCATGCGAATGAACCCATAAAACTAGAATTCCGATTACTTCATTCTTGAATTCCGATTCATTCATATTTTCATCCAAAAATTCATTTTCGATCCAAATTAATACCATTCTATTATGCATGATCTAAAATCATTTAAAACATAGAAATGACATATAAACATAGTCATTCTAACATGGATTCTCCTACATGCATCATGTGTTCATCAAGTTTGATCAAGAATATCATGCAACTCAAGAACCAAGTTCAAATAACAAATTAACAAACAAGTATCATGTAATCTAACCTTATGAAGCTCGTTTACTTGAACTCTAATTTCAAACAAGATTTGGAAATCAAATCAGGTTCTTGTTCTTCTTCTTCAACCGAGAGCAAAACACACACACACACTCTCAACTCTTGCATGCAAATGAAAGTGGGGAACTAACTCTCTCTCTAAAGCCGGCCAAGACATACATGCATGGGTGTAGTGGCAAGTCTAGGAGTTAGGGTGGTGACTAATCACCCCACCTCGGCCACCTAAACCCCCACCGCCCCACTTACCATTAATTTTAATATTTTAATTAATTTAACACATTTTCAATTATAACATATAATTATATAAATTAAATCACATAATTAATTAAACAACAAATCAATTAAAAGTAATCCTACTTAATTACCTTAATTCAACTAGGCCGGTAAGGAGGATGTTACAAATCTTCCCTCCTTAAGAAGATTCCGTCCTCGGAATCTGATCACACTCAAACAAGGTTGGGTAACGACTCCTCATGTCATCCTCCGTTTCCCAAGTCAAATTTGAACCTAAACTGTGCTTCCACTTTACTAGCACCATCGGTATCTGCTTGTTTCTCAACTTAGTTACTTTACAATCCAGTAACTCAACAGGTTCCTCAATCAACCTCTTGTTCAAATCTACTCGTAGATCCTGTATTGGTAACACTTGAGTCTGATCCTCTACATTACACTTTCTCAAATAGCAGATATTAAACGTATCATGAATCCCAGCTAACTCATCAGGAAGATCCAAAACCACAGTCTGATCATTTACTACATTTCTTATTCTGAACGGACCAATATATCTAGGAGCTAACTTTCCACGCTTCCCAAAGCGTATCACGCCCTTCCACGGAGAAACTTTCAAATAAACTCGTTCTCCCTCAACAAAAGTCATTGGTCGACGACGCGGATCAGCATACATCTTTTGTCGATCCCTTGCAGCTTTTAACTTTTCTCGAGCTACTGCAACTTTATCTGCTATTATTTGTACAATGTCTGGTCCGGCAAACTGCTTTTCTCCTGCCTCTAACCAACAAGTAGGAGTTCTGCACGGTCGTCCATATAACATCTCATACGGCGGCATCCCGATGCTGGAGTGATAAGAATTGTTGTAAGCAAACTCAACCAGTGGTAGATGTGAATCCCAAGAACCTCCAAACTCTAACGCACATGCCCGAAGCATATCTTCTAAAGTCTGAATTGTTCTCTCTGATTGGCCATCTGTCTGTGGATGGTAAGCTGTACTCAAATGAACTCTTGATCCCAATTCTTGTTGTAGTCTATTCCAAAAATTTGACACAAACCTCGAATCCCGATCCGACACAATCGACAAAGGCACTCCGTGTCTAGAAACAATTTCATCAATATACAGCTTAGCTAACTTACTCAAATTTGCAGTTTCCGCAGTTGCCAGAAAATGTGCGCTCTTGCTCAATCTATCAACGATAACCCAAATCATATCATTACCTTTCTGAGTCCTCGGAAGTTTCGTTACAAAATCCATTGTGATGTGATCCCACTTCCATTCAGGTATTTTCAACTGAGTCAAAGTTCCATACGGCTTCTGATGTTCGGCTTTCACTTGTGAACATATATGACACGATCCTACAAAACGTGCAACATCAACCTTCATAGTAGGCCACCAATAAAAAGCTTTCAAATTGTGATACATTTTGGTGCTACCCGGGTGAACAGACATTTTAGACTTGTGTGCTTCATTCAAAATCAAATCCCGCAAATTACCAAACTTCGGCACCCAAACACGGTTCTGGTACATCTTTAATCCACGAGAATCAGTAGTCAACTCATGCTGTCTCTTAACCATCAACTCATCTTTCAGATTTTCTGCCTTCAGTGCTTCTAATTGTGCAGCCATTAACTGATCTATCAAATCTGATTTAATCTCTAACCGCATAAACTTTACTGTATCTACAGAACCTTTTCTGCTAAGTGCATCAGCAACCACATTAGCTTTCCCGGGATGATACTGAATATCGCAATCATAGTCCTTAATCAGCTCTAACCATCGACGCTGTCTCATATTCAATTCCTTCTGTGTAAATACATACTGCAGACTCTTGTGATCAGTGCAAATCGTGCACTTTGTACCATACAGATAATGTCTCCACAGCTTCAAGGCAAAAACCACTGCTGCTAACTCCAAATCATGAGTAGGATAGTTCTTCTCATTGGGTTTCAACTGTCTGGAAGCATAAGCTATAACTTTACCTCTCTGCATCAGTACACATCCTAACCCAGCATGAGAAGCATCACAATAAACCACGAAATCTTCAGATCCTTCAGGTAGCGCAAGAACAGGAGCCTGACACAGAAGTTGCTTCAAAATCTGGAAAGCAGTCTCCTGAGCCTCACCCCACTGAAACAGAACATCTTTTCTGGTTAGTTTAGTCAACGGGCCAGCAAGCTTCGAAAAGTCTTTAATGAACCTTCTATAATATCCTGCCAAACCAAGAAAACTCTTGATCTCTGTCGGTGTCTTAGGAGCATCCCAATTCATTACAGCCTCTATCTTTGATGGATCCACTTTCACTCCATCTTCACAAATCATATGACCCAGAAACTTGACTTCACGTAACCAAAATTCGCACTTAGACAACTTGGCATACAGCTTGTGTTGCTTGAGAATCTCCAAAACTTGACGCAGATGCTGATCATGTTCATTCTCCGATTTAGAATACACCAAAATATCATCTATAAACACAATAACAAATTTATCCAGAAAAGGTCGGCAAACCCGATTCATCAGATCCATAAACACTGCTGGAGAGTTAGTCAGACCGAACAGCATTACAAGAAACTCATAGTGACCATACCGTGTACGAAAAGCTGTCTTCGGAATATCTTCTTCAGCTACTCTTACCTGATGATAACCCGACCTCAAATCAATCTTCGAGAAGTACGAAGCTCCCTGAAGTTGATCAAACAAATCATCTATCCTTGGCAACGGATACTTATTCTTGACAGTTCTCTTATTCAGATCTCTGTAATCAATGCACATACGCATAGTCCCGTCTTTCTTTTTCACAAACAATACTGGTGCACCCCAAGGCGAAGAGCTTGGACGAATAAACCCCTTGTCTAACAATTCCTGTATCTGAGTCATTATCTCTCTGATTTCTGAAGGAGCTAATCGATACGGAGCTTTCGCAATCGGTGTACTACCAGGTATCAGATCAATCTTATATTCGACATCTCGAACAGGTGGCAACCCTGGCAGATCATCAGGAAATACTTCCGGGTACTCCGAAACAACACGAACATCAAAAACAGGCCGCTTTTCCTTCTTCACATCAATAGCATAAGCTAGATACGAGGCACACCCTTTGGCTAAAGATTTTCTAGCCTTCATGTACGAGATTATCGGAAAAGAAGACGAAGATCTATCCCCACGAGCCACGACATGCGACCCGTCAGCCAGAGGAATAGTTATCAGTTTCTTATGACATTGAATACTAGCCCTATGAAGACTCAACCAATCCATGCCTAATACTAAATCGAAACCAGGTATAGGCATCACCAAACAGTCTACAGGGAAACTAGTACCATCAATACTAACCTGAACTCCAGTTACAGAAGTGGTAACAGGTACTACACTACCATCAGCTACTTCTACTTCTAAAGGAGTAGTATTAACAGAAACAAGCAATTTCAACTTTTCACATAGAGTCAAAGATATAAATGACCTATTTGCACCAGAATCAAACAAAACACGTGCAGGCATAGAGTTAACTATGAACATACCGGTTATCACATCATCACTGCCAGTAGCTTCCTTGGCAGTCATCTTAAATGCCCTACCTTCAGCAGAAGGTACAATCTTTCTCTTCTGACCTGCAGAAGACGATCCCCCAGTGATATTTACCCCTGCCCCAGTCCCTGCGGTCTTCAACTTAGGACACGTACCAGCCCTGTGCCCCTCTTCTTTACAATTCCAGCAGACAAAGGTGTTGAACTTACATGCACCGATTTCATGACCTGTTTCACCACACCTCAAACATCTCCGTGTTTGCGGTGTACACTGCCCCGTGTGACGAGCTTTGCAACTATGGCACCACGGCTTATTCTGAGGAAACCCTGACCCCTTGGACCTCTGATCTGACTTTCCGTGATGACTCTGCCCTTTGCCTTTACCTTGATTTCCACTGGAGCCTCCACCAAACTTGTTAAACGACCCTCTGTTCATCTTCTCACGGTCCTGAACATCTGACTCTGCAGATCTGGCTAGAGTAAACGCCTGAACAAGTGAAGTTGCCATACGGGTGTTACCCCGATATTCAGGCAATAAAGCCTTCACGAAATGTTGTATTTGTGAATGCTCACTGGGCACCCACTGTCTTGCAAACCTCAAAGTCTCCTGAAATTTTGTAATCAACTCTTCAACAGACATCTTATCTGTCTGTGCAAGATCCAGGAATTCCCTCTGAATTTTCTCCATATTAAAAACGTTGCAAAATTGCTCACAGAACTTCTCCTCAAATTGTTCCCAGGTGATAGCATTCACAATCTCTCTCGGTAAATGTGCCGTCAACGAATCCTACCAAGTTAAAGCCTGATCCTTGAAACGTCTAGTTGCGAACTTGACCCAATCAGACTTCTCACAATTACTTGCCTCCAAAGTCTTCACTGTCTCTTTCAACCAGTTTAATGTAACATTCGGGTTAGAACTTCCCGAATATTCAGGTGCTCCGCATGCCACGAAATCCTTATACTGACATTTGTTCCTATTCTCTTGTTGAGGAAACCACGGAATAAAAACATTTTGCAGTTGGGGTTGGCTTGACACTCCCTGAGGTATCTGGAAAAATGGAAAAGATCCATATGGGGTCGACGTCGTGCTCACAGGTGTAGTAGTATATACAGGAGGTGGTACCGGTTGAGTAACAGGGGCTGTTACTGATGGCATCTGTACAGTGGTGGTTGGTTGGGAAGACTGGGTTTGGTTTAACTGTTGCTCCAGTTCAAGAATCCGATCCCTCTGAGTCTGTAAAGTGTCTTCCAACTGTAACACATAATCTGGGTTGTCTGACTCCCCATGATGAGAAGTACCTGCTCCGTGTTGTTCATTCACAGCAGTTGATGAAACATTGTTATGCTGTCTCCTTGGGGACTGTGGGGTAAATACCGGGATCTCGTTGTTATCAGCCATAATCTGTTCTACACAACATCTCACCAGTTGTCAGATTACAATTTGTTAGTACCAACATCAAATTCTCTATAGCCACTCTACTAATTACCCACCCTGGAATATTGGACTGATCAGAGCCTCGGTTCAAGTATTGCACAACTACAGTGTAAATCCTCAAACCAGGGCTCTGATACCAAATTTGTAACACTGTTCTTACTAACACTATTTCAAACACGCGCGGAAGCTTAATTAACAAAATATAATATAATATATATTTGATCAAACACAACTAAACAAGTTTTACTTTACAAATCATTTACAGTGTTACTACAAAACAAGCTCTTTCCAAAAACATCATATATCAGAGTTAGATCAGTCCCAAAATCCCAGTTTAGCTCTTTAATCCATCTACCTGGATTCTCCTGAAAAGAAATCAACAGTGGGGAATTAGCACAAAGCTAAGTGAGAGAATAGATACCACAAACATACAAGGCATCAAGCCCAAACCAACAATGCTCAAACAAACAAGAGAACCGGCGGTGTTGCAACACCTACAACCGAATGCCGGCCAAAGCTAGGTTTACCGATAGCCAAGTTACAACAGACAACAATAATAGTACTTCTTGATTACAACAAATGCTTATCAAGACAAATACTAATACTGTATATCTCTAAACATAGGCCCAGCTGAATAACAACCGCCAAGCTGATCTCACAACAACATCATGTATATATACAGAAAAGAGCAACAATCAGGTGATATATCTTATACATCCAAGATATATATCCACTCACCGATATCTTCAATGCTCAGGGAAACTCAGTTCTTTTCTACTACTGAGTCTTGCTACCACCTGAACAAATAATCAACAATCAGTATTTGCTTAATCAACAAACAATAAGCAAAATACTAAAATCAAACATATATGTACATATAAATCCACAAGTACATATCAATTCATGTATATGCTACAATACACCATAATTCACGATTACCCTTTACTTACTGTAATCCTGTGAATTCATTCAACTCCTTAGCTTGGGCAAATTTAATCATTCCTTTCATAAGCTAAGGCCACAAATTCATGTTTATCTTCATATCATCAATGCATTTGATCTTCCATGCAAATCTCATATAAATCGAATGATTCCCACCATGAATCGCATGCGAATCAAACGTATTCTTCCTTTGTGAATCGCATGCGATTGTATAAGCGAAAATAGTAACTTGAAAGTTATTTATAAAATTTTCCCTAATAATTTTAATTTAAATATAAGTCAGAATTGAATTCAGTTTTAATCAAAGAAAAGTAAAAAATGTGTTTCTATTTTTACCAAAAGATGATTTAGATTCAATAATTAAATTTTTTATCTATGTCGTGATACTTGTCAGGTTGAATTTTATGTGCGTTAAAATTTTTATCGTAATTAAAATTTACATCTTTTCTAAAATTATCATTATTTACTTTCCTATATCAACTAAGTTAATTTCTTAGATTTTAAGAAAATATGAGTTTAAGCTTATTTTTCGTTTAAAAAAAAACAATCATATATTTATCTACGTTCATATAAAGTAATAATACTTGCTTATATATATTTACAGATACCCGTATAAATCATATATTTATCTGAGTAAATATAAAGTAATAATACTTTCTAATAAATATTAATGGATACCCGTATAAATCATATATATATTTATCTAAGTAAACATAAAGTAATAATACTTGTTTTTAAATATTTATGGATACCCATATAAATTATATATTTATTTAAGTAAATAGGTGTAACACCCGTATTTAGGGTCCAGTCATTTACATGGCGGTGGTAAGTTATTTATTTTATTTATATATATTTATTGTTTATATAATATATATGAGTGGTTTTTGAGGGTGAATCATGCTAAGAAATGCCTTGAATTATTTATGTAGTTATTATTGATAACTGCTACTTTAATTGTACGAAATGACTTTAGATGCGCGTTGTGCATAGTTCATTGATTCCTACATGTTTTATATATTATATATGGTGTTCTTAAATTGTTGAACATGTATTTCATGTTAGTTTGGTGTTTTAAACCGAACGGGTTGGTTTTGACCCGTTTGTGAGTTAAATTGTGATATATGAACTTTAAATGTGTTTTGTTAATTGCTACACCTTGTTTATAACACTTATGATTATCTTAAATGGTTTTGGATGTTTTCCATGTTGATTGTATATGTTTTGCGTATCGGTTAAGCTATTACCCGTTTGTGTGGTTACTTGATTTTTAGAGTTAATTGGGATTTGATTCACTAATCTATTTGTATTGTGTTCTCAGGGGATCCGAAGCCTCAGGGACATTAGACAACTGAGCTTGGTGTTTGGAGGACACAAGTGAGTGGACTTTTAACTCACGAAATGTATCAGTTGTAACAGTTATGGTTGCAACAGTTTATATTGTTCTATGCCTTGATAGACTGTGTAGTCTAGTAATTGATCTGTTGGTACTATGTGTATACTTTGTAATTGTGAACAGCTGTTTATTGACAAGGGTTGTTTGGATGGGGTCAGCCATGTCAGGTAGGCTGGGCTTATTTGTCATCGGCTAATCAGTACTTGATATTTTGATGCATTTGTTGCATCTTAAGGGATTCACTGTGTGAGAATGACAAGTGGGCTATCGGTAAATCTATGCTAGGCCAGCATTTGTAGGTTTGGCCGAACCGCCGGTCCTCTAAGATACTTGCTTATCTGTTGTTGTAGTATCATTGCATGTTGTTCTGATGCTTTTCGTTAGTTAAACTTTCATTCACTTAGCTTTGAGCTAATCCCCCACATTAAACTCCAATTTGCAGGTCGTTGTAAGTCTTGTAAGTCTTTTGGGGATGTCTATCAACACTCTGATATATTTTTTATTGAAGAGTCTGTTTGTAATTATGTAACACTGGCCTTTGATATACTGACATTTTGTGTCTGTCGTTGGTTATTTTTATAATACCTATGCGAATAGGTTTATGTTTGTTTATTCGCTTGTGCAGTGAAAACCTTTAAAAAAAATAGCAGCGTTACAACATAAAATAATTATAATTGCTTATAAATATATCCATGTATTTATACGGGTATTTAAACTAGTATTTATAACAAACGACGTCAACGATGGGAAATTAGTAAACACATTGATTTATCCACATTATTTTGTGCAATTCATTTTTTATATAATTTAATCATTAACTAGCAATATAAGGCACTAATTTTTCCTTCTGGTGGGCAAGAAAAATTAACGAATTCGTTAGAAGTTCAGATCTAATTGAAATTAAAAGTGGGGGCAGAAGATTCACTCGTATGAACAAAGAAGAAACTAAATTAAGCAAGTTTGACCGCTTTTTTGTTACTCCAAACTTTCTGGAATGGTGGCCAAATCCAAATGCAGTTGTTTCCCTAAGTTACATTCTGAACATAGTCCAATTTGTTTCTACGCAAAGGCTATGGACTTTGTTCCCACATGCTTTCGGTTTTTTCATCCCATGGGTGTAGGATAAAAAAGCTCAAGAACATCGTTGAGGAGGTATGGGGCAGGCGTAGTCAAAATGAGCATCGCTCAAGAATCAAACAATTCATGTGGAAGCTGCGAAACCTCAAAATAGAAATAAAGAAATGGTGTAATGCGGTAGCGGAAGAAAAGGGCAAGAAAATTGGGCTCCTGAAAAAATCTATGGGAGACTTGGAACTCAAAGTAGAATCCTCGATCTTGTCTCCTATTGAGATCAGCATTAGACAAGAGTATTTGATAAAGATTAAATAACTAGAGAGGTTGGAACGACTGGATCTTAAAAAAAATTCAGAATCAAGTGGTCTATTGAAGGCGATGAAAATTTGTCTTATTTCCACGGAATCATAAATCAAAATAGAAGAAGGAACTCAATCCATGGAATTACAAAAAGTGGCTCGTGGATAGCGGATCCTACGACAATTAAACAAAGAAGCCTTTGATCATTTTCCACGCAAATTTTCTAGGCCCCCGGTTATCAGACCCAATTTTAAAAGCAATCTATTCAAAAGACTTTTACCTCGGTAGTAAACTTTGTTAGAAAGGGGCGTCACGACAGAGGAAATTAAGAGGGCAGTTTGGGATATTGGTTCGGAAAAGGCCCCTGGACCAAATGACTTCACTTTCGAATTTATCAAAACATATTGGGACATTTTCGAAACTAATATCATTGAGGCAGTCAAGCAATTCGAGTCATCAACGACGATCGACGATGGGTGTAACTCTTCTTTCTTCGCCCTAATCCCCAAATCAAACTCTCCTCTAACGTTTGCTGATTACCGACCAATCAGTCTTCTTGATTGCTTCTATAAAATTGTGGCAAAGATACTTGCAAACCGTATGAAAACAGTTGTGGGATGCGTTATTGGACAAGAATGTTGGAGTTAATATTGATGGGTTAATTGTTGCATGTCAATGTTGATAGTACAACAAGTTTTGCATTAGTTACGACACCTTAATACATGAAACTTGGTGAACATGCTAGTTTGTTGGCTACTTGGTGGATGGTATTTTTGACGGGTTATTCAGATAGTGGGTGTTACCCAAGTATTGTGTTTGACCAAGCTTTATGAAGAATAAGGAGGCAGTAGTGGAGATAGAATATATAGGGAATAGTGCGTGCTTTTAGCTAGTAGTGGCAAGTGGTAATTAATATATTAGTATATATGTATGTTGCATTCAGTAGAAAGTTTGGCAGAAGAAAATAAAAATGTAGTTTTTGGGTGGCTTTTCTCTCGAGCAGCATGGCTGCATTTTCTTCTGTTTTTTTCTTTTCTTTGCGAGTTTATGCAAGATTAATGTGAGATGTTCTTTTATGAGTTTATTAGATTGTGAGGTACTCTTAGATATCCAACAATTGGTATCAGAGCGAGGTTAAGATCCTGTTGGTGGTTTTGATAGTCGATCTACAGAGAAGAGGGTAGCAGCCCCTCGTTGGCTGTGAGGTGTGATAGCCGAGTTGTGAAAGCAGTCTCCATCTTTGATAGGTTGGAGAGTCTAACCGGGGAGCAGGAAAAACGGGCAGAAATCCAGATTCAAATATGGTTTGTTGCATGAAAGAAAGATAGCAAGAAGGAAGCAGGGCGAGGTTGAATGATGAAGGAAGCAGCAAGGGGCTCATACTCAAGAAGGTTCTTTGTGAGCCAAGCAAAAGTATGTGAAAAAGATAGTGAAGTGAAGTGCAGCAGAGTTTCTGTGTGAAACAGTGAGGAAGGAAGGTCTGTGTGACTAAAGGAAGATCTGTGTGGCGAACTTCTGTGTGAACGTCTCTGTGAGTTGTGATCTGTGTGAAGTTAAAGTAAGAACCTGTGTGGTGATAAATATGTGAGGATTTTTTTGTGAATGCTACAATAAAAAAAAGGAGCAAGGAGATTGGATGTAACCGAGAGAGACCGCTTTCGTGAGTATGATCGCAGAAGCCGATACCGTGACAGACATCAAGATTAAGGGGGTGAATGTTGGAGTTAATCTTGATGGGTTAATTGTTGCATGTCAATATTGATAGTACCACAAGTTTTGCATTAGTTACGACACCTCAATACATGAAACTTGGTGAACATGCTACTTTGTTGGCTACTTGGTGGATGGTATTTTTGACGGGTTATTCAGATAGTGGGTGTTACCCAAGTATTGTGTTTAACCAAGTTTTATGAAGAATAAGGAGGCAGTAGTGGAGATAGAATATATAGGGAATAGTGCGTGCTTTTAGCTAGTAGTGGCAAGTGGTAATTAACATATTAGTATATATGTATGTTGCATTCAGTAGAAAGTTTGGCAGAAGAAAATAAAAATGTAATTTTTTGGTGGCTTTTCTCTCGAGCAGCATGGCTGCATTTTCTTCTGTTTTTTTTCTTTTCTTTGCGAGTTTATGCAAGATTAATGTGAGATGTTCTTTTATGAGTTTATTAGATTGTGAGGTGCTCTTAGATATCCAACAAAGAACAAATGGCATATGTAGAAGGCAGAAACATTTTAGATGGCCCCCTAATTGTCAATGAAACCATCTCTTGGTTGAAAACATCACATAAACAAGCGATGCTATTTAAGGTTGACTTGGAAAAGGCCTTCGACTCAGTCGAATGCTCCTTTCATTGACGATGTTTTACATCAAATGAATTTTGGATATAAGTGGAGGATGTGGATTGACGGTTGCCTAAAATCTGCCTCCATTTCTGTACTCATAAACGGGTCTCCCTTAAAAGAATTTGAAATGAGAAAGGGCGTTAGGGCAAGGCGATCTGATGGCCCCCTTCCTCTTCATCATCGCAGCCGACGCCCTAAATATTGTGATGAAAGAAGCTAGCATGAAAGGAGTCTTCCATGGAATTAAGCTGCCAAGAGATGGTCCCTTGTTATCTCACTTCCAGTTTGCTGATGATGCATTATTTATGGGGGAATGGACTGATCGAAACATCTCAATCTAATTAGATTGCTACGTTGTTTTCATCTCACATCAGGTTTAAATTTAATCTAAAAAAAGTAGTCTGTTGGGGATTGGGGTGGCTAAAGAAGAAACAGAAGTAATGGCCTTTAAACACAAATGCTCGCCTGAAGTTTTTCCATTTATGTACCTTGGATTGCCGATAGGTGCTTCTGTAAATAAGATGGAAACATGGGCTCCAATTCTAGAGAAGTTTGATTTGAAGCTGTCTAAATGGAAGGCTCACAATCTATCCATAGGTGGGAAGACCACACTAATAAAGTCAGTACTTGGAAGTTTGGGTACTTCTTCTCAATTTTTAAAGCTCCTACGAACATCCTTTAAAAACTTGAATCCATGCGAGCTCAATTCTTTTGGGGTGCTAAGGGAGGGTCAACCAAAGTCTCGTGGAGTCAAGTTCTTAACGTTGAGCAAAAAGGAGGGCTGGGCATTGGAAGTTTAAAATCGTTTAATCTAGCACTTCTCTCCAAGTGGTGGTGTAGATTTAAATATGAAAATAATACCCTTTGGAATATGGTTATTCAGTCGATCCATGGGCCCGACGGAGACTTGGAAAAGACCAATCAAGTTGGTAAAATCGCAGGTACATGGAGAAACATTCTCTAAATCTATAAGGAGTACGACAAAGTAAACATCCCCCTTCACAATTGTTTCCAGATTCTATCTGATCTAACTTCTCAATCACGACTGATGAAATGGACGTTGGAGCCCTCGGGTTCTTTCTCGGTTTCATCTATTAGAATAGCCTTTGATGCTCTCAGTTTGAACGCAAACAGTTGCTGGTTTTTTCTATGGAACAAATGGTTACCCAAAACAGTTGTAATCTGCGCATGGAGAATTGCACATAAAAGGATGGCAACAAAATTAAACCTTAAAAAACAGGGGCATCGTTATGCTATCAAACCTTTGCAACCTTTGTAATATGACTAAAGAAATAGAGGACCACCTGTTTACCGGCTGCCCATTCGTAAGGCCCATCTTAAGTCAAATAGGAGTATGGTGGAACTTTGATTGCTCACATGTTTTGGATGTGGAAGGCCTTCTCAAGTGGGGCTCTAATGCACATTTCAAAGGTAATACTCTCAAAGCTTTTTTGGCAGTAATCTACACATTCTTATGGTCTGTTTGGAAATTGAGAAATGACAAACTCTTCCCAAAAGCTGGTGTGTTTAAAAGCTTGCTCATCAATAGCCAAATTCAAGCCTTCTCGTATTTTTTGGATTAAAGAAAGAGGTTGTAATGGTAAATTTACATGGAGTGATTGGTGTTTGAATCCTCTATCCTGATGTGGTTAAAGATGATGTATATTAATTTAGTCTAGCACCTTGCTAGCTTTTAATTATTAATAAAATCTTGGGTTGCTTGTTTGGAGTGATGGCAATGCCGAAGCTCCGGTTCAAGTGACTTTCGCCGTTAAAAAAAAAACTAGCAATATAACTTATTTGAAAAATAACCTTGTAATGGTCCTTTTATTACAACATTGCCATTGCAAACTTGTGCACAGTGAGGCACTGATGTTAATGTGTCCAATGAGGCCCCTCAAAATCGAATAATTCATAAACTTTTTTATTTTTTCCCTTTCGCTATCTTACTTTTAAAATCATAGATATCTTTATTTCTTGGTTGAACTAGGGATGTAAACGAGTCGAGCATGCTAACCGAACTTTTAAAGTCATAGATATCTTTATTACAGAAGCTCGAACTCGTTTGAGCACGTACTTTAAGGCTCGAGCTCGGCTCCTGAATTATTTTGTGAAGCTAGTGATAGGTTCGTAAAAGCACGTTTAAATTATGTGCGTAATAAATAAAAAAACGTTGAATTTTTATTTTTTTTGTAAAGCAAGATTTATTGATATATTATGGGTTATAAATACACAAATCGATCACTGTAAGGACTTACCCCACCAAGATATACCAATCCACCAGGAGTGAATTCAGAATATCTATATAAGTCTCCCTAAACCAACATGGTTACCCAAAATTACAGCCCTTACCAAAAGATTTCCACACTTAATTACAATAACTAGAAATACTCAAAGGGTTGACTAGCCAATCTTGCCACTTAATCTCTTTCCCTTTAGAAGCTCTTGCTCTTAACCATTGGAACAAATACAATTTAGTTTGAAGAAGGATGAAGTTGACCTTTGAGTTTGATCCCACAAAAATCATCTCGTTTCTGTCCTTCCAAATAAGATATCCAACGACCCGAAGGACTAACTCCCACAATTTCCTTGCTTTCGAATTAGAAGAGAAGGCGGTCTTAGATGACAGCTCTTTGAAATTACGGCCGTCAACTGTTGAAACACCCCACCACCCGTGAATGTCCTTCCAAAGGTTTAGTAAGTTTGTACAAGTAAAAATTGCATGATCCACCGATTCCACTTGGTCTTCACATATAGGACATAGAATAGAATGAAGGTCGATACCTTTTCTGTCTAAGTTTTCCCTCACAGGTAACCTTTTGCGTTCCACTTTCCAAGCAAAAATACAAATTATTAATGGTATAAGCTTTGACCAGAAAGTTGGTACCGGATTAGAGGCCCCTAAAAACTGCAGGTCTTCAAGAGTATCTCTTATCCCTTTTACCGAGTATGAGTTGTCTTCTCCTAACGCCCACGATCTGGTATCACTTTGCGACTTTATCACGTTGACAGCGGTGAGCCTTTGTTTTAATGCGTAAAGCTCTTCCTGGACCCTTCCTCTGAATTGCGAATCTGGGCCAATGTCCCAAATCCAACTATCTTCCAACCATCTGCCCATGTCTGAGACCTTGCTTTCACTTCTTCCTACCTTGTTGAAGACCCTTGGATATTGATGAGCAATATTGTCATTCCCCAACCATCTATCAAACCAAAAACTTGTGTTTTTACCATTACCAATCTTAACTGTTTGTAGGTTTTCAAGATTTAAACCTTGTTTGTTCAAAAGTGCACCCGATTTAATAATCCCTTTCCAAATACCCGACCCTTTAGATGTTGTTGAAGATAAATCCCACCCCCCTGACCCCCCGTATATACTCTTCACAATTTCCACCCAAAAAGACCCATTATCATTCCAAAATCTCCACCACCATTTTCCCAAAAGGCTTAGATTAAAAAAATTTAAGTTTCCAACACCCAAACCCCCCCTTTGTTTATTCAGTATAATATCATCCCACTTTATCCAGTTGATTTTCTTTTTGTGATACCCCTCCCCGACCCCCCCCCCCCCACCCCAAAAAAATTCTCTTCTAAATCTATCTAAAGCCAAAAGGATACTGGATGGAATACGAAACAAGGACATGAAGTATACTGGCAAACTGGACAAGACCGCTTTAATGATAGTATATCTCCCCCTGCCGATAACACCTTTGAACACCACGATGCAAGCCTAGATTTGAACTTGTTTATAACCGGATCCCAATGAGATTTTCTTTTCATGCTTTTATTGATGGGTACCCCTAAGTAGTTGAAAGTTCCCTCACCTTGTTTAAACCCGAATTTGTCTGCCAACTCCTTTGCTTTACTTCCTTGAACTCCAAAGCTCCATAAACTACTTTTTTTAAAATTCACTTTTAATCCAGAAACTTCTTTCCAGTGGGTTAGAATTTGAACAAGCGCTTTGACATTGTTTTTGCTCCAACGCCCGAAGATAAGTGTGTCATCTGCGTATTGCAGGTGCGACACCCTTATTTTGTCTTTACCAATGAGTAACGGTTTAAATACTGAAACTTCGCAGGCCCTATTAAACATCACGTTAAATGCCTCAGCTGCTATAAAAAACAAATACGGAGCAATTGGGTCGCCCTGCCTAACTCCCTTGCCAACCGTGAACTGGTGAGATGGTGAGCCATTTATAAGGACTGAAATTGTTGCAGTCTTTAAGCACAGCTCCATCCACTTTCTCCATTTTACTCTGAAACCCATCTGTTCCATTATTTCTAAAAGAAAATCCCAATTTAAGCTATCATAAGCTTTCTCGAAATCTAACTTTACCACGACATTTTTTGAATTCAGCCAATTAGATTCTTCAATGACTTCATTAGCAATTAGGATGCTATCTAATAGTTGTCTTTTTTCTAAAAAGGCCGACTGCTCCTTCCCAATTAATTTGTGGATTACTCTCTTCAATCTCTTGGCTAAGACTTTGGAAATGATTTTATAATAACAGCCTATCAGATTGATAGGCCTGTAATCAGCAAAAGTAATAGGATCTGTCTTCTTTGGGATGAGAGTAATAAAAGAGGCATTGCACCCCCACGACAACCTTCCAGACCAGAACCACTTAAGTGCATCTAATAATTCTTTCTTGATAGTCTCCCAGAAGTGTTTAATAAATTTGAAATTGAACCCGTCGGGCCCAGGTGCTTTGCTACTTCCGCAATCAAACACCGCATCTCTTACCTCAGCTTCTGCAAAATCTTTCTCAAGTAAGTTGTTATGTTCCTCCGAAATCTTGGCAAAGTTGCTGCTTCTGAACTTGAGTGAAGGATCCCCAGAATGATTGTAAAAATTGTAAAAGAAATCCACCGCCGCCTGCTTTAAAGAAGAAAGATTCGTTTCCCATTGATTTCCCACTTTCACGGATCCCCAGAATTTTTATTTATTTTCATATTTAATGATATAACATATAAAATCTTATAATATTATTAAAAGAAAAGGCTTGCTTACATCATCAATCCATTTCCTAAAAAATCTCCACCAATCACAACCCTTGATTTTTAAAAAAAATTAAAAAAAAATCGGAAATAGGGGAATGATTACGTCACAATTGTAAAAAATCCTTAAGCCCTTCAATTCCTTAGGTATACTTTGAATGTAATTACAAGGGTTTAAATGTAAATTGTTAGGGGTGGTATATGAAATATGTGAGTGGTTTTTTAGAAATTTGTATATTTATGTAATTAATTGTAAGTTGTTTGAAATTATGTTTAATAACTTTTAATATATTTTCTTTTGAGAAAAACTAATTATATATTTATAATCGGCTCATTTTTATCTACGTTTTGATATAAATTTTATCGGAATATCAGTTTTTTCTAATAATAAGTATATTTTAATTGTTTTATCCATCGAGAGCAACGTGTAGGTAATTATTGTACATTTTATTCGTCCTTTATATTTATTCCCTCTACGTAATATAGTTGATATAATCACTGATTTATTGGTCTGTCGATAAAAAGAATTAAAAAATATACTATAACTAATGGTTAATGGCATAAAGTTGTTTATAAAATCTTAGAGATTTTTAAAATTGATTGTTAGTTGTGACTAAATAACCCTACAGAAACTATAATTCTACATAATTATTGCGTAGTGAAACAACTATCATGTTAATGGGTTTTGTAACTACACATACATCTTGGAATTTTATACAAAAAATTTAATTGTCTAAGTTTTCTTATTTTTTAATTAATAACTTGGTACATAAAATAAAAGTTGTTACATAGATATTTGAAATTCAGTGGTATCTTGTGTAGTTGCAATAAACCATTAACATGACAACTATTTCACTACTCCGTATCTAAATTTTTTAACGTGTTAAGACTTTTTAAAACTATACAAATTTAAAATTGACTTATATCATCTCCGTGTTTATACACAGGTCGCTTAGCTAGTATAATTATACAAGTAATAGGTAAAAAATATGAAAAATGATATTATATCAAAGTCGTTTGAACTTGTGAGCTTAAACGAGTCTAGATACAAAGGCTCGTGTTCAGGTTTGTTTAATAAATTTATCTTAATCTAAACTCGAGCTCGTTTAGACTCGATTCATTTAAACTTTTAAAGTTCTAATGTCAAGTAGTTCATTCACATACCTAATTTAAACTCTGGAACTTTTATGATGATAAAGTATTGGGCTTTAGAAAGATTCTTTTTTAAGTTTCTTTAGCAAACAAAAATTAATGGGCCACTGGACCATCGATGCACTTTAAAAATATAGCTTTTTCTTCAACGAACAAATAGTAATGGGCCCACAGGGCCATCATGTTTTCCAATGTATTATGAACTTCTCTACTTTAATTCTATAAGTAACGAAGTTATATTTTAGTGATCTGTTGTTCACGTTGGTCAATCATGCGTTTGAGATTTTATGGATTTAAACCAACCATTTTTTAAGGATGATAAGTTTGCAGATAATGATTGCATGTCTTGATTACCCGAACAACAGGTTCGAAATAAACCCGAGACCATTTCAACAAGGTATCTTTTTACCAGATCCATTAAGCATTTGCGGTAAAAAAAATATACCTCGTCAAAGTGTTTAGCTAGGGGAGGATTGAACCCGTGAATTCTAGGAGGACAACGAGCCACTTTTACCACTAGGCTACCTTTATTAAGTTATCTATGTTAACATCATTTAATTTAGTTGTTGTATTTACGGATTATTTACAAAATTAAATATTAGAATATTATAAATATGAATCATTTACTTTTTCTCATCAAACTTATTTAAGACCACCCGCATCGGGCGTGTGAGAGAGCTCGTGAGAGCCCATCACAAGGGGGAACACCATCGCGGGGGTGTGTGAGCGATGGCTCACGGTCACTTGTGTGACCACAATCGCGCTCGTGAGGGAGCTCTGTGTGAGAGAGGGGGTTTTTTTTTTTTGGTGAGATGTGAAGGGTATGATGGATGCTGGGGTTTGTGTGATGTGATGAGAAAATGGTGTGGCGCTGATGTGGCTGTGTGAGGGGTGTGATGGATGTGGATAGCCTAAGTGATTTGTGGGATGGTATGATTTTTTATTGAATTCAGTTATAAAAGCTTGAAGTTTCTTCAATCTAAAACATGTAAAAGCAATCAACTATTGACATTAAGAAAAAAAATAAGAAAGACTAATTACAAGACAATACATTCATCAGATTCCACTTTTGTGAACATATTATTTGTTTGGTGTGACTAGAAATTCAAGTAAAAATGACTTTTATATCACCAATGATCAATGATTAAATTGGCCTAATTACAATTAATCAACTTAATTTGAGATAGAAACAATTGCATCTTTTGTAAACGAAAAATGGCGAACGTATCGAATGATATATCAACGTCTCGATGAATCCTTTAGCGGCTTTCCTGATAAGAAATGTTTGACGAGTGCGAGAGCCCTCTTTGGTTGGAAGCTTGGCACCTGGTGACCAGCCCCTCGAACCGTTGCTAAAGTTAAATCTCCTTTGTAAACTTGTACATATCCTCCCGTCTGTTGGGATTTAACTCGATATCAACTTAATATTAACATACTTACAGTAGTACAAAAATTACTTTCAGACCCGGTTCTTAAAAGAACCTAGTAAAACAAAGTTGAAGTAGGGTCAAAAGACCTTTAAAAAAACCGGAACCAAATGTTATTTGTGTACTAGATTTTTTAAATATAACAGTTAACCATGAGATAGTTAATTTACCTCTCCTTGATGATTCCATGGATGCCATTTAGTTTTTATAGGAAGCTTCATGGAACTAATGGAATACTTGGTTGAGGTTATTGGGACTCTTGCATCAGTGTCGCCACTATGATAAAAGAAACGAAAGTATTGTTAGTGACGAAATTCCTTTCAAGAGTTGGTAATTGTATCCTTTTAATTCTATACCTGAATATCCAAACACGAAGCTTTAACTTCATGAATTCCTTAAGCAACGGAATGACTGTTACTGAGCTATCATGCCAACCTTTTAGGACATCGCTGCATGATTTCGATATCATAAGTTGTATATTTAGTAAGATTAATTAAGAGAATCAGCGATAATTAGGTGACACTTTTCTTATAGTAACCAACCTGCATGGTTCCCAATCGTGATCAAGTTTGGTTACATTGGCATGGAATGCCTCTTGAACATCTCTTCGATTCATATAAGCATAGGTGTAGTAGTCACTACAAGGATCGATATTCTGCCACTGTATGCAACAATAACATCCCAGTAAGACCATATGACCAAAGAAAACAGTCACAAATGCATAGTTTTAGTGACCCAAAATATATTTACATTATATTCTCCAGTTTTCAAAAAGAGGAAAGAGAGGGATTCGAAAAAATGGAGAAAAAGTGATTTCTCATGGATTATATGGAAAGATTTGGGGGGGAAAAGTGAAAGTTAAGTTCACTTCAAATATTTCCACCCAAACGTGAAGTAATTTGAAAGAAAATGATATTCCGTTTTTTTCCTTTCCTCTCTTTCAGACTCAAGAATGTAGCATTATTGACTAACATAAGGGTCTAAAGACAATAACCCACGTTTGTGTAGAACAAATAATGGGTTTTTGGTTTTTGGTTTTTGTGACTTCGTTTTGAAGTCACAATAAAGTAAAATCATGCTCACCGATGTCTTTTTGGGTTTTGTAGTAAGATTGCCATCGAAGCACATAGGGGCATAGATGTTGTAAATGTCAACAGCTTCAATGTTATAATCAGCATCATTTGTGGCATCAATACATGTATCCGGTTGTGTGACTGCGTCCGGTGAAAAATTACAATATTTTCGGATTGCAAAAGTAGTTTCATCTGAAATTAAAGCATGCGATCCGAAGTAGTCATACATCCCGATTGTGTCTGTCTCATCATTGAGCACTGCGTTCCCAATCTGCCCAAAGAACTTCAAAGTTGATACTAGCAACAGATATGATGTAAGTTGCCTTAATGTTGCAACGAAAGGTGTCACAGATATTCAAAGCTTAGCGACGCGTTGAAGTTGGTGTCACGAATATCAATCAACACCACTCAAGACCAAGAAATTAAAACCATAACAGCGCAAAAAACAAAACAAAAAAACCTAATGTTGGCTCCTGGCAGATGATGTAATGGTAAATGATATGAAGAAAAGAATACTTAGTAATATATAAGCCATTTTTAGATTTTAATTTTAAATAAGTTTTTAGATGGTCTAAAGTCTTAAAAAATCCGGGTTGAGTGTTCTTCATATTATAAACATTAAGGGCCTGTTTACTTTTTCTTGTTATTAAATGATGTCTAGATTAAGTGTCTGTCTAGAAAAATAAGGTCCGTATGAAATAAGTAGTGTTGTTGTTTGTTTTATGTGTTAAATAAACTGTCTGAATAAGAAAAAAATTAAAATCATGAACTTAATGTAGAAAGTATCCTACTTATAACTTATTGTGTTAAGCCATCTTTCTGGATTAAATAAAAAATAAACAATACGATTATAACTTACCAGAATAAGTTTTTTTCTCATTAAGTTAATTAAGTCAAAAGTAAACACCACCTAAGGATGATAAAGAATATATAGGAAACGCTCACAAAAATGATTAGACAATGTACATGAGAGCATAGCTTGACGTTTTAGTAAACCAACTTTAAAGCAAGAAATTCTAAAAATTTAAATTTTTTTAAATAAGTTTCAAGGGATTGAACAATCACAATCAAACAAGAGACTGATTACCAATTGCACAGTGAAATGATGGCATTATGTTGCTCTCTGACCATATGCACCTTGTTCTTGTCTGGCTTATAAAAAGTCATATAAAAATCTAAACATAAGACCATGTGAGTCATGTGACCCCATAACATGCATCATAGTCCTACTCTAAATTGTGGTTTGGAGTCATATAGTTGGTGGGAACCATGGGATTACACACTTTAGGTTCACCAATGGCAACACTTCTTATCTACCATCAATTTCCAAGGCCAAAAAGAATATAAAGATAGTACAACATCTTAGAGTTCTATCTGATTTTCTGTTAAAATGTCTTGGATCTTTTTTAAAGAATATAAAGATAGTACAAGGGTATATAACACTTACAAGGATTCCTTTGAGATTGATTAGGGTTTTGTTAGCGATTAAGTTGTGGTAAATGATGGTATGTGCGAGTTGAGGGACATAATGTCCTGCATAGCTCTCTCCCGACAGATAAAGCTCTCTTTCTTTATACTCTGGAAATCGCTCTAGCCAATTCGATAAGAACACATAATTATCCGCAGCGGTTGATTTGTCACCGCCCTTTTTGTAGTCTGAGGATCTGTTCGAGTATGAAAATCCTACTCCAGCCGGTGACTCCAAAAACAAAACATTTGCAGCTGAAAATTTCCCAAATGTAAGCCTTATTTGCAAAAGAGTTTGACCAAATTTAATTGTCCAAGAAACAAATAATCTTATTACCGTGATTCCAAGAAAATTTGTTACGGTAGAGAGTTTTCCCATCACTATTGACTCGGAATGGTCCGAGCTCCTGCATTGCTCCATAAGCAAGCGACGAACAACCCGGCCCTAAATTCAATAATTTTATCAATAGGAAAAATGATATATCCTTATACTCTTATTAAAACAATATTATAATATGAACACATAAAAAATTTAAAAAATACAAAGACAAATGCTATATATGCATGTATTTGTGTGTGTATGTGGTGGGATGTATGTATATACATGTGCATGTGTGAAATTTGCATATATATATATATATATATATATATATATATATATATATATATATATATATATATATCACTACAAAAAAACACCCCATTTTGTGTCGGATACATCTATGGGAAATCCGTGGGAAAAGGCTGTTTCCCACAGAGTTCCCACAGAACCGGTCGTGGATAAAAACTTGGTGGGAAAACCATTTTCCCTCATATTTCACATGGATTTCCCACGGATTCCGTGGGAAATCCATTGAAAATTTGTTTTCTGACTCAAATCCGTAGGAAATCCGTTGAAAACTTCCCTCGGAATTGGGTCTGTGGGAAATCCCTTTCTAATGCCAGATTTTCTAGTAGTATATATATATATATATATATATATATATATATATATATATATATATATATATATTCCAAAGCCATAACATGTAAATGTGCAAGAGTCACGAGCATATGATATGCACATGTGACTCGACTAATCCATCATAACCAGCAAATGATTTAAAATAATGTGAGCTGTTAACTGTTTCTTCAAGCATGTTTTATTTTTCTAATTAATTGTAATGTTTTATCTTAATCAATTAAAAATACAGGTACGTTATAATTACACTTAATTAGCAATTAATTTTGAAAGAGTTAAACTCTCTCTATATATACCATTTGTCTTCTTAATTATTATTAGTCATTTTAATAAACACTTATAATAAAAATCTTATTATCTTATAATTTATAAGCTAAGATAAACACTTTTTTTTTATCTAATAAGATTATAAACTTATAAATTTAAGTCAAAAAAATAAGTTTATCCAAACACACCCCTTAACGTATGATTTAGTATATCTATCCATTAGTCAAAGAGTAATTAAGCTATGTTATCAATTTTGTATCGCATTTTGTCAACAAAATGTAATGATCACGATTGTGACTAATGACAAAGTTAGGAAAGATTGGTGAGCGCAACCACGCTCATGCTTGGATCCATTTGATAAATTATACGAGTGGTATATTAATAACTATAACATATTTTTTTTTTTTAATCTTACTAGCTATAATATTATTTATGAAATATTAAAGGGTTTAAATAAAAAGTATTAGTATAATTTAAAGATAAATGATTGATAGTAACATGCATTGTAGTTTTGAGATGGCGTAGAGACAAGTATTGTGTGGGTTCATTTATTAGCGACAGCTTGCTTTCATTACTACGGTCATTGTATGACAAACACAAGCAAACCCACAAGCTTCCTTTTGATTGTTCTACATTATTATTCGTAGTTATAGCATGTATAACTTTCATTATTAATTATCATATCTATTTTTCAGTACATGACTTAGCAAATATTATTTTATATTAATATGATTGGTGGAAAAAAAATTAAAAAAGAAAAAAAACGGAAACGAGCTCCATAGCTCGTCACCACAATAACGAGGAGCCGGATGACGAGTGGGTGACGAAACAACAGTAGTGATTGACAAGCGTGTGACAAGGAATGAGAAAGCGGAGCTTCACTAGGAGTGGTCTTAACATCTGGTAAGGCGCCCCTTTCCTCGCAAGAGGTCAGGGGATCAAATCTTGCTGCATGCAGTGGATTGGGGGTTTTCTCTTATGGGTTTCCTCTCTGGAGTGAAGATGTGGTGTTTGAACCTTGGTTAAAGTCATATAACAAGGGGTAATTGAAAACCCGCCACCAAACAATTCGAACCACACTGGAGAGGCGAGGAAGTGTCCCCATTTGCCAGTAAAAAAAAACTAAATTATTATGAGAGTGATGTGTATACCGTGTGTTCTAAGCGTTAGAACTTAGGAGTGATGTGTTTCATCACCACCCACTACACGACGCATCGCTTTTTTATTTCACCACTCAATCATATAGTAGTCACTACGAACTACATCAAATATTTCTGAGATCCACTGTCTCTCATCTTCCCCATCACGCCCCCATCTGCCTTTCCAAACAAACTATTTGTCCACAACGTTGCGGGCCGTGTAGCTCGGACGACCACAACGTGGTGGCTCCATCATGACTAGCCCCACTCACTATGCTCTGATAACATAAAAGAGGATGACTCAATGATGTAAAGATATCAAAGAGATGGAGTGTTAAGTTTTGGTCTTTTCAAGAAGAAACCTACATCACACAACTTCTTCCGTGTACTAATCTCCAAACATCGCCTCAATACTTCAATCAGTGACATAATTTTAAATATAAAACCCGAAAAATAAATATTATTATTATATAAAATTATATTATAAACAATTAAATTGCCTATAATATTTTAGACACTATTCAAAGGACACGTACCTTAAGTCCATGCTGCATTTTGTAATTATAATTATGTTTTATAAAAGATTTAAGTTTTTAAATAATAATTTTAAGTGCCAATATTATTATCAATATTCATTTTAGAATAATAAACAAGCTCAAAAATTATTCTATAAAGATGCGTTATTTTAAAATAGAAAATAAAGAGGAAAGTAACCTTAGTAGAACAACTTTTAAACTTTGTTACAATTCTATATATTTTTCCTTATTAATTTTAGAAAGTCTACTTATGATACATAAATAAAAAAAATATTTCACAATACTTGTGCAATACCAAATTTAAACTACTCCAATACCGCTAGGCTAGAAACCTCGGGTTGTTTTAGACGGCAATTGGACAAACACTTGTTGGTCTAACTCGCCTATCCTCTCGGGTTATAGAGCAATATGAATCATATAATAGTACCATTTTCACATATTGTCTAACAACTTAGAAGTGTACCGTATAATCACATCTTATTAGACCATCACGTTAATATTATATTATATATTATCACACTAGTTCATCACGTAACTTATGATATAATCATAACTTACCATACTAAATTCTAAAACTCTAATACATACAACACGTGCACCAACTAAATCCATAAATCAGAAAATGAATATACACTTCATCAAGCAACAAAATCCATATGTAATGATCATCACATGCCTAACTCACCACCACGTTAGGGAGTGGAATTATCTTCTCACCACTGCGTAGGGCTCACCCATCACGCCACTACACCGTTAGTATAATAGTATATTTGTACAAAGTTTAAACAACAAAAAGTATTCCACACTATATATTTATGTATGTAAGTTATTTTAAGTCTTTAACAAATTGAGGTCATGTTAGTGCACAAAACTAATTTAATTTACATATCAATTATGTTTTTTTGCCATCGCCAGCTGACTATCTATTTTCTCGATTAACATGCTAAAAAATATTATTCTAATACATTATATACTTATGTATGCTAATTTGAATACTTTAGGTATTAGTAAGGAATGTGATTAGTGTATAAAATCAATTTACATGTACATTAGTTATGATTTTTTTCTCACTAACTTAGTATCTATATTTGATTATTTTCCATTCACTTATTATGATCCAAACAAATTTTTTTATTTTATGACATATTAGTGTTATCCCTCTCTTTACGTACCATACTCTTGCTCTCACACTTTCTCTCTCTAACCCTTCTTTCTGCCCTTCATCATCACCACCTGCACCACCACCAACCCTTTCTCTCAAATGACCACACACCTATCTCTATGTCTCTCCTTTTCACTCTCATATCACCATCACCGCATCTATCCCTCTCTTAGGGTGCGTTTGATACACAGAATGAAATTGCATAAAGAGGGAACTAGTCAAGAGATAAGAATTGACTCTTCTGTTTGGTAGCATAAAGATTTCAGCAAAAAAATATAACAGAGAATCATTTCTCTTATTGATACAATAGAAAATGTAACTGAGAATTGTATCAATTTTCTCATTTTATTCATATTTTTTTCACCAACCAAGATTCATAGACTAGAACATTCATATTTCACAAATTGAAAGCAAAAATTCATATTTCACAATACAAATTTAGCAAGTTGAAACAAAATTTTTGATCTTACATATAGATAGAGAGACACCGAGCGAGACACAAAGATATAGAGAGTGCGAGAGACACATAGAGTACTAGATTTGCCAGAGTTTCAAATGTTTGTAGCCATCGAGTCACTGATCACCAGTTTTTGGAGAAGCAATTCAAACATCGTAAGTGCCAGATAAAGAGAGTGTGTCATACATACCTTTCTCTTGTTCATCGTCTTCAACCCTAGCCACCACAAAACCCTAGTCGTCAGTTCATGGTCTACGATTGGTTATCTTTCGCTGAAGAGGGTTAGTGCGAGATAAAGCGACAAAAAGAGAGAGCTCGGAGCAATCACGGAGTTGTTGCAATTCAAAAAAGATGGCAAGGACACAGACGTCTTTTTCAAGAAGGGAAGAGGGAAGAGTGGGACAGAGATTAAGAATTGTTTTGATTTTTTTAAGAGCAAGCTTTCTTTCTTAACAATTCTCTACCCCCTTTTTTATTTCCCAACTTTTCCATTTCTCTCTTTTTCTCTCTATCTGGTGGAGTAGAGGTGAACAAATAGGACTGATCCGACCGGTCCGACAAAGACCGGACATGTTCTAAACCGGTCCAGGACCGTCATGTCACTTCTCAGTCTGGACCGGACCGAACTGAACCGGAAGACCGTCAAGGACCGGTTCGAAACGGTCCTAGAGTCGGTCCGGACTGAGCCGGTCCAAGAGTCCAAACCGGAAATTCCTCACTACATCTTCCTTTTTTCTTTACACAAAACTTCTTTTTACATATTCTCTTTATATTATTCTCTCAACTTTTTAAGTTGTCAAAAAAATTCGAAAAGGAAACCAAAAACCTGAAATTTTAACCGAAACTTAAAATTCAAAACCGAACCGAAAGATATACGAATGAAAACCGGATGGTCTTGCGCGAGGACTGGTCCGCCGAGGACCGGACCGGACCGGCAGTGGTCCAGGACCGGTCCAGAACCGATTTTGTGCATCTCTATGGTGGAGAGTTGTAAACAGAGATATGGAGATGATTTTTTCCCACTTCTCCATTTCTCAAGGCTAAACAAACAAGAGATTCAGTGTCATTTTCTTATCTCTAACTCTAAATAGCCCCTTACTTCATCTCTCTCTAATACCCCCATTTTTAACCTAGTGTAAACTCATCTTCACTCAGTTTTAGATCCGCGAATGGGAAAAATCCAAAGAGGAAAATCGCAAAATTAAATGACCCAAATATGCAAAAGTCTTGGTGAAAACCTAAAAACAAAAATCTGAAAATCAAAACCTGAATGGTGGTCGCATTCATCATCATCCGTTATCTTAGGGTTCATATGGTATTATTTAGGCTTTGATTAGGGTTCATATGTTTTTTGTTTGAAAACCTTCATCATCGTCTTCACCGAATGAAGGAGGTAGCGATGATGGTTTCTAAATATGAAGCGTAGTTGTGGCGGTGCTTAAAGAGATGAACTAGGGTAGTGGTGGTAAAAGATGAAGGTGGCGGCGGATATGGCGTTTGACGTCGCCGACACACACCACACATGGTAAGTAGGAAAAAAGGGAGAGAAGAGAGAGAGAAAGAGAGAGAGAGGTTTCATAGGGCTGCAGAGCTTGTTTTCTCCGGTTGAAGATGAAGGTGGTAGCGGAGGTGGCGTTGGAAGCAAGGATGGTCTTCACAGGGATGACGGTGAGAGGATTCCAATGGTGTGATGGTGGTGAGAGAGAACCGAGAAGGAAAGAGAAATTCAGGAAATGGGTGGGAGAGTGGGGAAAAGATATATATTATTCTTAAGAGAGAGAATGTATCTTATTTTTATTTTTAGTTTTAGTTTTTAAAACGGTATAATAATTAACTAAAGACCGAGAAGATGAATTAAAATTAAGGTAGGGGCATAATGGTCATTTTAGTTTGACCGTGGACCAAAGGCGTGAAAGATTTGACTATTTAGAGACAAAATCTGTAAAATAAAAAAAATAAGAATAAAAACCGTAAAATCCATCACACCATAGGAATAAAAAATATAACTAACTCTACATTTTATTATGATTTTAAGTTGATTATGAAAAAATCCCGTAGGTAAATTACTTTGTTGTTTTGAGGTCTCACACCTTAACAAACAACAAAATACCTTTGGGATTATATCTTTTATACCTTAAATTGGTGAAATAAGTTTTGAAAATATGCTAAGGTGATCCATAATCATTTGATTAGGAAACACCTAATATTCTGAATGTTTTTAACATTTTCACTACACACTAAACTACTATTAAATACATCTTTTATTCATAGCAAAGTTACAATACATGATTATAAGAAACATATTTTTAACACTTTGGTGTCACCAGTTTACCGACCCATTTGGTTACCTAATTTAAATGGAGTCACAGGAAACTAGGAAAGGAGAGATAGATAGTGTGTTTTTTTGAATTATTCTTTTATAGAAGAAATTAATTATACATAAAAAATTAATTATCAAATATTTTTAGAAAGGACAAAATGAAATAGATTACAAAATGAATATAATTAAGAAAGTGGGGCACATCATCTCATAATGTCGATATATTGGAATGGTGCAATTTGAATGTTCAACAGTACTCATCACTTAGATGAAACTTTGGGCTTAATGGAGGAATTTCCGCAAGGAAGGAAATTTTTTTGAAGGCAGTTGGTGTACGTGTGCTTTGGTCTGTATGAAAATTCCATAATTTATTTAATGTTTAATGAAAAAAGATTATTTGCTTAATTAGTCGAAACTTATTTATATGTACAAAGTTTAAGGTTAACTGTAAATTGTTTATTTGATCTGTATGGTATTGTAACCTTTATTCCAATCTTAAACTCTTATTTCTCTTTGTCCATCGCTTGAACTTTATATTTAGGGGGTGTTTGTTTAAGCTTTTTATTTTGGGCTTAAGCTTATGAGCTTATTAGCTTATGAGCTTTTAAGCTTATAAGCTGTTAAGAGGAAGAAGTGTTTGGATTAGCTTAAAAAGTGTTTAGCTTGACTTAATAGTGAAAATGACTAAAAAGGACATCCTTACATTATTTATGTGGTAAAGAGGGTGTCAAGGAGGGGTAAAAGGGTAAATGTGTTAAAATAAGCTCTATCCTAGAAAATAAGCTAGCTCAAGATGGCTTATGAAAATGGGCTTATTTTCCACAAAAATAAGCTAATAAGCTTAAGCTAATAAGCCTATCCAAACACTTAAAATTTAATAAGCCCACAAAATAAGCTAAAAAGCTAATAAGCCCAAAATATAACCTAAAACAAACACCCCCTTAAATATTCATAGCTTATTAGGCGAGAGGGATGACTATCAAACTTTTCTCTCTAATTTGTCTTTCTTTTGTCATTATAAAAATAAACAAGTAAATAATAATAATAATAATAATAATAATAATAATAATAATAATAATAATAATAATAATAATTATTATTATTATTATTATTATTAACTATTGTTATTTTTATTATTATTATTAACTAGATTAAATACCCGTGTGATACACGAATTGATCTAAAAAATAAAAAACGTTAAAAATTAACTAAAAAAATACTAAATAATATAAAACACAGAAAAATAAGATTTGAAAAAATGACGACAGATGTCGTCAAATCCATTGGTAGAAGTGTCGACATGAGTTTGTTGAAATGTTTTGTTCATATTAGCTTTATTAGTTATACAATGTTAAAAATTAATAAAAATGATGGATAATTATAATAAATAATCTGATAATTATAACAAATTATCTGATAATTATTTCTTTGATATGTATTATTTATTATTTTTATCAATTGCGGACGTCATAATTATTTATGTATCTTTTCTTGGATTGTCATTTATTTAATTTATTTTACTTATCATTGATTTGATTAAGGGATATCTTTATCTTAATTTAAATTGGTTAGTCCAATTAGTTTGACTCTAAAAATTCAAAATCAAATATTTAAAATTAAATAAATGAACGACTAAGATTAAATCTTTTATTAAATGAAAGGTACAGATCATCCAATAATTTTTTTTCTAATTAGTTTTTTATATATATTAGATATTGTTATTTATATATATTAGATATTGTTATTGTTATTGTTATTGTTATTATTATTATTAATGATATTAATATTGTCGATATAGGAGAAATCTGTAAAGAGAGAAGCTAAATCCATTTCTTATCCATCGAATAATTGTGTACTATCGTTAGTTAAATTCTTGGGCCGTCTATTAAATCAATATATATATCAAGTGAAGAGTAATAACTAATTAAGCCTAATAAAACAAAGCACATGATATTTTTTTTCTTTGGAGTGCGACACGAGATATGTTTAAAAATAATAATTATTCTATTTATAGATAATTTAAATATAAGGTATTTATTTCATTTTAGTGTTTAATAATTAACGTAATTTATAAGTATAAAAATATTTAAATTATATGTTAACTGAAGCGGTTTATAAGTGTAAATTTAAACACTTGATTTATACCATTTATTAGAAGGAAAGTAGACATATAAAGCTACATCACCCATAAAAAAATAATATTATACTTATAAATACTTAAATAAGTCTAAATATTAGAGCACCAGTAATTAAAATCGCTACAAACATATTTTATATCTCCTTATTAGAAATTCAATATTCGAGAGCATATCCAGATGGTTTCTTAATTTTTTAGGTAATAAGAAGTAAAGAAAAAAAAAGAAAAAAAGATTAGTGAATGACAGAATTGATTGTTTTTCGGTTTTTCTTGTTTTTTATGTCAGGTTTTTTATCGGGTGGATAGGTCATACTTACTCTAAAATGTGACTATTTGGACCTTATTGTTAGTACTCTAAAATAATATATGTGATATAATATATATGAGTTTATGATATGTATTGAAAACTATAATTATTTGACGTGATATATATGATATGTGATTTGAAAGGTTTTTCTATCTTTTATGAAATTTTATAATTTTCTAATTTTCAACAATAATAATTTACTCAACTTACGTACATATGGTAGATATACAGAACATTGTTACTACTTAAATTCGTAAGTAATATTTATAACATAATCAACATGTCGTAAGGAAATAGACTTATCTTGCAAATATGACATATTATATATATATATATATATATATATATATATATATATATATATATATATATATATATATATGATGCAAAAGAAATAAAAATTATTAACATTAATAGATGTGATCTTTTTAACAATTTATAGATAAATATTTTTAACTTTCTGTTATATATAATTTACATGAGCTAGTGTCCAACACTACCTTCTGCATCTCCGCTGGATAGGGAAAATGCCATAACATCACATGCTGCAATAATTCTAACACATGAAAAGTTTCAACACTTTTAATTGGTTTTTATTATTCTCCATTAATTGATTAATTAATTAATAATTTAAAAAACCATTTAAATCATATTATTAATTAATATCATAAAATACAATATTTCACCTTTTTTTGTCAATTAAAAAATAATAACTTTACAAAATTAATCTCAACCAATTGAAACTTAATGCATGCAAAAGAGAAATTAGTAATTAATTACTTACCTCCATTAAGCCAGAGAAGAAGTGGCAAAGACTCCTTAGATTTCTCAGCTTCAACAAAGTAATAATAAAATGCTCGGCCGGCAGCTTCGTCGACGGTGACATAACCACCGTATTGGTCAAACTTCACGTAGGGTTGACCGGGAAGTTGCTTGATTTTATCATTTTCTTTTAATCCTGTCTGTGAAAGAACCACTTTTGATTTGTGTAAATGTTTTGGTGTCTCGAAATGGCTTGTGTTTACAGCCGGGTCTTTCGATAGCTTCGCCTTGTGAAGTCGAACCAGAGCATGTAATTGTTTGTTGGCTTGGGTTTGATGCACAAAGAGTGATAGAAGGAGATACCAGAAAATAGCCGAAAGGGGTTTGGACTCCATTGTTGTCTCTCTCTCTCTCTAGAGAGATATATATATATATATATATAGAGAGAGATGGATAATTAGTTATGGTACTGTTCTTAGGGTTTGGATCCAAAGTGTAGGAGTTTATATATACATATGGTTAGAGTAATAATACAGTATGGTCGACAATAATTAGTTCTATATGGTTGTAGTACGTCCATGTTGGTGTCAACTAATTGGAGTGATGAAGAAACACATAATCTTGGGGGCGGGTTTATTAATTAATATGTGTTTTTAGTAACATGTAGTTTATATATATAAATTATAGCTTTATATAAATTATATATGTATATAATTAAAAATTAGTAAATCCATTAAAAGTGGCGAATTATTATATCATTTTTATTATATAAGTCATTTGGAAGAGGGGGAGTTTGTGTTGTGTGTATTAACATGTGTTTTAAATTGGGTAAATAATGATTTAAGTGTTAAAGTTTTAGTTCATATCAAAGTTTTTTAAGACAGTTTTATCATTAAGTTTGAATTGATTATGACTTAATTATAATAATTTTCAAATGATTTAACCATTAAATTTTTTCTAGAAAATAGTTTAATCCTGTAAATTTTGTTAAGTTTATAAAAAAACTAACATGTATAATAAGTAAAGTGGGTAAAATAGAATACTATACAAAACTTAAAAGATTAAACGGTCTTGTAAGAGAACTTTAAGGTTTAACAATTAAAAAAAACAAACCGAGGTTTAATTAACTCACAAAATATTTGAAACTCTTTGATAAAATCGTTTAATAAAAAAATTTGATGGTTAAACTAAAATCAAACTTAAACTTTAATAACTAAAACCCTTTTAATTGAATACCATGTAGTTTGTATAAATAAATTATGTTTTAATATATATAAATAAAAGACTAACTTTAATAAAAATAAGTTTTTAAGATGATATAATAACCATTTAAATGACTTTATTTAATGTGGATAATACGTTTTCATCTTCTAATATATATAAAAGACTAATTTGATGAAATTTATTAGACAATCTGAACCATTATTTTAAATAAAAAAATTTACTTTTATCATTCATTCACTTAAAATCAAAAAAATCACTTTTGACTTTTTAGAGTCACAATTATTAGAGATAATTTTATATATATTCTTATTAAATCATATAAAATCGTATTTGCCCATCTTAATTTATTAATATCATATATACCTTTTATAATACTTCAAAATATCATATTTAACCAAATTCTTAGTATTATCATTTTAAAATATTTGATAATATTTTAATTTCTTTTTAATTATAACACAATAACGTTTAACTTATTAACTTAATTGTAGAAATAATGATTGATGATTTATATAAGAAATAAATCATGTCTCTGTGTTACTTTGTACCATGCTACCGTGTTTTTGCCATCAAGTCTGCCCTACTGCTCGCGTCGATGTTTCCACCGGTGGTTAAAGTGTTGATGACATACAGTCATTTTTTTTAATTTATCATTTAATTCGCGTTTTATTATTATTTAATACGTTTTTATTAATGTTTAATGTTATTATTTTTTAAACCAATTGTGTATTATACGTGCATTTAGTCTAGTTCGATATGATAAGAGTTTGTAGTTTAATATTAATTAATTAATTACCTAAAATTAATTAATTTTACAATATAGTATTTATATTTTAAAAAATTTCAATGATACATACGAAAATGTGTTGGATTATGTATATAAAACGAAAGCTGTGACATTTTGGGAAGATATGAGGATGTATCTAGTTGGGTCTCATGAATAGTAGAATAGTAGATGTGGTATAAGAATATTAATATTAATAAATAAATAGGGTATTATATAATTTATATGAAAATTTTCTTACCCACTTTGTAGAAAATGTTACACACACCCACACACACATATATATATATATAGGAAGAAGTTCTATTGAGAACCATTTTTAATGCGAGAACCGCGAGAACCAATCTGAGCCGTCCAATTCCCCCTCTTTTAATGTCATTGCCCACCCATGAATTCCTCACATACACCCTGCCACACTTGATCCCCCCACGCTCTCCATCCATGAATTCCAATTATTAAATCAACGGCTAAGATTGGTTCTCGCGGTTCTCGCATTAAAATTGGTTCTCAATGGAACCCTCCCCTATATATATATATATATATATATATATATATATATATATATATATATATATATATATATATATATATATATATATATATATGTGTGTGTGTGTGTGTGTGTGTGTGTGTGTGTGTGTGTGTGTGTGAAAAAGTTCACGCGAGAACCATTTTTAGTGCGAGAACCGCGAGAACCAATCTGAGCAGTCAAATTCCCTCTCCTTCAATGTCATTGTCCACCCATGAATTCCTCACATGTACCCTGCCACACTCTATCCCTCCACGCTCACCATCCATGAAACTTCCCATATCCAAGGAACGGCTGAGATCGGTTCTCGCACTAACAACGGTTCTCGCATAAACCTTCCCCTATATATATACACCGTCATTGTTAAGAGAGCAATAATATTGAGATGGATTGACAAACATCTTATTTTGATTATTAGTAGTTAATAATTAACATCATTTAAGTTACGTGATATTAGTCTTATATTTAAATACTAGATTATATACTTATGTAATACACGAATTAATTTAAAATAATAAAAATTAAACATTAATAAAACATATTAAATATTTATATAACGTGTATGAAATATTATAAGGAATGAAAAATAATAAGACTTCTAAATATAATATGTTAAATTGTAAAAAAAATCTTATATACTACAAGTTTTAGAAATAAATCAAATTATTAGTGGATGTAAATTAAAAGATAAGTATTGAATTAAATGATAGTCAAATGTATGGTTATTTTTCTCAAATCTTGTATATGACTTATAACTTATAATCTAACGTTTTTTAAACAGCCAAAATAATACTTTCATTCATCATAGTTGCTAGTTTGAGTACATACTGATAGCGTTATAATAAAATCGAATTACATCAAGAATCACATATTAATACCTCCAACTCACTCATATTATATCAGATACCTCCCCCACTTTGTGCTTTATTGCATGGCTACTCTTTACCAATTAAAGATTACTCGGAAGTATCACAAAAGCCTTAATATTTATCGTGAGACACAATGATATTACCGTATTCAAGCAGCACATCACTCCCAGAAGCAGTACCAAAACAACGACACAGTAGCCACACAATACCATCCTAACAGCAGCGAAAAAGCAGTAAAATAGCACATAACAACATCCTTTGTACCTCAGAACTTGGTCATGCATTAGGACAGCACCCGAGCCAAAACAGATAGCATTCAATACATAGCAGCATCATATACGCAGTAATAAAACAACATCAAACCTTGGAAATTCAAATCAGCATCAAAACCGAGTATTTGTGTAAGCATTATATTTCTATCTTCGTCCACCAACAGGATAACCTTCTAAATAACGTCCCTCCCATCCGCCCCAAAGTGGTCGCAGATGTTTAATTGAACACACACAAACAGGGGATTAAACATCGGTGACTGAAGGACTCAGTGGCTCAATAGTGTTTTCACAAAAGATGGTGAGACTACTATAACGTTACTCTTCCCACTCACTACACAGTGTACATACCTAATGTAATCCGCACGCATGAATGACGAAAAGAACTTCGTGGCTCAACGGTCTGGAAAAGGTGAAGATAACTCCAACACGACCACCCTTCCTCCTAACCTCCACATCACCGCATACACCCTATCACCCCCCTTATACAACCAAGAAAAAGTCTAGGATGACCTCCCCTCATCACCTGGTCTACTACCAGTAGACACCAAAACACCAACCCGAGCCATGTACCCCAAACTTGACATTCCTTTTAACCTGAACATAATATTGTTAGATTATGTGCAGAGATAGATAACACGTGTCATCGTGTCAAATACTATGTGACACTAAAGGATCACACTGCATGCTACACACCTGTTTAGAACCATTTGGATTTTTACAAAGTTATATATGTGTGGAATAATTAATTAGTTAATTAATTATTGAGAAGGAAAATAATAATAGTTATTTATTATTTTAAAAGGGAAATTAATATTTAAGTTTAAATATTAATTGGACCAATTAGCTAAAAGTTATTGATTAATTAGAAAGGTCAAGGGTATTTTATGTAATTAGGTGATAGTTTAATAAAAGCTGGGCTTTAATTAAATGGGCTTGGACTTTAATAAGTTTTATAATATAAATAACATTTTAAGGCTTAAGGAATCATAAAGATTATTACAAATTGTAAAATGATAACCCTAGCCCCTCTCCCTCTCTCCCTTTGCGTCGAACTAGAAGCCACCCCAAGGGGGTTCTCGGCCTCGTCGAACACATACACGCATAGTTGTTGCGTGATTGTTTTGGTGATATATCGTGGCGGTCTAGCAGCCTGTTCGAGGTGATGCAGTAGCGGTATTCTACCTTTAGCTATCTGGATTAAAGTTTCAAGATTGTTGCTGAAAGGTATAACTTTTCAATCCTTATTCTCTGTTTAGTTTCCTGTACGAGTTAGATGAGATCACTGAATGGGTTTTTTTGTTTATCTCCGCTGCATATGTTTTTATACCGTACAAAACCCTTCAGTGGTATCAGAGCCACTTCTAACCTCGTAGGAAACATGTTAGGTTTCTTCTTATTCTGATGAAAAAGGGTTTGATTTATCAAGAAAAAGTTTTTGATTATCCAGGATAATAAAAATTAAGTTTTGATTTTATTGGATAAATTAATTGCTTTTTGATAAAAAGATTGATTAGATTTTATTTTTAATTAAATCTATTTTTTTATTGTTGTTATTTGCGCAAAACCGAGAAACCGAACCACCACCATCATCGGCGGCGGCATCAAGCGGTGGCTGCGGTCGGTCGGCGGCATCCCAACTGTGGGCGTTTGCTTGTCGACGGCGGTCCCGAGGAGAGGCGGCAATCGCCGGTTGCTGGCCGACGGCGGTCCCAGGCGAGGGCGGCAGTCTCCGGCGGAGGATGGCAGCGGCGTTCGACGGCAGGGCGACGGCGGCGTGGCGTATCCCAGAAGCCGGCCCAGGTGCGACTCGGGTCCGAGAGGGCTACGGCCCAAATCTTCTCGCTTTTCGGCCCAGTTTAAATATTTGGCCCAGCACGCGGTTCAGATATTTGTGGTCAATATTAAATTAAAATACAATTGTTATTTTTAATTTTAAGTTTAAATATGTTGGTCCCTTGGTGAGAATAACAACAAACAACAAATGTGTATAAGGGGGGGTTGAATACACTTTCAACGGAAATTGAACAAATCAAAATAAAGTGTTACACAAAGTAAATCAAACCACAATCTAATGCTTTGCTTTTCATTAATAAGAAGATGATTACAGACTCTATCAAGTAAGCAACTCTTGATATGTAAACACCTAATATAAATCTCTCAATCTTTCAAACTTAGCTATCTATAATCAACTTATGATTGTAGATACTGACGACTCTCTAAACAGGATTTTATCACAGATTGAAAACTTACCAATCTCACAACTAATGTGAGTATTCGAACACACGAATAGCTTAGCAATCTGTGAATATCTTGATCACGTTGAACTGACAAACAGTGATTCAAGAATCTTAACACATACGGTTGAGGTGAGGTATTTGGCTCTGCAACACTTATTTGTTATCGTTTCAGAATCGTACCTCTAAACTTATCAGGGAGATAAGTATTTTTAATCCTGTTCCTACGGTTCCTAACAAACTAGACTAATCCAAATTTGTTAACTAACTACCGGATAACTCGGAATCTTGAATCTTGAATCTTCTTATCTTGAGTCTTCAATCTTCAATCTCGATTCTGGAGTCTTCTTATCCATCCCGTAGATATAGAGAGTTAAAAAGATAAATTTAAAGCATATTTAAATTCTCTTTAAACTGACTTCTTGCTCAGACTGAGTTACTCAGCTTGAAACTCATCAAGCTGAGTTCTTCGAGAACAAACTCGAAAATCAACATGAACTAACACGTATATTAATAAACTCATCCTTAGAAGTCCTAAGAGTTAGCTAGAACTTATTTAGGAACTCTGTTGAGCTGACTCAGTATTCACGCTGAGTCACTCAGCTTGAAACTCATCAAGCTGAAACTCAATATATATATATATATATCTTAGGTGACACACACAGCTTATCAAACACATTGATAATCTTACTAAGATATAGTCTAAGCTGATCAAACATATATACAGCTTATACTCAGCTTATACTCAGTCTGAATCACTGTGAGTGTTCAGTCTGACTAAGCTTCATAATTCTGTTTAAGTTATATGTAAAACACATTATACAAACTTAACTTTGTCTCATCAAATCAAACAGACGAGATCATTTTCCCAACAAACTCCCCCTATTTGATGATGACAAAACCATCAAACAGTTATTAAGTTTGTTTAACAGAATTATGTTTTAAATCATCAAATATTAATTGAACTTATCAATTGTAATTGAACTTAGCAAATATAAGTGGAACAAACCAACTTTAAGTTGAACACATCAAACTTATACTTGTATTAATTGAACTAATCATAATACAAAAATATTGATCACATAGATTATGCACACTTAGTGCGTAAAAAATATTAGAACTAATCTAATATTCATTAGAACTAATCTATTATCTTTTGAACTCAGGATGTAGAACCTCCCAAAGAATGATTTCTCTGTTGATTTCTTCTAGGAGGCTTTCAGCTTCTGCATCCCCTCTGAGTTCTCTCTGTTGCATTCTGATGATCTTATTCATCTTATACTTTACGAAATGATTTGAGCTATCACCACAGCAACTTCTTATATGTATGGCATCCCTAGCTTTTAGATAACATATCTCACTCAGCTTGATAAAGCTAGGATTGCCTGCCTGATCCTTAAACATGAATCCCTGAACAGGTGTATCAATACCTTGGTTTTTTTTAAACTCTACACCTTCAGGTATCTCGAATAAGCTCTCCCACTGCAGACCAGGAACTGGAACATATCTCAGCTCCTCAGCTCTATTAATCAGCTTAGAAACTTCAGGAAAGATCTCTTGCTTAATTTGACTTTTCTTGAACTTCTTGAGCATCATTAATATTCTCTGTCATTCTTGGTAACCCATCCTGTGAACAAATCTCAGGTCCATTCCCATTGTAGATTTATCATCAAATTCAAAATTGAGAATGATGGCTCCATTTATTCTGCTCAAAGTCATGCCTCTGATCTCCTTGCTTGTGCTCCTTCTGAAATAGCACTCTTGAATGTCCCCGTCTGTATATGGGATAGAATCAGGTTTTGGACCAGTGTATGTAGCTTCAACTTGAGTCAAAGCTTTTCTGTCCTTTTCTTTTTCTTGGTCTTTTATCTCTTTCTCTTTTCTCTTTCTCAGCTCAGCTACAGAGATCCCAAGCGCATTTGCTTCTTCTTGCTCAATCATCTCTATTAACTCTCTTGTAGCTTTTTCTTCTTCTGTTTCTTCCTCAGTTTCAGAAACACTGTCAGCTTCAGGTTCAGATTCTACTATCTTTTGTCTCTTAGCTGCAGGTTCCTCTTTGCTTATTTCCAACTCCCTCTCAGCCTGAGCCTGGCTCTCTGCTCCTTTAGCTAGTACTAGTAGAGCTTCAGCTTCAGCTCGAACTAGCTCAGCTTCAGTATCAGCTTGACCCTTCTCCCCCTTTTTGTCATCATCAATAGGGGTTGAAGTCGTTTGTTGTTGGAGTGCAGCAACTGCAGAGACAATTTCCTTAACATCCAATGTCAGCTTCTCAAGCCTCTGATAGATTTGGCGTTTATGCTTCTTCTGCTTCAGGTGGAACAAACCAAATTGAGCAGCAATGTAGTCTTTCAACTGTTGGATGCCCGAGGAGGCAGTTTCATTTTTAGGAGAGTCTTTGGGTGCATCGTCCAAGGGTTGGTGTGTACCCTCAAACTCATTTGCACCAGAGTTTGGACCCTGTGAATCACCTTGGTTTGAAGATGAAACATTGATAGGTCGTGCGTATGGTTGTGAGAAATGAAGAGAAGTAATGGGGCTCGAGACTTAAAGTGTATGGGTAGGTGGTTGGCTAACTGGTTTGGAGGGGGGTGATTGACCCTGAGATTGGTCATATATTCAATGTTACCTAAGTGTGTCTACTTAGGCACAGTAGTGGGCTCTCCCATGGCACTGGAGAGTGTGGGCTGAGTAGACACCACACCCAGTTTAGGCTGTTGGGTTGTAATGAGCCTCGAGGTTGACACCTTAAGAGTAGGCGTCTCCCCCTCAACTCTTGCCGGTGGAGGGATCAAAGTGATCTCAGCTCCAGTGATGCCTTTAGGAGGGGCACCAAATAAGGCGGTTTTTCTAGTATAGGTTCGGATATTCTCCCTAGCAGCAGTGGGCATACTAGGGGTGGCCTCAGAGTGGGATTGTAGATGGAATGAAGGTGGAGGAGATGGGTTAGACTGGGTTGGGTTTACCACAGCCTTATCTCCAAAAGTAGATGGAGAATAATGAGAAGAGAGAGAAAGTGGAGAGGTCTTATCAGAAGCAGCTTCAATATTTGCTGGTTCAGCCTGAGCAGAGTGCTCACCTCTGTAACACCGTATTTTCTTAAACAACTTTGAAATACGTGCGGAAGCTTAATTACAATAATTACATAACTATAATAGCATATTAGTACAAAATACAGCTTTGAACTAGTTTACTTTACAAAAGACAACAAGAGTGTTACTCAAAACATGCTCTTTACAAACAAACAAGATATCAGAGTTAGATCAGTCCAAAAAACCAGCTTCACTTTTATCATCCACATACCAGGAGTATCCTAACAAAATGACAACAGTGGGGGATTAGCACATAGCTAGTGAAAGAATAGATATCGAAGAACATACAAGGCATAAAGCCCAAACACACAATACTCAATCGTCAAAGAGAATCTGCGGCGTTGCAACACCTACAACCAAGGTCGGCCAAAACCAAGGTTTACCAATAGCCCTGCTAACATGGATAACAGTACAAGAACCCTTGAGTGCAACAAATGCCCCTCAAGATCAGATACTGCATATCCCTAAGCAACAAGCCCAGCCAAACAAGCTGATCTCTGAATACGTCATGTATATATACAGATAAATAAGATATTACATCTTAAAGAGCAATACTATCAGGAGTTACATCCCATATATCCAAAGATATATATCCACTCACCGATATCTTCACACAAGCTCAAGCTACTCAGCTATCTTATCTTCTGAGTCTTGTCTCCACCTGAGCAAACAACTACTAGTCAGTATTTGCTTATTCAATTCATAAGAAGCACAATACTACAATTAAAACATATGTACATAAGATCACAAGTACATATCATCTTCATGTATATTCAAATTAATATACCATCATTCACCATTACCCTTTATTTACTGTAATTCTGTGAATCCATTCATCTCCTTAGTTTAGGCAATACATATACTCCATTCATAAGTCAAGGCTACACTTGATATACAAATTCATGTTTACCCTCAAATCATCAAAGAGTTTATCAAATTGCATTTCCTTCGGATTTACTATCAAAGCCTCCAATTCCGAGCATAGGCACATTCCGTGCAACATGTTAATTCCGAGATTATGTACATTCCGATAAAATCAATTCCGAGCTAAGGACTCAATTCCGATAATATCCAATTCAGAGCAAAGGCACATTCCGAGCCAATTGAATTCTGATATTAAAGATCATTCCGAGAAGAGTCACAATCCGATAAAACATCAATTCCGAGAAAAGTGTTGGGGCATTTACCATTCTGATTTTATACTTAAAATCATGAATTCCTAGAAGATACAATTCCGATAGAATGGAAATCCCGAGCAAATGTCATTCATCAATTCCGATAAAATTCACAATCCGAGAAAAGTCAATTCCGATAAAAGTTAAGGCAACAGCTCATTTACTCGGATTTCAACCAATTCCGATTTATCGGAATTCACCAATTCCGGCAGATTCAACTTAGCAATTCCGATCTATTCATAACTTGAATTCCGATTCATTCATAATCATGCATAACTTCAATTTCTAATCTGGTTTTAAGCTTGCATTGACATCTATGTTTCCAGAAATGATTCTAAGCATGTATTGATCATAAACTAACATCAATTTCTACATACATACAACCTGGATCATTAAATCATTATATAAAGTATTCAATCGGAATTCATATATATCTATATATATATATATATATATATATAAATCTATAAAAACCAAGATTAATCATCAATTAACATAATGATACAGCAATCTAACCTTCTAATGATGTTAAACACCTCAAGATTTAACAGATTGAATAATGAATTGATTTCCTCTCTTCTTCTCCTTCCTCTCGGCCGAACACACAAACACACACTCACCTTAAGCAATTTCTTCTAATGCATATAATGTGTGTTTGTTGGTGGCATATGGTGGGTTAAGTGTTAGAATATGACACCTAAAAGCCCACTCACAATTAATTAACTTATAATTGACAATAATACATATTAAACAATTAAAACAATTAAATCACATAAATCAATTAATTAAACATAACCCTAAGGTTAATTAAATTAATTACCTTATTAATCTAGGACGACAAGGAGGGTGTTACAAATCTTTCCCCTTAAGAAGATTCCATCCTCGGAATCTGATCACGCTCAAACAAAGTAGGGTATCAATTTCTTATATCAGCTTCGGTCTCCCAAGTCAAGTCTGAACCCAGACTGTGCTTCCATTTCACCAAAACCATTGGTATTTGTTTCTTCCTCAGCTTAGTTGTCTTACGGTCAAGTAATTCGACAGGTTCCTCAATAAGCCTCTTTTTAAAATCTACATGAAGTTCTTGTATTGGTAACACTTGTGTTTGATCCTCTACGTTACACTTTCTCATGTAACACACATTGAAAGTATCATGTATACCTGCCAACTCATCAGGAAGATCCAAATCAACTGTCTGATCATTCATCACTCTACGAATTCTGAACGGACCGATGTAACGAGGAGCCAACTTTCCGTGTTTCCCAAAACGTATCACGCCCTTCCATGGAGAAACCTTAAGGTAAACTCGTTCACCTTCGACAAAAGACACTGGTCGTCGACGTGGATCCGCATACATATTTTGTCGATCTCTTGCAACTTTCAACTTTTCTCGAGCCACTACTACTTTATCTGCTATGATCTGCACAATATCTGGCCCAGCAAACTGTTTTTCTCCTGCCTCTAACCAACAGGTGGGAGTTCTGCACGGTCGCCCATATAACATTTCATACGGCGGCATTCCGATACTGGAGTGATAGGAGTTGTTGTAAGCAAACTCAACTAAAGGTAGATGCGAATCCCAAGAACCCCCAAAATCTAACACACATGCCCGTAGCATATCTTCTAAAGTCTGTATTGTTCTCTCTGATTGGCCATCTGTCTGCGGATGATAAGCTGTACTCAAATTAACCCTAGATCCCAATTCCTGCTGTAGTCTGTTCCAGAAGTTTGACACAAACCTCAAATCCTGATCCGATACAATGGATAAAGGAACTCCATGTCTAGATACTACCTCATCGATATACAACTTTGCTAACTTACTCAAGGTTGCAGTTTCAACAGTAGCAAGAAAGTGAGCACTCTTGGTTAATCTATCAACAATAACCCAAATCATATCGTTCCCTTTCTGAGTTCATGGAAGTTTTGTTACAAAATCCATTGTGATGTGATCCCACTTCCACTCGGGTATTGCTAACTATTTCAAAGATCCATACGGCTTCTGGTGTTCAGCTTTCACTTGTGCACAGATATGACAAGACTATACAAATCTAGCAACATCCAGTTTCATAGTAGGCCACCAATAAAAGGTTTTCATACTTTGATACATCTTAGTACTACCCGGATGGACATACATCTTGGACTTATGAGCTTCTGTCAATATTAATTCCCGTAAATTACCAAACTTCGGCACCCAAACGCGATTCTGATACATCTTTAAGCCACGTGAATCAATTGTCAGTTCATGTTGTCTTTTTACCATCAACTCATCTTTCAAGTTCTCTTCTTTCAATGCTTCCAATTGAGCAACCACTAACTGATCCATTAAGTCAGATTTGATTTCTAATCGCATAAACTTCACAGTATCTGTAGACTCCTTCCGACTAAGTGCATCAGCAACCACATTAGCTTTCCCCGGATGATACTGAATATCGCAATCATAATCTTTAATCAGCTCTAACCAACGGCGCTGTCTCATATTCAATTCCTTCTGAGTGAACACATACTGCAGACTCTTGTGATCGGTACAAATCGTGCACTTTGTTCCATACAAGTAATGTCTCCACAATTTTAAAGCAAAAACCACAGTTGCTAATTCCAAGTCATGAGTCGGATAATTCTTTTCATTGGGTTTCAACTGTTTAGAAGCATAAGCTATAACCTTACCTCTCTGCATCAGTACACACCCTAATCCAGCATGTGAAGCATCACAATATACCACAAAATCCTCAGATCCTTCCGGCAACGTAAGAACAGGAGCTTGACACAGAAGTTGCTTTAAGGTCTGAAAAGCATTCTCCTGAGTCTCACCCTATTGAAACTTATTATCCTTTCTGGTTAACTTGGTTAACGGACCAGCAAGCTTCGAAAAATCTTTAATAAAACGTCTGTAATAACCTGCCAATCCAAGAAAACTCTTGATCTCTGTCGGCGTTTTAGGAGCGTTCCAATTCATCACAACCTCTATCTTTGATGGATCAACTTTGACACCACCTTCACAAATTACATGACCCAGAAATTGAACTTCGCGCAACCAAAATTCACACTTTGCTAACTTGGCATACAATTTGTGTTGCTTTAAAATCTCTAAAACTAGTCGCAGATGTTGGTCATACTCGTTCTCTGTTTTAGAATACACTAATATATCATCAATAAACATAATGACGAATTTATCCAAGAATGGTCGACACACCCGGTTCATCAGATCCATGAATATTGCAGGAGCGTTCGTCAAACCAAATGGCATTACAAGAAATTCATAATGACCATAACGCGTACGAAAAGCTGTTTTCGGTATATCTTCTTCTGCTACTCTTACCTGATGATATCCCGACCTCAAATCAATCTTCGAGAAGTACGAAGCCCCCTGAAGTTGATCAAACAAATTATCTATTCTTGGCAACGGATACTTGTTCTTGATGGTCCTCTTATTCAATTCTCTGTAATCAATACACATACGCAGAGTTCCATCTTTCTTCTTCACGAATAGTACTGGTTCACCCCAAGGTGAAGAGCTTGGACGAATATACCCCTTGTCTAACAATTCCTGTATCTGAGTCATCATTTCCCTGATCTCTGAAGGAGCTAAACGATACGGAGCTTTCGCAATTGGCGTAGTACCAGGTATCAAATCAGTCTTATACTCAATATCGGGGACCGGCGACAATCCTGGTAAATCATCTGGAAATACCTCAGGATATTCCGAGGCAACACGAACATTGGTAACATGCCGCTTCTCCTTCTTCACATCGATAGCATAAGCTAGAAAGGACGCACACCTTTTGGCTTGAGATTTTCTAGCCTTCATGTACGAGATAAGCGGAAGAGAATATTGAGATCTATCCCCACGAGCCACGACATGCGACCCGTCAGCCAAATGAATAGTAATCAGTTTCTTATGACACTAGATACTAGCTCTATGGTGACTTAACCAATCCATGCCTAACACTAAGTCAAATCCCGGTATAGGCATCACCAAACAGTCTACAGGGAAACTAGTACCATCAATATCCATATGTACTCCAGTCGCAGAAGTAGTTACCAGCACTACATTACCATCAGCTATTTCTACTTCTATAGTTGTAGTGTTCACAAAAGCAGGTAATTTCAATTTATCACATAGAGTCATAGAAATAAATGATCTATTTGCACTAGAGTCAAACAAAACACGTGTAGGCATAGAGTTAACTATGAACATACCAGTAATTACATCATCACTGCTTGTTGCTTCCTTGGCAGTCATCTTGAAAGCCCTACCTTCCGCAAAAGGTGTAGTTTTTCTCTTCTGACCTGCAGAAGACGATCCCCCGGTATTTCCTACCCCTGCCCCGGTCCCTGCTGATTTCAACTTGGGACAAGTTCCTGCTCTGTGTCCCTCTTCCTTGCAATTCCAACACACATAGGTGTTGAACCTACATACAGTCAAATAATGACCAGTCTCACCACACCTCAAACATCTACGAGTTTGCGGTGTGCAGGGTCCGGTGTGACGAGACTTACAGTTACCACACCACGGCTTTCCCTGAGAAGCTCCCGAACTCTTGGACTTCTGATCAGCTTTACCATGGTAATTCTGCCCCTTACCCTTACATTGATTCCCACTGGAGCCTCCACAAAACTTGTTGAAAGATATTCTATTAATCTTTTCCCGATCTTTGGCGTCTGATTCTGCAGCTCTTGCCAATGTGAACGCTTGTACAAGCGATATCGCCATACGAGTGTTACCCTGATATTCTGGCAACAAAGCTTTCACCAAATGCTGAATTTGTGAATGTTCATCTGGCACCCACTGCCTTGCAAATCTCAGTGTCTCTTGAAATTTATTGATTAACTCGTCAACAGACATCTTATCAGTTTGTGCTAAATCCAGAAACTCCCGCTGAATTATAGTCATATCAAAAGCATTACAGAACTGCTCATAGAATTTATCCTGGAATTGCTCCCAGGTTATGAAGTTAACAATTTCTCGTGGCAGATGCGTAGTCAAAGAATCCCACCATGTCAGAGCTTGATCTTTTATTCGTCTGGTAGCAAACTTTACCCATTCAGGCCTCTCACAATTGCAAGCCTCCAATGCTTTCACGGTCTCTATCAGCCAGTTCAATGTTACATTCGGGTTCGAACTTCCCGAGTACTCTCGTGGTCCACACGCCATGAAATCCTTGTATTGGCACTTCTACCTAACTTCCTGTTGTGGAAACCACGGGATAAAGAAATTTTGTTGCTGGGGTTGATGTTAAGAAGGTACTCCTTGTGGTATAGTGACAAATGGAAAAGATTTATAAGGAGTTGATACAGTGCTCACAGGAGCTGTGGTATAGACAGGTGGCGGCAAAGATTGGGTAAACGTAGCTGTTATCCTGGGCATCTGAATTGTAGAAGTTGGTTGAGAAGATTGAGTTTGGTTCTGCTGTTGTTCCAACTATTGTATTCTATCCCTCAGAGTCTGCAAAGTATCTTCCAGTTGTAGCACATAATCTTGATTATCAGACTCACCATTATGTGAGGTACCTGCTCTATGTTGGTCATTCGCTGCAGTAGAGGACAAATTGTTGTTGCATCTTCCTAGGGACGGAGGGGTAGGTACCAGGCTCTCGTTATTATCAGCCATAATTTGTTCTACACAACATCTCACCAGTTTTCAGATTATAATCCGTTAGTACAAACGTCATATTCTCTATAACTACATTTCTAATTTCCCATCCTGGAAATACTGGACTGATTAGAGCCTTCGTTCGAGTCTTTGGGTGCATCGTCCAAGGGTTGGTGTGTACCCTCAAACTTATTTGCACCAGAGTTTGGACCCTGTGAATCACCTTGGTTTGAAGATGAAACATTTACAGGTCATGCCTGTGGTTGTGAGAAATGAAGAGAAGTAATGGGGCTCAAGACGTGAAGTGTATGGGTAGTTGGTTGGCTAACTGGTTTGGAGGGGGGTGATTGATCCTGGGGATTGGTCATATATTCAATGTTACCTAAGTGTGTCTGCTTAGGCACAATAGTGGGCTCTCTCATGGCACTGGAGAGTGTGGGATGAGTAGACACCACACCCGGTTTAGGCTGTTGAGTTGTAATGAGCCTCGAGGTTGACACTTTAAGAGTAGGCGTCTCCTCCTTAACTCCTGCCTGTGGAGGGATCAAAGTGATCTTAGCTCCAGTGATGCCTTTAGGAGGGGCACCACCTAAGGCAGTTTTTCTAGTATAGGTTCGGATATTCTCCCTAGCAGCAGTGGGAATACTAGGGGTGGCTTCAGAGTGGGATAATAGATGGAATGAAGGTGGAGGAGATGGGTTAGACTGGGTTGGGTTTACCACAGCCTTATCTCCAAAAGTAGATGGACAATAATGAGAAGAGAGAGAAAGTGGAGAGGTCTTATCAGAAGCAGCTTCAATATTTGCTGGTTCAGCCTGAGCAGAGTGCTCAGCTTGAACCTCTGTAACACCGTATTTTCTTCAACAACTTTGAAATACGCGCGGAAGCTTAATTACAATAATTACATAACTATAATAGCATATTAGTACAAAATACAGCTTTGAACTAGTTTACTTTATAAAAGACAACAAGAGTGTTACTCAAAACAGGCTCTTTACAAACAAACAAGATATCAGAGTTAGATCAGTCCAAAAATCCAGCTTCACTTTTATCATCCACATACCAGGAGTATCCTAACAAAATGACAACAGTGGGGGATTAGCACATAGCTAGTGACAGAATAGATATCGAAGAACATATAAGGCATAAAGCCCAAACACACAATACTCAATCGTCAAAGAGAATCGGCGGCGTTGCAACACCTACAACCAAGGACGGCCAAAACCAAGGTTTACCAATAGCCCTGCTAACAAGGATAACAGTACAAGCACCCTTGAGTGCAACAAATGCCCCTCAAGATTAGATACTGCATATCCCTAAGCAACAAGCCCACCCAAACAAGCTGATCTCAGAATACGTCATGTATATATACAGATAAATAAGATATAACATCTTAAAGAGCAATACTATCAGGAGTTACATCCCATATATTCAAAGATATATATCCACTCACCGATATCTTCACACAAGCTCAAGCTACTCAGCTATCTTATCTAGTGAGTCTTGTCTCCAGCTGAGCAAACAACTACTAGTCAGTATTTGCTTAATCAATTCATAAGAAGCACAATACTACAGTTAAAACACATGTACATAAGATCACAAGTACATATCATCTTCATGTATATTCAGATTAATATACCATCATTCACCATTACCCTTTATTTACTGTAATTCTGTGAATCCATTCATCTCCTTAGTTTAGGCAATACATATACTCCATTCATAAGTCAAGGCTACACTTGATATACAAATTCATGTTTACCCTCAAATCATCAAAGAGTTTATCAAATTGCATTTCCTTCGGATTTACTATCAAAGCCTCCAATTCCGAGCATAGGCACATTCCGTGCAACATGTTAATTCCGAGATTATGTACATTCCGATAAAATCAATTCCGAGCTAAGGACTCAATTCCGATAATATCCGATTCAGAGCAAAGGCACATTCCGAGCCAATTGAATTCTGATATTAAAGATCATTCCGAGAAGAGTCACAATCCGATAAAACATCAATTCCGAGAAAAGTGTTGGGGCATTTACCATTCTGATTTTATACTTAAAATCATGAATTCCGAGAAGATACAATTCTGATAGAATGGAAATCCCGAGCAAATGTCATTCATCAATTCCGATAAAATACACAATCCGAGAAAAGTCAATTCCGATAAAAGTTAAGGCAACAGCTCATTTACTCGGATTTCAACCAATTCCGATTACACTTATCGGAATTCACCAATTCCGGCAGATTCAACTTAGCAATTCCGATCTATTCATAACTTGAATTCCGATTCATTCATATTCATGCATAACTTCAATTTCTAATCTGATTTTAAGCTTGCATTGACATCTATGTTTCCAGAAATGATTCTAAGCATGTATTGATCATAAACTAACATCAATTTCTACATACATACAACCTGGATCATTAAATCATTATATAAAGTATTCAATCGGAATTCATATATATATATATATATATATATATATATATATATATATATATATATAAATCTATAAAAACCAAGATTAATCATCAATTAACATAATGATACAACAATCTAACCTTCTAATGATGTTAAACACCTCAAGATTTAACAGATTGAACAATGAATTGATTTCCTTTCTTCTTCTTCTTCCTCTCGGCCGAACACACAAACACACACTCACCTTAACCAATTTCTTCTAATGCATGTAATGTGTGTGTGTTGGTGGCATAAGGTGGGTTAAGCGTTAGAATGTGACACCTCAAAGCCCACTCACAATTAATTAACATATAATTGACAATAATACATATTAATCAATTAAAACAATTAAATCACATAAATCAATTAATTAAACATAACCCTAAGGTTAATTAAATTAATTACCTTATTAATCTAGGACGGCAAGGAGGGTGTTACAACCTCGGTGTTAGCTTAGGAAGCTCCCCCTTGATTGGATCCCTCTTCTTTACTCTCTGATGAAGCTGCCTCAGCTATCAGTAGCATGGGCTCACTCAGACCCTCCTGCTCTGGGAAGATGTCGTTGTTGAACATCTTGGGGCTGAGTGTAGGAAACAGGAACACATCCTGATCAGTTTCATAGAGTGCTGTCCCCAGCTCGGCTTCAAATGCCAAGGATAGGTACCTTATGAAAGGTACATGAAGATCCCTTGTGGTCTTCATCACTTGGACCCTGAGTTTGTTGAAGATGAGCTGTGCATAGTCTAAGTTCCTCGCAAAGTACAACAGCTGCATCTCGAACTCGTTGACTTGGTTCAGTCCCCCAACCTTAGTTCCTAGTGAACGAATCACTGTTGACACCAGAAAACCACAACTGGTTGGAAAGGTGGCCTTTTTGATTACACCCTCTGTCTGCGGGTGACCCATTCTGGGTAGTACTGACCTTGCCACCTGCCTCGTGACAGTAGGCTCGAACTCATCAGTTTGAGGGAGGTGAAGAACATCCCTTAGCTGCTGCACGGATAGAACCACTGTTCTATTGCCATTAAGAACAGTCCCTGTAATCTCTCCCCTATTCTGGTCATACGTATATGTGTACCACAACTCCAGTAAATGTTGAGGAACAATATGGAGGGGTGCGCCACAGAAGGTGAAAGCCAGATGATTCAGTATCCCAGGTTTCAGCATATAATCCTTTTGCACTGGGTTTGTCTTCTGGCTTTCCTTTCTTGAGCTGAGTATATTTCTTCTTATATTTTTCAGCTCTCTAAGCATTCTTATCAGCAACTGATGCCGATTCTTCCCTTTTTAATCTGCACTCAGCAGCAATGTGTCCTTTATTCTGACAGTTGAAGCACACAGCCTTCTTGGGATCAAAGGAACTCTTCCCTTTGCCCCTGTCAGGTCTTCCTCTTCCCCGTTGACCTCTTCTCAAACGTCTGGCTAACATGGCCATCTGCTCAGTGATAGTCTGAACATCATCAGTATCACTTGAGTCTGAGTCTGAGTGGTCAGCTTTAGATTCTGACTCAGTCTCAGATTCAACAACTAATGCCTTGGAACCTTTCTTCTTTTTATGTGAAACTAATGCAATATCTGCTTTATCCAAGGACTCCTTAAGTTGTTGTTGAGAAGTTCTCTTGTGCTCTGTGATCTGTTCATGATTGAGCAAGAACCTGTAGATGGACTGTAGGTTATACATATGCAGTGTTCCTCCAGCCCTCAGTGCTGTGGTTACTTCATTGAACCTTTCTGGTAACACATCCAGAAATTTCAGCACAAGTTCAGCTTCATCTTTCTTAACATCCACACTTAGTAGGTTATTTATCAAGCAGTGAAACCTTGTGAACAAATCAGGCAAGGATTCATTCTTCTTCGAAAAGAAGTTTTCATAAGATTTGTTCAGATGACTCTTCTTTTGCTGCTTGACCAGATCAGTGTCCTCATATGTAACACTTAGAATATCCCAGATCTCTTTTGCAGATTGACACCCAGTCACAGTATGCAAGATCTCATTAGTCAGGGCATTTGCCAGAACACTTTTAGCCTTGTCATCTAGATTGAACAATTTCCAATCTTCATCTGTCTAGGATGCAACAGGCTTCCTTACCTCCTTTTCACTCTTGTCTGTTTTATCAGCGGATGTATCACTGACAACAACAGAGATCTTGGGGATTATTGGTCCTTTGATAATGACATCGGACATACAATTGTCAATGGACTTGAGGAACAACATGACTCTAAATTTCCACATAGGATAGTCAGATCCATCAAATACGGGACAACCTTTGGCAGACATCTGTGGAAAGTTTGAAGAATTGTTGCTTGTATACATTGTAAACTTTCTCAGAATCTTGAACTTTCAACTTATGAAATCGTTCAACCTACTCTGATACCAGTTGTTGGTCCCTTGGTGAGAATAACAACAAGCAACAAATGTGTAGAAGGGGGGTTGAATACAATTTCTGCGGATATTGAATAAATCAAAATAAAGTGTTACACAAAGTAAATCAAACCACAATCGAATGCTTTGCTTTTCATTAATAAGAAGATGATTACAGACTCTTTCAAGTAAGCAACTCTTGATATGTAAACACCTAATATAAATCTATCAATCTTTCAAACTTATCTATCTATAATCAACTTATGATTATAGATACTGACGACTCTCTAAACAGGATTTTATCACAGATTGAAAACTTACCAATCTCACAACTAATGTGAGTATTCGAACACACGAATAGCTTGGCAATCTGTGAATATCTTGATCACGTTGAACTGACAAACAGTGATTCAAGAATCTTAACACATACGGTTGAGGTGAGGTATTTGGCTCTGCAACACTTAGTTGTTATCGTTTCAGAATCGTACCTCTAAACTTATCAGGGAGATAAGTATTTTTAATCCTGTTCCTACGGTTCCTAACAAACTAGACTAATCCTAATTTGTTAACTAACTACCGGATAACTCGGAATCTTGAATCTTGAATCTTCTTATCTTGAGTCTTCAATCTTCAATCTCAATTTTGGAGTCTTCTTATCCTTCCCGTAGATATAGAGAGTTAAAAAGATAAATTTAAAGCATATTTAAATTCTCTTTAAACTGACTTCTTGCTTAGACTGAGTTACTCAGCTTGAAACTCATCAATCTGAGTTCTTCGAGAACAAACTCGAAAATCAACATGAACTAACACGTATATTAATAAACTCATCCTTAGAAGTCCTAAGAGTTAGCTAGAACTTATTTAGGAACTCTGTTGAGCTGACTCAGTATTCACGCTGAGTCACTCAGCTTGAAACTCATCAAGCTGAAACTCAATATATATATATATATATATATATATATATATATATATATATATATCTTAGGTGACACACACATCTTATCAAACACATTAATAATCTTACTAAGATATAGTCTAAGTTGATCAAACATATATACAGCTTATACTCAGCTTATACTCAGTCTGAATCACTGTGAGTGTTCAGTCTGACTAAGCTTCATAATTCTGTTTAAGTTTTATGTAAAACACATCATACAAACTTAACTTTGTCTCATCAAATCAAACAAATGAGATCATTTTCCCAACAAAATATTATTTTGAGTTTTTGATTAATTATCAAGTATAAAACTTAAATAATATATTTATTGCAAGTAACAGAAAAATAATATATGGGATTTTAACAGGTAGTTAAAATTAGTATTTTCATCAAGATGAATAATTAGAAATCAGTTGCTTTTACTTCATGTATTAGTTTATACATGTTTGGGATGCCATAGCCAAGCCCTAGACCTTGTGGATTGCTTTTATTTACTGCACTTGTGGTTGTTATTGGTTTTTATATTCTATGGTGTGGGGAGGCCTGCGTGCCACTTACAACCCCTATTCTTTTTGTAAAAGTATTAGATTAGCGGGCCTGCGTGCCTTTGAAAATCTTGTAATTTTATGTTTCTAGTGTTTTTAGATGTTAGAATAGAATAGTATACAATTAGAATAGATTTGAAGCTGATACAAAAGAGAAAGGAGCAAGGAGCAGGATTGGATGATGGAGCCAGTGGGAGCTTCAGAATGTCATGCCATGTATGTTGTTTTCCATTTAGGTTTTGGACCGTCGGGTTTTCTGTGTGGCTCACGAAACCGACATTAGTTAAGGGCAAGGCTAAGGCATAGTTTGTTTGTGGTTGTTTTATTTATTTACATATTATATATGCGTGGTTGTGATTCTCACGATGAAATAAAACAAGGGTTTTAATAATAGATAATTATTAAACAGTGTTTTTAAAAAGAAAACTGGCAAAATCCTTTTTAGAAAAATCTTGGATCAGTGTGCTACCCACCTAATGGTACACCTTTCCTGTTACTTGGTACTCGGGTGTCGGAAGTGACCAAACCTTGGGCATTCGGGTTCAAACCATTGCGGGGATGGGTGTGAAAGACTCTGCAATAATCGGGAGTCCCGGCCAGAGTTCACACTGTCTTATGTGGTGCGATCCATTTTGGTGATAATCGGGAGTCCCGGTCCAAAATGCACTAGAGGGACTAAAACATGCATGGTTCTTGTAGCCGATGTCCCACGGATCTAGGAGTCGTGTCCAGGTAGGATACGATTGGTATAGGTTTACCTACCAGAAATAGCATTGTCCCGGTGGGAAGTGCCGAAACCTTGCATCGGGAAATGTGAAATATGGATCCTAGTCTAATAATTTATTTTTAAAAGGTAATAATTATTAGAAGATATAATTACATTACTGAATCGGTTTTATCTTTTCTTTTTCTGTAGATGTCTATTTTATCTGTTATTCCGTTTTATTCACCCAAGGAACCTCTAAGCCTCATCGTCGGCAAGTGGAAGCTTTCAGGTCCAAACTTTGCTGTTTGGAAGATGCATCTAAAGAATGTTCTAGATGCACAGGGAAAGCTACACATCATAGAGACATTGCCTCCAGAACGACCAGGGGTAGATGCCCAGGATAGTAAGTATGATGCTTACTATCAGTATCTGGCTGACGAATCTGACGTTATGTCGATTCTCGTTCTCATAGCTTCATCCGAGTTTATGGATGATCTCTGGGAGAAGTCATCTTTTGAGGTCGTTCAGGGACTGGAGCAAAAGTTCAAGTATAGTGAACGAGCATGTCGTATCTTGCTGATGAAGGAAATTCTTTCAGCGAGGATGAAAGAAAACCAGCCAATTTGCGATCATCTCATTAACATGAGAAGACTCTTGGATTGCTATGAAAGCTTTTGGTCAAAATCAAAACCACATGAGCTAGTCATGCTTTTGTTTGGTTCTTTATCGGACTATTACCAGAGAAGGGTAATGTACGTCCTCGGTGATTTTGAGATGACTGTCGTGGAGCTGTACGAGATCCTTATGTGCATCAGTGATGAGTTGAATCCAAAGTAGCTAGAGTCAACAGTTGTGGACCCTATGCAGGAAGATGACTGGTTGGAAGAGCTTGGAGAAATTTGTTGCCCAGACTGTGGCAGCAAGGATTCATGCGAGCACTCACTCGACATAGTCAGCTGGATATTGGTTTGCCCAATGACTCAGGTATCTTTATGATAGATTGTCTTATTACTTCTTATGAATCATGGGTATTGGATACCGGATGTGGTCATCACATATGCTATCATTTACAGGGATTCAAGAGAAGTAGGAAGCTAAGACAATGAGATATGGACCTGCGGGTAGGCGAAGGCTTCATGGTTGGTGATGAAGCTGTAGGGACATATTGTCTTAGTTTACATTCGGGCATGGTCTTAGAACTAGAACCTTGTTATTATGTTCCTAGACTCATCAAAAACGTTATCTCGTTTGATTTGCTTATAGACTGTGGTTTTAACTATTTTATGAATAGTAAAGTGATTTCTTGTTTTAAAAATGACGTTTTCTATTTTAAAGTTATTCCACAAAATGGTCTCTACACGCTAAATCTAGATAACGATGAAAAATACATATATCATATAATTAAAATATTCAACAGTAACTTGAATCAGACTTACCTCTGGCATTGTCGTTTAGGACATATAAACGAGAAACGCATAGAGAAGCTCCGAGATGGCGGAATTCTAGAACATTTTGACTTGGAGTCATATGATATTTGCGAATCTTGTTTGTCTGGTAAAATGACAAAGCAGACTTTCAACAGTGAGAATGAAAGGGCTAGTGAGCTACTGGGAATAATACACACAGATGTATGTGGACCTTTTACTCCAGAGGCTAGAGGAGGATACCGGTACTTCATTACCTTTACTGACGACTTCAGTAGGTTCGGTTATGTCTATCTTATGAGACTTAAATCTGAATGTTTTGACAAGTTCAAACAGTTTTTGAATGAAGTACAAAATCAGCTGGACAAGAAGATAAAGCTGCTTCAGTACGACCGAGGTGGTGAGTATCTGAGTTAGGAATTCGACGATCATTTGAAGGAATGTGGGATTGTTTCACAACTCACACCTCCGTATACACCTAAGATGAATGGTGTGTCAGAAAGGATGAATCGTACATTGCTTGACATGGTACGATCAATGATGAGTCGAAGTTTATTTCCTTTGTCGTTTTAAGGGCACGCACTCGAGACAGCGGCATTCATGATGAACCGGGTTCTGACAAAATCGGTTGAAAAGACACTGTTCGAGGTATGGACGGAGAAAAAGTCCAAGATGTCTTTTCTCAAGGTTTGGGGATGTGAGGTGTATGTTAAGCGAACATTCACGGATAAACTCATTACCAAATCAGATAAGTGTATCTTTGTGGGTTATCCCTAGGAAACCATGGGATACTATTTCTATAACCCAGATGAGAACAAAGTTTTTGTTGCTCGTAAGGAGGTGTTGTTGGAAGAGAAGTTTCTAAACTCAGAAACTCCAAGAAAAGAAATAGAGCTTCAAGAAATTGAAGAGGAAGAGATAACACCACCACCGATAATCGAACCCGTAATTCAACAAAGGATTGTTAAATCTTAACCCGAGTTTGTGGTTGAGGAAGAAGTGTAAACACAAGACCTTCATAGATCTAGTAGGTCTCGTCACGAGCCAGATAGGTATCTAGGATTCCTGGTTGCTCAGACGAAGGGGATCTTTTAGAACCCACCACCTACCAAAATCCTGTTTCAGGTTTAGAATCTGAGAAATGGCTAGAAGCCATGAAGGCAGAGATGCAATCCATGTATGACAACCAGGTTTGGAAGTTAGTGGATTTGCCTCAACACAACAAAGTTGTTGGGTTCAAATGGGTCTTCAAGAAGAAGACCGACATGGATGGAAAAGTGCATTCTTATAAGGCTAGGCTAGTGGCAAAAGGTTTCACGGAAACTCATGGTGTTGACTATGATGAAACTTTTTCCCCAGTGGAAATGCTTAAGACCATTAGAATTCTTATAGCCATATCAACATATTTTGACTATGAGATATGGCAGATGGATGTCAAAACCGCCTTCCTTAACAGGAAGCTGACAGAGGACATATATATGATACAACCGGATGGTTTTGCGGATCCAAAGAATCCTAATAAAGTATGCAAGTTGCTAAAAACCATTTATGGGTTGAAGCAGGCATCTGGAGCTGGAACTTACACTTTGATGAGCGCATCAAAGAATTTGGTTTACCAAAAGTGAGTTCGAGTCATGTGTTTACACTAAATTCAGTGGGAGCGCGGTAACCTTCCTAGTCTTGTATGTAGATGACATACTATTATTAGGAAACAATATACTAGTATTACAAGCCTCTATTGGTAAGTGTTCCAGAATTTCCTTTTAGTCTTTTCCGGACACCTACCAATTAATAGAGGGTATGGAGCCACGTCGGTCGTTTGGCGTGCTTCGGATGGGCCACTCTCCCCCAGTGGTTAAACTCTAGGATCTGATTTGAATTCCATATTCAAGAAAAGTAGACATCTGCGGCCTAAAACTACACGAGTGGATAGATTTACGGCTACTACTTCCCAATCTTTGTGAACGTTCACTTCAATAGGATATCTCGTTTTACTAGCTCGACTATAGAGAGAGGAACTAATGGTAACAAGCCAGACCAGATGATCTTCAAAGACATCCTTCACCGATCGATTAGAGCTTGTGATTTGATTGCTGCAGACAAGACGGCTATGATTGGGGGAACCGGGTGCCCGTGATATAAAAGGCTCCGGACTAGAGGACTAATAATCCTTCCGGCCCCGCTTCCTTGGGAGTAGTGCCCCATCCGAAGCACGCCAAACGACCGACGTGGCTCCATACCCTCTATTAATTGGAGTAAAACCTGGTTAGGTAAATGTTTCCAGATGAAAGACTTGGGAGAAGCTGCTTATATACTTGGTATTAAGATCTATAGGAATAGATCTAAGCGGCTTATCGGACTTAGTCAAAGTACATATATTGACAAAGTCGTGAAAAGATTCAAGATGGAGGAATCCAAGAAAGGATTTATTCCAACGCAATCTAGCACGATTTTAAGCAAGGCTCAGTGTTCTGTATCTAGTCAAGATCAGAACAAGATGAAATCGATTCCATATGCCTCGGAAATTAGATCAATTATGTATACCATGCTGTGTACTAGGCCCGATGTTTCCTATGCTATAAGTGTCACGAGTAGATACCAAAAAAATCCGGGTGAAGCTCATTGGGTAGCTGTCAAAAACATTCTCAAGTATCTGAGAAGGACAAAAGACATATTCCTAGTTTATGGAGGTTCGATGGACGAGCTTATTGTAACTGGTTACACTGATGCTAGTTTCCAAACCGACAGAGATGACTTTAGGTCGTAGTCAGGATTTGTCTTTACCCTAAACGGAGGAGCTATATCTTGGAAAGGTCAGAAGCAAGATACAATAGCATATTCGACTACAGAGGCAGAGTATATTGCAGCAAGTGATGCGGCAAAGGAAGCTGTCTGGCTGAGGAATTTTATCTCGGACCTTAGAGTTGTTGCTAGTATCTCTAGGCCGATTGATATATTCTGTGATAACTCAGGGGCTGTGGCGCAAGCTAAAGAGCCAAGAGATCATTAGCGGACTAGACATGTACTCAGAAAATATCACCTAATCCGAGAGATCATTGGAAGAGGAGATATTAGACTGCAAAAGATGCCGACGGACGACAACGTTGCTGACCCGTTGACAAAGCCGCTAGCTAGAGCTAAGCATGAGAGACATGCGAATTCTATAGGGATGCAGTACCTAGAATATAGCAGTTAGTTCAATTTTTTGATTATTACTATAGATGTAACTTGAAACTCTTTTATTATGTATTTACATTTCATGGGATTGAAATAGGAGGTATTTACATAATTGTTTCTCGTTGTCTTTTTAGCATGTTTTAACCTATCCATGACAAATTCAAGTTAAGAATTGTCTAAATGCTCGTAGCTACTTAATGTAGTGGGAGCCACATTAGGGAGATAACGCTATTATGAATATTTGATGATTTATTCGGGGTTGAATAAAAGCACAAGGTTGTGATCAAATATTCGTAGATATTTATCAGGAGGGATAAATATTGGGAGTGATCCGCATCGAGTTTACTTCATGGAGCTACAACATAAGTAAACTTGATAGGTTGTCCTTAGACCTGAGATATTTGGTTTGGGGCACAGTAACTACTGTACTTTAGCGCGTTCTAACGTCACGCCGTAACAGGGTGATTATAAGGGGCATGTCTAGGTGCAGCGGAAGCTGTGTGCTTAAATTGCAAATAGTCAACATGTGATTTTCACTTCCTACTCTTAGGAGAGATATTTCTGGGCCCCTCGACGATTAAGACTACTGAAAATGCGTGGCCGCGCTTGGTTAGAATGATAGGTTTCATTCGGTAAACCGTAACTACAGAGTGTCGAGATCAGAGTCGAGAAAATCCGAGTATTTAGAATAAGATCCTTGCTCCATGTCTAATACTCACATTACAGAATATCGCGATGCAAAAGAAAAAGCCTAGATAATCCAAGGGGTGGATTATATCACTAGATGTAAGAGATATCATAGTCTGGTTAACCTAAGTGTCTGGCTAGGGACCTCCTTAGGCCAACGGTGTACAAGGAGTGTTACTTATCTTGCACAAGTGGGAGTCTGTTAGATTATGTGCAGAGATAGATAACACATCTCATCGTGTCCAATACTATGTGACACTAAATGATCACACTGCTACACACTTGTTTAGAACCATTTGGATTTTTACCAAGTTATATATGTGTGGAATAATTAATTAGTTAATTAATTATTGAGAAGAAAAATAATAATAGTTATTTATTATTTTAAAAGGAAAATTAATATTTAAGTTTAAATATTAATTGGACCAATTAATTAATAGTTATTAATTAATTAGAAAGGTCAAGGGTATTTTATGCAATTAGGTGATAGTTTAATTAAAGCTTAAAGAATCATAAGGATTATTATAAATAACCTTTTAAGGCTTAAGGAATCATAAGGATTATTATAAATTGCAAAAAGATAACCCTAGCCCCTCTCCCTCTCTCCCTCTGCGTCGAACTAGAAGCCACCCCAAGGGGGTTCTCGGCCTCGTCGAACACACACACATACACGCATAGTTGTTGCATGATTGTTTTGTTATATCTCGTGGCGGTCTAGCAGCCTGTTCGAGGTGGTGCAATAGCGGTGTTCTACCTTTAGTTATCTGGATTAAAGTTTCAAGATTGTTGCTGAAAGGTATAACTTTTTAATCCTTATTCTCTGTTTTGTTTCCTGTACGAGTTAGATGAGATCACTGGAGGGGGTTTTTTGTTTATCTCCATTGCGTATGTTTTTATACCATACAAAACCTTTCAAACATGACACCACTAATGTAACGTGACTGGTCAAATTGATGAAATGGTGTTTAATCTTGAACTTTCTAAAGGGGTAAAGTGTTAGATTGTCGGATTGTTCTAAAGGGTGACTGGTCAAATTGATGAAATGGTGTTTAATGAAATGGTGTTTAATGAAATGGTGTCGGATTGAATTTTCTAAAGGGGTAAATGGTGTTTAATCATAAATTTCATAATGTGTTAATGGAGAATTTCGAGATTAGAGTGTCGGATTGTTCGTCGAATTCAATTAAAAAACGGAGCTTCAAAAGAAAAAACTCATTTTTCGCTCAACTCTTACTCGTTTTACATAATTCTTTTTACAGATTATTACAGATAATCTTTTTACCTTTTAAAGGACACCAAATTCATGAATTTTCATCAAGTGTAGGCCAAGAAATGGTTAATTAAAGTCGGATATAACTCATTAAGCACCCTACGGTTTTTTGATTTTTTTGACTCATATTAGACAAATAATTTTAAACACATTAAACTATTTATATTACATTCCTAAATTTTTTTTACCAGAAAACCTAATTTCTGCCGCCATCACCCAGAAAACCCTAGTTTCAACCGCCATCGCCGCTATCTTCTCCGGCCGTCGGCGTTAGCCGGCGGTCCGGAGAACCTCCCCCTTTTTCATATTTCGTTTTTCTTTTTCTGTATAAATTTCCGGTCAAGAGTGTTCACAAGTTTTAGAGTTCAAGTTTCAGATCTTGTTTTACTTGCAGATCGTGGTTGTGGTTGGTTCGAGTTAAAGTTCGTTGTTAATAAGTTCAACTTTCATGTTTCAGATCTTGGTTCGGTTTTAGATCGTGGTTAGAGGGTTCGATTTTCAGATCTTGGTTCCAGTTCGTGTGCAGCTGTTCGTGGGAGTTTTTGTATTCCACAATTAAGGTTGTGGTTCATGCTTCGTTTATGGTTACAGTTCGTTTTCGAGTGTAGTAGGTTACAATTCGTTTATGGTTTGTGTGCTATGGTCGTGGTTCGTGCTTCCGGTATTAAGTTCGTGTGCAGTTGGTTACAGTTCGTTTATGGTTCGAGTTCGGCTATTAAGGTCGTGGTTCGTGCTTCAGGTATGCTTCGAGTCCCGTTGTTAAGGTCGTGGTTCTTGGTTTCAAGGTTCGTGTTGCCGATAGGACTGATGAGATGTCAAGGTCGTGGCTTTGAAGGTTCGTCTGTTAAGTTCGTGGGTTTTGGTCGATGTTTGTGAATTTCAAGATCTGATGCTGTTTTGTTCGAGATTCGTTGTCTGTTTCTAGATCAAGATCTGCTGCTACCTTACTATCTCTAGGTTCGTGTGGTTCATGTTCGGTTCGAGGAAAAGTTCGTCATAGTTCGGGTTTGTGGATCCAAAGTTCGTTACTTCTGTTCGTGGTACAAGATTTGTTGCTCCATTGCGGGTTGCTCCGAGTAGTTCAAGTTTAGAGTTTAAGGGTTCGAGATCGGGTTTGTCCGACTTGATGTTCGTGTTCAGTTATTGCTCCAGTTTAGTTTTCATGTTCCAAGGCCGGGTTCTAGTTGTGTCGTGTTTGTATGGGTCCAAGTTAGTGTCTAGGGCTCGCTAGTGGTCATGTTAGTTTTTGATTAGGTAAGGCCGGGTCTATTGTCATGTAGTATCGATGACTACTAGCATCTTGCTAGTAGTATCTTTAAAAATATTTGCTTTTCAAAAAAAAAAAAAAAAACATTCCTAAATTTTTGTTAAAATATTTACATCCTAAACTATAGGTATTAGATATCCTATAGGATTCATGCTACTTTCGTATTTTAATTTCTAATTTCCGATTTAAGGCAAATTAAAGTTAATTTTGATGTTTTAATTCAAATTTGAGTTTTATTTTGACTATTCAGGAGTCAAAATTAAATTTTAATTTTAATCAAAATAAATAGTTAGGATTTATTAAATTATTAATCTTTTATTTAATTTAGAAGATAACGTTACTTTTGTATAATATTCGAATGAGAAGCATATAATCATCTAAAGCATATAATCATCTTATTTTTAGTGTTATAAAACGATTTAAGTAGTAGGACGAAAAATAATAATCAGTTTGATAATGTCAGCTGCGTTTATTAATTTTCTTATTATAATAATAATCTTGAAAACTAGTGATGAGTTGTTAATTATAATTAATTTTATGGTACAATAATAGTACAAAATTTTCAAGCTATTGACGCGTGAAAGTATTATGCTTTTGTTGGACACACTTCGTGAGTTGGTGTCTACAAAACTATTTTTATTTGTGTGTTAGTTGTCTCATATCCTGATAACAAGTGTAAGAAATTGCGATTCGCTGTGAATAATGTATATTTAGTTTTTTAATTAATTATTTTTAAAAGTTGTTATAATCAAAAGTTTATATAATAATTTATTTATTTTTGAAATATATATAATCATAAAAATTAGTTTTATAGAATGTTTTGAATTTTACTTATACATACTATACGATCATAATAAAAAAAAAGATATTAGATTACATAAGAATATAATGAACTTTGTCTTACCGTTGTATATTAAAACAACGATGATTTTCATACAAAGTTCATACTTTAATTAGGTTTTAAGATATCTTAATCACAAAGCTTGTTGTATTTTCATTCAAAGTTTGTATTGGAATCAGATTTCCTTGCATTTTTATACAAAGTTCATATTATTTTCATACAAAGTTTATATTTGAATAATAGTTTATTGTATTTTCATACAAAGTTCACATTTTATTAGATTTTAAGAAACCTAAATAACAAATTCATAAATAAACATTAGAGACAAAGTTTTATAGATAACTACTAAAAATCAGACAAACATTTTTTTATTAAAGTACGAAATGTATGTTATGAATTGCACATGCTTAGTATTTTTGAAAGAGTAAAAATAAAACTAAGCTTGTTGTTATTGAAAAAAAATGTCAAATATTGTTTTAAAAAGAAAATTTAAGAAATAAATATCTTTAATCTTTAATATATATAATAAATTGAAAGTACTAAAATACTCTCAAATCAAAGTAAATCAAATTTGTTAAATGAAGTAACTATTAGATGGATTTAACGAGATTCATATGTACAATTTTAGTGAAAAAACCTTTCATAATAAGAAAATATTTAAAATATCTAGTCAATGCCAATTAACTTAATTATTATAAAATATTTTAATAACTAAATATTTCATTGTAATTATTCTACCACTCTTACTCTATAAAACATTTACAACTTTCAAAACTTTGAAATTTTAAGTAAATTGAAAGTACCAAACTACCCTCAAATCAAGTAAATGAAAATTGCTAAACGAAGTAACTATTAGATGGATTTAATGAGATTCATATATACTATTTTAGTGAACAAACCTTCCATAATAAGAAAATAACTAAAACATCAAGTCAATGTCAATTAACTTAATTATTACAAAATATTTTAACAATAAACATTTCATTATAAATATTCTATCACATAAAAAATAGTTGAACTTAATTGTTAGAAAATGTGTATAAAGAGACTCGTGAATTTGAATAACATATAACGTAAATTCATAAAAATTTATAGAATTAAAATTAACTCAATAGTTAAAAAGGACTAGTTACTGAGCAAAACAATTTGACACCGCCGCTTTGGCACGGGTACTATGCTTGTGTGTGTGTGTGTGTGTATATATATATATATATATATATATATATATATATATATATATATATATATATATATATATATATATATATATATTTGTGTGTGTGTGTTGAGAGGTTCAAATTTGTAACACCTTCTCTACTGGCTTAGATTAATAAGGTAATTAGTCTAAGTAATATTTAATTATAATTTTGAACATGTGGATTTAATTATAATTATGTGTTATGTGAAAATTAAATTGTGATAATATGTGTATTTTTATTTAATTTGAAAATATTAATTAATTAAAAAATTGAGTTAGTGGAGCATGAGGTGTCAAAATATGAGATTAGTGGTTTATGAAGTGTCAAATTTTGAGACACTAAGTCACCAACAACCATTCTTAGTGGCTTATGAGGTGACATATTTTGATGATAATTAACTACCTAAACTTGCCATTAACACCATTTTACATGCAAGATCAAAAGTGTGTGTGTGTTTTTCTTGGATTGCTCCCGGCTGAAGAACACAAGAAGAAGAAAACAACCATCTTCATCTTTTGATTAAGTGTTTTGATTTCTGAAGTATCTGATTGATAAAGGTTAGTATAATTGAGTCATAAATGTTATTTATATTCGGTTTTATAGAAATTATATAGAAAACCGTATGCTACTTTAATTTTATAAATTCAGAATGTTTGCATGTTAGTAATTGTTATGGATTATTGTTTATTATGTGTCTATAAAGCTTTTTAGCAATATATATATATATATATATATATATATATATATATATATATATATATATATATATATATATATATATATATATATTCTTGTGCATGAACATCAATTAGTCCAGAAATGAAGAAATTGATCAACACAGCCAAGAATATGAATTATACGGATTTGTGAACTTAACCGGTTTTGTGATAAAAACCGCATGGATTATAAGGGATTTGAGACTTAGGCATTTCCTTAACACTTTTGACCGGTTTTGGACTTATGACATTAAAATCGCATGACAGTAAAACCGCATGACACTCTATACGGTTTTTATGAATGAGTTGGATTACATTAAATGGTGTGTATGAGTTATACATGATATATATGAGCACATGTGATTTATATAATAAATGTGCTTACATACTTTGAAGCAGTATTGTGGAACATAAACAGACTTTTGTTATATGTTCTCAGGAACTGAGGAAACTCAGTAAGATAGACTCTTGAGTGTTAAGCTGTATAGGCTTTGGGGAGTGGATTCATATCTTTGGATATGCAGGATGTGATATCCTGATTGTAACTATGCTCATTGGACTTTATGTCTTGTTTAATATGTATACATGTTGTTTTCGGAGATCAGCTTGGTGATTTCGGCTGGGCCTGTTGCTTACGGATTTAATAGTATCTGATCTTGAGGGGCATTTGTTGCACTCAAGGGTGCTGATACTGTCGTCCATGTTAGTAGGGCTATCGCTAAACCTATGTTTTGGCCGACATATGGTTGTAGGTGCTTGCAACACCGCCGGTTCTCTTGGTGATTGAGCTATGTGTTTAGGTTGTATGCCTTGTGTATGCTTAGATATCTACTCCCTCAGTTAGCTTTGTGCTAATCCCCCACTATTTTATGTTACAGATTCATTTTGGTGAGTATCTGGATTGCATGACAGGGAATATGGACAGACCACCTACTCTGATAACTAATATTTTGTTTACAGTCTGTTTTAAAATTAACAATGTGGTGGAATTTTTAGAATGACAAAATGGACAAATGATGTATTTATATTATGTTTATAACGTAATTATAGTAATTAAGCTTCCACATGCAGTTTAAAGTTAATCGTACAGTGTGACAAATTGGTATCAGAGCACTGGTTTGAGGATTTGCATTGGTGATTTCGTGCAATACTCGAACCAAGGCTCTGGTCAGTCCAGTATTCCCAGGGTGGGTAATTAGTAATTAGCTTGAGGTTAGTTAGTTTGATTATACTAACGGATTTAAATCTAACTACTGGTGAGACGTTGTATACGGGACAGATTATAGCTGACAACGAGAACCTGACAACTACCCCTGCATCCCCTAGAAGAAACAACAATCAATCTTCAACAGCAGTAAATGAACAATATAACAGGGCTGATACTTCTAACAACGGAGTATCTGATCAGCAAGACTATGTGCTTCAGTTAGAGGATACAATGCAGACTCTGAGAGACAGAATTCAGCAACTAGAACATCAGCAACAGCAAACCCAATCTTCTCAACAAATACAAACAATTCAGATGCCCAGAATATTAAATGTGTTTACCCAACCTATACCACCTCCTGTTTTCACTACAACTCAATTTAGTACGATGTCAACTTCATTTGGATCTTTACCGTTTGTGCCTATTCCACAAGTGACACCGCCTCATTAACCCCTCTGATGAAATAGGATGAATTGAGACGGTATTTTGTAAATACGTAATTATCTTGCAACATAACTTCTTTATTCCTTGGTATCCACCACAGGAAAGTTATAAGCCGAGATGTCAGTATAAAGACTTCATGGATTGTTAACCACCGGAGTATTCTGGAAGCTCTGACCCTACTGTTACACTGAATTGGTTGAGGGAGACGGTTAAGGCATTGGACGCCTGTAATTGTGAGGAATCTGAGAGAGTGAAGTTTGCAACCCGACGATTGAAAGGTCAAGCTGCGACATGGTGGGATTCTTTGACAACACATCTTTCCAGGGAAATGATTAACTCTGTGACTTGGGAGCAATTTCAGAATAAATTTTGTAAACACTTTTGCAATGCTTTCGATATGGCAAAAGTGAAGCGGGATTTTATGGATTTGGCTCAGAACGACAAGATGTCAATTGATGAATAGATAACCATGTTTAATGAAACTCTTAGGTTTGCAAAGCAGTGGGTGCCTGATGAACCTGCACAGATTCAACACTTTGTGCAAGCGTTATTTCCTGAATATCGGGGTAACACCCGTTTGGAAACATCTTTGGTTCAGGCGTTCACATTAGCTTGGGCGGCTGAAGGTGATGTGAGGGCTAGGGAAAAGATGAACAGAGAGAAGGGATCATCTCACAAGACTGGTGGGAGGTAAAGTGGGAATCAGAGTAAGGGCAAATGGCAGAACAACCAGAACCGGGGAGATATGAAATCTAAGAGTTCGGGATCTAATCAGGGTAAGCCATGGTGTGGAACTTGCAAGTATCGTCATACCGGTCCGTACACACCGCAGACTTGTCGGTGTTTGCGATGTGGTGAATTCGGTCATGAACCGTCTGCTTGTCGGTTTATAACACATGTGTGTTGGAATTGTCATGAAGAAGGTCACCGAGCTGGAGCATGCACCAAACAGAGGTCAACGGGGACAGGGCAAGGGGTAGTCAATGTCAGGGGATCGTCTTCTGCAGGTCAGAAGAGAAAGAATCCACCTTCTGCAGAAGGGAGAGCCTTTAAAATGACAGTGAATGAGGCCACCGGAAACAACGATATGATTACGGGTATGTTTTTGATAAACTCTATGCCTGCCCGTGTGTTATTCGATTCTGGTGCAAATAGATCTTTTATATCTATGTCTTTATGTGATAAATTGAAATTGCCTTATACTGTGATTGCTTCTCTCTTAGAAGTAGAGATTGCAGATGGTAAGTTAGTGCCTGTTACCTCATCAGTGACTGGAGTTCAGATAGACATAGATGGTACTAGTTTTCCTGTTGATTGTTTGCTTATGCCTATACCGGGGTTTGATTTAGTATTAGGCATGGATTGGTTAAGTCACCATAAAGCTAGTATCCAGTGCCAATAGAAACTTATAACTATTCCTTTGGTTGACGGGTCGCATGTTGTGGCTTGTGGGAATAGAGCCCAATCAACCTTTCCAATCATATCGTTTATGAAGGCTAGAAAATCTCTAACCAAAGGGTCTGCATCTTTCTTGGCATATGTTATTGATGTGAAGAAGGTGAAGAAGCCAATTACCGGTATTCGAATTGTTTCGGAATATCCGGAGGTATTTCCAGATGATCTGCCAGGGTTGCCACCTGTCCGAGATGTAGAGTATAAGATTGATTTGATACCTGGCACTACACCTATTGCGAAAGCTCCGTATTGTTTAGCTCCTTCAGAGATCCGGGAGATGATGACTCAGATACAGGAACTAATAGACAAAGGGTTTATTCGTCCGAGTTCTTCGCCTTGGGGTGCACCAGTGTTGTTTGTGAAAAAGAAAGATGGGACTCTGCGTATGTGTATTGATTACAGAGAGTTGAATAAGAGGACCATCAAGAACAAGTATCCGTTGCCCTGGATTGATGATTTGTTTGATCAACTGCAAGGGGCTTCTTACTTTTCAAAGATTGATTTGAGATCGGGATACCATCAGGTGAGAGTAGCAGAAGAGGATATACCGAAGACAGTTTTTCGCACTCGCTATGGTCATTATGAATTGCTGGTAATGCCGTTTGGTTTGACGAATGCTCCTGCTGTATTTATGGATCTGATGAACCGTGTGTGTCGACCATTTTTAGACAAATTCGTTATTGTGTTTATTGACGACATTTTGGTGTATTCTAAAACTGAGGATGATCATGATCAACACTTAAGACAGGTTCTGGAGATATTGAAGCAGAAGAAATTATATGCTAAGTTTTTGAAATGTGAATTTTGGTTACGCGAAGTTAAGTTTCTAGGACATATAATTTGTAAAGATGGTATTAAAGTGGATCCGTTCAAAATTGAAGCTGTGATGAACTGGAATACTCCGAAAACGCCAATAGAGATAAAAAGTTTTCTGGGATTAGCAGGATACTACCGACGGTTTATCAAGGATTTTTCCAAGCTTGCCGGTCCGTTAACCAAGTTGACCCGAAAGGATGTTCAGTTTCAGTGGGGTATAGCTTAGGAAAATGCTTTTCAAACCTTAAAATAGCTTTTGTGTCAAGCTCCTGTTCTTTCCTTACCTGAGGGTTCAGAAGATTTTGTGGTATACTGTGATGATTCTCATGCCGGTTTGTGATGTGTTCTGATGCAGAGAGGTAAGGTGATTGCTTACGCTTCGAGACAATTAAAACCCAATGAAGGAAATTACCCAACTCATGATTTAGAATTGGCTGCGGTAGTATTTGCACTTAAATTATGGAGGCATTATCTGTATGGAACCAAGTGCACGATTTATACTGATCATAAAAGTTTTCGGTATGTTTTCACCGAGAAAGAATTGAATATGAGACAACGTCGTTGGCATAATGAACCCTAACCTCATCGAGTCCTAACGAGTGATGATGATGAACGGCGTAAGGTGCCAGAACATGCTTCACGATGCAGAGCATCGGCCAACCCAACCTTTATTTCCAGAGGTTTCTTCCCAGCGTGAGGCGCATTGTCTCGTGGCGTGAAGTCCTTGTGCAGCCGCACAATCTTCTTAACTTCTTTTAAGTCTCCTAATTTCTAGTTTTGACCTTAGTATGGTTCCTTATGGTTCATAGCATTGTTTAAGTGTTCTAAATAGTAGAATAACCATTATGAAGGCCTTGATCACTAAGTCTATAATTCTAAATTTTATTTAGGATTAAATTGAGGTTGATACTTTGCGAAGCTTTGGAGTAATGGTGAAACTGGGTTATGATCCTTATTCAACTTAATGGTGAGTGCAATTATTTTTTAAAAACTAGGCTACATGGCAAAATTCTATTTTGCACATTTTTTAGTCATCGAATGTTTTTATTTCTTGACAAATGAGGGCCTCGTAGAAACAAAATAACGATATGGTCGAAGTTGACACGGTTGATCGATTTCGGTGTATCCATGTTAAACTCTCGATCGTAGCATGATTGCAAATCTCGATATAGAAGCTAAAAAAAGAAGAATTGGAGGAGACGGGTGGGGACTATTAGAGATAAATTAAATAGTTTTGAAGATTTTTAGTTTTCATATGGCTTTTGTTATTATTATATATATATATATATATATATATATATATATAAGTTAAAAGCGTACGGGGCGGGGCGGGTACCCGCGGATATTGAATTTTAAAAACCGTACCCGCCCCGCGTTTAGCGGATACCCTAGTTTTCGGGTTTTTTGGGTTACGGGTTTTACGGGTATCGGTTTTTTCGGTATTAGTTCATGCGGGGCAGTTCGGTTTCTCGGTTTTTTTGAACACCCCTAGTTCCATTCTTATACGTTTATGAGCATGATGCTAATATTAGTACGTTATAACATAATGAATACATTGAATCATGAATTGTACACTTAGATTATGTTGAACCATGAACTTTATGCATGTGCATGATGTTAGGTGTATATAACTGAGTATTTATACATACCTACTCTACACCAAGGCAACAGAAGCTTGTATGGGTATAGACACATGAGGTCCAACTGGACGTATAGGTGCTATCCATTTAGGGCTCCTAGACATGGCTATTTTTATGGGCTTCCGCCATTAGGATTCTACAGGGAGTGGCATATGAGTTTAATGGACTACCCGCACATCAAGTTGATCACGATTTTTGATAATTAACTTTAATTGTTCAAGTTATTTACATTGATGACTATGTGTTATTAGCCGTAGAACTTGCGTCACTTAATCATCTTAGTTTAATGCTTTTTCTTGTTGGTTATGTATCCACTACTGACCTTTTAGATTTCGATATTAGAATAATCTGCATGCCACATTTTGGAAGAACTTATATTCGGTTGTTTACATTGGTTACTAAGTTACAGCATATCATGTTTAATACTTGTAAATAATCAACTACTATGATCTTGGGATAGATGCTAAGCTTTTTATATACTCGTTTAACCAAGATTTCACTTGTATAAGTTGGTGGAAATGTCTTGGTGTTGTGTAAAAAAATGTTCATCTCATTTAAACCCTTATTCAGGTATTACAAGTTGGTATCAGAGCCTCGGTTTAAGGATTAGAACACATTTTGTATGCTTAGACTTAAACTAGGTTACCAAAGTATAATTTCTTCAAGTGGGGGCGTGGGAGGATTAATGTTTTTATTCAATGTGTTACTTGATACTCATATTAATTTGAGTTGATGTTTAGTTGGACATTTTCTTACATTTTAGTGTTACTGTACAATCTTAAATTTTACCTTATCCTACTATTGTTTATCCATTATTAACAATATTATTAGGGAGGGGAACCCGATGGCAAAGGAGATATCCCACATTGGTTGAAATAAATCCACGACTGTTACAAATGGAGAACAAAATGTTGAAAGCTCAAGAAGATGCAAGAAACCGAGAGGATGAAGTGAGAGCAGCCATGGAGAATGAATGCACATACACGAACTTCTTAGATTGCAAACCTCCTGAATTTGAATAGTCAAGCAACCCTGCGGATCATGTTAATTGGATAAGGGAGGTGGAATAAAAATTTCATATGCATAGATGTGGGGATGACCTAAAGGTGTCTTTTGTAGTGTTATTACTAAAAGGGAGAGTTGTAGATTGGATGGATACCGTTCGTGCTACAACTCCTTAATAAATAACTGAAAATTCTCATGGGAAACTTTTGCTGATAAACCCAATAAAGAATATTGTTCTAAACGGGAATTTCTTGCGATGGAAAAGGTAGATCTCTGAATTGAAGAACATGTGGAAAGGTTTTTGGAGAAACTTAGATTCTTGAGACGTTGGTATGCGGATGACGAAACTATTGTACACCGGTTTAATGAAACCTTACCTCAAGTATCTTTCTTGTGAAATCCATTCCTACACATGTTTTATTTGCTACAGGAGCCAACTGTTCATATATGTCCTCTCGACTTTGTGTTAAATTCCCCATGAATCCTTTTAAGTTACCCAAACCTATAGAGGTAGGAATAGCTGATGAGCAAGTAGTAAAGTACGAGTATCTTGATTCTTGATTAGAAATCGATATGTGATTGTCCATGAGTGCTTACACATATATACTCATACTCAACTTAGAAAGTTATTCAAGTTCTTTAAAACATACTTAGAAACTCTATTTATGTCCCGGACCTTACTACTCTTTTACGCTGACTAGTGAGTCTGACAGGCTAAAAATAATTCAGTTTAATACTTCTAAGCTTTATCTTTCAAGCTTTATTTTGTCTCATCAAATATAAACATACGAGGTCGTTTGATTGAGAAACTCCCCCTATTCAACGATGACAAACATGTAGCCAGCTTGAAAACAATTAGTCGAATCATGCTATTAAATATTGACCTAACCAAAAGTTAGTTGAACTTATGAAATTGATTTAAACATATCAAGTTAACCGACCTTGTCAATTTAAATTGAACACATAACAAACAATTTTAGACATACTAACACTCGGCATGAACATATTAAACTATAAATCAAATCACATTGACCATATCAAAAGAATATTGTATTCATTTATGAAGTTATCATCGGTATACACAAAGATTGATAACTTAGATCAATTTTACGCATTTAATGCTCACACATTTATACAATAATACTAAAACAAAAATGAATATTTACATTAAAAATTATATTTCTTGAAATACTAAGGATGATATGCTTCACACTCAGCTATCTCTTGATTACTCTATTCAATCAGCTTAGAGTAGCTGGAAAGATGTAACAGTTCATCCTTTCTTGATCTAATGGCTCTTTTTGTCTTCTTTCTGAACAAACAGTTATGCTTAAATTGTAACACATTAATCCCAGAGCTAACACATGCAATTTACTAATAACATATATGCTTAACATCTCCTGGAAACATTGATTTCCTTGTCTGTCCATATACATGAATCCAAAAATGGGTTTTTTCACACATGTATTTTCTATAAATTCTACCCCTTCTGGAACCAGCTCTTTTCTCTTTTCTTACATCTCCTAGTCAAGCAGACCTTGTTCTTCCTTTTTTGCCAGATTTGTGAAAAGAGGTTAAAAAGGTTATGATTTCATTCTAGGAATGACTTCAACTTGATAATTAAGTAGTTCCGCTTTAGCAAACTATCTTAACACTCGTCCTTTATTTTGTTTCTTTCTCTTGACGTTTCCATGTCTTTTTGTAGGATGACTATTGACTTCCGTTCTTCATATCCTAACTTGTGCATCAGCTTCATATATAGTGAGGTAGTGGTAGTATTCTCCAAGGTAAGCTATAGATTCACCATTCCCTGGACACTACCCGGCTCCAAGCTTTTGATCTCAAAGGTAAAATAGTTTTGGACAAAACATTGACTTATATCCTCAACTACTTGTTTTGGCAATTCAACCTCTTCAACCTTTGGTTCTATCACTTTATCAGGCTTTGTTCAAGCTTTATCAGATCCTGTTCTTGATTTTAGATCTATTCACTCCAAGCTTGTTCCCTTTGTTCTTTCAAAATTTGTTGTCTTTTGGAACTCAGCTTGCATCAATTCCTTACTCTACCTTAATCCATCCATAAGAACTTTTAGCTATGTAGCATCTTGTTTCTCCAACCTTTTAATTGCAAATCTTGTAGTTTTTCATGCAGGGTTTAGATGGTCTTTGGAGTCTGGCTCATAGTCAGATCTGATAGGATTTATGTGCATAATCATCGAACCGTGATGACACGCCCAATGCCATAAGACACTCAAGGGTCACACCTGTGAGGGTACGTAATTCAAGAAGATAATTCACACTGTGGGAGATAGATATTATGACAGTAAGTCATAAACCAGTGTAGAGAGTTGTAAAATAACCAGGTTAAATTTATTAACAAGAATATATATACTTATTAGTTAATAAATATATATTATTAATTATTAGATTAATATCTTGAATATTATCCAAAAGGTTATTATTACTAATTTTTATTATTAAAGAAATAAAATAGATATATATATATATATATATATATATATATATATATATATATATATATATATATATATATATATTAATAATAGATGGTTTAAATAAAGTTGTCTAATTAAAGATAACTAGAAAGTTATCTATAAATAGGGATTTAAACCTTAGCAATTAGGGTTAATCATAATTTTATAAACAAAACAAACTCTCTCTCCCCTCTCCCTTGGTGATCGACGGCCGAATACCCCAAGGACCCAAGGGGTTTTGATTTTTGTTGATTCAAGGCAACAAGGAAGATAAAGAACATTGGTGTGTGAATCAAGCCTTTCTAAAATGCTCTTGCTGTACCTCATTACGGGTGGACTGACTTTGAGCAGTTCAGGTATAATCCTCATCTTAAAGTGTTCTTGATGAGTATGGAGAAATCGATGGATATATGTGTTGATACACATATTTCGATTTCTAGTATGGTTTATTGGATTAATTGAATGCCTTGTTAAGTTTAATCCAATATACATGTTTTAGTATGGTTTATGGATATACACATGTTTTTCGAAAACCATATACATGACATACACACTTGTGATATGCCAAGATCTTTAATCCTTATGTTTATTATTCTGTTTCCGCTTTAATGAATAATAACTGTATTATATCTGTACAATTTTGAGTTGGTTCAAACCAGTTTGGTTGTGAATCAGGACAACATAAGTATGAATTGTGACCTGTAAAACCTAACAGTGGTAATAGAGTCTCGACTCAATTTATCACAGTTGTTGGTATATCTGTTATTATTATGCTTTTGATGTTAATGTGTGTGTAGTGATTTTCCAAAATCACAAGGGATGGACAAGTTTGTTTCAATCTTAGTTTATCTAAAAACAGTTGGTTTTTGGATAAGGTTTGTATATTTAAACCTTTGATCAGAAAGGTAAACCGGTTAGATTTAACTGGTTAAAAGATTAAAACTATAAACAGTTTATTGAAATTATATGATTATCTAAGCATAATAGAACAACACATGTTCTGCCTTCGACTTAAGAAAATATTACACTGAAAAGCTATTAGCTGATTAAAGACTCAGCTAACAGACACTGAACAGCTAACATAGTTTTGCTCAGCTAAGGATAAAATGTGAAAGACTCAGCTGACTAGATTTGCTCAGCTGGTCAGACTGATCATCTAATCAATATAATTAGGTTACAGCTAATAAGCTAATCAAAACAAACTCTCAGCTGATCACAAGGGCTCAGCTAATCATTTGAGTATGATCAGCTTACTGAGACAAGAATGAATAAGTGTAGAATACCTTATCTGACATGTGGGAGGCATCAGCTGACAAAAGAGATACTGCTCAGCTGATCCTTGACTGCTCAGCTAATCCTTGAGGAACCCTCAGCTGATGGTTTGTACTATCAGCTGATGCTTTGTGGATGCATAGCTGATGCTTCTTGACTTGTCTTTTCTTCTCAGCTGATCTTCCTGAAGCTGGTCCTTTGGCTGATACTCAGTGTTCAGCTGACACTTTGATTTGTCAGCTGACATTTCTTACTTAAAAATTCTTTAAGTCTAATATGAAAAACAACACATGTTTTTCATCAATCTAAGTCCAAAACTGAATATATGGTTTTGTTAACATCAAATCCTATTTTACTTAATAGACAGGTTTGATTTAGGTTTGATATTGCTATCTCCCCAACAATATCCCCCTATTTGATGATGACAAAACCTTATCTGTTTAAGAAGAATCAGTTTGACTCGGATTTGTAAAGATAAAACTTTTAAGTGCATTTTTGGTTACCTAGCTATCTGTTTTTGGTAACTCTTTAATATATGTTCCCTGATATTCTGTTTTTGGGAATCTTTTCATTTATGAAGTACCATGTACTGTTTTTGTGGTATCTTTCATCATCTTTCTGTTTTTAGGTTTTTTATATTTTCTTTATTTGCATTATGTGAGCTATTTACTAAGAGTCATCTATACTAGCATTTTAGCTAAGTAGTCCATGATCAAAGTTTCAAGCTTGATTACAGAACAAAATATTTACATCAGAGTTTGTACAATTGTAAGTACTAAGTTACAGAAGAAGAACTATTCTAAGAAATAGGAAGTATAACTAATCTAGTTATGAAGTTTTTCAGGTTTCTTCCCACCAAGGTTCTTCTTTCACATCAAGAAGATTGTCCAGAGGATTTTCAGCCAACAACTCTTCAGCTCTTGATTAAATTAGATTTTCAAAATGATCACTTCCTGTCTGTCCCCTTGTTGAAGTTGCAGCTTGAAATATCAGCTCTCTAGGGGCTCTTCCTAAGTCAGATTCTCTTAGGAATCTCCAAACACCAGCTCTATTCTCGAAGAACAACCCTCTTTCAGGTTCAGTTATATACTTAAACATTTCTGGTTCAATGTTGGAGGGCAGCGCAGTGTTTAGACTTTCATATGCAGCCAGGTAAGGATGATCAGGATTGAGTATAATCTGTTCAGCAGGTACAAAAGCTTTGGAGGATTTCTTGAAGGCATCCTCAATCACATCAATGTGTTCCATTAATTGATCATGAGTGAATAGTCTTGTGTAAACTAACATTTTGATCAAGTATTCGAATTTGGCAATGAATTTCTGGACTACCTCACTCTTGGACTTGAAGAGGTGGTACAAGATTTCTATCATTTCGTAGAAGGAGAAGAGCTTACAGTGGTGAAGATGAGCATCTTCAAAAGTTTTTCTTTCATCTCTCCTTACTACTCTTAGATAGGGACCTTCATCTGTGCCCTTGTAGGGAGTGACCCTTGAAATGATGTGTTCAATCTTTCTTCCTTCCAAGTTGTCTTTGAAGATCAGGAACTCCTTGAACTGCCTTTCAGTAGGCCTATCCATACTAAAATCAAGACTTTGCAGTGCTTGAATGGCTTCTTTATGAGTCCTTCCTCTTTTGGGAGCTTTCTTGGTAGAGGGGTCACTCTGCAGTGGTGCTTGTTGTTCTTGAGGAGCTTGAGATGACAGTAAGATCATTTCTTCTTCTTGTATTTCCCTTATCTCATCATCTGTAACACCAACTGTAGCAGCAAGATCCTCAGTAGCAGTGAAGTCCTCCTGGTGCTTTTTCCTGGCTTCTATAACTTCTTCAATTGTTGTGCCCAGGGCAGCAGCCAGGTCACTGAACTCTTTGAGGTTTTCCTCATTTTTCTGTAACTCTTCCTCTTTCTTTTCTTCCTCTTCAATCTCCTCAGCTGACATTATCTTTTTTCCTTTTCTTCTTGAGCTGCTAGGAGTTGGTTGACTTGATTGTACTGGAGAGGAAGCTTGGACTGGTGGAGCTTGAGTGGAGAGACTCTGCTTTTTCAAGTTGAGCAGAGAGGACAGAGGCACCTTATCTTCATCATCATCATTATCAGAATCTTCTGATGGCACATTGATTGGTGCACAAGATTCATCTTGTCTGGGCTTTTTAGCACTCTTCCTTCTAGCCATTTGTTTGAATCTTCTTTTTGGCCTCTGCTTATCTTGAGCAGGTTGCTCCCTCTCAGATAAATTCTCCCCCTCAACATTTGATTTCCTTTGAGTTTCTGTTTCATTGGGGGCTGCTTGATCTACTGCTGCCTTATCAGCTTCTACTGCTTGAGTATGATCTGGTGATAAGCGTGAACTAGTAGTAGAATCCGAGTCTGAATTCTCCCCCTTTTTGTCATCATCAAATGAGAAAGGAAAGGTATCAGAAGGCTTGGCAGGCTCAGCAGGTGCGGAGGGTGGGAAATAGGAAAAAGGAGATGGAGAAGTAGTGGAGGTAGATGGAGGGATACTTGAAGGTGAAGGAGAGGCAGTAGGGATAGGAGGTTGGGTGAAGGATGGAGGTTTTCTCAGGCTTAGGATAGCATTAGTGATGTTGGTGAATTCCTTAAGGGTTTCACTGTGCTTTTGGATTGAGTAGTTGCTTAAGTTCTTGAGATCAATAGTTATGGTTTGGAGAAGAGAAGGGACTCTAAGAAGAGAGTCAGGGATGGTTACAGAAATGTTGGGAGGGGAAGGGGTTAAGGTGAATGAGTTGGGAAAGAAGATTAGAAATGGTTTGGTTTAAGGAAGAAATTATATGGTTTGAAATGGGAGGTGAATGAGTGGGTGCAGAGTGAGAAGTTTGGGATAAGAGTTGATCCAATTTAAGAAGAATTGGTGATAGATCAACAGGGGCAGGGGTGGGTTGGGGTTGGTATTGGTTAGCTTTAAGTGACTCAACTTCTTGGGTAAGAAAGTAAAGTTGAGTTTCTGTTTTGGATTGGAAGTTGGTAAAGGTGGTTTGAAGACTATCCATCTTGTGAGAGATGGACAGAAGGCTTTGAAGTATTTGAGGGGAGGGTTCAGAAGAGAAAGAGGGAAGGGGGTGAATGGGAGTTGATTGAGAGATTGTGCTTAGAACAGGAATAGATTGAGGTCGAGGTCCCTCACTTAGACCTTGGTGTATAGGCCTTAGATCACTGGGAGCAGAAATTGTACCCTGTACCAATGGTTGGTTTATACCACTGACATTGACAGGCAGTGTGGTGGTTTGTGTAAGAATAGAAAAAATAGGTGGTACAACAATGTGAGTGTGAGGTGGGGTTGAACTCACTTGGGTTCCCCTTGTTACATCAACAACCTGTTGTGAGCTTATTGAGGGTATAGGCAGACTGACTATGGGTAGTGATACAGTGTGACCCTGGGCTGAGGTTTGTCTTTCAATGGTATCACTCTGTTGGGAGAGTGACCCAGATTGCAGGATTCCCATTGTTACAGGTGCACCTTGTTGGGAAGATGCACCCACTGGTTGTAGGGTTATATCAACTTCCATAAGCTCCCCCTCAACATAAGAGGAAACTATAGGAGTTGAGGTCAAGGGTGCATTGTGCAATCCCTCTGAGATAAGTGCAGTGTGCACTATCTCTAATGATCTTGTTTCTGTTTGGGTTACGAATGGAGTAGAACTAGTGACTGTTGGGAGTTCACTAGAGCTTGGCATTTGTGGGAGTGTTTTAACAGGAATTGAGGATGGGTTCTCACAGGTTGATATTACCAAATGAGTATCCTCAGGGAGTGATAAAGGTATACCTGAGATGCGTTTTGCTTTGCTGATCTCTATGAGCTCCACCAGCTTATCAGAGACCTCTTCATCATCAGGGACTTCTTCATCTTCACCACTTAGTGCTCTATGAACAGAGTCACTTGATCCTTGTTGTTGATCATGGTTGGGATATGCAACTGTGCCTCTAAGAGTCCTACTGGGAGAATCATCATCAGATTCTTCTTCACTTTCATGAGTGCTTAGGTGCCCGGACCTCCTTGAAGTAGTTGAACTAAAGGGAAACACTTGTAATGGTATTCCATGTTGACTGGATGAAGTAGAACCAGAATGATAAGGCTCATCTCCCATGTAAAATCCACCAGTATCACCATCATGGCCATTACCACCATCACTATCATCATCACCATCACCATTACCATCATCAGCATCAGTACCATCACTTGAATCAGTAACTCTTACAGGTTCATCAACATTTACCTCATCTAAATTTCCTCCTTCAAACATGGCTTCATCATGAGTAACAGATTGAGCCACTTCCTCAGTTATAACATCAGGGGACTTAGAATCATGAGCCACTTCTTCATCATGCACCTCCTCATCATCATCATCATTAGCAATATCAATTAACTCTTGCATCTGTGCAGTCCTGATTTTCCCTTATCAGATGAAAGATCTTTTGACCCATTTGAGGTATGGTCATTGTGTCCAAAACAGCAGTGATCCTAGTGTATTGTTCCCATTGAAGATGATGAAGTACAAGTAAGCTTAGGTACCTGATATAGGGAACAATAGTTCTTGTGGATTTCTTTGCAGTGCCAAGAGTGATCATATCCACCATCTCCGAGAATATGACTTGAGCAAAGTCAATATTCCTCCCTGTGACCAAGGCGTGCAGAATCATCAGTTCTGTTTGATTCATTTGGTCAAAACATCCAGACTTATGACCAAAGCACCGAGTGATTACACTTGCCAAGTACTTCCATGGGTGTCCCAGCACAGACAACTTATACTGACCATGGGTGACGGCTTCATTGTAGCCAATCAGGGGTAAGACCTCCAAGACTTGATCCATTTGAGCAAAAGGTTGATATGGAGCCAAGTTGGGCAGAGAGATGGCTTGACGAAGAGTATTTGACATTGATTTTGATGTTGATTGTGCCATTTAGACAAGTGCATGTTATGAGTTCTTGATCCGTATGGTACCTTGCAGTGTACCACATCTCACCGACAATGTTTGGAAAGATGAAGAAATGATGAGCAGAGAGACAGGGAAAAAGGGGAAGAGCAGTGATGAATGCTACCATTTGTTCGTATCCCTTGTTTGATTTATTCGTGGGAATTTCAGTGTTGATTAGAAAGTTGTTTGGGCGAATGGTGATTTCGGAGTTAACAGTAATATTTTCACCAGCAACAGCGTTAGGGGTAGAAGCAGGATTGAAGGACACCATGATTACAGAGTGAAGAGATTTTGAGTAGCAAGAGTTTAGGGTTTTAGCTTGAAGAGAAGAAGTGTGTTTGGGAAATATGAAAGCATAAGAAAAGAGGAACCGCTCAAAAACACCTTTAAATCTTCTTTGGAAACTTAAACTGCTATCGAAATATCTTTTTGAAAAAGTAACTATCACATCTGCAAAAAGGTGATAAACGGAATTGTTAATAAATACATAGACAACTAACGGACAATTTAAAAGAAATAAAATACCTAGTTAACATATTAACTACTAATGATAAATTAATAAAATAAGTGTGGGGACACAAGAATTTTAACTCTGAGAATCATCAGCTGACTGAATAAGGTGTCAGCTGATCCTTGTTGAGTAAAAATTAAGTGTCAGCTATTGAATGCAATCAGCTGAGCGTCTAAGTCTTAATTGATGGTTGATCAGCTGAGGTATAGTATCAGCTGATGATTGTCAGCTGACAAAATATCATTAGCTGATTCTCCATTAATAAGACATGAAGAGGCTTAGATGAGTACTTCATTTTACACACGAATTGAATTATTTTCTCACACAAAATTAACTACCTAAGAAAGGGAAATGCTACAAATTTAACATGCCAAGTTTGGATATTAGGAAGTTGAACCGAGACTCATCCAAAGGTTTTGTAAAAAGATCAGCTAATTGAAAATCAGTACTTATATAATGCATTGAAACTTTCTTTTTCTGCACATTATCACTAAGAAAATGATGTCTGATTTCAATATGTTTGGTCTTAGAATGCAAAACATGATTGTTAGAGATAGAAATGGCACTAGTGTTGTCACACAGGATTGGTGAGTTTTCAAACTGTATGTCATAATCAAGTAGTTGATTCTACAGCCATAAAAGTTGAGCACAGCAGCTTCCAGCAGCAATGTATTCTGCCTCAGCTGTTGAAGTTGAAACAGAAATCTGTTTCTTGCTTGACCAGCTGACTAATCTTCCACCTAACAGTTGACAACCACCAGATGTACTCTTTCTGTCTAGTGTGCAACCTGCAAAATCAGAATCAGTGTATCCAACTAACTCAAAATCAGAATCTTTGGGATACCAAAGACCTAGATTAGGAGTTCCTTTGAGATACCTGAAAATCCTTTTAACTGCAGCTAAGTGAGATTCTTTGGGATCTGCTTGATATCTAGCACAGAGACATGTTGAAAACATAATATCTGGTCTACTTGCAATGAGATACAAAAGAGACCCTATCAAGCCTCTATAAGCTGTAATGTTCACTGATTTATCATCAGTGTCCTTTCCAAGCTTTAAGGCAGTGGACATGGGTGTTTTCATTGAAGAACAATTTTCAAACTCAAATTTCTTAGTAGGTCATTTACATACTTTGTTTGATGAATGAAAATTCCATCAACCTCTTGTCTGATCAGAATTCCAAGAAAATAGTTTAGTTCACCCATCATGCTCATCTAATAGTTATCGGACATGAGTTTAGAAAACATTTTGCAAAGATCCAAATTTGTAGACCCAAATATTATATCATCTACATATATTTGTACAAGTATCACATCACCTTTGAATTTCTTTATAAACAAAGTGCTATCTATGCTTCCTCTTATAAAGCCTTTGTTAATTAGAAAAGAAGAGAGGGTATCATACCAGGCTCTTGGTGCTTGCTTTAGACCATACAAAACTTTGTTTAAGAAGTATACATGGTCAGGTTTGCTGGCATCCTCAAAACCTGGAGGTTGTTTGACATACACCTCTTCCTTCAGTTCACCATTGAGGAAAGCACTCTTAACATCCATTTGGAAAACTTTAAAGTCTTTGAAGGCAACATAAGCTAAAAACAGTCTTATGGCTTCAGGTCTTGCAACAGGGGCAAAGGTTTCATCATAATCAATACCTTCTTCTTGACAATACCCCTGTGCAACTAGCCTAGCTTTGTTTCTGATGATTAGCCCTTGTTCATCCATTTTGTTTCTGAATACCCACTTTGTACCAATGATGGATTTATCCTTTGGTCTTGGCATCAAAGTCTATACATTGTTTCTTGTGAATTCTGCCAATTCTTCTTGCATAACATTAATCCAGTGAAGATCATTTAAAGCTTCATCTACCTTCTTTAGTTCAATCATAGAAACAAAACTTGTGTATAAACATAAATTATAAGCTTTTGATCTTGTTAGTACAAGTGCTTCTATGTTACCTATGACCTGATCTTTAGGATGATCCTTGTGGTCTTTATAGGCATTTTGGATTCTGGGAGAGTTTGAAATAGTTTGGATTAAGGGAGTTGAAATTCTTTGGTTTGGGTCAGCTGATGAGACTTCTGGTTGATCAGCTGACATAATTTCAGGAATGTTATTTGATGAAACTTCTATTGATGAAGGAATGCTTGATATGGAATTAGAGTCCATTGATGTTGAAACATGATTCCCATCATTCAGTAAAAGTGTGGGTTGGTTTGAGGTAGGTTGAGCATTGGCTAGTTGTGCATTTGGAACAGTTTCATCTAAATCCTCTATATTAGCTGATGGGAGTGGATCAGATGACACTGTAATGTTGTCATCAGTACACAGTAAATCATTAAATTCCTCACCTGTAGATGGATTAGTAGAGCAAGAAGCAACAAAGTCATTTTCATTAAAACTTACATTGATTGATTCTTCTATGACCTTTGTTCTAAGGTTGTAGATTCTGTAGGCTTTGGAAATTACAGAATATCCCACAAACACAGCTTCATCTGCTTTTGGAGAAAACTTCTGCAACTGATCTCTCTGGTTCAGGATAAAACACTGACACCCAAAGATATGCAGAAAGCTGATGTTGGGCATCTTTCTCTTTAGCACTTCATAGGGTGTCTTGTTGTGCCTCTTGATAACAAGGGATCTGTTCTGAGTGAAACATGCACATCTGACAGCTTTAGCCCACAGATTAAATCCTAACCTACTCTCACATAACATGGTTCTTGTAGCTTCTATTAATGTTCTGTTTCTTCTTTCAGCTACACCATTCTGTTCTGGAGTCCTTGGAGCAGAGAAGTTTTGAGATATACCTTTATCATAACAGAATCCTTCTAGAGTTTGATTTCTAAACTCTGTTCTATGATCACTTCTGAGCATCCTTACCAGATTTCCGTGTAGCACTTCCATCTTCTTTATGAAGCTTATTATTTCTTCAGCAGCCTCACTTTTTGCTTTTAGGAATATGACCCAAGTATACCTTGAGAATTCATCAACCATCACTAAAGCATACTTACTTCCACCAATGCTAGCAGTAGCAACATGACCAAATAGATCCATGTGCAACATGTAGAAAGGTTCAGTAATAGAGAATGCTTGCTTAGATGGAAAAGAAGTCTTGTGCTGCTTTCCCTTCTCACAGGCAGAACAAGGTTTAGGCTTTACATAAGTAAGTGAAGGTAGTCCAGACACTATTTCACCCTTGCTCAGCTTGTTTATATTTTTGAAGTTTAAGTGAGAAAGCCTTTTGTGCCATAACCAGTTTGTGTCAGTTACAGATTTTGTATACAAACAAGTTAACTTGGATGGATCACCAGAGGACATATCTAGAGTATATACATCCTTGGTTCTTTTTGCACGAATTATTGTTTTACCTTCTTGATCTAAAATGGAACCACCTGTCTTTGTAAAGAGGACTTTATTATCACCATCACATAACTGACTTATGTTGATGAGATTGTACTTAAGCCATTTAAAATATGCTACTTTGGACAAGGTTAAGTTCCCATTATGAAGTTTACCATAGCCTTTTGTTTGTCCACAGTTGTTATCACCAAAGGTCACTCTTGTTTTCCTTCTTGTAGTTACTTAACAGAGCTTTACAACCTGTCATGGTTCTTGAACATCCACTGTCAAGATACCATGTATTAAAGAAGGTTAGTGAAACTTAGGGTATCCACAACTAAGTGGACCCCTGTAGATTGCACCTAGCTAACCACTTCATATTAGGTTTTTTTAAAATGAGAGGAACAACTGTTGGGGAGATAGCAATATCAAACCTGTCTATTTAGTAAAATAGGATTTGATGTTAACAAAACCATATATTCAGTTTTGGACTTAGATTAATGAAAAACATGTGTTGTTCTTCATATTAGACTTAAAGAATTTCTAAGTAAGAAATGTCAGCTGACGAATCATAGTGTCAGCTGAACACTGAGTATCAGCCAAAGGACCAGCTTCAGGAAGATCAGCTGAGAAGAAAAGACAAGTCAAGAAGCATCAGCTGAGGATCTACAATGGATCAGCTGATGGTACAAAATCATCAGCTGAGGAAAATTTTAAGATCAGCTGAGCTATCAAGGATCAGCTGACACAATCATTGATCAGCTGATGCCTCCCATCTGTCAGATAAGGTATTCACTACTTATCTAATCTTTCCTTCATAAGCTGATCATACTCAAACGATTAGCTGAGCCCTTGGGATCAGCTGACAGTTTAGTTTGATCAGTTGGTTAGCTGTACCCTGATTTGTATTATTAGTTGAGCATTTCGATCAGCTGAGCAAATCTAGTCAGCTGAGTCTTTCACATTTATCCTTAGCTGAGCAAACTTACATTTGAAGTTCAGTGTCTGTTAGCTGAGTCTTTATTCTATATCTCAGTTAATAGCTTTTCTATGCAATATTTTCTTTAGTCAAAGGCAGAACATGTGTTGTTCTTATTATGCCTTAGATCTTTCTTTGTAAAAGTACTTAGCACTTTTTGTATCTGCAAAGAAACAAAAAGGATAGATCTTTATCCCCTGGAAAAGGAGAAAGATACTTTTGAAGAGAAGATCTCGAAGATATGATGTTAAGTATGGCTGGCAACTCCATACTTGGTAAAGTCAAATCTTCAGAAAGCATGGTGTTGATTAAAGCACAAGCATGAAAGGAGAAGTTTGCTTTTCAAAGATATAAAGGTAGTACTTTAATAATATAATAATAGATAGTGGGTACACTCATTACTGAAACGTATGTTCACTTTACACACTTTGTGTATAAAGTAAACTTACTTTCCACCCACTAACTTTATCTATTATAATATTACTAAACCAAGTACCTTTGTCTCCTTCTCTCTTCATCAACCCGGACATACTTTGCTTATATATACTCATGCATTGAAACATGCTAAGTATGCGTTAGAAAAGCACTGAAATCTCATAAGTTGAGAATTAGAAGAGTTAGCATTTTACTTTTAGTGTAACAAACTTGTTCATGTGTTGAACATCTTAGACATTAGTTGTTTAAGATTAGCATTGTCTATGTGTTAGACAAATCTAGTTGCCACCTTTTATTGAACTTAGATTTTCCGCATCTAGTTCATATAATTCTTGATTAACATCAATAAGAATTATATAAAAGTAAACCGTGTGTCTCTTAAATTTTAAATTGCTAAAGTTTGTATTCAACCCCCCTTCTACAAACATTTGTTGTTGTTGTATCCATTCGGGACCAACAACTGGTATCAGAGTAGGCTATATAACTCATATCTAAGATCTGTTTTGCTTACTCTTCAACTGCTTCTACCCCACACTACTAAATGGCCACTCCGGTTGCTGCTTCAAATGGTTCTTCAAATAATGGCTCACTCACTAGGTGTCCAATTTTGATGGAGAAAACTTTTCTCTCTGGAAGAGTAGAGTTCTTCTCTGTATGTCAAGCCTAGATGATGTGATGCTCAAAACTGTAACTGAAGGTCCTTATGTTCCTTCCTCAACTATTCAAGTAACTGAAGCTACTGATGAAGTTCCTGCTGTTGAAAGACTAATTATAAAGCCTATAAATCAATGGTCTGATGAAGACAAAAGGCTTGTTAATCTTGATGTTAAAGCAAGAACAGCCTTAGTCTCTGCACTACCAAATGATGTCTATCATCAAGTTCTTAACTGCAAATCTGCAAAAGAGATGCTAGACACCTTGACCGTTGCATATGAAGGCACTGAAGAAGTGCAGGAGAACAAGAAACTCCTTCTGGTTAGAGAATATGAGTTCTTCTTTGCTCATAAAGGTGAAATTCTTACTCAGACCTACACCAGGTTCAACTGCCTTATTAATGACTTATGAAGGGCAGATGTTCCCAAGAGCAATAAGGAACTTGTAAGCAAGTTTCTAGACTCTCTCCCAGAATCTTGGGATTATTTTATCACTGTGCTTAAACATGGTGAGAAAATAAAGGGTCTTACACTGGTTGGTTTATATGGAAACCTTATGAATCATGAACAATCAGTGAAACAAAGGAAACTCTCTACCAAGGATATGAAGGAGGCTGCAAAAGCTCCAACTACTGCCCTTGTATCTAAGGATACAAGATCTAGGAGTTTTGCAGCAGTGGTGGATGAATCAATTGATGAGGAAGAAGAAGAGGAAACTTCTGATGTAGAGCAGGTGGCTGATGGGGATGAAGATCTGGAGAACATGGACAGCATTGAAGCTGTTGTTAAGCAGACTTCCATGTTGGTTAAAAGGTTTAAACCTTTCTTGATAAGAAAGGGTGTCAAGAGGTTTGAGAAGAAACCCTTCAAAGGAGAAAGAGCCATGTCAAAACCAAAGGCTTCTGAAGGTTGTTTTTCCTGTGGCAAGACTGGTCACTATGCTAGTGAATTTAAGTCCAGAGGAAGCACAGGATTCAAGGGTTCCTCAAGCTCAGACAGCAAGATTGATTATGAAGCTAAGTATAAGAAGCTTCTTGCTGCTGTCCTTGACAACAAGAAGAAGAAGGCTCAGAACAGGGTGTTGGTTGCTGAAGAAGAAGATTGGGCTGAGGAAGATCTCTCAAGTGATAAAGATGAGGTCCTCACAGCTCAGTTCAGTTTGATGGCTAACAAAGCAAGTACAAGTTCCTTTGATGAGGACATGAAGAAAGCTGCTAAAGCTTGTACTTCTCCTGACTGGGATCCCTCTTCTATGTATCTGGTTGGAAAATTTATTAACTATAAAGATAATGTAAAGAACACTATTTTTGATTATCTGTGTGTTGAGTTTCAGTCAAATATTCAAAGAGAAAAGAAGCTAAAATTAGAAATAGAATCACTAAAAGAGAGATTAAGTCTTAAAGATGAGAAACTAAAACAAATGACAAAACTGGAAGATGATTTAGCTAATCAAAAGATACTTAATCAGATATTGGTAAAAGAAACCAATGAAGCAACAATAAAGTTTAATGATCTTCAAAAAGTAGTTAGATCTTGGTGTATATCTGCTGAGAAGACCACTCAATGTGTCAATGAGCTGATTCCAAAACAAGTTCAAGCTATTATTGGTGGAAATTATTCCCAAGCTGCTAACTGTGTTGATTTTAGCAAGAACATAAATATCTTAGAAAAAACTGATATTTTACCTCTTACTTTTCAAAAGATTGTAAAAGGAAAAAGTATTATCACTAACATATTTGTCAAAAATAAAAGTACTCAGCTAAAAGACTCAACCTCTTCAAAAGATGATTCAAGTTCTATTGTTTTGACAGAAAGCAAAAGTACTGAAAATTTAATTGTAAAGGAAGTAAGTAAAGGAATGGAATCATTTGTTGATACCAAAGAGACATTCTGTTGTCAAACCTTGAAAACTGATACATTAAATATAGGAACTCAGCTAACTGAAATTTCTTTAGCTAATGATATTACATCAGCTGATCAAAAGGTAGATGATAACTGCTCAGCTGATAGCCTGTCAGCTGATCATGGATCCTCTTCTGTTTGCTTAGCTGATCAAATATCACTTCAAACTCTTTCAATAGAAGAAACTAAGGGAAAAGGACCTTTTGTTTACAAAAAGTCTAAGTCTGCCACACCTAAAGTTGATCAAAAACTCATTTTAACTAAGGGTCAACCTAAGGTGACTGTAAACAAAGACCTAATCAGTTTACAGAATCAGTTGCAACAACTGAATGGTGAAATCTTTCAGCTGATGACCCATAGTCATCAGAAAACAGTTAAGACATCTCTTAGGCAATTACCAAAACATGTTAAAGGCTCCAAAAATCAAAAATGTTATAAATATGGGAGCAAAGAACATAAGGCAAGTAATTATTCTCTTGAAGGTAACTCAAGACAGCGGACTGATAATGATAACCCAGTTGTTTCTCTCATTCATAAACAACCTAATATAAAGTGGATGGCTAGGTGCAATCCACAGGGGTCCACTTAAATGTGGATGCCCAAGTGTCACTAACCTTCTTTCAATCACAACTATGCAGGGGCTGAACACATGGTATCTTGACAGTGGATGTTCAAGGACCATGACAGGTTGTAAAGATCTGCTTAGTAACTACAAGAAGGAAAAGGGTCCAAGAGTGACCTTTGGTGATAACAATTGTGGGCAAACAAAAGGCTACGGAGAACTTCATAATGGGAACTTAACCTTGTCCAAGGTGTCATATGTTAAAGGGCTTAAGTACAATCTCATCAGCATAAGTCAGTTATGTGATGGTGATCATAAAGTCCTCTTTACAAAGACAGGTGGTTCCATTTTAGATCAAGAAGGTAAAACAATAATTTGTGCAAAGAGAACCAAGGATGTATATACTCTTGATATGTCCTCTGGTGATCCATCCAAGTTAACCTGTTTGTATACAAAATCTGTAACTGACACAAACTGGTTATGGCACAAAAGGCTTTCCCATTTAAACTTCAAAAACATTAACAAGTTGAGCAAAGGTGATCTAGTGTCAGGACTACCTTCACTGACATATGTTAAGCCTAAACCTTGCTCTGCCTGTGAGAAGGGAAAGCAGCACAAGACATCTTTTCCATCTAAGCAAGCCTTCTCCATTACTGAACCTTTCTACATGTTGCACATGGATCTATTTGGTCCTGTTGCTACTGCTAGTATTGGTGGAAGTAAGTATGCATTGGTGATGGTTGATGAATTCTCAAGATACACTTGGGTCATCTTCCTAAAAGCCAAGAGTGAGGCTGCTGAAGAAATAATAAGCTTCATAAAAAAGATGGAAGTGCTAAATGGAAATCTTGTAAGGATGCTCAGAAGTGATCATGGAACTGAGTTTAGAAATCAAACTCTAAAAGGTTTCTGTGATGATAAAGGCATATCTCAAAACTTCTCTGCTCCAAGGACTCCAGAACAAAACGGTGTAGCTGAAAGAAGAAACAGAACATTAATAGAAGCTGCAAGAACCATGTTGTGTGAGAGTGGGTTAGGATTTAATTTTTGGGCTGAAGCTGTCAGTTGTGCTTGTTTTACTCAGAACAGATCCCTAGTCATCAAAAGGCACAACAAAACTCCATATGAAGTGCTCAAGGGAAGGAAGCCCAACATCAGCTTTCTGCACATCTTCGGGTGTCAGTGTTTCATTCTGAACCAGAAAGATCAATTGCAGAAGTTTGCACCAAAAGCTGATGAAGGTGTGTTTGTCGGATATTCTGTGATCTCCAAAGCTTACAGAATATACAACCTCAGAACAAAGGTCATAGAAGAATCAATCAATGTAAGTTTTAATGAAAATGACTTTGTTGCTTCCTGTTCTACTAATCCATCTACAGGTGAGGAATTTAATGATCTACTGCATACTGAAGAAAACATTTCAGTGTCAGCCGATCCACTCCCATCAGCTGACGTAGAGGATTTAGATGAAACTGTTCCAAACTTACATCAAACCAATGCACGCCCAATCCTAAACCAATCCACACTTTTACTGAATGATGAGAATCATGATTCAACATCAATGGACTCTAATTCCATATCAAACATTCCTTCATCAGTAGAAGTCTCATCAGCTGACATTCCTGAAATTCTGTCAGCTGACCAACCAGAAGTCTCATCAGCTGACCCAAACCAAAGAATTTCAACTCCTTTAATCCAAACTGTTTCAAACTCTCCCAAAATCCAAAATGCCTATAAGGACCATAAGGATCATCCTAAAGATCAGGTCATAGGTAATATAGAAGCACCTGTACTAACAAGATCAAAAGCTTGCAATATTTGTTTGTACACAGGTTTTGTTTCTATGATTGAACCAAAGAAGGTAGATGAAGCTCTAAAATGATCCCCACTGGATAAATGCCATGCAAGAGGAATTGGCTGAATTTACTAGGAACAATGTATGGACTTTGGTGCCAAGACCAAAGGACAAATCCATCATTGGTACTAAGTGGGTGTTCAGAAACAAGATGGATAAACAAGGGCTAATCATCAGAAACAAAGCAAGACTAGTTGCTCAAGGGTATTGTCAAGAAGAAGGAATCGATTTTGATGAAACCTTTGCCCCTGTTGCTAGACTTGAAGCCATAAGATTGTTTCTTGCTTATGCTGCCTTCAAAGACTTCAAAGTATTCCAAATGGATAACAAGAGTGCCTTCCTCGATGGTGAACTAAAGGAAGAGGTGTATGTTAAACAACCTCCGGGTTTTGAGGATGCTAGCAAGCCAGGCCATGTCTATTTCTTGAACAAAGCTTTGTATGGTCTAAAGCAAGCTCCAAGAGCCTGGTATGATACCCTCTCTTCTTTTCTAACCACTAAAGGATTTACTAGAGGAAGCATAGATAGCACTTTATTCATAAGGAAATTCAAGGGTGATGTAATACTAGTGCAGATATATGTAGATGATATAATATTTGGGTCTACAAATGTTGATCTTTGCAAAAAGTTTTCAAAACTCATGTCTGATAATTATCAGATGAGCATGATGGGTGAATTAAACTATTTTCTAGGTCTTCAAATCAAACAAGAGGTTGAAGGAATTTTCATTCATCAAACAAAATATGTAAATGACCTACTTAAGAAATTTGAGTTTGAAAATTGTTCTTCAATGAAAACACCGATGTCCACTGCCTTAAAGCTTGGAAAGGACACTGATGGTAAATCAGTGAACATTACAGCTTTTAGAGGTATGATAGGGTCTCTTTTATACCTCACTGCAAGTAGACCAGATATTATGTTTTCTACATGTCTTTTTGCAAGATATCAAGCAGATCCCAAAGAATCTCACTTAGTTGCAGTTAAAAGGATTTTCAGGTATCTCAAAGGAACTCCTAATCTAGGTCTTTGGTACCTCAAAGACTCTGATTTTAGGTGGAAGATTAGTCAGAAAGAGTACATCTGTACCCCAAATACTCTGATTTTAGGTTGCACACTAGACAGAAAGAGTACATCTGGGGGTTGTCAATTATTAGGTGGAAGATTAGTCAGCTGGTCAAGGAAGAAACAGAACTCTGTTTCAACTTCTACAGCCGAGGCAGAATACATTGCTGCTGGAAGCTGCTGTACTCAATTGCTATGGCTGCAAAATCAACTACTGGATTATGACATACAGTTTGAAAACTCCCCAATTCTGTGTGACAACACAAGTGCCATTTCTATCTCTAACAATCCGGTTTTGCATTCAAAAACTAAGCATATTGAAATCAGACATCATTTTTTAGAGATAATGTGCAGAAAAAGAAAGTTTCAATGCACTATATAAACACTGATGTTCAATTAGCTGACATTTTTACAAAACCTTTGGATGAGTCTCGGTTCAACTTCTTAATATCTAAACTTGGCATGTTAAATTTGTAAAATATTCTCTTCTTAGGTAGTTAATTTAGTGTGAGAAAATAATTTTACTTGTGTGTGAAATGATGTACTTATCTAAGCTTCTACATATTTTACTTATGATAGATCAGCTAATGGAATTATGTTAGCTGACGATCATCAGCTGACACTATACCTCAGCTAATAAACCATTAGCTAAGACTTAGAAGCTCAGCTAAGTTCACTCATTAGCTGACACTTATTTTATCTCAACATGGATCAGCTGACACTTTTTTTTTGTCAGCTGATGATTTTCAAAAGTCAAAAATTCTGTGTCCCCACACTTATTTTATTAACTTCTCATTTGTATTTATTAAGTTACTAGGTAGTATTTAATTTCATTTAATTGTCCGTTAGTTGTCTGTGTATTTACTAACTATTCCGTTTATTACCTTTTTGCAGAAGTGACAGTTACTTTTTGAAATATATTTTGGTGACAGTTTAGGGTTCCAAGGAAGATATAAAGGTGTTTTCGAGCGCTTTTTCATTTCTTGTGCTTTCAAAATTCCCAAACACTCTTCCTCTCTTCAAAATTACAAACCCTAAGCTCTCTTCACTTAAAATTTCTTCACTCTGTAATCATGGTGATCTTCAATCCTGCTTCTACCCCTAATGTTGTTGCTGGTGAGAACGTGCCAGTAAACACAGATATAACCATTCGTCCAAACAACTTTCTCATAAACACTGATATCCCCTCGAGCAAAGCAAACCAGGGATACGAACCTATAGTGGCTTTCATAACTTCCCATCCCCTGTTTGCTTGTCTCTCTGGTCATCCTCTTTTCATCTTTCCAAACATCATCGGTGAGATGTGGTACACTGCAAGGTACCATACTGATCAAGAACTTATCACTTGCACTTGTCTCAATGGCACCATCAACATCAACATCACTGTAAATGATCTCAGACAAGCAATCTCTATACCCACCTTGGCCCCATTTCAACCTTTTGCTACAATGGATCAAGTTCTAGAGGTTTTACCCCTGATTGGCTACAATGAAGCTGTTTCCCATGGTCAGTATAAGCTGTCTGTACTAGGACACCCATGGAAGTATTTGGCCAGTGTGATCATTAGGTGTTTTGGTCACAAGTCTGGCAGCCATGATCAAATGAACCAGTCTGAGCTGATGATTTTACATGCTCTGGTCACAGGGAGGAATATTGACTTTGCATAAGTCATATTCTCAGAAATGGTGGATAAAATTAGTCTGGGCACATCAAAGAAATCAACTAGAACCCATGTTCCCTACATCAGGTATCTCAGTTTGATTGCACTTAGAGATATTCAGTGGGAGCACTATGCTGGGTTAGCTGCTCACTTGCACACAATGACCATCTCTCAAATGGGTCAAAAGATCTTTCATCTGATAAGGGAAGATCAGGTTCCTGCAATCACTGCACAGATGCAAGAGTTAATTGATGTTGCTGCTGAGGAGAATGAGAATGAAGAGAAGGAGGCTGCTGAAAATCTTGAGGTGCAAATGGCTGATGATTCTGAGTCCCCTGATGTGGTTACTGAAAGTTCTGAGCACTCTACTGCTCATACTCATGATGAAGCCAGTTTTAGAGAAGAGAGATCATATGATGCACCAGCACAGGATGAGCCTATTAATCCTGATGCTGAGGATGAACAAGCAGCAGATAGTGGTGATGAAAGAGGTGATGCTGGCTATGGTCATACTGAAAATATTCAAGCTACAACCAGCTCATCTTCTCAAAGAAGGATGCCAATTACTGCATTCCCTTTCAGTTCCAGTTCTACCACCCCACAGAGTAAACAAAGTGGAGGTGCAGCTGATGGTGATGATGCTGAGGAAGACACAATATCTGACAATCTCCTTCAACTGATTGAGATCAGCAAGACTCAGCACATCTCAGGTATAATCTCTACCACCCCTGAGGACACTCATTTGGTTGACCCCACCAATGAGAACCCATCATCTCCTCTAGTTGCAACACCCCCACAACTACCAAGCTCTAGTCAACTCCCAACAGTTGCTAGTTATACTCCCTCCTACACGCATAATGAATTAAGGTAGTGTTATCCACACCTCTCACATCAACTCCTAGAGCTACCTGTTATGTTGAGGGGGAGCTTATGGATGTTGCTTTAACCCAACTGCCAGTGGATGTGCCCTCACAAAAGGTCACATTCGTAAATATGGGATTGCTGCAATCTGGGTCACCCTCCCAACAGGGTGATACCATTGAAAGACAGACCTCTTCCCAAGGTCATACTGTGTCTATAGCCCCTGTGAGTCAAGACTTTCCCTTAGTAAGTTCACAACAACTTGCTACTGAAATAAGGGATACCCCATTGAGTGCAACCCTCACTCACACTCATATACTTGCACCTACTTTTGATTCAATACTTACACATACTAGTGCACTGCCTGTCAATACTAGTGGCATAAACCAGCCATTGGTACAGGGCACACTCTCTGTTCCCAGTGATCTTAGGCCTATAAACCAAGGTCTAAGTGAGGGACCTCAATCTATTCCTGTTCTTGGCACCTCAACTCAATCAATTCCTACCTTCTCTGAACCCTCACCCCAAATACTTCAAAGACTACTTTCCATCTCTCAAAAGATGGATAGTCTTCAAGCCTCCTTCACCTCCTTCCAAACTAAAACAGAAACTTAACTCTCTCATTTAACCCAAGAGATTGAGTCACTTAATTCTACCCAATCCCAATCCCAACCCCAACCCACCCCTGCCCCTGTTGATCTTTCACCAATTCTAACCAAATTAGATCAACTTCTTACCCAAACTTCTAATCCTACTCCTATTCCTTCACCTACCATCTCAAACCAAACCATTACCAACCTCAACCAAACCATTTCTAACCTTCTAACCCAACTCCACACCTTAAGACCTTCCCCTCCTAACATTTCAGTAACCATACCTGACTCTCTTCTTAGAGGCCCTTCTCTTCTCCAAACCATAACTACTGACCTCACATACCTCAACAACTACTCCATCCAAAAGCACAGTGAAACCCTCAAGGAATTCACCAATATCACTGATGCTATCCTAAGCCTGAGGAGACCTCCATTCTTCACCCAACCTCCTATCCCCACTACCTCTTCTTCAATTTCAACTATCCCTCCCTCTACCTCCACTCCTACCCCAGCTTCCCAACCTCATTCTTTCCCAAGCACTGGTGCCCCTGCTAAGCCTACTGCTTTTCCCTCCTCTGCTGATGACAAAAAGGGGGAGAAGTCAAAGAAGTCAGTAAGAGAACCTTCCCTAGAAACAATAAGGGCAGTTGTCGATGCATATACAGCTGAGGTTCAGGCTATGCAAGCAGAAGGTGCATCAACCCCCAATGAAACAGAAGCTCAAATAAAATCTAATGTTGAGGGGGAGAATTAATCTGAGGGGGAGCAACCTGCTAAGCCTAAAAGAAGATTAAAGCAAGCAGCTAGAAGGAAGAGTGCAAAGAAATCAAAGCAAGGTAAATCCTGTGCTCCAATTCAAGTACCATCAGATGAATCTGATGATGATGATGAAGATGATCAGCCTCTGTCCTCTCTGCTGAACTTAAAGAAGCAGAGTCTCTCTCCAAAATTTCTAACAGTCCAAGCTTTCTTTCCTGTTCAGTCAAGTCAACCAACTCCTAGCAGTACTTCAAGGAGAAAAGGAAAGAAAATAATGTCTGTTGAGGAGATTGAAGCAGAAGAAATGAAGGAAGAGCAACTTCATCAAGAGGATGAGAATCTCAGAGAGTTAAGTGAATTGGCTGCTGCTCTTGGTTCAACCATTGAAGAAGTTCTGAAAGCCAAAGAGAGACACCAGGATTTCACTACTACTGAGGATCTTGCTGCTATAGTTGGTGTTACAGATGATGAGATAAGGGAAATACAAGAAGAAGAAATGATCTTACTGTCATCTCAAACTCCTCAAGAACAACAGGCACCACTGCAGAGTGACCTTCTACCAAGAAAGCTCTCAAAAGAGGAAAGACTCACAAGGAAGCCATTTAAGCATTGCTCAACTTCAACTTTGGAAGCACTGCTCAGCAAACTGAAAGGCAATCGAAGGAGTTCTTGGAAAATAGAGAAAACTTGGTAAACAGAAGATGTGAAGACATCATTTCAAGGGTTACTCCTTACAGAGGTACAGATTAAGGTCCTTATCTCAGAGTAGTGAGAAGAGATGAAAGAAAAACTTATGAAGATACTTATCTACATCACTGCAAACTACTCTTCTTCTTTCAGATGATTGAGATCTTGTACCATCTCCTTAAGTCCAAGAGTGAGATAGTCCAGAGGTTCATTGCTAAATTTGAATACTGGATCAGAATATCAGTATACAATAGACTATTCACTCATGATCAATATGTTGCTCATGTTCAAGCAATTGAGGATGCCTTCAAGAAAACTTCTAAAGCCTTTGTTGCTGCTGAACAAATCATTCTTAATCCTGATCATCCCTATCTTCCTGCTTATGAGAATCTGAATATTGCTCTTCCTCCCAATACACTTCCTGAAATGTTCAGGTATATAACTGAACCTGAAAGAGGAATGTTCTTCATGAACAGAGCTGGTAATTGGAGATTTCTGAGAGAATCTGAGATAGGGAAAGCTTAAAAAGAACTGATATTTCAGGCTGCAATAGCTACTAGAGACTTGACAGGAAATGAGCACTTTGAACAATTGATAAGATCAAGAGCTGATCAACTTCTAGCTGAAAATCCATAGATCAGAACTCTTGAAGTCAAAGAAGAACCCTGGTGGGAATGAAGACCACTTCATAACTAGACTAGTTGTATTTTTCAATTCCTAGCATAGTTTAACTTTTGTACTTAGTTTAACTCTTAGTTAGATTACACTGTGCAAACTCTCTGTAAATATTTCTTTTGTAATCAAGCTTGAAACTTTGATCATGGACTACTTAGCTAAAATGCTAGTATATATGACTCTTAGTAGATAGCTCACATAGTGTAAATATAGAAAACATAAAAAATCCTAAAAAACAGAAAAAGGATAGAAAATATACCACAAAAACAGAACAATGGTACTTCATAAATGAAAAGATTCCCAAAAACAGAATATCAGGGAATATACTTTAAAGAGTTACCAAAAACAGATAGCTAGGTAACCTAATTGCACTTAAAAGTTTTATCTTTACAAATCCGAGTCAAACTGATTCTTCTTAAAAAGATAAGGTTTTGTCATCATCAAACAGGGGGAGATTGTTGGGGAGATAGCAATATCAAACCTAAATCAAACCTGTCTATTTAGAAAAATAGGATTTCATGTTAACAAAACCATATATATTCAGTTTTGGACTTAGATTAATAGAAATCATGTGTTGTTCTTCATATTAGACTTAAAGAATTTCTAAGTAAGAAATATCAGCTGACGAATCATAGTGTCAGCTGAACACTGAGTATCAGCCAAAGGACCAGCTTCAGGAAGATCAGCTGAGAAGAAAAGACAAGTCAAGAAGCATGAGCTGAGGATCAACAATGGATCAGCTGATGGTCCAAAATCATCAGCTGAGGAAAATTTCAAGATCAGCTGAGCTATCAAGGATCGGCTGACACAATCATTGATCAGCTGATGCCTCCCATCTGTCAGATAAGGTATTCACTACTTATCTAATCTTTCCTTCATAAGCTGATCATACTCAAACGATTAGCTGAGCCCTTGGGAGCAGCTGACAGTTTAGTTTGATCAGTTGGTTAGCTGTAACCTGATTTGTATTATTAGCTGAGCATTTCGATCAGCTGAGCAAATCTAGTCAGCTGAGTCTTTCACATTTATCCTTAGCTGAGAAAACTTACATTTGCAGTTCAGTGTCTGTTAGGTGAGTCTTTATTCTATATCTCAGTTAATAGCTTTTCTATGCAATATTTTCTTTAGTCAAAGGCAGAACATGTGTTGTTCTTATTATGCCTTAGATCTTTCTTTATAAAAGTACTTAGCACTTTTTGTATCTGCAAAGAAACAAAAAGGATAGATCTTTATCCCCTGGAAAAGGAGAAAGATACTTTTGAAGAGAAGATCTCGAAGATATGATATTAAGTATGGCTGGCAACTTCATACTTGGTAAAGTCAAATCTTCAGAAAGCATGGTGTTGATTAAAGCACAAGCATGAAAGGAGAAGTTTAATTTTCCAAGATATAAAGGTAGTACTTTAATAATATAATAATAGATAGTGGGTACACTCATTACTGAAAAGTATGTTCACTTTACACACTTTGTGTATAAAGTAAACTTGCTTTTCACCCACTAACTTTATCTATTATAATATTATTAAACCAAGTACCTTTGTCTCATTCTCTTTTCATCAACCCGGACACACTTTGCTTATATATACTCATGCATGGAAACATGCTAAGTATGCGTTGGAAAAGCACTGATATCTCATAAGTTGAGAATTAAAAGAGTTAGCATTTTACTTTCAGTGTAACAAACTTGTTCATGTGTTGAACATCTTAGACATTAGTTGTTTAAGATTAGCATTGTCTATGTGTTAGACAAATCTAGTTGCCACCTTTTATTGAACTTAGATTTTCCGTATCTAGTTCATGTAATATTTGATTAACATCAATAAGAATTATATAAAAGTAAACCGTGTGTCTCTTAAATTTTAAATTGCTAAATTTTTTATTCAACCCCCCTTCTACAAACATTTGTTGTTGTAGTATCCATTCGGGACCAACAACTGGTATCAGAGCAGGCTAGATAACTCATATCTAAGATCTGTTTTGCTTACTCTTCAACTGCTTCTACCCCACACTACTAAATGACCACTCCGGTTGCTGCTTCAAATGGTTCTTCAAATAATGGCTCACTCACTAGGTGTCCAACTTTTGATGGAGAAAACTTTTCTCTCTGGAAGAGTAGAGTTCTTCTCTGTATGTCAAGCCTAGATGATGTGACGCTCAAAATTGTAACTGAAGGTCCTTATGTTCCTTCCTCAACTATTCAAGTAACTGAAGCTACTGATGAAGTTCCTGCTGTTGAAAGACTTATTATAAAGCCTATAAATCAATGGTCTGATGAAGACAAAAGGCTTGTTAATCTTGATGTTAAAGCAAGAACAGCCTTAGTCTCTGCACTACCAAATGATGTCTATCATCAAGTTCTTAACTGCAAATCTGCAAAAGAGATGCTAGACACCTTGACCGTTGCATATGAAGGCACTAAAGAAGTGCAGGACTCATATTCTCTTACCGGAAGGAGTTTCTTATTTTCCTGCACTTCTTCAGTGCTTTCATAAGCAACAGTCAAAGTGTCTATCATCTCCTTTGCAGATTTGCAGTTGAGAACTTGATGATAGACATCATTTGGTAGTGCAGAGACTAAGGTTGTTCTTGCTTTAACATCAAGATTAACAAGCCTTATGTCTTCATCAGACCATTGATTTATAGGCTTTATGATTAGTCTTTCAACAGCAGGAACTTCATCAGTTGCTTCAGTTAATTGAATAGTTGAGAAACGAACATAAGGACCTTCGGTTACAGTTTTGAGCATCACATCATCTAGGCTTGACATATAGAGAAGAACTCTACTCTTCCAGAGAGAAAAGTTTTCTCCATCAAAAGTTGGACACCTAGTGAGTGAGCCATTATTTGAAGAACCATTTGAAGCAGCAACCGGAGTGGCCATTTGGTAGTGTGGGGTAGAAGCAATTGAAGAGTAATCAAAACAGATCTTAGATATGAGTTATCTAGCCTGCTCTGATACCAGTTATTGGTCCCGAATGGTTACTACAACAACGAATGTTTGTAGAAGGGGGGTTGAATACAAACTTTAGCAATTTAAAATTTAAGAGACACACGGTTTACTTTTATATAATTCTTATTGATGTGAATCAAGAATTACATGAACCAGATGCGGAAAATCTAAGTTCAATAAAAGGTGGCAACTAAATTTGTCTAACACATAGACTGAGCTAATCTTAAACAACTTATGTCTAAGATGTTCAGCACATGAACAAGTTTGTAATACTGAAAGTAAAATGCTTAACTCTTCTAATTCTCAACAAATGAGATTTCAGTATTCAACTATCTATTCGCATACTTAGCATGTTTCCATGTATGAGTATATATAAGCAAGGGTGTCTGGGTTGATGAAGAGGAGAAAGAGATAAAGGTACTTGGTTTAATAATATTATAATAGATAAAGTTAGTGGGTGAAAAGTAAGTTAACTTTATACACAGAGCGTGTAAAGTGAACATACTTTTCAGTAATGAGTGAACCCACTATCTATTATTATATTATTAAAGTACAACCTTTATGTCTTGAGAAAGTAAACATCTCCTTCCATGCTTATGCTTTAATCAACACCGTGCTTTCTGAAGATTTGACTTAACCAAGTATAGAGTTGCCAGCCATACTTAGTTGTTGAAGCATATCTTCGAGATCTTCTTTTCTAAAGTATGTTTCTCCTTTTCCAGAGGATAAAGATCTATCCTTTTTGTTTCTTTGCAGATACAAAAAGTGCTAAGTACTTTTACAAAGAAAGATCTAAGGCATAATAGAACAACACATGTTCTGCCTTCGACTTAAGAAAATATTACACTGAAAAGCTATTAGCTGATTAAAGACTCAGCTAACAGACACTGAACAGCTAACATAGTTTTGCTCAGCTAAGGATAAAATGTGAAAGACTCAGCTGACTAGATTTGCTCAGCTGATCAGACTGATCAGCTAATCAATATAATTAGGTTACAGCTAATAAGCTAATCAAAACAAACTCTCAGCTGATCCCAAGGGCTCAGCTAATCATTTGAGTATGATCAGCTTACTGAGACAAGAATGAATAAGTGTATAATACCTTATCTGACATGTGGGAGGTATCAGCTGACAAAAGAGATACTGTCAGCTGATCCTTAACTGCTCAGCTGATCCTTGACTTCTCAGTTGATCCTTGAGGAAACCTCAGCTGATGGTTTGTACTATCAGCTGATGCTTTGTGGATGCATAGCTGATGCTTCTTGAATTGTCTTTTCTTCTCAGCTGATCATCCTGAAGCTGGTCCTTTGGCTGATACTCAGTGTTCAGCTGACACTTTGATTTGTCAGCTGACATTTTTACTTAGAAATTCTTTAAGTTTAATATGAAAAACAACACATGTTTTTCATCAATCTAAGTCCAAAACTGAATATATGGTTTTGTTAAAATCAAATCCTATTTTACTTAATAGACAGGTTTGATTTAGGTTTGATATTGCTATCTCCCCAACAATCTCCCCCTATTTGATGATGACAAAACCTTATCTGTTTAAGAAGAATTATTTTGACTCGGATTTGTAAAGATAAAACTTTTAAGTGCATTTTTGGTTACCTAGCTATCTGTTTTTGGTAACTCTTTAATATATGTTCCCTGATATTCTGTTTTTGGGAATCTTTTCATTTATGAAGTACCATGTTTGTAGGACCGGCTGGGGGACGGGGTTCTAAACTAAACTAAAACACCCTTACGCTAGGACTGATCTAGGATGAGAAATAGTGCGGAATTTCTATTTCCCAAACCTCCTAAGGATTCTAAGATCTGCTTAGGTGTCCGGCACACAGTAACACTAAGAAACACACAGAGTATAAACAAGAACAAACTCTAAGAACTCACACAGAGATGCTTAAGGCTGCCCTTGAATTCGGATTAAACACACAGTATTCGTTTACGAGATTTAAAGTCGCGATTTAGTAGGCTTAAAGTCGTATAAGGTCAATTACGAAGGCTCCCGGTTGATTACTCGATTGATTCGTAGGTTACCCGCTTGATTCGTCGATTTTCCCACGCTAATGCGGGGTTAAGCTCTATTTATAGAGTAATTAATTCACTACGCACGTAATGTATCACACTTCGTACGAAGTGTGTCCAGTACGCACGTACTGGTTAGTTTAATAATAATTAATTTCATTTTAACCGACCTAATCACTACGTGCGTAGTGAGCTCCACTACGCACGTAGTGAGACTGACTTCGCACGTGGTGATTTCTCACACAGACTTAAACTTCCAAACACACATCAACACATGATTAAGTACTTGTAAGCTTAAGATAATCACATAGAATCACTAAGAATATATAAACATGCAAACAATTAATCAAAACACATTTGAATTAATAAACATGAATATATTTTATTGATACGAACTAGGGATTCACAAATATGCACCAACAAACTCCCCCTAAGACCTAGTTCTATCAATAACCATTGCACTAAGCAAAAATTCCACAAAGTAAAATGCACAAAGCAAAATGCACACAGCAGAATGCTAAACGAATACCTTTCGTCATGCCCTTACCTGCACTACGCACGATGTGAGCTGTAACTCGTGCTTAGTGGGGTTCCATCTCGCATGAAATGAGTTTCCATCTGTCAACCTTAATTACTGTTAGTACCGCACTCAGCAATAAACTGTCAGTAACTTCAAGATCGCTTATAAACATTTAAGCAAAACACATCAAAGTGAGATGAAGGAAATGTAAACAGAACAAATCACACTAAGAGAAAATAGAACATACTAGAACTCTTTTTGTATTTTTCTGATAATAAAGAAAAATGAAAATGCAAACTGTAAACAAATTAAATCCTAAAACTAAGAGAATTAAAAATACTAAGAAAATTGCAGGAATAAAATTACTGAAATTTAAATCTTTTTGTGAGAAGGTTCCAAGATGGAATCAGTACCAGCACATCTATACTTAGTTATCATTCATTTCAGAACCTTAGGCACAAACATACTCCCGCAATTTCTGTCTGTCAATCTAACTTTCCTCAGATAATGACAGATTTGATTTCAACATTTTCTGATTATCTAGAACTGAGTACATGGTTAAGACTATCTCTTTTAAAATCTCACAGTATTTTGACTTACTCAGTAGGATGCACAACTTGCTTACCCAACCACCATGCTTATGTGCTTTGTGATTTTGTCAACGCATTTTATGCTCTTTGACATGGAGGTCAATTTTTCACCTCTCTAGACATTTTTCTTGCTGAGCCTTTGTCACTGCATTTTATGCTCTTTGACAATTCAACACTAATAGATCAATATAGCTTTTGTCACTGCATTTTATGCTCTTTGACAATTCAACATTGATAGATCAATGTATCTATTTCTTTTGACATCTCAGATTGGGGTCAATTTTTCACCCTCTTTTACATTTTGCTCATTGTCATCTAAGCACATTTGGCATGGTAACAGGTGTGTGCACCAGATTAAGTTAGTCTCAACTGTTATTGATTTATAGACTTGGAATGTCTCGATAGTTTGAATCTTTGATGGATTTCCACATGCATAACTACTTATCAGCCTAGACTCTCATCATATGCCTTACACGCCATCTGTTTCTTATCTGATTTAACTCAAATTTTTCAGACAGTTTTCTCAAGAATATGTGTATGCTTTCAGTCCTAATTTTACTAGACATACTTTGTATTGAAAGCCAGTGTACCATCATTTTCCATTTGAGTTGGATCAACTTCTCATTTTTGTTTTTCTGAGTTTTTTTTTTGTATTTTCTATGTTTTCTGATTTTTTTTGTATTTTCTAAGTTTTCTGTTTTTTTTTTTTTTTTTTTAAGTTTTCTGATTTTTTTTTGTATTTTCTAAGTTTTCTGAACTCTCTCCCCCTAAAATACTAAACAACTAGAAACTAAGAAAATAGAAACGCAAAGACACACAGAAAATAAACTGAAAGACAAACGAACAATTTAGTCACACAGAAAATAGACACACAGTCACAAATACCTCACACTTGATTATAGCTGTTGACACCCTTCACATAGAAGAAAAAAAATTAGAAAGCATTAGGAACCCAAGCCCGAATAGTCATGGGTTTCCCGTCTTCTCCAATCACTGGAAGTTTCATCCAAGTTCCAGTCTTCTCAGCAGCATTGCTGAACCTGTCACTCGAATCCTTAGGCATTTGAACACACAGTTTGTTAGTCCACTTAGAAGTCTGATTGAGCGAAGATTTTCTTTTGCTAACAACTTCGGGGTTTTTAGATTTTCTTATGGTATCCCCGTTTGTCCTTTGATGCTGAACTGGAAGAGTTGAGTTTTGATTGTTTTTAGTAAACGTTTTATTCTTTTGAAAAGTCTCAACTTTCCTGTTACATCGCTGATGTGGCTGCTGATCACACTCGTAACTGAGGTGACCAGGTCTCCTGCACACATAGCAAATCCTGTCTGGATTTTGCTTTATAGGACCTTTCGACATCCTTTGAGATCGATACCCTAACCCTGGATGTTTAGGTAGTAGTTTGACCTCTTGGTACGGACGGGTATCAGGAGACTTTACACCCTCCTTTTCAAATTTCCGAAGGGCATCGCGGATACGATGCATCAACGGATCTTTCACATTAGAACTTGCCAACAGTTCTCTTATGCCTGGTTCAACCTTTTTAATTTCTTCTTGCTGAACCTCATTCTTCTGATGCTCACCCACATTCTCGTGTAACTTTAAATCCTCTTTTGGGGTTGATGCAGAAGATTCATCAACCTTTGTGAGTAGTGGGTCAGATTCAGAGTGAACATCATCATTCACCAGTTGATTTAACACTGGTGGTGGACATTTAGAGTAAAGCTTTTTGTTCTTTTCTGAATCAGTACCTTGACCTCTCTGATCGATTATGTACTCAAATAAGTAAGAAGACGTGGAATAACTTTTGAGTTTTTGACTCAGAGTCTCATAATCGACCTTTGAAGTAGCAAGGTCTCGTTTCAACTTATCAATCTCATTTATGTAAAACACTATAGCATCCTGTTTATTTAACAGAGCCACACCTAGTTCATGCACCTGTTTGCCTAAACTTTCATTATTTTCTTTCAACTGTTTTTCTCTTTCTTTTATCAACAGGTTTTTATCTAACTTAGATGTGAGCTCTGAAATTGTAGACTTTAGAAACACTATCTGTTTTACATAATCATTACAAGAACCACAAGGTAAGCCAAAAGTACATACCTTTTCCTCGGATGATTGACCACAACTGCACACCTTTTGGTTTGACTCATTGGCACGAACTTTCACTGGTGTCTTTTCTGCAGCTGGAACCGAGGCTGGTTCATCATCAATGCTGGCAATTGATTCTTCCTCACTTGAGTAACTTTCTATCTCGGATTGAGAATCTTTGTTCAACACATGAACATTTGCCACATTAATATTAGCACCATCATTCCCAAATTGTACTGACCAGTCAATTCCCTCGTCCTTTTGAACAACTGCCATTGCCTTAGCCGGGTATGGAGTTGATCAGACTTTATGTTTGAAGAGGAAGATGATCTACTGCCAGGACTGGTTTTGAAAGGATACTTGTGTCCAGAGTTCTTCGGCTTTTCACATTCTCGCACAAAATGACCCTTTTCACCACAATTGTAGCAGGTTACAGCTGACTTGTCAAACCCGAGCTTCGTATCTTTGGTTGCTGTAATCTGCATCCCCGTTCTCTTCACTAAGGCTTTGGCTCTTCTTACCAGGTTGGCATATGACCATAAGATATCTTGACGTTCCATCTCATCGTTGTCAATTTGGTCATAGTCTTCCTGGGTCAGATAGGCGTTCCCAATCTTTCCCTTGAGCAGATCATCGTATGAGGTGACCAATGCACTAAGCATCCCCATATGCTCCTTAACTTCTTCAGTGCTGCCATGTTTGAAATGCTCGACATTGAATCCAGAAGTAGACACAGTATAGGATGGCCCAGAAGATGAAGCTTCAGGTGTAGATCTGCCAGAATCATTTACATTACTCACATAGGCAGATTGTAAGGGAGCATTTGAAGAAGTGGATGACGATACAGGTGTTCCAGAGTAGTAGAGAGAAGGATTTTGTTGATAACTGGACATGGAATCCAAATTTTGTTCCTCCTGCTCTTGCTCTTTCAACTTGGTGATGAAATCATTTAGATCCAACCCGTCAAAACCACCACTGTTCTTCAATATCATAATATATGGCCGCCAGCTCTTGGGCAAGGCTTTTGCCAAAATTTCCACCTGTTGCTTCTCTGGAACAGTAACACCCAGACTGTCCAGTTCACTAAGAAGATGATTATATCTTGTAATGAGAGAAGGAATTTTTTCATCTCTAGTAGCCATGAAATGATCTAATTCCTTTCTCAATTGACTTGCTTTCAATTCCTTGAGGGCGGCATTTCCCTCATTTCTCTTCTCTAGTGCTCTCCACAGGCTGTGGGAAGTTCTATATCTTCTGAATTGATGGAAGATCTCATTAGGAATCGCCTGGATTAATTGAGCATAGGCCTTCTTCTCTGCATCATGACGGCTCTTCTGTTCAACAGTCATTCCATCATAGGGGGTTTCAATATTTCCCTCCCCCTTGGGAACCATATAATCGGTGTTTATTGCCCTCCGAAGTCTACAGTCAAGGCCATCGAGGAATATTTCAAACCTGGGCTTCCACATAGGATAGTCTTCCATGGTTAACAGTTTAGATACTTTATTGGCACTCCCCATTTCACTGTCTAGCAATAAGTTATTTAAAGCTGTTGTCTGTTTTGATGCCATTTCAGTAATCAAGAGCTGAGAACATACAGACTGAAATTATGATTTGATAAACCACACAGATTCAATACGCACGGAGTGGGAAGTCACTTCGCACGAACACACAGAACAACGCACGAAGCACACAGACTTTAGTACGCACGAATTGAAACCTAGTACGCACGGATTGAAACCTAGGACGCACGGAGTGAAGCTGATACGCACGAAGTAACAAGGTAAATTTTTAAAGACAAGCTAAACCACACAGACTCAACTCGCACAAACTGGACACACCACGCACGCGTTGAGTACCTACTACGCACGGAATGAACACACAGCTTGACGAAGATTCTAGAGGATCTACGACACACTTTGCACGCACTAAGGATCACTACGCACGCACAAGGAGTCACTTCGCACGAGTAAAACTGAAACAGTTAATTTTTAATACGACCTTTTTAACGCAAAAAGACCTATTTTTTACTTAACAACCGATTAAAAACGACGAAAAGGACAAACACACAGGCCTAATCGACACCTAGATCACGAAATCCTAAAGGAAAAGTGATCAATCAAAGCACAAGGCTCTGATACCACTTTGTAGGACCGGCTGGGGTACGGGGTTCTAAACTAAACTAAAACACCCTTACGCTAGGACTGATCTAGGATGAGAAATAGTGCGGAATTTCTATTTCCCAAACCTCCTAAGGATTCTAAGATCTGCTTAGGTGTCCGGCACACAGTAACACTAAGAAACACACAGAGTAGAAACAAGAACAAACTCTAAGAACTCACACAGAGATGCTTAAGGCTGCCCTTGAATTCGGATTAAACACACAGTATTCGTTTACGAGGTTTAAAGTCGCGATTTAGTAGGCTTAAAGTCGTATAAGGTCAGTTACGAAGGCTCCCGGTTGATTACTCGATTGATTTGTAGGTTACCCGCTTGATTCGTCGATTTTCCCACGCTAATGCGGGGTTAAGCTCTATTTATAGAGTAATTAATTCACTACGCACGTAATGTATCACACTTCGTACGAAGTGTGTCCAGTACGTGCGTACTGGTTAGTTTAATAATAATTAATTTCATTTTAACCGACCTAATCACTACGTGCGTAGTGAGCTCCACTACGCACGTAGTGAGACTGACTTCGCACGTGGTGATTTCTCACACAGACTTAAACTTCCAAACACACATCAACACATGATTAAGTACTTGTAAGCTTAAGATAATCACATAGAATCACTAAGAATATATAAACATGTAAACAATTAATCAAAACACATTTGAATTAATAAACATGAATATATTTTATTGATACGAACTAGGGATTCACAAATATGCACCAACAATGTTCTGTTTTTGTAATATCTTTCATCCTTTTTCTGTTTTTAGGATTTTTATATTTTCTTTATTTACATTATGTGAGCTATTTACTAAGAGTCATCTATACTAGCATTTTAGCTAAGTAGTCCATGATCAAAGTTTCAAGCTTGATTACAGAACAAAGTATTTACATCAGAGTTTGTACAATTGTAAGTACTAAGTTACAGAAGAAGAACTATTCTAAGAAATAGAAAGTATAACTAATCTAGTTATGAAGTTTTTCAGGTTTCTTCCCACCAAGGTTCTTCTTTCACATCAAGAAGTTTGTCCAGAGGATTTTCAGCCAACAACTCTTCAGCTCTTCCTTGAATTAGATTTTCAAAATGATCACTTCCTGTCTGTCCCCTTGTTGAAGTTGCAGCTTGAAATATCAGCTCTCTAGGGGCTCTTCCTAAGTCAGATTCTCTTAGGAATCTCCAAACACCATCTCTATTCTTGAAGAACATCCCTCTTTCAAGTTCAGTTATATACTTAAACATTTCTGGTTCAATGTTGGAGGGCAGAGTAGTGTTTAGACTTTCATATGCAGCCAGGTAAGGATGATCAGGATTGAGTATAATCTGTTCAGCAGGTACAAAAGCTTTGGAGGATTTCTTGAAGGCATCCTCAATCACATCAATGTGTTCCATTAATTGATCATGAGTGAATAGTCTTGTGTAATATGGATTGTTTAAGGTTTTTAATCAAACTAGTTCATTTTTAAGATCAAAGGATAAGCCTTAAAACTAAGAAATTACATCTTTTTATCACCGAGTTCTATGTTGATAAATTTAATTTTTAAAATTTGAATGATGAAACCAATTTATGTTTTAAAATTTGAATTTTGAGTTAAATAGGAATTTCTGGAATTATATATATATATATATATATATATATATATATATATATATATATATATATTTAATACATTAAAAATTCCGAATTAAAGTTAACTGGAAAAGGTCACCGGTTATGATTGACCGGCCCAAGGGGAGTCTCGACCAAAGGGGGTCTCGGCCCAAAGGGGAGTCTCGACCAAAGGGGTCTCGGCCCAAAGGGGAGTCTCGACCCAAGGGGGTCTCGGCCCAAGGGGAGTCTCCACCCAAGGGGGTCTTGGCCCAAGGGGAGTCTCGACCCAAGGGGATCTCGGCCGAAGGGGAGTCTCGACCCAAGGAGGGGTTCACGACCCGTGTCTCGCAGCCCAGTTCGCGGCGCAAACCACTAGCCGCGATCAGAAATTGGGTCTTGGCCCAATGGTCTTCTCGGCCCAAGCCCAGGCCCCATTGCGGCGGCCTGGCAGCCCAAGTAAGTTTATGGCCCAGTTGGGGTAAGAATGGGTAGTTCATTAATTTATTTTCATAAAAGCCCAAGTTTTTCTTTTAATTTATAAATGTTTTTATTTAAATTTAAATGGGCCTATACGGACTTAAAAGTGTTTAATGAACTTAATGGGCTTAATGGCCCAATTAGGAAAATCCAAGAATGGATTTAGGCCCATAGGTCTTGGATGGTTAATTTTTGTAAAAGGTTCATTCGGATAGAGTAATAATACAAGATATTATATATAAGTGTTAATTTTACGTATCAAAAATTAATATACTTATATATATTATGGTTAAGGTTTTATTTTAACTAGTTAAGTAAAAATATAAGTTCTTATTATATTTTTGGATTAAAATATAATAAATAACCATAATGGTGTATTATTATACAATACAAACAAGGATAAATCTTTAATCAAGTTTTAGGTTTAAAACACATTTTGGTATAATAGTTATTATACCATAAGTTCATAAAATTGATTAAAGTAAGTTTGACAAGTTTTGTCAAGTTTTCTCATCTCAATTAATGGTTTAATTAATTTGAGAAGGAATGAGAAAAGGTTTATATACTTGCATTATTATTTAATACGTATATATATATGTTGAATTAGTCGACTTGTATATTAAAGTCGCATTAGTATCTTTAAATCACATTTGTAGTTTTTCATGTCAACTGCAAATGTTTGATTTAAACAAGTCAACAGTATATTCTTTTTGTGGTTGGACATGTAGGTTAAAGTTTTTGTCAACTTAGACCTGTGGTTGTGTTTTTCTTCTCAGTATTTCTTTTTGATTTTGGGGAGGCCTGCGTGCCACTTACAACTCCTTTTACAATGTAAAAGTATTTCGGGGAGGCATGCGTGCCACTTACAACCCCTTTCTATAATGTAATTGTAATAGAATAGGTTTATGTATTCTAGATTAGATAGTTGTACCCAAAACCGAAGACAAAGGGCTTTACAAGACAGAGAAACCAAACGAAGATTGCTCGGGTTAAGACCGGAGGTGTCAAGGCCAGTGGAAGCAAGGAGAACACTCGTTAGATCCAGCCACGGGCTCTATGTAGTTGTCCTAGATTGACCCCTTAGGACATAGTTGGCAAAACTATAACATATTATTAACTGTGTGGTTATCCTTTAATTTTTTGTTTTTATGCGACTATGAAATTGAAAAAGGTGATTAATAATGTTTTTATTAATCAAGGGTAAAACCACGAATATGATAAAATTGGTATAAGACAACAGTTTTATAATATTTAATATTTTTATGATCGTCGTATTAGCATTTTAAAAACAGTTTGTTTTTTAAATGGTTTTCTCATAAGACGTATTGTGTACCTAGTTTGAAGTATACTAAGATACACGGATTTTAAAACAAGATAGTTTTAAAATGGTTTTACAAAACTGGAAATCAAGTTTTTCAAACTTGGATAAAACCCACAAAAATCTTAGACCAGTGGTGCTACCCATCTAGTGGTACACCTTTCCTGCTACCGGTACCTTGGTGTGTTGTCGTGCCCAAACCGTGCACACCGGGATTCAAATAGACGTGGGGAAGGGGAAAGACTTTGCGATTCCCTGATGTGACGGGCTAAAGTTCACCCCATCCTAGTTGGTGCGGTCTATTTTGGTGATTCCCTTATGTGACGGGCCCAAAATGCACTTAGTGTAGAGATAAACATACTTAGATAGTTTCATCTAAAAATCTCTACAAGGTCTAGGAGTCGTATCAAGTTAGATGCGATTGGTAAAGGAACCTACCTACCTGATATAGAACGGGGTTGGTGTTGTCGTGCCCAAACCGTGCACCAACACGTGTGAAATAAGGATCCTAGGGCTAATACTTAATCATTTAAGGGTTTTAATGAATTTGTATTTAGCAAAGTCTTAGTTGTGTTACTGATTAGACTACATGATTAAAACTGTAGATGGCAAACATTACCAACACAAACAACCTCTCACTCCGCTCCATCCTAGAAAAGGATAAGCTCACTGGACATAATTTCCTCAACTGGGAGCGCAATCTACGGATTGTGCTCAGGCACAAGAGGAAATGGTACGTCCTATATGTTAGATTATGTGCAGAGATAATTAATGGGCACATTATATCCAATGTTATAAGAGACTAAAGGGTCACACTGCTACACACTCAAATTTGAACAGTTGGATTTTACCATAAATCTGTGTGGAAATAATTAATCAGGTTGGATTAATTATTAAAGAGAGAAACAAATAATTAATCAGTTTGTATTAATTATTAAAAGGAAATAAATAATAAATAGTTATTTATTATTTAAAGAGAAATTAAATATTAAGTTTAATATTTAACGGACCAGTTAATAGTTAATTAACTAGTAAAAGTCCAAGGGGTCAAAGTGAGAGGAATGAAAGTTTAATTAAAACAAGCGGGCTTTTAATTAAACGGGCTTGGGTCCTTTTAAAGGTCTATATATAATCTTCAAAACTTAAGGGTTATTAAGGATTAAGAAAGTGATAACCCTAGCCACCACTCTCTCTCCCTCCTTATCGATCTCGCCCTCTCTCGGCTTCTCTCTCTCTCGTCGAACTCGAACTGAGGAAAAACACCAAGGGTGTTTTTCGATTGGTGGTCAACGCAAGGCACACACACTCACATTCGGTTTTGAGTGTTGAAGCTAAGGTAAATCCAGGAGCGGTCTAGCAGCCAGTTCTTTGGAGGTGCAGTAGTGGTGGACTACTTTAGCAATCCCAAGTTCAAAGAGGTATTTTTCCTTGTAACTCTTTTCTGTGGTTTGTTGATTGTAAAGAAACTATATAGATCATCAGTTTAAAAGATCCTAACCCTTTTTGGGGTTTAGAGGGTTGTGTTCAATCCATTTCCGCTTTAGGATTGAACCAGTAGAATCAAACCCAGGTTTGACCAGTATGTGTCATTAGGTGGTTTGGTCAGATCAAAAACCCTTCACTATAGGAGCCGGTGGGAAATGCCCCGGCCAATAATGCAGGGGCAGATGTTAGAGAGGCTTACCAGAAGCGTGTCAATGATGCGTTAAATGTAACCTACCTCATGCTTGCAACTATGAGTCCAGAGTTGCAAACAAGCATGATGGATACATCGGCCTATGACATGATCCGTCAGTTGAGTGATATGGTTCAAGAGCAGGCTCGTTCAAAATGCTACGATGTCACAAAAGCTCTTAATACTTGAAAAATGGCCAAAGGCACTTCGGAAAGCACCCATATCATGAAAATGAAAGGGTATATGGACCACCTCGAAAGGCTCGGACACCCGGTTCCATTGCAACTAGCAACGGACCTGATTCTTAACTCGATGTCTGATGACTATAAGTCGTTCACAGTCAGCTATAACATGAACAACATGGAGAAATCCATTGCTGAGTTGCATTCCATGCTTAAGACAGCGGAGTCGAATCTGGGTAACAAGTCCAAGGATGTCCTAATGGTGGAGAATGGAGCTGCTAAAAAGAGGAAGGGGCGCAATGGCAGGGGCAAGGGTAAAACCGAGCCAGGACCATCTGCACCTAAGGCCAAGGCAAATGCCAAAGGCAAAGGCAAGAGCAAGGGCAAAAAGTTTAAACCGAACAAAGCAAGAGCCGAGAACCGGTGCTTCAAGTGCGGTGAAATTGGCAACTATATGGCCAACTGCCCGAAGCGTCACGAGGGTAGTAGAAACGCCACAGGTACTTTCGTTGACTAACTTCAGTATTTTTTGCTTTCAACTTATTGAATATAAGTGGTGTATTTGACTTTTGCGATCGTTTATTGCAAATAGGTCAATAAGAAGCAAAAGGATGCCTTGGAATGCTGGTGGACACTACGCACAAGATGAAGGACATTTTTAATTCATAGTTTTATTACTTATTCTAAATTTTTCAAATTTTCATATGTAATGGTTTTTGAAGGCTTCTTTATTAAAACTTTAATGAGTTATTGGTTAATATGTCCTTGTGTGTATGTTAAAACGTATCTAGTCAAGTATGACTAGAAAGTGACTAACTAGTCAAAAATTTTGACTTATTAGTAATTTAGTCTGTATGCATTGGTTGCCATTTGAATAATGATTAATATTAAAATTGCTTGACTATAACTTATGGAATTACTTGAAATTACACAGTTGTTATACATTAGAAAGATTATCTAATCAAGTAATTATAAGCATTTATGAAAACAAGTTCAAGTATTGAACTAGAGTTAAACACTTGAAATAATAGTCATTATTTCTAAGGCTGTGTTTGAGCATAAAACATTTATGAGTTTGATTATAATAAGCATTATAACCAAGAAAAACTCACATGTTTTAATTAAGAATCTATACAAGTGTATCATACTTGTGGTGATATAAAGTTTTTATGAAACCAATGTCCGTAATAGGAAATCGTGGATATTAGAAAATCCAAGTCTAAGGTTTCGTTGACTTTAAGATTCTTATTCAAAATCTAAGTTTTAGATTCATACTTGAAATCAGTGTTTTGATTTTTTGGTCAAGTTTGACCAAATCAAAAAGGAATTTTAAGTAATACTATGTTTTCATAATAGTCAGTGGGAGCAATTGACCTACGCTTAGACATTTATCAGTTCTTGATAAATTGATATACATGAATCTATGTCTGCGTAGAAGCATATACGTGCTTAAAGAAGCACGGAAATTATTAGCTTATTGAAATTCAAGTACGTATATAATTCTAATGACGGGAATATCGAGGCTTCAAAATAAGTCCAGGTAAATGGACTAGTCCCAGGAGGTCATAATTATATATTGAAATTCAATGTCACTAATATTAAACATATTAAAAAGAGTTAATTGTTGAGGATAATAAACAGATTATTAGATAAGTGTTTATGCACTAAATGTCTACTTTTGTTTACGAGCTATTGTAAACAAGAGGGTTTATTATTTCAGTCTATTTCTTGGAATAGTAAAGTATCTATACATCTACAATATAACCAAGTATGATTATGGAATAATTTTATATATTCAGAAACGAGGAGTTAATCCAGTTTTCCGAGTTTAGGGAATATAATAAAATTAGAGAGACTGGACTTGTTTTTAGGGTTTGCGGAAAACAGTTTGTCTAGCAAAATAAGTGGAAGCACTAGTTAGTGCATACTTATTTTTAGTTCATAGTAATGTTGTGGTTTCAAGAAGTGATCTGTGATAAGTGCACTTGAACCAACATAGTAATACAAATAGACGCGGTGAATTGAGACGATGGACCAATATTGATTATGTACTATATTCCAGGAGGGTGAATATGGAGAGTACATTATTAATCCCATTACTCTTCACAGATCTTGTATGTTTTGGTAATATTCATGAATAATAAGGTTATTATTCAAAAATCTTGTCCGTGGCTACCTATCTTGGTGGGAACCTCGATTAGGGTGATAATAACGTCATTGTAATCCTTGGTGGAGGTTCATAGCGATTGAAGATAGCTACCAGGAGTGTAGGCCAAGAATGTACAGGTATTCACCAGTGGTGTGAATATCGGATAGTGACATCGTGAAGAATACCGCGTGGTTAACGAGTCAAAGGTATTCATCACATAGGTTGTCCTCAAGCATAAGGTATTTGGTTTGGGATGCGTGGACTTCTGGCATTTGGGTCGCATCTAACACTACGGCGTAACTGGGTAGCAATAATGGGCGTATCTGGTGTCAGCGGAAAACGTTTTGCCAAATGCAAGTATGCGAGAGGCATTCTGCACCTCCTTTTGAGGAGAGATGTTTCCGGGCCCCTTGATTGATGTAGACTGTAGAAGTGCATGGCCATGCCCAAATGAACTGATTTGTTCTTTTTCGTTTATCACTCAGTCAAAATTGGATAGTCGAGAAATGGTTCTGAGGGTTCAAAGTTGACTTACACCATGCTCGCACTCACAATCGAAACATCGTGATGCAGAGGGAAAAGCCTAAAGTATACCGATCATAAGACAGGGGGTTCTTATGAATCTTTTTAATAAAACAGTTAGTTTTATAAATTATGAAACAGTTTGTTATATAAGGATTTAATTATCATACCTGGGTATAAGAGTTCTTATTGCTTGGTTAACTTAAAGACTTGTCTAGAAGCACCCTTAGGCCAGTATCATCAAGTTTACGGGTTGATGGTAAGCACAAGTGGGAGTCCGATAGGATTTGTGTGCATAACCATCGAACCCTGATGACACGCCCAATGCCATAAGACACTCAAGGGTCACACATATGAGGGTAGGTAATTCAAGAAGATAATTCACATTGTGGGAGATATGTATTATGACAGTTAGTCATAAACCAGTGTAGAGAGTTGTAAAATAACCAGGTTACATTAATTAACAAGAATATATATATATATATATATATATATATATATATATATATATATATATATATTAGTTAATAAATATATATTGTTAATTATTGGATTAATATCTTGAATATTATATATCCAAAAGGTTATTATTACTAATTGTTATTATTAAAAAAATAAAATATATGAAGGCATATATATATATATATATATTATATTTTATATTAATAATAGATGATTTAAATAAAGTTGTCTAATTAAAGATAACTAGAAAGTTATCTATAAATAGGGATTTAAACCTTGGCAATTAGGGTTAATCATAATTTGATATACAAAACAAAATCTCTCTCCCCTCTCCCTTGGTGATCGATGGCTGAATACCCCAAGGCCCCAAGGGGTTTCGATTTTTGTTGATTCAAGGCAACAAGGAAGATCAAGAACATTGGTGTGTGAATCAAACCTTTCTAGCAGGCTCTTGCTGTACCTCATTACGGGTGGACTAACTTTGAGTAGTTCAGGTATAATCCTCATCTTAATGTGTTCTTGATGAGTATGGAGAAATCGATGGATATATGTGTTGATACACATATTTCGATTTCTAGTATGGTTAATTGGATTGATTGCATGCTTTGTTAAGTTTAATCCAATCCTGTTTTGTTATGGTTGCAATTTTCGTAAATAGCAATATGGATATACACATGTTTTTCGAAAACCATGTACATGGCATACACACTTGTGATAAGCCAAGATTTTTAATCCTTTAGGGTTTTAGGATTATGTTTATTATTCTGTTTCCGCTTTAATGAATAATAACTTTATTATATTTGTACAATTCTGAGTTGGTTCAAACCAGTTTGGTTGTGAATCAGGACAACTCAAGTATGAATTGTGACCTGTAAAACCCAACAAGATCCAACAAGGATCACTCTTTTTTCTTAGCAGTTGTTGTGGGATCTAATTCTTCAGGGCTTACCACTCGTTTTCTTCTTTTATTTTCTATTTGAAGTGGTCCAGCTTCATACCCTCAATTTGTGCTTTCTCTTTTTCCTTAGCTTAATCCTTTGTACCTTGCTCAACTAGGGGGGTGATATCATTAGCAATCTTCTACCCCTTTTTTTCATCATAAATAGGGGTTGAAGAAGTTGGTTATTGTCGTTGAAGTAAGAGGATAATAGCCTTGAATTATTGCACATAATTGCTTAAGGCATTCAACTTCTTGAAAATTTCTTGCTTATTCTTCTTGCTCGTTTAATTTAGCAATTTAATTTGGACGCCTACATGTCTTATCATCAATTCAAACTCTGAGAGTTAAGACTCATGAGTTGATGTTGACTCAGAGTTGGCAGGAGAGGGACTCCTTATAGGAAACTCAATGTCAACACTTTTTGAGGATACCGAAAGTATTACCTAGTAGTAGTAACATGAGTTTTAGAGGGTAAGGTTATGGCCACCATAACTAAAGGTTGGTTTTTACCTTCGGTATGAAGGGTAGCCCCTTGGTTTACGAAAGACCCATTGACAAGTTGTGAAGGGGAGTGTGAGAAGTGAAAGAAAGATTCATGTTGAAGACTCAAGATTTGAAGATGGAGTTATCCAAGTTATTTATGCAGACGTATATATATGTTAATTTAAACTAGCATATTAGCGTAAGTCTTAGTTTACTTTAGATATTTATCCGTAGAACAATTATATAAGTTAACATTTGAATATGTTTGGAGGTTAAATGCTATGTGAGTCAAGTATACACATATGTTCCTGCTTTCTTTTTGGAGAGATCATTGTTTTATGTTCATCGGTTGAAATAGCAAAGCAAGTTCTAGCAATTAGTTTGTTAAAATGAGAGAGAGAGAGAGAAATTGTAATTAGTGAGTTGAATTATGATTCAATTACTGCCTTGTATATTGAATCTTGGTGTAATAAATAAACGAATTCCATATAATTTTTATTTGTTCATAATAGTTGAGTTGTGTATTCAACTCTCCTTTTACACTTCTATATCAAGTTGTTGGTTACCTTATTAACTAACAACAGTGTAATAGGTGTGAACCACCATTTTATGAATCAACGTGATCCTAACAACAATAATTTGAATAAACATTTCACTTCGTCTTAACAAAACAATATCTCTATTTCAGACTAGGTACAGTTAAACTATCTAAGTTATATATTTTTCATACTTTCCTTGAATTTGGATACTAAATCTGTTATATGTCCACTCTTTAATGTATCTTTTTCTATTAATTAACTCACAGTTTTTTGAGCTCATATATATTCCTCATTTCATCCAAGAAACAAATTATCTTATATTCATACAATCAACAATTCAATAAAAGTTTTGTATAAATGTGAAATAAAATCTTGCAAAGAATTGTAAGTTCTAGATGATAAATGATGTCACATGAAGATTAATAACCATTAACTATAGAAATTGAAATAAATCGGTGCCATGATTTATGCTCACATGAGATTATTCAATGATTGATCACCAGGGTCAACTGAACCATGTGCAATAGCATGCCATATATTTCCGGTTTCTTTCCATTACAAAACTTGTCAATTTTTTAACCCAGATTTCAAGTTTAGCATGATCTTTTCATAGTTTCTTCAAAATATATATATATATATATATATATATATATATATATATATGGGAAGGTTCAAATGAGAATGATCGAGAAATTACATGAGAATGAGAGACTAAATCCCGGCCGTTCATTTTGTAAGTGGAATTCATGGATGGAGAGCGTGAGGGGATCGAGTGTGGCAGGGTGCATGTGAAAAATTCATGGGTGGGCAATGACATTGAAGGAGGGGGAATTGGACGGCTAGGATTGAGTCTTCCATTCTCAATATATTTAAGGTTCTCATTTGAACCTCCCAATATATATATATATATATATATATATATATATATAGACAAAAGTTCATGCGAGAACCGTTGTTAGCGCGAGAACCGCGAGAACCAATCTAAGCCGTCCAATTCTCCCTCCTTCCATGTCATTGCCCACCCATGAATTCCTCACATGTACCATGCCACACCCTATCCTTCCACGCTCTCCATCCACGATACTTCCCATATCCAAGGAACGGCTGAGATTGGTTCTCGCGGTTCTCGCACTAACAACGGTTCTCGCATGAACCCTCCCATATATATATATATATATATATATATATATATATATATATATATATATATATATATATATATATATATATATATATATATATATTGGGAGGTTCAAATGAGAACCTTAAATATATTGAGAATGGAAGACTCAATCCTAGCCGTCCAATTCCCCCTCCTTCAATGTCATTGCCCACCCATGAATTTCTCACATGCACCCTGCCACACTCGATCCCCTCACGCTCTCCATCCATGAATTCCACTTACAAAATGAACGACTGAGATCGAGTGTCCAATTCTCAATTAAATTATCATTCTCATTATATATATATATATAATATATATAAATAATATAATATAATATTACTCAATAATTATGAATTTCGTACAAGGACTGACGTGCAGTACTTGCTAATTTCTATTAGATTGTTCGTTTCTTGAAAAATAATTAATAAATACCACTCAAAGAGTCTTCAATGGCATCTTCAATTTACACACATATTATTGTCCTTAAAATACCTTAAATCCTCACCAAAACCTTTAAGTTATTTTAAGAAGTCATGATATCATATTTAACCTTCTTAATAAATTAAATATTCGTAATAGCATGTATACATCTACTATGACAACCATGCATGAGCAGCTAACATGTCTTCAAAAGCAAAAATGACAAAAAGTTCAGCATGCCGATGGTCGGACCACAATATATATGGTTGTCCAAGGTCTAAAATCTAGGCGGACCCAGAAAAAAACGCTAGGGGTTGCACTTCTATATTAGTGGTTGCACTTGGGTTGCATTTCTATATTTTTAGAAAAAAATTAGGAAATACTAATATTAATTTGATAAAGTTGAGGGGTTGCATTGGCCACCTTGGGCTACCAAGAAGGTCCCCCCTGGTCATACTCATTGTAAATAAGAGTAGATGTAGCTACATATATTGTATGTGTTTGAAAGAAACCGTAGAAGATGAAAGCGTTGTTGGTATTATGTATTATATTGATAACTATTTATAAAATATAAAAATATAGAGAAAACCCTAATTAAACCCTGGTATACATATTTCTAATATAAGAATTTAGTATATGATAAACCATCATATAGATGAGTCACTATCTATTAAAGTTTTCTCTATACCCTTGTATACTATCTCTAACAGAAGCTATTGGCAATTTAAGAAACACATGTTTTATTAGAATATTTTTATACCACATTAGTACATATCTCTAATAGGATACACCAAATGCATTATTCATAAACAAAGAAGATTGTTTATTAACTATTAATTTTGTGTCCACATGAAAACAAATTTTGAAAGAATCGTTTATAAAAGGATAACATTTAAAATTAAATCCGTTTAGATTAAATAAAGTTACAAACTACCAAAGGGGCTAAAGGTTAAACATTTTTGGTATGTCTTCAACATCTCTCATCTTCTTTATCTATACATTTGTATTTTGGGGTTTTATAAGGTAAAATTTTCGGTTCTCTAGTTTCATCTAGATATGGTGAGCTAGGTACCGAAATCTAATCCAAAAGTATCGAAACCGAATTTGTGGTTTCTTGAAACCAAAACTAAACTGAAAACTTATAATTAATCGGTACGGGACCGGATCGGTTTAAAATTTTTAACTCAATACGCTTACCCCTACCAGAAGCGGACCAAACCGGTACCGAAACTAAAATTATTCACTTATTGATACTGAATACCGAACCAAAAACTTATAACCAATACGCGTACCACTACTGGTTTGGAACTGGTAAAGTTCGAAAAATTTGATCAATATGCCGAACTCTACATATTATTATTCAAAAAGGTATTTAACTTACTATAATGGTTAGAGGTATATTGCCTCAGAGTTAAACGATAGGACAATGATGGAACTATAGGACGGCAGTCAGTTGCTTATCAAGTACACTTACGATTTTTTCTGCTTTGTTTAATCAAGGCATTTAGTTCCTTGTTTAGAGCATCCGGCCTGTTGAATACTACAAACGTGTGAGATTCAATTTATACACTAGTAAGTGGTGATGGCCTAGAAATTATTAGAGCTCGCGGCTTTCTTCATCGAATCCCACCTCCACCCCACTCCACCCCACTTTCAACCAATCACAATTTTAATTTTTTTTTCTTTTTTAAAAAAGTGAAAAGGAAAGGGAAAGGGAAAAGGGAAGGTATAACGGGTGTAGTGAGTAAGGGAAAGGGAAAGGGAAGGGGAAGAAAAATGATGTGGAGCTGATGTGACAGTGGGTAAGGAAGGGGAAGAGGGGGAGTATAACGGATAGCCTAACCACATTGTTTTGAAGGAGGCCGCTCACACACAACGTGGTGGTGAGACATATATGGTGATGATCATACCCGGGTGGAAGGTTGGCATAGTAATGTCCTCCTCTACCCTCTTACCTTTTTTTTTTGTTTTTTTTTTTTGTTTTTTTGTTTTTGTTTTTACGGTTTGATTAATAGTTTGTATAGTAGGTTGGTCATAAAATGTATGTACAAAAAGTGTCGACACCATGTCATGGTTTAATGGTGGTAGTGAGATTGTGTTAGTATGATGACTAGTGATGAAAGCTATGACTCATCTACATTGATGGTAACATAATTTGTTAGTCTATTTGAAACTAGCAAATGATATTTTATAGAGGTTCTATATCTTACAATACCCTCCTACTCTAAGTCTCTATTAATCAAGACATTTGTTAAAAATCAAACATAGAAATGATGAAAAAATCAATGAAATACAAATGTCATAACTTAGTATATGAGGATAAAGTAGAAGAATAATGTAAAAGAGAATATATTTTTTCTTATTTTATCCTAGCATTGCTAAATATATTAATTGTAAACATTTTGTTTGACTATGTATACAAGTACAAATACAAAATATTAAGTGGTATTTGAATTATTGATTGATGGCAATGGCCAGTGTAATTATTGGATTGATGACTGGACTTGTATATTTAATCAATGAATCATAAAACGATAAAAAGGAAACAAAAATTAAGAATAAAAATACATGATATAGGAATCATATATTAGGTTATATAATATAAATTAGGATTTAATATAAGATGTCTAGTCTTATTATCTATGATTTATGAGGGTTTCATATTAAGATTTTTCTACAGGGTTTTTTATTATTCTTATGAGGACTAATATATTTTTATTTGTTAACGTCTTGGAGTAAATGTGCTTTAATAAAATTCTCAGATTCGATAAATGGATTGATAGACATGTTGAAGTTTTGCCTAGTTTGTCTTTCTTTTGCTATTACAAAAAATAAATATAAAAAATAAGAAAAAAACAATACAAGGACAAGTATATGAAGGCATGGGTTCTCTACTATAATCCTCTTTAGCAAATTGGAAGCAATAGTTCTTAACGCCAATTCGTTAGTTTTGTGTGGAGAATCTGGAGATAACGATGAAATAACGCATTACGAGGTTAAGTCTTGTCTTCACATATACAAAACATTATGTCGATATGGGGTTTCTACAAGTGGTTGTTTTTGGGTGTTTTTCAAGCCTCTCTAGATTCAAAGTGATGATATGTTTAAGTAAAAGACAAAAACACATTTAGGAAAGCTGATTCGTACATAGTTATGTATAATAAGTATAAACTGTTAATACATATAATAAAAGTTGATGATACATAAAATGATCACTTTTGTTGTGAATAAATCACCTCTCTTTATTTAGTGCTGATTTGTACGGAACGAAATTTATTAATATATAACAATATAGTAGATATAGACCGTAAACAGCATGTACAAGTTGATAAAATATGAATTTGTTATGTATGAACAATTTAATGTATACGAATGATCATCTTTTATTTATATATCGGTTGCTGTATTTTCTTTAAAATCGATTTATTACTCGAAGGGCTAAGCCAAATTATGACCAAAGTGTGGTTATAACTAAAGATAGCAGTTTTAATCTAAACAAAAACCCGATTGGAACATGAAATTGGAACTAATGGATATAAGAACTGATATCATCTACACTAGTTTAACACTTGTTCTAGTTAAATCTATAAGTTTGTGAGGTTCAAACTCAAAACCAATTAGCTAAAGTGGAGTAGCTCAAGACTCTTATCAAGCACATTTCAACACTTTTCGTTTCATGTGAGACATTACTCAAAACGCTCTCTCACGTTTGGCGTTCCTTTTTTTGCACATAATACATGGATACTTATGAGTCGCGTGGAGTCCATATGGTCTTTGATCAACCATTGGTGAAACTTGCTCTAATACCATATAATTTTGTGAGTCCAAACTTAAAACTAATTGGCTATTAGTATAGTAGTCCATAATCTTTATTAAACAAATTACAAAATCATTTTTTGTCTGGTAAAACATTACTCAACAGAAATTATTCTATCTTAAACCAGCTTGTTTAGTTGATACACGTTTAAGGTTTAATAATTTTAATATTAAGATATATTTTTTTTTGAACAGCAAGTTTAATATTAAAATATTAATTAAGTTTAATAGATAAAAACTTCATAAAAGCTTAATGAGTTGGTGTAATAATTCTGGATTGATTTTTTTCATGTTATTGGTCTGGGCCAACTTTTGAAAACCTTTTGGGCCTGTTTCCTTCTTATAGACTATATGATTAGTTGGGCCAGATCCACTCTTTGGGGCTAGAGGTGAACAAATACCGGTTTTTACTATATCCGGTTATAGTAAAAACCGGATCGGATTTTTCGGACAAAAAAAAAACCGGTTACGAAAAAAACCGGTTTAGTATTAACCGGTTTTGATATCGAATTCCGATACTATTTTATCCGGTTTCGGTTTATACTATAACCGGTTTTTATAAAAAACCGGTTTTTATTCGGGGCAAAAAATCCGGTCCGCGTATTTTTTATGTAGCCCACTGTTTTTTTTTTTTTTTTTTTTTTTTTTTTTTGTTTTTTTTTTTTAAATACATTTCCTATAATATATACTATAAAAAAACATACATGTGAAAGAAAACTCAAATTTTGATTAATTTAAATACTTAAAAAGTACAATGTTAAAATTACAAACTTCCTAATTAAAAATATTCAAACTACAAACATCTAACTTAAAACCATTCAAACTTCGAATTAAAAGTGGGAAGCCAGGGAGGAGCTTCGGCATCGCCATCACCCCTACATAGCAACCCGTTCACGCTTCTTCTTCTTCTTCTTCTTCTTCATCGGGAGACGATATTCCAAGTTCCACTTCTTCATTGTGTATGTTTGATTCCAAGTCGACGTCAATTGGGTCTTCTAGTGTGGTCACGTGTTGTCTTCTAGCCGCACCATCCAAGTAATCTTTTAAACAAATACACACTTCCACAGATTCGGGACTCAACCGTGATCTTCTTGCGGATACGACCCTGCCACTCACAGAAAAAGCAGATTCCGAAGCTACCGTAGAAGCTTGGACGGTTAGTAGATCACGGGCCATGGCGGCTAGAACCGGAAATTGTGATTCCCTTTCCTTCCACCAAGCCAAAATATCAAAAGTTTGAAAATCCTCATATGTATATTTTGCTATAAAATTGGTTGACATGTAATTCCCTAACTCACTACTTGGGGTGGAACCACGTGCTCTCTTGGATTGAGAGTTCATAATTGTGTTAAAAAGTGACAAACCCGCATTACTTTGGCGTCTACTAGATTCCGCTCTCATTTGATCATGAATGGCACTAGATGTCCCGTATTTACCCAAATAGATCTCAAACATATCTCGAAAACATTTATTGAAATAATTGGTTTGGTTAGTTATAAAAGCGGGATCATCTTCGGTAAGGTTAAAAGAAAATGCAATTTGTTCGATTAATGTTTCAACTCCACCAACGTTTAAACAAGGGTTTAAAGCGGCGGCACAAGTAAATACCGGGGGAATTTCCTTAAAATATTTTAAAAGTTTTTCTTTCATTTTTGCCCCAACGAGTTTCAATTCTTCACCTTCAAACTCAAAGTCACCAATTTTGCTAGCCATCAAAAACAATTGGTTAAGCACCAACGGACTAGTGGGATAATAAACGCCGGATAAACAAGTTGTTGCGTCTTTAAAAACCTCAAGTAAATCGTGTAGTTTTGAAATCATTTCCCAACCGTCATTCGGATACTCTTGTGCTACAAGACCTTTATCAAACAAGTTTTTGTGAAAAGTTTGCAACGTATCTCTTTGCCTTAAGGCGGAGTGCATCATCATCCAAGTGGAGTTCCAACGAGTTGGACAATCCAAATTTGGACCCAAAGCTTTACAATTAACCGACTTGCAAAAACGTTTATAATTATTCAACCGTTTGTTGTTGGAGCAAAAAATCGATTTTATCATTTCTTTGAATTCTTTTCTTTTGGAGTCAATAACCTCCAAACCGGCTTGAACGGAAAGATTGATGATGTGTGCAGCACAACGAGTGTGAAAAAACACACCGTCTAAAATTGGTGAAAGTAGTATCTTTAATCGTGGAACCGCGTTTGTGTTATTTGACGCATTATCAAAAGACATAGAATAAACTTTGTTTTGTATGTTATAAACACAAATCACCCTTTTTAAAAGCGCAAATAAATTTGCGCCGGTGTGTGGTTCACCAAATAACTCAAACGCGATTGTACGTTTCATCATTTGCCAACTATCTTGGTCTAGCCAATGGGCCGTGACGGCTAGAAAAGAATGTCCGGTGTTATGTGGAGAACTCCAAACGTCACATGTAAGTGACACACCATAACGGTGTTCTTGGAATCCTAAAATCATTTTTTCTCTAGCCGCACGCCACATTTTTATTGCATCACGCCTAAGGGTAGTACGACTTACAGCGGTGTAACGCGGTTGCATTAGTGTTTGGATGGTTTCGGTGAAATCTTTATCATCAAAGTGGTCAAACGGCAAAGCTTTTGTAATCACGAACCTCGTAAAAGCGTCTCGTAATTTGTCGTTGTCGTAAATGAAAACACCACCTTGATTCGTCATGTTGGCTTGAGTTGCATCGGATGTTGCTCTTAGCGCCTTGCATGACTTGGAAATATGAGCCCTCAAAGTAGAGTTGCCTTCGGGTGCTAGAAACTTGTGACAAAGTTTGCACCGAGCCCTTTTTGAACCGTTGGACATCTCGCACAAGTCGAAATGTTCCCAAATTTCTTTATTTCTATTATGCTCGAGAATCCTCACCACATCGGGGTTTCCTCCGACGGAAGATTCTCCCGTATTCGGCATGCTACTACTACCGGCCATGATATCAATCTCAAGAAAGTGAGCTTTGGTGAATAAAAGTAGAGAATTTGGAGAGAATTTGGAAGATGTAAGTTGTGATTTAATCCCACAACATACCCACACTATATATACTTGTTTTGGGTGGCAAAATGGTAAAAAAATAAGAAAAAAACGGTCAAGAAACACCCCAAACGGCTAGAAAACGGCTACTTTTCGAACCTAACGGCTAGTAGTAAAAAACCGGATAAAAAACCGGATAAAAACCGGTTTCAAAAAAACCGGTTTTTTATCCGGTAAAAAAACCGGTCGGCCCAAAATCCTACAAACCGGTCATACTATCCGGTTTTGAAAAATCCGGTCCGGATAAAAAAAAACCGGTTTTTAGAAAATCCGGTTTCGGATATTTTTTCGTATAAATCGGATATTCGGTTTTTTTGTGCACCTCTATTTGGGGCTTTCAAAAACCATCTCATTAAAAATAAAGAAAAAATAACTCTTTAGTACTTTATCTTTTTACTTACACAATAATTAACGGGTGAAATCTATTGATTATCTCTTTCATCTCATCTCTTGATTCCGTCACTATTAAGAAAGAAAATTTACCAAATTTTCCTTTCAAATCTTTTCATTTCCCTCCTTAAAATAACTCGGGAACACATAACTGTTTTTATTTCCTCCAACAAGCACATGTGTTCTTTCATTCCTTAAATTTTTATGGTTTGCATAATAACTCACCACAATATACACAAATAGAGGTGCACAAAAAATCCGAATATCCGATTTTGTGCAAAAACTATCCGAATCGATTTTTTTATAAAACCGGATTTTTTTTTCAAACCGGAGCGGATTTAACCGGTTTTATCCGATCCGAAACCGGTTAAACCGGTTACACTTTTGTCCGAGAAAATCTGGTTTTAATCCGTACGAAACCAGTTACACATCTGTCCGAGAAAATCCGGTTACAATCCGAAAATCCAGTTCTAAGAAAACCAAAAAAATCCGGTCCGGATTTTATCCGATCCGGATCGGATTAAAGTCCGAAGATGTGCACCTATATACACAAACTCACATACCATTAAGATCAAATGCTTAATCTTTTAGAATCAAGTATATGAAATAGACCATGTCACCCACAGAGAGAATAAATGACCAAAATAATTTTACATATAAAAATAAGTGATTTACTGATTTTAACCAAATGGTCCATATCTTTTTAGTCACATCAGGTTCACAATGACTACCTCCAATATTTAATTATATATAACAATAATTATCAGCAAATTACTATTGAATGAAAAGTAACTTTCTATTAATTATTGTATTATATAGGCAATGACATGAGTCTCACGAATAACAACTTTTCGTCCACTAGTACAAAAAGCACTTTTAACCCCGGTTTTTTAAGACATTTAACCCCGGTTATAGGGGGGGTTGAATTGGGGGGAGGGGGGGCGACTAAAGGTACCCATTTAACCCCGGTTAAAAAACCGGGGCTAAAGACCTATTAACCCCGGTTAAAAAACTGGGTCTGAAGAAGGTTTTAACCGGGTCTAAAATATACTTTCTACCCCGGTTTTTAAATAAAAAACCGGGGCTATATATCCAGAAAAAAATATAAAAAAATTATATAATACATTTCATTCTCATTTACAAACAAAAATAAACCCAATCAACTATATAACAATATATGTACACTAAATAAACCTTGCAATTAAAAAATACATAATATTATACCTAAAAGAAAAACACAAAAAAGTCTTTTAATTTCTCACTTGTAACAAACATCTTTGAATGTTCAAAGACATAATAATAGATATTGACTTGCTAAATGATACCATCAAGCTAATACATTAAGTGCCAACTAACAACCCAATTCTTAGTTTTGATACCTGAATCTGCTCCATATTTTCAAATCTTCTATAATTGCTTCACAACAGTAGGCCTCGGTCACCCCTCAACATCAATTTCTTCAACATATAAATATTCAGCTTGAGGATGTGTCTAGACTTTTGTAATTAGTCGAGCATGGTATCAAGTCGGTTGATGGTCACTCCCTTTTATGTAGCATCCTTGGCTTTGACATCTGGAGTTATTTTGAACCTGTGTCGAACCACAAAAATGCAACCTCCAGAATCTATAAAAGTCATTGAATAGATATAAAGATCAATAAGTAAAACCCGGCGATAAACTGGGATGTAGGAAGAACTAGTAATACCATTCGGTACTTGTTACACGGACATAATCAGTTGGAGATATTTGGCGAGATTCCTGTAAATGCAAAACAGGAATGTGAATTAGAATAACCAGATAATGTGGATACTTAACCCAAATAAAAGCTACTTTACAGTTCTCAAGCTACAAAATTGATATTATCCTACCACCATTGTGTCCCAAACAAGATGCATCCTTTCCTCAAGACCTTTTTGAAATAAAGTATACAAAAGTAAATTAGTAAATGGCTATCTTAGTTAACGATAATGTGTATTTCCCATTAACACCATTTGGTATTTTGCGGAAATCATCGATTCCAAAAGACTTTTATGTTGAATTGAAAGTGCAGTGATCAGTTCCTACAAGCTGAAAAGGTAGAAAACATGAGTAATCATTACCTACCTATATATGAGCCCAAGAAGATTATGACCAGCTGTGCCATTTGGGACCTGAAGAAAATGCAATGAATAAGTGCTCTTTTAATACGTGACTTTTCTGTGTTACCATCTAACATTCTATAAATTTATAAGTATAATTTAAACTGAAAAGCTGCATATATATATATATATATATATATATATATTGCTGGAACCTAGAGGGGGTGAATAGGTTCTTTAACTTAGTTTACCAATTTTTACACTTATAAAAATTGTAAGTTGTGTTAAAAAGATTTTTCTTGAAGTTTATAACACAACAAATATATATACTTGAAATAAAGAGAGTAAGGGTAGAGAGATATCACCAATTAGAAGACAAGATATTTATAGTGGTTCATACAAGTGTTAACAAACTTGCACTACATCAACTCCTTGGCATCACCCACCAAGAGTTTGCTCCACTAAGAACTTCTCTCTTTCAAGGTAGAGATAAACCTTTACACTTATCTCTTTAGTTTACAAGAAATACTCTTCTCTCTTGCAAACAAAGCTAAGATGAGCCTAGCTTCACTCTAATTTGATGGCTAGAGTTAATCCTCACTTCTCTCTAATTATGTAGGCTAGAGATAATCTTTACTTCTCTCTAATTATGTAGGCTAGAGATAATCCTTACTTACCTCTAATTTGGAAGGCTAGAGTTGATCCTTACACTATTACAAAATATGTAGAAAGATGATGTAGTGTTTAAGCTTTGAAAGCTTTGCTCTTGCTTGATTCTTGATCTTGAATGATAGATGAATTATCAAAGAATATGAGATCACAAGATAAGAATATATTTTCTGTGTTTTTGCTGTACAAGAGTTGAGTAATGAATGAGGTTTGAGTTGGTTTAAATAAGGAAAAAGAAGTAAGCTCAAAAAGTGTCCAGACATGTCACGGTCGATCCACGGTCGACCGTGGCTAAAACCGTCAGCGTACCGGAGCATTTTTTAGCCTTTCAAATATAGACGTTGGGCTTTTACCAAAACCACACACAACTCAATTTTACCATAAAAATTCACTAAAAAGAGCTTCGCAAAAGATAGGTTGATTCCATACTTCTTAAGTTTGAATTTTAACACAAAAATGGAACTTTGAAAACCAATACAAAAAGCATGTTGGAATTTTTCTTCTTTGAGAGATTCCTTTGCTAAATATGGAGTTGTATTGTTTCAAAGATGTATTATATTTTGGGATTTGCCAAAATAAGAAGTCTTGTATTAATTCAACCAAGCTTGTGAATTTTATAAAAAGTTTGTTAATTTTTATAGAAGTTTTTATAAAAATGATTTTATAAAAGACTTAAACTTGTTTAATTTATTATTCTTGTAAGCTCATATTTTCCGAACTCTTGTTTGTAGATTTCTTCGTCATCGGCTTTGAAGAATTCATCTTCACTTGTTGAGTACGAGTTCGGTTGACTTCAAGAAGGACAATGTTTAAGAATTTTGAGTTGTGCAGCGACGGTTGATTCACGGTCGACCATGGGATCGACCGTGAAGGCTGAATGTTTACTTTTATCTTGTTATCTTCTTTTCTTGTTGAAACAAAGTATTTACTTGTTTATTCTTCACTTAATCATCAATTTGAGATTTGTTAACATTGAAGAATATAGATATGAACATATGAATATTTTTGAGAAGCAACAGTATCACATGTTAATATTTTTATCATCATCAAAACAAGGAGTGCACTTTTAAATGTATGACCATGTATGCACCAACAATCTCCTCCTTTTTTATGATGATAAAATATGCAATATTTAATTAATATTGCTACACAAAAATATTCATGTTAACAATGTTGCATAACTATATTCTTCTCCCCCTTTTGTCAAATCAAAAAGGAACATTTTCTTCCCCTATTGATCTAGCACAAAATATGTGATAAAGCTCCCCCTTGATCAAAGCTCCCCCTTGATTGATGATCCCTTTGAGCTAGCACTTGACAAAAGATAGACAAAACAAAACACAAGTGCAAGATATACAAAAGTATTTGCATAAACTTAATTTAGGAAAAATCAAATATACTCAAGTAGGAATCATGAGAGATTTATGCATCATTATCTTGTATTTATGCTAATGATAGGAAAGGAGGGTGTGAATATATATATGAAATTTTCTTTTTGGTTGGTAACTCCCCCTTAAAATGTGCAAATTATGTTAGGAACAACCAAAATCCACAATCCTAATCTTAAAGTTAAGTATCAAAATTTTCGTAGCTCTAGATTGTGGAGTTTATCTCAATATTAGTTTATTCATTTTTAATTGATATTTATTCATATACATTATGTAGCAGATGAAGATTTAATCAAGTAAGTGACCAATGTGTGCACCAAATTGACAATTATTTTGATTTTATGTATAAAACACATGATGTCATTTGTTTATTATCTTGATCTTCAATGAATGATTCATGGTGTATGTAGATCAACATATCATGAGAAATTAGATATAGAACGTAGGTATTTTTCAAGCATTACACATTTTGAATTAATTCAATACCTACGTATACTATATTCCCATCACTACTAGTATACAAAAGTTTTCTAATTTCATGCAAGTTAAACAAAGATTTTGTAGTTACATGTTTGATTCATGATTACTTGTTATTTAATCTTATATTCAAAGTTTATTCATTTCAAAAGTATTCTCATTAGTACACAAGTGTGCAATACATATACTATAATCATTATTTATGCACGTATACCTCATAGATTCATGTGTCAAGTGATAGTAAATTAAGCGTGTGACCCATGAGATAGTCATTTAAGTACATAGGCATACTTAAGCACATATCAAGATGACAAATAACATGATTTCTTATATGAGGCATAACTTGTCATCTAATTTTACTATCTTGATTACAAAGAGTAATTCATTAAGTACCATGACAAGATAGTAAGAACTACTTGTAACAATCAATGTGTTAATTTATATTTCTTTACCATGTAATCATCTTCATATATCTTTCATCACAAACTTATTTCAAAGACTCTTTAGATAGTGATCTTATATGAAAAATCCATGTGTGAGATAGCTTGACCACAATTCATTACATGATAAGTATTCAACACTTGATGAGCATGAATGACATATCATAATATTACATATGTTTAGTGATATTTCATGTAAGAATCACATATGTAATTTGATAACATGAAGAACAAGGATATGTCAAATATGAACCAAGGTATTATCATTTAGCGTGTATTGATGTAAACAAGATATTGTGAGCACCACAATTAAATTGCATGTAAGCATTTTACTTTTTCAAACCATGTAAGATATAGAACTTAAGCATAAGATTTGTAAATTCACTTTATTTCTTCATGCATGCAATTACTTAGTGAGTTCTTTTACAAAGTTTACTAGTTTATCACTTTTACAAAAACATCTTGTCTTTTTGAATGAAGTTCTTGAAATTGAGACCCAAGATAAGATACTCAAATTTTAACATCGCAAGAAGTTGCATGTTAGCATATTGTTGCACTAAACCAAGGTATTATAATTCGTTTCATGAAGTTTTAGGCATAGCGTGTTAATAGCATAAACATGCTTTTGTTCATTTGTTTACGATGTTGTTCAAAAAGTTTGTATAAGTTCTCAAAGTAATAGGTGATGAAGTGATGATGATTCATTTTATTTGAAACACATTTGTGAATGTAAACTTAACATGTATGTGTATACCAATTTGGTTTGTGTGTTCTAAATGTTCTAAGATTTCGGAAGACAATTGAACCACTTATGTTGCATTGATGTATGTTTAGTATTAAGCAAGATTAAACCTACGTATAAGCCTTAAATAGAAAATTGTTAAAAGTGACATCAAGCTCATGGTCGAAGTCACGGTCGACCGTAGAGCACCTGATAGATTTAGAATTTTGAAAACCTCCAGAGGGTCGATGGTCGATGCACGGTGTCGACCGTGTATCGACCGTGAAGCATTTGTTCACTTTTTCTTTATTTGTTAGACTTTTCAACAAATATATATATATATATATATATATATATATATATATATATATCTATATATCTATATATATATATATGTATATCTCAGTTATATTTTGTCACAAACCCATTTTTCATCATATTAGTTTTCCTTCATTCTCATCGACACAAGGCTCAATCTTTACTCAACATTGTTCAAACATGATTCATGTTTAAATGCAAAATGAAACCCTAAGAAGATGAAGAAACAATGGTGAGGAATTTTACTTATGGTGAAGAACACTCAAGAATCAAAGAGGAAATCGAGAATGAGTGAGTCTTCAACTGAAGATGTACCATGAATCTAACTTGGGTTTCAACCATAGCTTTAATCATAAGGTAAATCCTTGTTTCTTGTAGTAAATTTTAAGCCTTTTGAGTTTCTAAGAAAAAATGGAGGCTAGGGTTTTTGTGGGGAAGATGGGTAAAGTGATAAAGTGGTGAGATGAGAGAGAAATAGGGCAAAATAGGTTTAAAATCCGTCAGACATCCGACGGACGATCCACGGTCGACCGTGGCATCGACCGTGTGTTTCTTCTTTCAATTTGATTGTTTGGCAGTGGACCCACGGTCGATACACAACTTCGACCGAGGTTCGACCGTGGACAGTCTGGAAGCACCATTTTGAAAAGTTTCACATAATCACACTTTATTTGTAGGGAGCATGTTCAATCATTCCCAAACCAAGGTTCATTGCATCAACTACTTTTTCTTAAGTGATTTAGTATTTATGTCCGCTATATTATTGCATTTGTTGTGTGTTTAAAATATTATTTCTTTAATATATCTAACTTTAAAGCATGTATATAACTTCTAAGCACCATATTTATGAAGTCCCAATTATGATTCATCAAAGTAAGTTGTCTTAATTTGTAATATGATATCTTTTAAATTCTAAGACAATGTTACTTATGATAAAATCTAATTTGGCTATTTAACTACTTAAACCCAAATAGTGTATGTGAAAATGAAATCCATGGGATTTAAGCAAATCTTTAATTCTTTGACAAATAATTTATTATTTGACTATACATTTCAATATATAGAATTATATAACATATATTTCCATATCATTTAAAGACTTTTAGCCAAAGCATGCTTTGTGAGAAATTCAAGCATTGCATATAATCACTTAAGGCAATATGATGAACATGAACATGGTATGTCAAATTTTAAAATATTGTTCATCAATATGCAATTTTAACTTTAAGCACAATATTTCTCACATTCAAAAGCAAATACTCTTGTTTAGATGTAGTTTATATATTCTAACTTTATGAGACTATACATCTAGAATTATTAATCAACTATCAATTTTCTCAAATTTGTTATTTAATGATTTTCAAGATAGTTTGATATTTGTCATGCATCTATATGGAAGAGCTTCAAGTTATTATTTAAATCATAACACCAAGTAATATGGGCACAAGTAATATGTCATTTTAACGCCACATAGTTCAACTTTGTAACTCAATCAAAAAGTATTTGACTTGAGTATGAATTGAGCTTTGAAAAACATTTAAGCATTTGATAAGTATTTCTATGTCTTTTGTTAATGTTTTTGCTACCCTTGATTTATTTTTATAGCAAACCAAGTTTATGTAAAGCACTAGATACAATAAACATATTTAAACATGTCAAGTAGTTTCACATAAGTTCTCATGGCACTTTCAACACATAGATGTCAACATATAAAGCCTTGAGAAGTGAAAGAGAAACTTATCTTGATTGTGTTTCACTAGTGTTGTTCAAAAGCATTATTCTTGATGATTTATCATCCAAGTCTTTCATCCACACAAAACTTCAAGTTGCATCAAGAATGATATTCAACCTCAATTTCAACCTACAACTCAAACATATTTCATATGTGTGGTACCCATCTTTTCATGGGCCCGGGATTGTTAGTATCAAAAACACCTACTTTGATCCACTTTGGTGTTATCTTGAAACCTTGTTCATTTATTGAAGTTGGAGTATAAGATTTTATCATATGTTTATTACATCCAACCTTAGGCATACTAGTGAAAGAACTAGAGGCAATCTTGTATTTTTCAAACGTTTGAAAATTCCAGCGAGCTGACGGAAGATTAGGCATCAACCGTGGATCGACCGTGGGACTACCGTGGATCAACCGTGTATCGACCGTGAGCCTTCTGGATTTTTTCTTTTACCTTTTCTTTCACAATTTTGAATGGTTTTGATGATATGTTGCTTGTTTCAATGGATAACTCATGACCTCCTTCATCACTTGATAACTTTTGAATTCTAACATTCTTTTCTTTGAAGTTTACACAAGTAGAGCAACCTTGTGACATAATGTTAGATTTTCTTAAGTCATTTATTTCCTTGACCAAGATTTCATTAAGATCTTTGAGTTTGAAATTATCATTCTCAACATTTTTCAAATCATTGATCTTGGTAATGAGTTTTGAATTAATATCAAGTAACATATCATATTTATCGTTTAACTCATCATAAAGATTATGTAAGTAATCTTTACTACTAGAATCATTTATGAAAGATACCTCATTTTCTTTAAAAGCCATGAAGCAAGCAAGTTCTCTTGATCTCTTTTTTTGTTCATTTTTTCTTGCCTCAAGCTCTTCAAATTTACCTATATCTTTTCATAATCTCTTGGCACAAGTGTAAGAACACATATATTCATATTTACTTCCCTTAAGAGATTTTTGAATAAATATCAATGCTTGTTCATTTTGTGACATATCTTCATCAAGATCATTTTCGATAAAGTCACCCATGTCATACTCTATTGATCTTAAGAATGTCAACATGTAGGCTTTACAACCCAAAAATGTATAATCAATAAACATAGGTAAAGTAGCCATATAAACCCCCAAACTTAGGTTATCATTTAAGTCCATGGATCTAACTCAAGATTTTTGTATAAAATTGTTTTCTCAAAACATTTATAAAGCAAGTTCTATCTCAAAAACAATTTTAACAAAAAAATTTTAGAGCAACTTGCTCTGATACCAATTGTTGGAACCTAGAGGGGGGTGAATAGGTTCTTTAACTTAGTTTGTCAATTTTTACACTTATTAAAATTGTAAGTTGTGTTAAAAAGATTTTTCTTGAAGTTTATAACACAACAAATATATATACTTGAAATAAAGAGAGTAAGGGTAGAGAGATATCACCAATTAAAAGACAAGATATTTATAGTGGTTCATGCAAGTGTTAACAAACTTGCACTACTTCCACTCCTTGACATCACCCACCAAGAGTTTGCTCCACTAAAAACTTCTCTCTTTCAAGGTAGAGATAAACCTTTACACTTCTCTCTTTAGTTTAAAAGAATACTCTTCTCTCTTGCAAACAAGGCTAAGATGAGCCTAGCTTCACTCTAATTTGATGGCTAGAGTTAATCCTCACTTCTCTCAAATTATGTAGGCTAGAGATAATCCTTACTTCTCTCTAATTATGTAGGCTAGAGATAATCCTTACTTCACTCTAATTTGGAAGGCTAGAGTTGATCCTTACACTATTACAAAATATGTAGAAAGATGATGTAGTGTTTAATCTTTGAAAGCTTTGCTCTTGCTTGATTCTTGATCTTGAATGATAGATGAATTATCAAAAAATATGAGCTCACAAGATAAGAATATATTTTCTGTGTTTTTTCTGTACAAGAGTTGAGTAATGAATGAGGTTTGAGTTGGTTTAAATAAGGAAAAAGAAGTAAGCTCAAAAAGTGTCCAGACATGTCACGGTCGATCGACGGTCGACCGTGGCTAAAACCGTCAGCGTACTGGAGCATTTTTTAGCCTTTCAAATATAGACGTTGGGATTTTACCAAAACCACACACAACTCAATTTTACCATAAAAATTCACTAAAAAGAGCTTGGCAAAAGTTAGGTTGATTCCATACTTCTTAAGTTTGAATTTTAACACAAAAATGGAACTTTGAAAACCAATACAAAAAGCATGTTGGAATTTTTCTTCTTTGAGAGATTCCTTTGCTAAATATGGTGTTGTATTGTTTCAAAGATGTATTATATTTTGGGATTTGCCAAAATAAGAAGTCTTGTATTAATTCAACCAAGCTTGTGAATTTTATAAAAAGTTTGTTAATTTTTATAGAAGTTTTTATAAAAATGATTTTATAAAAGACTTAAACTTGTTTAATTTATTATTCTTGTAAGCTCATATTTTCCGAACTCTTGTTTGTAGATTTCTTCGTCATCGGCTTTGAAGAATTCATGTTCACTTGTTGAGTACGAGTTCGGCTGACTTCAAGAAGGACAATGTTTAAGAATTTTGAGCTGTGCAGCGACGGTTGATTCACGGTCGACCATGGGATCGACCGTGAAGGCTGAATGTTTACTTTTATCTTGTTATCTTCTTTTCTTGTTGAAACAAAGTCTTTACTTGTTTATTCTTCACTTAATCATCAATTTGAGATTTGTTAACATTGAAGAATATAGATATGAACATATGAATATTTTTTATAAGCAATAGTATCACATGTTAATATTTTTATCATCATCAAAACAAGGAGTGCACTTTTAAATGTATGACCATGTATTCACCAACACACACACACACACACACACACACACACACATATATATATATATATATATATATATATATATATATATATATATATATATATATATATATATATGCATGTACACATGTTTATACCTCTGCTGCATTAGGCTCGTTAGAAGAAGAGCACAACGCCATTTCGGCTTCATTGAGGAGATCCATTTGAAAGCATGATATTGCAAACAAGTATCTGGACTGAGGCATTTGTGTTCCTTCAGATTAATTGAGAAAGAAACACTAAGTTTTCATTTGATAGCTGTGTACAGAAAGACTTTCCCCCTGTTGTTTTCATATATACAAGTGTTGACCCAATCATTCTCTAAAATTACAATGAACTTCTTCCTTGTGAGTACATTCAATTATCTGGAACATGTGTACATGCATATATATATATATATATATATATATATATATATATATATATATATATATATATATATATATATATATATATATATATATATATATATATATATATATATGCTGATAGAGGCCAATAGTTGACAGTTTTTAAAGTTCATAGGCCCAACAGCCCAAGTTAAAATCTTAAGATATGATACAATAATATAACAAAGACATGAAACTACTCCAAACATGAAAAAGAAAACAGCTTGCACATACCTTTTAGAATATGGTAAGCTGAGTAAGCTTGATTGCTTTGTAGGTAACATGCATTGCAAGTTTGTCTGTATTTAACAAAATTAGAAGAAAAATAATAACTTGCAAGAAATTGAGATGCATTACAAGAACAAAGCTACAAATATGATAAAATATAGTTGACTATACAAATGAGCAATTTAATTAATTAGAGTCAACTTGATTTGCCAAACATTGAAGTAAATGCTAAAGAAATTGAATCTTGAATTTGGCTTATATCCTCTATAAACTCTAACTTCTGCCCAGACTTATCTACAACTAAAGCTTGAATTAAGATGAATGAAGAGTTACACTGGCACTAACTCTTGTATACTAAAGTCCATCAAATACAAAACAAACAATCAACTTTATGGTTTTCATATATGCTCCATCTTGAAATGAATTCCAATGTTGGATTTTATTTTAAGAATTTTATGCTTGAATAATAGATATTGTTATAAGTTTATTTTCCTTTTTATTCACAAACCTGATTTTTGAGCCCTTGCTATTTCTTCCCCAGCATCAGTAGTCATTAAAGTTGAAACATCCACCACCTATAGCCACTCAAACACCACAGCAAGAAGGTTGAAACCCTCAACAACCTTTGAACACCATAGAGAACAAAAATCAAAAGATCCAGGGGATACGAGACCTTCAGCCACTCAAAACCATCATCAAGAAAGAACAAAAATAATAAAATCGGGACTAAGAATTTACCAACTTACCGGTGAAGGGTTTTGTAGGATATAAAAACATATCAGAATAACATGAACAGCGGAATAAATCAAACCCCCCCAGTGATCTCATCTAACTCGTACAGAAACTAAAAGAAAAGTAGAGGATTAAAAGTTATACCTTTGCAGCTCAACTTAAAACTTCAATCCTAGAATGCTAAAGGTAGAACACCGCTACTGCACCACCTCGAACAGGCTGCTAGACCGCCAAGGATTTTACCAATGATCAAAACTTGATCCCTCGTGTGTGTGTGTGTCACGTCGTCAACCCCAAGGGGGGCTTCGGCTTTGCGCCGATCGAGAGAGAGAGAGGAGGAGAGGATTAGGGTTATTTTTCTTTTTGACTTGTAATTAAGTTAATGTGATTCTAAGGTTTAATAAGGTATTTATATATATAACCTTATTAAAGCCTAAGTCCGTTTAATTAAAGCCCAGCTTTAATTAAACTATCAAGTAATTACAGAAAATTACCTTTGACCTTTCTAATTAATCAATAACTATTAATTAATTGGTCCTGTTAATATTTAAACTAAATATTAACTTCTCTTTTAAATAATAAATAATTATTTTTTTTCTTTCTCTTAATAATTAATTAACTAATTAATTATTCTTACACAAGGTAAAATCCAAATGGTTCTAATTGGGTGTGTAACAGTGTGATCCTTTAGTGTCACATAGTATTGGACACGATGATACATGTTATCTATCTCTGCACACAATCTAACAACCGGAAATTAGAACGGAAGTTTCTTGAAGCGTGGTGTTGCAGAACTGGAATATCATCGACGGTAGGCTGTTGACGGCGGCGAACACCGAGACGATCAGAGAGTCTTGAAGGCGTGGTGTTTGGAACAGAACCAATACACGATCTACAGTGAGTTGTAGACGACGGCAAACACAGATTAACGATCGGTAAAAGAAGCAGGCAACGGCAAGGGCAACGAAGGGCAAACATCGGAGACGATTGAAGGCAGAAGCGGCGGACAAGGAAATTAGGGCTTCGTGGGGGCCGACCTTCCACTTCGCACGTAAGTTTTTAAAAACAAAAATAGGGCAGATTATTTTTAAATATAATACAAATTGAAACAAAAGGATTAATTTAAAATACGGATTAAACAAAAAAGGGGATTATATTCCTTTTTAATAATTGCCGATTTTTTTGTTTGTGTTTTTAAAAGGAAAATCTGATTTCTGATTTTTTTAATTCTCAAAGATATATTATTAGTATCAATTTATTTTCCATACTATTAATAAAATCTAAATTGCCTTAAAAAAACAAACACAATAAAAGTGAAGATCGTTAGAATAGAAACAATGTCTGCGGAAAATTTAAACAACGCTTTGATAACACAAAAAACTGTCGCACCATTTACTCATTTTCAATGTCCTATTTTGAAACCGGGAAATTATACGGTTTGGTCAATTCAAATCAAGACTATATTTGAAGCAAACGGATTATGGGACATGATAGAACCGACAGTTGACACGCAACCAGATGAGAAAAGGGATAAGGCAACAATTGGAATAATTGTCAAGTTTAGTATAAGTTTTTATTAACATTATTATTATTATTATTTAGTACTTATGTAAAATAGGTTTTATATGTTACACTGTGGGACACCACCGGCGACGCTGCCGTCACGGCTAACCGCCACCGTCCACCGCCGTCAAATGACGGAGAACTGCCAGTAACTGCCGAAAAAACTGTCTCACCGGAGGTCTATATATATGTAACGATAGATACGTTTTCAGAAGATTATGGCGCCTATATGGTGCCGGGATTTGTAGTGTTTGTAAAGATTTCAATTTATAAGTTTATAAAAGAATTGCAGATTTCTAAGTTTGAGTTTGAAAGATTTGTGTTTGAAGATTTCGATCCTATCATTTGATATCAGAGCCGAGGGAGGCGTTCATCATATACTGGAGATTTAAAACAGAAACCCACAAAGATTAGGCAACCGGAATCCTCGCCGGATAATCGAAAAAGAAGAACACCATTAGAGGGGTTTGATTATTCACCATAGAGGAATTACCACCGCGGCATCCAAAAGCGAAAAATTACTTACCGGAACCGGAGAAGACAACCAAGGGGCGACTAAGAACCACCGCCGAAGAAGAGGAAAAGAATATCGAGGGTTTACTCGATAGCGGCGGAAGAGGGCAAAAAGGCGTACCGCCAGAGAAATCGAAGAGGAACCATCAACGTTTTTCTCGGTTGAAGAGGATACTGCGCAGAGAGAGACGCAGATTGAAGACGGACACAATAGTGAGGGAGGCGCACAGTAAGGCCAAAAAGAACGGTTCTTTTTTCTTTCCCAAGAAACCTTAAAGTTTTTTTAAATTAAAGTTAATTCAAGTTCTTTAAATTTAATATATTTGAAAAAACCGATGCTCTGATTTTTAAATCAGAGGTTTGAATTTATTTTGAAATTTAAATAAAAGTTTTTAAAACTAAAGGTTTATTTATTTGATGAACCTGACGTTTTTAAAAAAGTTTTAAGTAAAAGTTTTTTCTTTTGGCAAACTTGATAACCAGACTGTATTAAATAAGTTGATTGTTTTTTGGTTTAAATAAAGTGTTTTTTTAATTAAAGGATTAAAAGTTTTAGTAAAAGTTCTATGAATTAAGGTTTTATAAGTTTTCTAAGTTTAAAGGTTTTTAAGATTAATAAAGGTTTTATGTTTTAAGGTTTTTAAAAGTTTTTAAAAGTTTTTAGTGATTTTAAAATTAATAAAGTTTTAATGGTTTTAAGTTTTAAAGTTTTAAGTTTTAAAGGTTTTATAAAAGGTTTATTATAAGTTTTAAAGGTTTGTTAAGATTTGAAAGTTTATCAAGTTTTAATGTTTATTGAGTTTTAAAGATTATTAAGTTTTAAAGATTGCTAAAGTTTTTATGAGTTTAAGTTTTTAATGATTGTTAAGGGTTTTGTTTATAAAGTTTTAAAAAGAGTTTTAAAGTTTTGAGTTTTATAAAGTTTTGAAGTTTGTCAAGTGTTTGAAAGTTATTAAGATTATAAGTTTTAAAACGTATTCAAAGTTTAAAAAGAGTTTAAAAGTTTTCTCAAGGTTTTAAATTCTATTAAGTTTTAAATTTTATAAAGAATTCAGTTTTTTTCAAAAGGGTAATCTTTATAGGATTTAAGTTTTTTTTATGAGACAGTGAAGAAGAAATGAGTGATAGTGAAATTGATGATGACATGAATTGGAGATATATGAAGTTTGCAAAGTTTACAAGGAGGCGATCAATGATGACATGGTTAAATATTGTATTATTTCAAGCGCGTTTCACCCATCCACCTTTTTAGCCCCGGTTTCTTATTAACGAAACGGGTTACAATTTTAAAACATTCTGACCCGGTTTTTTTATTAAAAAACCGGGGTTGAATCTCTCAACACTAATTTCCACACGGAAACACACCTTTTAACCTCGGTTTTTTTAGGTTTTTACTAAAACCGGGTTTAAATGGGGGGTACTAAAAGTGGATTTTGTAGTAGTGGTCGTTACATGTTCTTTTCATGCACAAAATGTTTTGCCCTGGTCCTTTTTTTGATGCGGCTAGACATCCTCATCCTCCGCCCCCCCCCCCCCCCCCACCCACCATCCCACCCATAACAGATTGAACACACACCCACACATACACACAACAGAACACATACACACAACATAACACACACACCTCACTCACGGTGGTTAGAGGTGGTTATACTTCAAAGAACAACTTAAAAAATTAGCAAATAAAAAACACAAATTAGCAAGATTATAACAAGAATTAGCAAACTTCAAACACCTAAATCGTTATTATCATCAAATCTAACAATTAGTGTGGGGTACAAGATCTTGAAATTAAACATACCTGGAGGTGGAGGTAAGGAAGAAGATGAACGGTGGTTACGTGGAGGAGAAAAGGCGGCAGCGGCAACAGTATTGAAGATGAAGCGTGCGGTGACAATGAAGATCTAACCAAGAGGAGTTAGGTACGGCGGCGGTGGCGGCGCGGAGTAGCGGCGGTGATGAGTAGCGCTATTTGTGTGGGCGTTCAATGATAGAGACAATCGATCGAGTGACAAAATGATTATCCCCTTCTTTTTTACTCTAGCAGATTTTAATCCACCAATAGGGGCGACTTCTATTGGGATGGCAAGCCCAATAGACGCGACATCTAAAAATGGTGGGAAGGTTGTCAGAATTTTTTAAATAGGCTTTAGGTGTGACACACATCGCACCTAATTACATGTCGCCCTTAAGGCCCATATTTCTTATAGTGATCATTGAAAGCATACGTGATGGCGGAAACGTGGTATATAATATGAAGAGACGTGATTGTATTATTTGTACTTGTTATCGATTATTATTATTACAATTAGAACAATGAGATCAAGTATTTATTGGTTATACTTAAAGATTTTAAGATGATTATATATAAAGTATTTTAAAATGACAATATTCAGAACTTGTTAAATATAATATTTTGAAATATTAAAAAGAGTAAATATAATATTTATAAATTACGATGGACAAATATAATATTTTAAATAATTAAGAAAGACGATTTCTATAATAGTTTTGATTAAACAAATTGGAATTTATATTCAAATTTTACTTGCATAAATAATAAAGGGTTAAAATCATTCAATAATTTTAATACACATACTCTTGTATTCTTTTATTTATACTAAAAGATTATATTAAATGAACTTATATAAGATAAATAATAACATATTTATACGCGTTATACAAGTGTGTGTTGTTGCGTGACATCAAGTTTTGTCGCTGTTTACTCGTCGATCGTGCTTTACAAACAAGCAAATGGAGCGATGTCTCAGCGGGTTACACTTACAAGTGGTCGTGTGAGTAATAATCAAGCAAATCCATCTCCATCCCATCGTCACCAAAAACGTATGCCACAAAAAATAATAAAACCTTCCAAGCAGATAAGAACGTTTGACTATTCTACAAAGTCAAACTTTCCCTCCCTTCATTGAAGAAAAACAACTTGCTTCATGCAGGTTTCTACTTATAAAATGGCAAACACAATACCTCTTACCCAAACTTCTATATAAACTTCAAGTTGCAACTATTTGACCATATTAACAATCAAAAACTATGATTCTTCAATTAAAAAGCCTTGGATTATTCTCACATAACCACCACTGCGGCCGCAGCCGCCATATCTCCGAAGCCAATTTGGCTGCTTTGCAAGCTTTTCGATCACAGGTTTCCCAAAATCTAAACCTGGTGTTAGAAAGTTTGAAACTTGGATCAGAAGTCTTGTCTCTAACATGGATACACCAATGTTTTCAAATGCTACCCATGATCAACAATGCTTTTGCTAAGTTGATGATGGAGATAGATTATCCTGTGAGTAGTTGGGAAGGTGGTTCAATTGATGAGTTTCTTGATTACACTATTAACTTGTTGGATCTTCTTAACATGATTGGTTCTTCTCTTAATCATGCGAATCAAGCTCGGGTTTCGCTCTCTCATTCTGTGAATATCATGGAAAGCTCTCCTGTTCTTGCAATAGAACGAATGAGGGAGATCAAGAAATATGATTCCATAAATGAGTTCATAGTGAGTGAAGGTGTTACAGAAAGAAATTGGAAGGGAAAAGAATGGATCTTTCATGAAGCTATGATGGTTTTGAAGAGTAGTGGAATTTGGGTTTGTGGAGTTGTGTTACTGGGATTAAAGAGTGATTTTAATCCCATTATGGAGATGATGAATGACGGGGTGTTTGTGGATTCTTCATTGATGGCTTTGAATTCTACCTTCAGGAAGAAATTTACGGAGGAAAGGGGAATTGTGAAGGAAGTTGAAGGAGTGAATGAGAGTGTGCGTTTGATTGTTTCAAGTGGAATTTGTGATTCTGAAGTTGGAATGGAATTGAAGAGAAGATTGGAGGTGGTTGAGAATGGATTGAAGTGTTTAAAAGAAGAAGAGGAATGTCTTTTTGGGACTGTAATAGCTGCTAGAAATGAAGTGCTTGAGACACTTAGAAGCAATAATCACTAGTATTTCATGTTGATTTCTTTTGTACATATAGTCATATATAGATAGATAACTATCACTTGTTAGATTCTGTATTTTGATTATAACGAGTCAAAAAGTGACCAGCGCGTTGCAACGAAAAATAAAAACTAAGGATTAGATGTTTGTGTGATACATGGGCTGGTTTTAAAAAAAGTAAACAATAATTAAAAGATCAATGTAGAGATTATAAAACACGAACTGAATGTGTATCTTAAAAATGACATTCCAGGGCTGGTTTTATCAAAAATAAACAATAATTAAAAGATCAATATAGAGATTATAAAAAAGGAACTGAATGTATATCTTAAAAAATGACATATGGAGTTGATATGCAGACCAAAAATCAAATAAAGTAAAAAAAGTAATGAAATAAAAACACAAATGCCGCAACTAAGAAGATTCGAACCCCGAGCTTACTTGCTATGAAAAGAGCTCTATCCACTATGGAAGGAAACACAATTGTTTCTTTGCCCAGCTTTTTATTATTTAAACACTAAGTAATTAGTTACTGTTCATAGTATAATATGTTCGAAAAATATTTTTTTTTCTTTTCTAAGCAAATCAAACACATGAATTGTAACATCCTGAAATTGGGCCTAGTTGTGTAGGCTTGTACATCGTGCTTATATAGTTGTACAATGGTTTTAAATGACTTAAATTAGTGTGTTTTAAGTTACTAACGCGTATTATGCGTTAATTAGAGTGATTATGTGAAAAGTGTCAAACGCGTTTAAAAGTGATAAAGTGTTAAACGGTTTCGTGTTATGATTCCGTAGATATCCCCGTTAGTTAAAACGAGATAGCGGGTGACAAGTTGTAAGTTGGAAAGGGGAACAAAATACCTCGTGTAAATTAAAAAGAACCAAAGGCGGTTCAACAGGGGGTTCTTATCCCCTGACTTTTAAAACGTACACAAAACACACATACATACATACGACAATGCACACACACCTTCAATCCTTGTGGAGTTTTTGAAGAATCAAGTTGTAGCAACTGATTTCAGTAGTTATTTGTGAAGAAGATGACCATTTTGATGGATCAAAATGGTG